>CM048755.1:602696300-603896300 GCA_026315105.1 Locusta migratoria
GCAGCTGGAAAACCAGTGGGTGATCCCATTGGGGTGGCCATAGTGCACTCGCGCGGCCGCCTCAGCTCGCTCACATCGCTTTCACCAGCGCGGGCAAGAAATAATTTATGTTTCTTGTTCCGCTCTCAGCTCGCGGGTACCGAGGTTTCAACGCTGTGCGCTGCGCATCGCGTTTAATGGGCTACTCCACCGCGGCGTTGCTTTTCTCTTTAGTGCGTAATCTATGAGACTACTCCCTTTAATATATATGCCCGAAAATAATAGACGCCATATAAATAATTGTATATCTGCCCCAACAGACAACTGACAATTTCAATGCGTTCGCATTAATAAGCTCGATCCCTTGCGGGAGTCCAGTATAGGCTGCGAGCAAGTGGAATTAAATAGGCAGGGGGCACTACAATCGTAGTGTGCTACAACATGAGAATTTGGGTTGGAAGGGAAGCGTACCTGGATAGCCTAATTGGTTAAGGCGACTGCTGGCCCAAAACGGAAAATCCGGGTTCGAATCCCGGTCCAGCACAAATTTTCATCTTTGCCATTGGATTTATTTCAATGTCCTGAAACGGTCGAAATGTTTAAATATTTCGAATTCAACCCTCTAACAACTCCTTTGTAGGAATCAATATGGTTTCCAAAAGCAATGATCATGTGAAACACAGCTCGCGTTATTCATTCATGATACCCGGAGGGGGGGGGGGGGGGCAGTAGATATAGGGTCAAAGGTAGATGCCTTGTCTCTTGACTTCCGCAAGGCGTTCGATACGGTTCCACACTGTCGCCTGACGAAAAAATTGTGAGCACTTGAAATATCAGACCTACTGTGTGACTGGTTTGAACAGTTTCTAGCTAACATAACGCAGCTGTAATACTCTACAGAAATAATTACACAGACACAAAGTGATTTATAGCCTGCAAAAAAGGAAGTGTGTATAAGATAGTTGCTTTCCACAATATATACAAGGTGGTCCACTGACAGTGACCGGGCCAAATATCTCACGAAATAAGCATCAAACGAAAAAACTACAAAGAACAAAACTTTTCTAGCTTGAAGGGGGAAAACAGATGGCGCTATGGTTGGCCCGCTAGATGGCGCTGCCATAGGTCACACGGATATCAACTGCATTTTTTTTAAAAAATAGGTACCCCCATTTTTTATTACATATTCGTCTAGTACGTAAAGAAATATGAATGTTTTATTTTGAACACTTTTTTCGCTTTGTGATAGATGGCGCTGTAATAGTCACAAACGTATAAGTACAAGGTATCGCGTAACATTTCGTCAGTGCGGACGGTATTTGCTTCGTGATACATTACTCTTGTTAAAATGGACGGTTTACCAATTACAGAAAAGGTCGATATGGTATTTATGTATGGCAATTGTGATCAAAATGCCCAACACCCCTGTGCTATGTATGCTGATCGTTATCCTGGAAGACATCATCCAAGTGTCCGGACCTTTCCGCGGATACGTACGTTATTTAAAGAGACAGGAAGTGTACAACCACCAGTGAAACGTCAACCACGACCTGCAACAATTGATGATGCCCAACTACGTGTCTTAGCTGCAGTTGCGGCTAATCCGCACATCAGTAAGAGACAAATTGAGCGAGAATCGGAAATCTCAAAAACGTCGGTGTTGAGAATTCTACATCAACATAAATTTCACCCGTATCATATTTCTATGCACCAGGATTTGTAAGGCGAAGACTTCGAACGTCGTGTACAATTTTGCCACTGGGCACAAAATAAATTACGGGACGATAACAGATTTTTTTTTCAAGCGTACTGTTTAGTGACGAAGCGTCATTCACAAACAGAGGTAACGTAAACCGGCATAATATGCACTATTGGGCAACGGAAAATCCACGATGGCTGCGATAAGTGGAACATCAACGACCTTGGCGGATTAATGTATGGTGCGGCATTATGGGAGGAAGGATAATTGGCCCCTATTTTATCGATGGCAATCTAAATAGTGCAATGTATGCTGATTTCTTACGTAATGTTCTACCGATTTCCCTACAAGATGTTTCACTGCATGACAGAATGGCGATGTACTTTCAACATGATAGATGTCCGGCCAATGGCTCGCGTGCAGTTGAAGATATCTTAAATGGAATATTTAATGACAGGTGGATTGGCCTTAGAAGCACTATACCATGGCCCGCACGTTCACCGGATCTTACATGCCCCGATTTCTTTCTCTGAGGAAAATTGTAGGATATTTGTTAACGTGATTCACCGACAACGCCTGAAAACATGTGTCAGCGCATTGTCAATGCTTGTGAGAACATTACTGAAGGCGAACTATTTGCTGTTGATAGGAATTTCGTAACGCGTATTGCCAAATGCATTGAAGCTGAAGGACATCATTTTGAGCATTTATTAAAATCATGAGGTAATTACAGGTAAGAGCATGCGTTATCATAATGTATGATCATTTCACAAAAGTACATGTATCACATTGGAACAACCGAAACAAAGTTCAAACGTGCCTACGTTCTGTGTTTTAATAAATAAATAAAAATAAAAAAACCTACCTGTAACCCACTGTTCGTCTAAAACTGTGAGCGACAAAAGTGTTCCAAATAAAACATTCATATTTATTTACGTAGTAGACGAATATGTAACAAAAATGGGGGTACCTATTTAAAAAAAATGCAGTTGATATTCGTTTGACCTATGGCAGCGCCATCTAGCGGGCCAACCATAACGCCATCTGTTTTCCCCCTTCAAAATAGAAAAGTTTTGTTCTTTGTAGTTTTTTCTAGGGAATGATGACCCCGTAGTTAAGTCCCATAGACTCTACAAGCATTTGAACATATGTAGTTTTTTCGTTTGATTCGTATTACGTGAGATATTTGGCCCGGTCACTATCAATGGACCACCCTGTACATATGTGACCTCGTAGATAACATCGAATTTTAAATGAGGCTTTTCGCCGATGACGCTGCAATGTAACGAAATTGAGTAGGATCTGTTGCTTATCGACGCATGGTGCCGGGGAATGGCAATTGACACTCAACAAAAACGTATGTGAAGTGCTACGTTTATACGGTATGAAAGATCATTTGTTATATAATTATGCGATAGGAGTAGAAACACTGGAATGATTTACTTTTAGAAAATATCTTGGATTACACATGCCGGCCGCGGTGGTCGAGGGGACTGAGGCGCTTCAGTCACGGTCTGCACGGCCACTACGGTCGGGGGTTCGAATCCCCCCTAGGGCATGGATATTTGTGCCGTCAGTAGTTGTAGGTAGGTCATAAGTAGTTTGTAAGTTTAGGGACTGATGACCCCGTAGTTAAGTCCCATAAGCTTAACAAACATTTGAACATTTTTGGATTACACATACGTAGCGGTTTGAAATGGAACGATAATACAAAATTATTCATTGGTAAGGCAGATGCCAAACTGAGGCACATTGGAAGAATCGTCAGAATATGTACTCCGTCAGCACAAGAAGTAGGTTACAAAACATTCGTTCGGTTGACGCTTGAGTATTGCTAATCAGCGTCGAATCCGTGCCTGATAAGGGTTGATAGAAAACAAAGATGATCCAAATTAAGTGTTCAAATGTTTGTAAATCTAAGGGACTTTACTGCTACGGTTATCAGTCCCTAGACTTAGAAACTACTTGAACTAACTTATGCTAAGGACGACACACACGCACACACATGCCCGAGGGAGGACTCGAACCTCGACGGCGAGCTACCGTGCGCTCTGCAGCAAGGCGCCTTCGAGCGCTCGGTCACTCCACCGCGTGAAAGAAGATCCAATGGAGCGCAGCACGCTTCGTTATAGTCTCATTTAGTAAGTGCAAAAGGGTCACAGATGATCAGGAAACTCCAGTGGCAGACGCTGCAACAGAGACGTTCTGTATCGCGTTATGGGCTTCTGTCAAACTTCCGAGAGCGCACGGTGGCTGAAGGCCATGGTGAGGACCCGGGTTCGATTCCCTGTACAACCAAGGATTTTTTCCTCGGTGGGACACCTTGAACGGGGCGAATTCAGCCTCGTACGGCCAACTGAGGTCTACTTGACCGAGTAGTAGCGGTCCCAAAGTCAATAAACCCATACCACCGGGTGTCCTGACTACATAACGCATCCAATAACACTGTTGGGAGAGGATGACACAGCGATCGATGGGACCCGATTCGCTCATCTAGGACCAGAACGCAGAATCTAACCTTTTTCTAATCGAACAAATGTGACATCCATGTTTGAGCTTCCACGATTGTCTGTTTTAATAACATGCCAGCCCAATTCCCATACGACTGCTGGAAGATAGCGAGAATAGCGGGCTTCGCGGAAATACCTCTGACATCACTGCGAGTGTCTGATGACTTCACTTACGTTACCGTCCTAGCGAAAGGAAATTCGAAAGCCAAATATTGGCCACACAGCCAAGAGCACACTCATGAATGTCCCAGTCATACATCAGCCAATGGACAACGGGACACCAATATCCACCCCCAGGGGGGTGTGCAACGAATAAAGTAGGGTAGTTCCTGAATTCTAGGCAGAGACAGGAGTAGAAATTGCGTGACCTCTGTAGTATGTTCCATTAGCTAACACGTCACTAGGAGCTACTTAACTGAAGCGTAAATTTGAATATTTAAAGGTTCAGGCCAAGGGTGTCAATCTCAAAAGCTGACTTAAACCAAAGAAACAACGTTTCCGTTTGGACGTGCCGCAAAAACTTTTAATTCACTTTTCGCGGTACTGTAAATTAATTTAGGGAAAAAAGAAAAATGACAAGGCACAAGCAACGAAAATGATATCTATAACCCAGAAATAGTTTGAATGCTAACTCCTTCCGTAATTAATACTACACACCCTTTCGCCAAACAGCTTCAATACAACAACGGATTAGACACGAAAACTACGAGCCGCGCGGAATTGCCGTGCGGTTCTAGATGGCATGTCACGGACTGCGCGGTCGCTGCCGCTGTAATTAAGAGTCCTCCCTCGGGCATGGGTGTGTGTGTGTGTGTGTGTGTGTGTGTGTGTGTGTGTGTGTTGTCCTTAGCGTAAGTTAGTTTAAGTAGTTTGTACGTCTATGGACCGATGATCTCAGCAGTTTGGTCCCTTGGTTACAAAATAGTCTGCCTTACGTTTACATTCATTTGTACCGCCCAACTGCTTAGACCCATGTCGCCATGGACAGGCTCATAATAAACGGAAAGAAACGCCGGAAAAAATCCTGATTACAAAACAAAACTTCCAATTAAGCACAAAGAAACTTTCCTTCGCCACAGAGCTCTGGCAAAACTACCCGACTTCCTTGTCCCGAGCAGATTCAGGAAGCGAGGTGACACGAAACAGAGCATTGACAAATACTTTAGTCAATACAAATCTGTTGTTTGTGCTAGAGTTCGCACTCGTTGTTTTAAAAAAATAATAATAAAATAAAATTAAAAAAGCAGACAGTAATGTTCCGTGAGCTCGACAGCATCGCACTCCGAAGGAATGGGCCTGCAAAACAAATGAGTGTAATCTCTTTTTATACTCATTGGATCTGTCATGTGCAGTCACTGCTATAAAAAAGCAGTCGGGTTTTGTGCGCCTATGTGGTATTGACATACTCTTACGTTATAAGGCGAATAGGAAGGCATGTCGTCCGTGGGCAGCGAGTTTGACATCCTTGCCTAGGAATTTTATTTAGGACAGCTGGCAGCAATGCACAGTTGTGTCTGCGCAGTCACTTACGCTGAGTCGCGGACACTTGTATACGTTTAGCGAGCTGCAGAAGTGACGATTTTATGCAGAGAATGTTCCTAGATAACAATGTTTCCATAATGCAATCGCGAAGACGTTTGTGTGTATGTTTTCAGCAAAGTATCTGTGAATAAAGCAGGATTGCTGAAACACGTCTTTACTCTTTTAACTGACTAGCTGTACCCGCATGCGTTGCAATGTCTGGAAAAATTAAGGGCTGATTTTATAATTTGTTTATTGAAGTGCTTTAGGACACACAGAAATAGTTTTTTTCCGTCTGTTGCGTTCGCGAATAAGTCAGGCGGTTTCCCTACGCTCGAGGAACCCATTCAGTTGTCATAGTGAGAAACATGGAAAATGCTAATCGCAGACGAAACTCTAAGCGTTTGAACTCGACTGGCATATCTGTTAGAAACACATAACAACATATTTCCTTTGAAATTTCCTTTTTATATTGTTGTTGCGATGGTATTGCTCCTCATCTTTTCCGCTGAAAGGCTTGTACTGTTGCAAAGACATTGGTCGACCCATATTTCCAAGATGAATAATAAGCAAGCCATTTTTTAATGTAAACTCGTGCGCCAAAATGTCCGGCAAATCATGTGAATTCAAAATTCTGTCGGATAGTTTGCAACTTCGCCTTGATTCATTACAATATCGATGAACTTGAGAATTCACCTTTTTTTTTCTTCTCTCTTTAATGCAGTAGTTGATGACACTGGCATCGCTCTTTTAAGCTGCTAATACACCACAGAAACTGGAAAAGCTGCCTAATAAAGTGTAGGGTCCCCGCGAGCAACACGGCGTGGGGTGAATTCCACTAATGTGCTAGAGGCATCTGCCACCATGTATCCTGCAGGGCTGTCCATAAATCGCTAAGAGTACGAGGGGTGGAGATCTCTTCTGAACAGCACACTGCGAGGCATCCCAGATTAACTCAATCATGATCATGTCTGGGGAGTTTGGAGTCCAACGGAGGTTCAAATGTTTGTAAAGCTATGGGGCCTAAATGTTCCTGTAGCAATTCTGGATGTCTGGGGTGTCGTACTGTCCTGTTGAAATTGCCCAAGTCGTGGACATGAATGGATGCACGTGGCCACAGACAAATATATACAGACGGGAAACCTCCGTAAGGGCCCGGTCCTACGCTCAGGGGTGCGGGGAGGGAGGTTTTCCAGCAGTTCCGTAAAATGTCCCATGATGGCGCTGAGGTCAGAAGCAGCCCTTTAAACTGGCCAGAGCAGGGGGCAGGTAGCGGCTGCCGCCACCACCACCTCCCCTCAAACGCCAGCAAGCCGGACACAGCCGTGGCCTCGTGGCAGGCGGCACGAGCTCTCCCCTCACCCTCCCCTCCACGCTACCCTCTGACGTGCGAGAAGCACCCTAAGCCAGCGATCCGCCTGACACCTGCTAGCATCTTACGGAACTACGAGGGGAGCGTAGGACAGTGGTTTAGAGGGGGCTGCTCCTCTGTGACGTGGCCCCGCGGAAATAGCCGTGCGCTCTATGGCGCCTTGCTGCGGGTTGCGCAAATCCCCATCGGAGGTTCGAGTTCTCCCTCGACCGCGCCTAGGGTTTGGCCCCACAGCTTTAGAATATTTGAATATTTTGGATGCGGGTGATCAGTCAGCGTGCGCGTCACCTGTCAAGAGTCGTATCTAGACGTATCAGGGATCTCGTATCACGCCTCACACCATTACAGAGTAGGGATGGGAAAAACCGACCGCCTAAAAACGATACTGTTAATTTAGTTCTGAATATCCGGGTTATTTCGGTATTTATTTGTTGTCGGCTGTAGCCAGTTTTTTTAGTTATTGACAATAACGGTAAAAACACTGTTATAACTAATTTCTGTGGTAGAAGTTCTTTTTTTTAATTTCTAAGTAATTTAACAAAATGTTCAAATGTTAAGCTTATGGGACTTAAATGCGGGGTCAGCACTCCCTAAACTTACAAACCACTTATGAACTACCTTATACTAAAGACAACACAAACATCCAGGGAGGAGGATTCAAACCCACGGTGGGAAAAGGCCTCGTGCATCTGAGTATAGTGCCTCAATGCGCTCGGCCAATCCGCAACGGCAAAAAACAAAAACAAAATCAAATAAAAAAGAATCAAAGACTCGTAAAATTTATTTCTAAAATTTCACAACTATGTAGCTAAAGAAGGAGAATGCTACAAGGTTTGTGCTTCTTATGTGTCTGCTATTTCTATGAAATACGATCAGATAAGAATATTATAGCAACATTAATAAATTAAAGATTTAGGAATTTATTCGTAGTTCATAATAGAAAAAGAAAAAAAAAATCAAGTAGTAAAAACAATCACGATCGTAAAAATCTTAGTTATTAAAATGACCTGTTTCGGCGCATTTAGTCCGCCATTTTCAGATTAAGAGCATAATTCGGTTCGAAATTTGGTGCTCTTAATCTGACGATTGCCGACTAAATGTGCTGAAAGCGGCCATTTTAATAAATTAATTATCTTGTGATCTTGAACTGTTTTTATTATAGGATCATCAAGGAAAAGAGTGTTACCTCCATCTCAAGTTTGTTAAAACTATAAACAGAAAAAAGCTGATCTGTTGCCTGTGTCTACATTATATGCCTGTATCTGTTTGTCCCTGGGAACGGTCTTAGTACTAAGTATTCTCAGTGCCCAAACAGTGATGTGATCCTAGATTACAACATTTCAGCCGAGTTTCAGAATCAACTGGTCACTTTTTTGTGGTATTCAACCCCGCATTACTTTTCGATAAAAGCATCAAACGGCGGATGGCGTAAGTTCTGTTTCAGTTCCCTATTTTACCAAATGTTTTGATTCTAAGTATCTTGAAGAAAGTATAATGATAAGTCTGAGGAAGTCTTAAAATTTATCAGCTTTTGGTTTCTACATTTGTTACTGGAAATACAGCACTAAAAAAGCGGAAACCAGTTATCTTGAGCGCTTTTACAGTAAAGTTACACTGGAGATGAAGAAAACGATACAACCGTAAACTGGTTGTTTCAGCGCCATACCTAGTGCAGAGGCTACACCAGCTTCAACAGTCCCCGGCTGACATGCAGCGTCCAAGGATTCATGAGGTTACCTCCATGTCCGTACACGTCCATCCGCTCCATACGATTGGAAACGAGACTCAACAGGCTAGGCGATATGTTTCCAGTCTTCAGTCTTCAGTTGACGAGCCCAGGCGAGGCATAAAGCCAGGTGTAGTTTAGTCAAAAAGAGTACACTAGAGGGCCTTTGACTGTGAAAGCTCATATCGACGATGTTTCGTTGAATGCTCGCACGCTGACACTTGCTGATGGCGCAGCACTGAAATCCGCAGCAATTTGCGGAAGCGTTGTACTTCTGTCACGCTGAACGTTTCTCTTCAGTCATTGTTGGTCACGTTCTTGCAGGATCTTTTGCCGGCCGCAGATATGTCCGAGATTTGATGTTTCGCAGGATTCCAGATATTCACGGTGCACTCGTGAAGTAATCGTACGGGAAAATCCCCACCTCATCGCTACCTCGGATATGCTGTGTCCCATCTCTCGTGGGCTGACTGAAACACCACGTTCAGACTCAATTCATGGTAAGCTACCATTGTAGCAGCAGTAACCGATCTAACGTCTGCGCCAGATACCTGTTGTCTTATACAGGCCTTGCCGACAGCAGTTCTGTCCTGTAAGTGTTTACGTATCTCTGCGTTTCTAAGAATATTCAAATGTTTGTTCAGCTTATGGGACTTAACCGACCTTCGAACCGACTTACCCAGCCAGCTATAGGGCGACCTACAGTTCAACGTGGGTTCCGAACCACGGTGCTACTCGGTATTTTTCGCATCAGCAACACTGCCAGAGGTTAAAGAAGTGGAAAGTGACAGATAAGAAAATCCTAGGATCACGCGGGGATCGAACCCGCGACCTTCTGATTTGTAGTCTGGCACTCTACCACTGTGCTACTCTTATGCACTACCTTATACTAAAAGACGACACAAACATCCATGCCCGAGGGTAGATTCGAAGCCCCGACGGGGAACGACCTCGCGCATCGGAGCATAGCGCCTCAATACGCTCGGCCACTCCGCCGCGGCTCTGTATTTCTATACGCATGCCTATACAAGTTTCTTTGGCTCTATGGCTTACTGTGTCACTGGCGTCTTTCGTAGTTCTGTGCTTTATTAGTGAAAACGTTGTGAATTATATCGTCTGTGGTGGTTGTGATTTTGCAGAAGTTTGGAGGAAATGTGACGCATTGTGCGGATTCATCGTTTACCTATTTCGTATTTCCAATTTCTAACAATAGTTTTGCGAAACACTCTGGGAATATTTCATTTCGTAGTTGTACACTCATATTGTTTTATTATGTTCATTTCTCCATGTGTCGCCGTATGAGGGGCGATTTGAGACATGCATTTAGTTCATTAGCGGGTGTAATTTTTTTAATCCATCGAACAAGATATTGTATTAAAAACAAATGAATAGAAACTGGAAATGTTCTTAATCTCAAATCTTCGAAAGTTCTTCACTAATTGCTTTGAAATTGTGACACAATGCAATGGAATACGTCCTTTATTTATGTATTTTTTTAAATATGTTTGAGAAATGTGTGGCGCTAAGTAATAACAAACTGTCCTACTTCACGCGGCCGACTTTTCACATATCATTGTTTATTACCCCATATGTCCCTTATCTATGTGCCGTGCACAGATATACATCTGCCCGCACATTCAGAGGTATATGTGGGTACTGAATGCAAAATATGTTGGGAATTAGTATTAGTATTAACGACATTGAAACTACAAACTTCATTCGGAAGTTTTACAACATGTACAACGAAGATGTAGGCGACAAACTGTTTTCCTTTCATCGCTTAGTAGGGGTTGTCAGCGACAAAAGACCGGGGCCTGCCACTCCATGTGCCAAGTGATCCACTGACGGCAGCAGCGGAGCCGTTCACGTCATTGCTGTGGCGTGAGTGTAAGACGTGCTAGAGGCGTGCGTGCCCGAAGTGCCACTGCTGGTAACCGGTTGGCGACGGTTGGTGTTGACACTGCTGCGATCACAAACCCACTTATCTGTGTTGTGGTAGCTGAACCATCTGCCACTGCTGCCCTTAAAATACGACCATCTCAGCGGACGTCCAGAACATGACCCAAATTGTGTAGTAATTCTCCGAAAGGACCATCCCGCCTCTCGTAAGGTCACAATCTCACCTCCTTTTCAAACTAGCTCAGTTGGCTGCAGGCGTTCCGTCGCATGGCGCCTGTTTGCTTCATACGTTATGGCTGCAAACATTCCCTGTTAAAGGATACTCACAGATGATGCTTTGGACACTATGTCACTATGGTATCTATTGAAACCATTCTCAGTACATGTAGTATCCCCCAGGCATCATCTGCCGTCATTGGGTCAAAACTGACCTTTCCATGTGTACTAATTCATTTTCTTTTCAGGCAGTGTATGTGATAACAATGGAAAGTACCATCTGCGACACACTTGACAGTGGTTTGCAGAAGGGAGATCCTTTCTGCCGACATCTTGGTCATTAGAGACGGAGCACAAACATGGATTGTATATGTTCAATAACGGGGTAGGAAATCTCTCGTCCCTTCTCAGAGGAACCATCTTGGCACTTTCGTGGGGGTCATTTAGGGAAATCACGTAAAACTTAAATATGGATGGCCTGGGGCGGGTTTGAACCGCCGTCTTCCTGAATGCATGTCCAGAATGTTAATCACTGCACCACCTTGCTCAGTAGTAGTTTGCAGAGAGTGGATGTAGAGGAAACTAAAATCTCTGCACAGAGCGAATGAAGTTTTGAGAAACATATTATGAAAGAATTCCAGTATCTAGACATTCCTTCCGGCAGTTTGTCAATACGTTTATAACTATTCTGATGTGTGGAGTGTTACTATGAAGAACTTTTTTCTTCATTTAATTTAAGCAATGTCCTCAGCACCAAACGGTACAGGAGTATCACATCGCCAGGTGCTGGGGTGTTTCAATTATATACCAGACGGCTTTTAGGACAAAACTATCTGTTAATCAATAACAGCTCTGTCCTTGATACCATACCTCACTGCAACAAAACCAGCAGAATATATTAGAAAGTATTCGAGATATCGAAGCAAATTCAGTGTGAAACGAGTATAGCAGTATGATGCAACAATATAAACAAAATGTAGAATATAGTGGAGAAAAACACTAGCTCAGCTACAGATGAAGAGGAGTTAAAAGCCTTAAAATCATGTAAACATTGGCATCAGACATTCATAATGTCGCAATGTTCTTTTACATACACTTTATAGCTTTTGAAATTTGGTTTTTAGGTTCTGTAAATAATACTGATTTACATAACAATTTCACTAACATGAATATAGCCCTACTACCCAATGAGTAACATCTTGCACAAAATCGAAAGATTTTAGTGGTTATGATAAAATATTAATTTCTCCTACGAGTATACCCCTGATGTTAGTAACAACTATCATAGATTTATCTGTGGAAAGCTTCCCTGTCAGATGAAATATGCTTCAGTTCACCAATTAAATAACAAAATATCCAAAGAAAAACTGCCAAACTCCCTACAGATTTCACTTTTGCTAGCATTATCAAAAAATCAGAAAAGCTACTGTGTAAGTGGCTTCTTAATCCTCTGTCTACAGACAACATATGTGCAAGGTACAGTTTGGACTGGTTGTGTTACTATGGAGAGGATATGTGCACATACAATAAGAACACACGAGTTGCATGGTATTGGTACATCTGTTAAAGGTATTTCACTGTGTAGCACAATTTCATGTTTAATGTACTAGAATATTATTATATCTCAGGAAATTCTTGAAAATGACAAGTTATATATGATATTAAAGTGTGTTGATAAGTAAGAGGCCTGTACTAAGTTATCATTCCTCTGAATGGCGAAAAATTGTATGTGGTGTTCCTCAAGGTTCCATAGGAGGACCTCTACTTTTGTGTAAATAAATCTTTCTGCAAGAGTAACATCATATGCATGTTTTTTTTTGTTAGTACATGATATAAAGGAAACACCCTTTCAAAAATCTTCATAAAGACTGAGTATTTTAGTCTAGAAAGGTGTCTATCATTACAAAACAACGGTTTCCAATAATTTGTCAGAAACTAAGTTTAACTATTAATATATATGAGTTTAAAGGGAATCAAAAATCTTTATTAGTAACCAAATTATTTTGCTCCATTTACAAAGTTCATAGCCAGTTACATACAATACCTGAATTTCACAGTATTTCAAAGAAGTAAAGAAAATTTTGTAAATAAAATTTATAGACTGTCTTTTGTTTTGGTGATTCTGCATACAACAGCCTAGGAATTACCTACCAAATTGTGTATGCATATAATAAAATGTTTGTAATAAGCTATTTAATGAGAGTGTAAATGAAACCAATTTGACGTCTTGCACATCACTAAGGATCAGGATTTGTAGGAGGAACATTGATGGACCAGTTTTTTTCTGTAATATATTTTTGTTTTACTATTGTGTTCCACGTTTTTAAGCTTATCACAATTTGAATATGGAACGATAAGTTAAAACTCTACACTAAGTGCTAAACTACCTAGCTATACAACTGGGCACAAGTAGGATCATTTAACAATGATGGCAAATATCTCAGCTTTTAAGGGTAGCAACATGAGATGTTTTCACTTAATTGTAATAACAACGAACAACAATTAAACATGTATTATTACAAGCACCTGTACACTTCAACAAATAAGTTAAATGTATTTAAAATTGCATTGATTTTTATATTTGGTTAATTTTTATCTCTCAGTGAAAAAAAAAAAAACCAATTCCTATATCCTTTCTAAGTAGAAGTCTTGAATCATTAAGATCATGTTCAGTGTTTCCATTACTTGGTTCTATGACACTCAGAGACAAGACTGTGTAGCATACATATCAAGCAGAAATCCAGAGAAATGCAATATCATCCTTTAAGTTAAAACACCTATTTGGAACTCTGGGATGGTGCCAAAACTTACTGCCCATTATTGCTATTACCACATGTCAGAAAACTACAAAGTTAAAAAGGAATTGTTTATCATAATTAAAGATATGCTTGCAATTCGCATTAGTCCTATTAGAATTACAAACTCTTCCGCCAACGTATTCTTCTTCAACTACATAATCTGTAAGAATATTATATATACACAAACTTCGCGCGGCTTATCCGCCAAAGATAATACATTAGAAGCTACAAAAAGTTCTGATTAGTAAACACTGATACTTGGTTACCATGGGAACTAGGTATATGATTACTTTCTCTTACTGGGAAAACAGCTGGAGTTAATGAATGTACACATCGTTTCATCAACAGCATAACTCAACGAAAAGGTATTTTAGTTGTACCACAGATAGTATTTAATTCGAACTACCTATAATACGATACTTCACTGGTTTGTAATTATCTTCTGATCTTCGCTGTTGGTAGGACCACGAGGTCAGATAAATTGTTCCCCGACTAAGACACTTTGCCCAAAGTGATTTCATACAAACTAACAATATACTTGACCAAGCGTCAAATGCAATTTATCACGCCCGGTAGGGACTTGTTAGTTTGTAAGAGTAACTTCGGCACTGTCGTACAAATATAAAATATCGTGACAATTGAATGTATCCCAGCAGTGAATATCTGTATTTTTAACACTACTTTTATTACGGTGTTTCTCTGAAACTATAAAATCATAACTTTATGAAATAAGACTACCAATTCAAGACAACAATTATTGTGTATAGTACATTTCATAACAAAGGTTAGGATGAAATGTGGTAGAACTTATTTCTCGCATATAGTAATCAATCATATCACACTTTCACTTACCTTAGAGGACTACTTGTATAAGGAAGTGTCAGAAACTTGTGGCCCGTGAGCGTTGACGCGGTGAATCGTCCAAGGTTTCGTTGTTATTAACTGACACACGTCAACAGCGTATCCGATATTTCTGTGTATAGAAGAAACACAGCGTCACGTCATTATCCAGCCCCAGATGGCTAACGCATCTGTCCCTCACGCTTGCAATAACGTGAGTAGTGTACAGAGCAACACATGCAACATCCGTACGTCAAGACAATACTGCATGGAACTTCTCTGGTCAGCAGAAAAGCAAAGTGTCTATTGAAGCTAGTAGCTACTATCGATAACGTTGGCTCTACAGAAGTTACATGTATTTGTCGAAACTGGTTGAATAAATGAGTACGGTATTAAAGAAATTAAAAAGCAAAAGATCGCTGTCTTGCGAAGTTTAGACAAGGTAGTAATCATAATTATGGTTATATAGAAAACTATCACACAATGAAAACGATTTATTTTGAAACCAATAAGCCGGTTAAAATAGAAAACAAATTTCTCCTGGAACCTCTCTAAATTTACAATATATAATAATTTCCTGAAATACTACGATACCCAATGCTATAATTTTCGCGACTTATTTAAAGTTCAAAACATTTCCCCCAGCAGTAGTGAGTGACGCTGCTGTGTGTCTGGCATATAGTAGGCCTACTGCTTCAATGAAAAATACGGCATTTGACAGAGGGCAAGAAAAAAATCGATTTGGAAAAAGCAGTGAAAACTGCACTGCGCATGGTTGGGAGCTTTGGTTAATACCGATTTGCGGAAGTTGAGAAAATTGGAAATTTCCTTAAAATACATTCGTTGTCGAATTACAGGTGTTGCTGCACATAATTTCTGGACGCAGAATGCACCACCATATGTTTGATAATGCCTAATTAAAATCTTTTCTGCGGTTTGAGACGTTGCATTTCCTTATTTTTCTTTTTTGCCTTTATAGCAATAAATGCAATGAATCTTTCCTTCTTCTATGCAATATTCTCTTAATCTGATAGCACACACATTCTTATACTTATGAGTAGAATTCTGAAATTTAAAATTACATGCAATCATTTCTTTAGACCTTAAAAGCATTCCTACTCAGTTACTTCTATTTTCATTTCTATTTCCTTATCACTACATTGCTGTTTCTCAGGTAAGAAGTTTGACAGTCCTTAGAAACTTGTTCTGCCTCCTTTCCCCTCTAACTGTAAATGTTGTAATGGTCAACAACGTTAAGGTATCTCTGTCAGCAACTGGTCAAGTTGATACATTCATGACTATATCAACAGTCTGACCCTTAATGTGAAGCAAGCAATATTTTATTCTATGTGAAAAAGAATGAAAACCACTTCCCACTGGTACTGGTTGGTAACAAGTGAAAAAGACATTGCTATACAAAACTTTCATTATTTTATGTTGATCAAGATGTAAACTGGAAAGACTGTATAAGAAAACTCTCCTAGAGAGGTTCGCACGTCTTCTCCAAGAATAGTTTGAAAAGTATGATCCTCATAAAGGCTTAATTTCATTACTTCCAGTTCTTGTCACGTATGGAATATTTTGGTAAAAGTCGGCATCATGGACATTGGTGTACTATATGCTTACACCGTTTGTTTGTGTGATGATGTTGGGCTTGTGTCATGTTCAGATGAAGTAGTTTATGTGTGCCAAGTGAGAGAGCTGTGTTTCGACAACTAATATGATGAAATATTACATTTTTACCACACAGCAAATTCCATTGCAAATGATAATTGTTTCAAGCGATTAGTGTCTTTGATTAAATATGGAGTTTGGTAGGTGGATATGTTAAAATAGATAGATCAGTTTGCATTGTAAAAGTCCATATGGCATGCCACTGACTACGTGAAATGTGATGCATTGCCAACCTATGTGTGCTATGGAATGGCCAGCATACTGACCACGATCTGGACTTTTAGCTAATATTTTTTGGGGAAAAAGTAATAGTTGATTAAATGAAGTTAGTATATTGCATAAATCGGATATTGAAATCTTGTCACACAACTCTACAATGCCTTACTGCAAGCCTTTATTTACAGAGTTATGTGATGATATTGTATCCTCCCTATATATTTACAAATATGAGCTGACGAGCTAATCCTTGAGACCTGCAAACCAATAGTGTTTCCCACAGTTATAATTCTCTCAGTTGTAGGTCCCTCTGACCAAAACAAGTAAAAGCAACTGACACTCAAAGATGTGATCACCTTAGTGTCACAATATATGAGGATGAGTTGGAAAATAAGTTTCCCATGTCAACTGTGATCAGAGTTACGTATGAAAGGAAAAAAAAAAAAAGAAAACCCTAGAAGCAGACATTAAAGATAAGACATCTTTATTTTTCTACATAATTTCCAAGTACATTGAGACATTTGTCATACCACTTTATAAGTTTCATGGAGGATGGTGTAGGTGCTCCAACCAAGAGTTGCAATATTGTTTTGCACTGCCATTCTCAATTTCAAGAGAGCGACACAGTACAATGCAGCATTGATGGTTGCATCCTCCAAAACGTCCAGCAACAGAACTCGTTGGGTGGCCCAGAAAACGGTAAATAGCACTTTACCTGCAGATCGAGTGAACTTCGTTCGGACAGGTGATGACAGATGTTTCCACTCCATAGCCTTTCAATGCTTCTTCTGTATGCAATGTGCTGATTTTTTACTGGATGGCTTTTTGGAGCTTATAAAGCATTTTGACAAAAGTTGCAATGTACTTGGAAATTATGTAGAAAAATAAATATATGTCTCATCTTTAATATCTCATTCTATTTTTTTTTCCTTTCTTACACAACTCTGCCCACAGTTGACAGGGGAAACTTATTTTCCAACTACCTCTTGTAGAATGTAGTCTTCCACTAACATACATAAAAATATTTGAGAAGGAAATAGTTTTTAGAACAGAGTTATTAAACATTGTGTTGTTATGGTCTTCAGTCCGCAGACTGGTTTGATGCAGCTCTCCACCCTACTCTATCCTGAGCAAGCCTTTTCATCTCCTCATAAGAACGACAACCCACATCCACTTGAATCTGCTTACTATACGAGTCTCTTGGTCTCCCTCTGCGATTTTTACCCCACACACTTCCCTCCAATGCTAAATTTACGATTCCTCTATGTCTAAGAATGTGTCCTACCAAGCGATCCCTTCTTTTGGTCAGGGTATGCCAAAAATTCCTTTTCTCACCAATTCTGTTCAGTACCTCTTCATTAGTTATCCGATATACCCACCTAATCTTCAGCATTCTTCTATAGCAAAAGCCTCTATTCTCTTCCTGTCCGCACTGCTTAACGTCCATGTTTTAGAGAGTAGGGTATCAGTTGCAAAAAAGTAGTGATGGATATAGTGTTAGCAGATGTTAGTGTGTTTACACTTTTCAAAAGTGTAATACAACAAAGATTCATGTCCCAGTTGTATCCTGTGCATGATTCAAGTTCCTTGTAGACCAAGTACCAGTGCACGTGGATTCCTTTCCAAGGCTGTGTTAATGCACCAAACTTGCATTTGGATTTGGGAGGGCTGAGGGGCTATATCTTATCTGACCATCTTGTGTTAATTTCCCACAGTTTCCCCAAGTTGCTAAGGTGACTGCTGGGATGTTTACTTTGATAATACTGTGTCTGACTTTCAGCTAGCTGTCCTCATCTCTAATCCTACCCCAGTTGATATATCTTTATTTATTCATATATTATTTCTGTAATGAGTTTTAAATGTCCTATAGGCCCCTACTATTGTGTCAACTTATCAAAAGATCAGTCAACAAATAAATTGCCTACTGTCTTTTAGGAGGGTAATATGCTATATGTGCTGGTAACTGGTTCCTCTTCCATATTTAGGTTACTTTTACTACTATCGCACACATTAAATTGAGCATTAGCTCAATACATATTGCCTGAAGTATGACTTTTCCTATCGTTTGGGATTAAATTTCAGTTTGATGTATGATATTTTATCATACCAGATTCAGTAACTGGAAATAACAGCAGTTGTTGTTAGTAAGGCTAAACACAGACCTTAAACACGAGGCCTAACCAAGGAACAGTATGCCTCTTCTTTTGCTGTTCTTCAGCAGCAACTACTTGGAGTAGTACCTTATCGCCCACACTTCTTACTGGGATACCACACAGCTGCTAAGCATCACATATACACTATAGATACTTAAAACCAGCTGGTTCTTCAAGCTGTTCTCCTTCAAGTTTGTAATCATGTGTTTGATTTGAATTTATATGAGCAAAATCTTAACCATTAGACTCTTTTTAATCTTGATGCTGATACCAGTAAGGTCCATCTTATCTGTGTGTACTTATTTCTCTTAATTTGCTTTGCAAAATACAGCAGTGCATACCTTTCTTACAGTGAAATACAGCAGAGTTAACTTCTTTCATTTTTTGCAGTTATCATTGGTTCAGTCTGGGTTGTAAATGAAGATGCTCCCTTTGTAATACATAATTGTACCTATTTTGCACAGTTTGGTTGTTGAATACCATTACATCTATATTTTAATTTTACATGCATTAGAATATTGTCAGTGATTGCTTTAGAACCAGAATAATAGGATTTTAAAAGCTACTTTCCTGTTTGTTGATCAAAGTTAGGACTACGGTAAATTTTGTTACAGGTGACTTGTAACCTTTCACTGACAAGTCTATTCTAACTGTTGAAGCAACCATAAAATTATTTAGAAGTGGCTAGAATATTTTGCTCATGCCTGGTACTCATATCTGCAATAAAAAAACACAGTGGGAAAAATAGGAATAATCCAGTGTGCCCCAGTATGTTATATTCACCATTAAGTAGACTCATAACATAGTTGGTCAAATCTGGTTGTTAGTTAACCAAATTTTATATCTTTAATATGATTAAAAAAAGTCAGATGTATACATTTTATCTTGTCAACATACAAAAACAAATGGCAAGTACAAGATTATTTCTAGGAACAAGATTTTAACCAAGTGGACTATACTGCTAGGCGACACAACGGTCATAGTGCAAAATGGCATTTGTTTGTTGACAAACGTTTTCCACTGTTTACATCTTATAAAACTATTCTCACCTCCAAAGAATACATTAAATTCACTGTCCAATGATTTACAAAAGGTACGAGGCGTGGTTTTTTTTTTTTTTTTTTTTTTTTTTTTTTTTTTTTTTTTTTTTTTTTTAGTAAGTACCGTTTTGAAATTAAAAAAAGACATGCTAAGATATCTCAATAATTTTATTTTTACATGAAAGCCTGTACCTTAATCTACTTTTCTAAACAATTCCATCAATATTGAGGCACTTGTCATAATGTTGTACCAGTTTTTGAATACCCTCCTCATAGAAGTCTGCCACCTGACATGTTAACTGCATCACAATTGTTTTGACTTTGTCGTATTCTTGCTTGGTCACAATGCCATACAAAACACTATGAGAAACATAAGGGAAGTCATTCCGCAAGGAGGAAATCATATAGCGGCTGTTTTCTTTCACCGTATTGTCCACTTCGTGCACCCAACTTTCCTTAAAAACCGAAGTATGCCCACTCCGTTGTTAATCATGCACACTTGTGCAGCCATCTTTAAATGCTCTCACCCACTTTCTTACCATTCCATCACTCATAATGTTTTCACCATAAACTGTACAGATCTCAGGATGAATATCACTCACTTTTAGGCCTTTAGCACTAAGAAATCTTATAGCAGCCCGTACTTCACAGATGATGGGACTCACAATTATCAGAGGCATCTTAAACACTCAGTACACAATGTAAACAAGGAAGAATCTGACTGTAATGCCGTAAGTTGTAGACAACAGATGTAGGTACCCAGTGCACATGAAATTATTGAGATATCTTAGCACGTCTTTTTTTAATTTCAAAATGGTACTTACTTAAAAAACACGCCTTGTATTAATAATGGTGTAACCTACTCCACGTCTAAAGCAATGTGATTGCTACAGTCTCGACAAATTTCAATATTCAACTAAAAATAGTGTCTGATAATTCAAATTGATTCACAGATGAAGAATTCTTTGGTCTAGACATTGTTATTTTTATGACTGTCCTTAACTGATCAAATGGGTGTTGTAATAATCATGGTTTCCTTTCCTGACATGGCGCACTGTAATCAAAGCAACATTGTCATGCATCATCTTCAGACAATGTCTCATAGACTCTAGGAGGATTAGTGTGTTAAAAAATCTATTAGAATCTCACTCCTAGAATAGTGACTGCAAGAGAAACAATGTTGACCAGGAAACCAGTATACAGGGTTATTAAAAAAACATTCACAAAATGACATGGCACATCAAGCATACAACAAGGATCATTAATAGCATAGGAACTTAGGACCACAAATCTCATGAGAGGGTGTTCCAGTAATGTGTTGACTACCACTGTCAGTGACTGTTAAAATTGGATCAGACATACTCTCACTTCAACTTGATAGTCACACGTATCTCAACTCCTATGACACATTTTGTGACTCATCCTGTGCTTATTCTTTACCACATTCAATTTTAGCATGTTGAAGCCATTGCACATTTCAGCAGACAGTTGATGAAAGATCAGCAGTCAAGCTTTCCCAACCACTGGATTGGATGAGGTGGGCTAGTTTCATAGTCACTAGGATCACCCAATCTGTTCCAATCGATTTTTGTTCCCGGAGGGTCTTTTGTATGAGTGACATGTTACATTGCCAGGATTTTTGCAGCAGTAGGATGACCTTGAGATATAACAGGTGTCTTTAATCGGGTCTTCTGTTCAATGCAGCATCAATGTCAGACACGTCTTGATGCATCTAGACAAACCTCTGAGCCTCTTCTGTAGTTGGCATCCATTTATAGTTCCTGACTAAATAACTGTGATGCCATTTAGTAGCCCAAAATGCCTTTTGTAAGCCCCAAGTTCCTATGTGATAGTGATTCTTGTTGGATGCCTGATGTGCCATGTCATTTTGTAAATGTTTTTTGAATTATCCTGTATCCTTCGCTTCAATATTGACTTTGTATAAAATGTGTAGAAATAAAATTATCTAAAAGTCATAATAATTGGCTTGTAATTACATAGTGAATAGATAATAATTCACCATAAAGAGGCTCGCCGAGCTGTTGACAGGCACAAAAAAAAAAAAAAAAAAAAAAAAAAAAAAAAAAAAAAAAAAAAAAAAAAAAAATCACATTCACACAATTTAAATTTTCAGCCATGGCCTTCATCAGACAAAGAAACACATATATTCACACAATCACTGAGAAAACTATACACACACAACCATCATGTCTGGCTGACCCAGCGCCACAAGCATCTTGACTGTGAGTGAGGTGGGGAGTGGAGGGGGAAGGATGGCGGGTAGATGGTGATGGAAAGTTCCGCAGGCTGTGATAGGCAGAAGTGTGAGATGTGGCATGGAATACAGTGAAGGAAAGGGGCAGGAGAGGATAGAAGGGAGGTGTAGAGGAGTGTGTGTGTGTGTGGGGGGGGGGGGGACTGAAACTATAAAAATAATAAGGAAAAAATAATTAAAAAGTAACTAGTTTGAACTAGCCCATTGGACACTATGAACCGGCAGTACACCCTTGGACTGTTCGAGCAACACATATGCCGTGAGAAACTGAAGAATCACAAAAAGTAACTAATTGATGGATATTGTAAGGGGTGACAAGGAAGGGAGGGAGGGGGAAGGAGGAATAATGTTAGTCATAGGGTGTAGGGATGGCAAGTTATCTTAGGTTGAGGACAGGATGATACTGGGACTGTAGATTGTATTGAAGGGACAAATCCCATCTGCGCAGTTCAGAAGAGCTGGTGGTGGATTGGAGGTTCCAGATGGCTTGAATAGCAAAGCAGCTATTGAAATCCAAAATGCCATGTTCAGCCGCATGCTGTGCCACAGTGTCGTCCAGCTTGCTTTTTCTTGCAGTTTGACAGTGGACATTCATACTGATGGGCAGCTGGTTTGTCATAACAGCTGTGGCGCAGTGTGCAGCTGAACATGGCATTATTTATTTTTATTTTTTAATTTTTTTTTCTTATAATTTTTATCATTCAGTTTCCCCCACTCCCTCCCCACATCCCTATACACCTCACTTTTATCCTCACCCCGCCCCTTCCATTCACTGTATTCAATGCCACATCTTACACTTACGCCTATCAGAGCCTGCGGAACTTTCCATCCCCACCCTTACCTGGTATCCTTCCCCCGCCACTCCCCAGCTCACTCACAGTCAAGATGCTTGTGGCACTGGAGCAGCTGGGCATGATGGTTGTGTGTGTATAGTTGTCTGAGTGATTGTATGAATGCATGTGTTTCTTTTTGTGATGAAGGCCATGGCCAAAATTTTAAGTTGTTTGAATGTGATTGTCTATTTTTCATGTCTGTGAGTAGCTCGGTGAGCCTCTTTACAGTGAGTTGTTATGTATTCTCTATTACTGACATTCCAATCGGATTTTCCATTGTTGCAATTATATTGATTTATACAAGTTCATTTAGAATTGATTTTGATAATTCAATCATAATACATAAATTCTATCTGCTGTAGTACATGTACATGTAAAAGCTGTCATAATAAAATGTGTTTTGTTCAAATTTTCAATACTATGTATCCCCTATTGTGAAAATGATTCTGTGGCAAAATAAACATAGTGGGAGAGAAGTGCAGGGATTTTGTAAAAATTCAAGAAACTTGTACAAGTTCTTGAGTTATGTAGTTTACAAATTGCCCACTATTGTTGCATAAATATTTTGTTTTCATTATCCTCATTGAATTAGGAAATAATTCTGAAAGACAAAAGAGAGAAACTATGCAAAATAATTCAGAATATTGGTCTTATGATGCAACAATGAGAGATAATTCTAAGTGAAAAGAAAACTGACTAGACTTCTTAAGCTTTTTTTAGTGCTCTGTTTAGGCTACTTTTTAGCATATTATCTATCCGAAACTCAAGAACTGTTAAACATACTGTTTCATTTAGTGTGTGACCAATTATGTATATTTCTGGTACAATTAGTTAATTTTTTTCTCTAACAATGGAAAGTCCAGGTTGGAATGTCAATAATATGAGAATAGGTAGCAACTCACAGTAAAGACAATTGCTAAGCTGCAGACAGGTACTTAAAATAAAAAACACATTCACACAACTTTTAATTTTTAGCCACAGCCTACACATACAGTCACACAATCATTCAGACATAACTCATATGGGGGACACACACATGGAATGAGCATGGGAATTATAGAGGTGCATATGTATGTGTGTGTAGTCACATCCCATAACGTGCGCCACTTAGCACAGATATACATGTCCTGGAAACTTTGCATGAAGTCTTCCTTTGGGATTGTGTTCAAAAGCCTCATCACATTTTGTTGGATGTCAGGAATATTGTCAAATCTCTTTCATTTCAAAGCAAATTTTAGTCATAGGAATAGGAAGAAATCTGGAGGACTGAGATCCAGTGAGTATGGTGGATTTTTTAAGTTACATCACCCCCTTTTTTGTCAGGAACTGTTTGACGATATTGGCTGTGTGTGGGCGAGTGTTGTTGTGCAGTTTGATCATCCACAATACTCGCCGGATCTCAGTCCTCCAGACTTCATCCTATTTCCTCGACTCAAACTCCCTTTGAAAGATAAGACATTTAACAATATTCCCAACATCCAACAAAGTGTAATGAGGCTTTTGAACAGCATCCCAAAGAAAGACTTCATGCAAAGTTTCCAGGTCATGTATTGCAGAGCTCCATGGAGCATAGTTATGGGAGGTGACCGATTTGAAGGACAGTGAGGTAACTGTAGTTCATAGTTCATCTATGTTAATGTTACAGGACTATTCACCACTTTATTGTCAGAGGTTGTAAAAAAATGAAAAAGTATATGAAAAAGTTTATGTATATATAATTTAATTATTTATTTTTCACACACACACACACACATGAACCTTTACAACTCTCTTTTTGTCCCCCCCCCCCCCCCTTTTGCCCAATTACAGCATCCCATTGCATCTCCCACCTAACAGAGCCTTTATTCTCTGCCATGCAGTACAGAACATCCTATCCCCACTCCTGCTTAGCAACCTTCCCCCTCCCCATGCCTCCTGTCCCTACCCTCCTAGTTCACTGTCAAGATGCTAGTTGCATTGCAGCATCCAGATATGTTGGTAATGTTTGCATGACTTAATTCTAAATGATTGCGTAACTGTATGTGTGTCTTTCACTGATGAAGGCTGTGAATGAAATTTAAAAGTAGTTTGAATGTCTTTGGTTCAGCAATAATTTTTTGTCTGTTTGAAATTTTACAACATGATTTAGCTATCACGCTAGCTGTGTCTGATTTGGTTGAGTTTAGGCCCTTACAGATTAGTATGCTTCTATAATTCAGAAACATTTAAGGTTTGACCAATCTTACAAAACTGTTGGAAGGTCATTTACATTGATTAGAAACAGCAGTGGATCCAATACCGAACCACGAGGCTCTCCATGTCATATGTTATACCTTTCTGCATTTAGTTTTCTTACTGTAGTTAATTTAGTCAAAGTAACCCTCTTCTTTGTTATGAAAGTAAATTACATCCATACAAGAGGGATGTCTTTAATGCCATAATATATTTTTATTTTGTAACACACACACACACACACACACACACACACACACACACACACAAATCTTTATATACAGGGTGTTTCTAAATGATACCAACAAACTTCGTGGGGTGGTGAGGATGGCTTGAGTAAGAAAATGAGGTAGGGAACCCATGTCCAGAAAAGTCACCCAATGGCGCTGCCGAGTGTGAAAATTATAGGTGCTAGCACTTGCTGCTATGCCACTCTACGGCAGCTTGTGTGGCATTCTACATGAGCAGGCTGCTGCCAGAACATCGCGCTACCTTCCTAACAGCATTCCAGACATTAGATGGCATTGAATGTGGCCAGTTTCATCAAAGTAGTACTATGCTATAGGCCGCTAACAGCGGTACTGGCAGAAGGGAATGACAATCATACACAGAAACACGGGATTCAGTCGTAGTTTGACGTGTGCCGGTGTGTGCATCATGGAGAAGTTCACCTGAGCCGAGCAGTGTGACATGCACTTTGTGTATGGTGAGGCGGACAGCAACAGGCACGCATCGTTATGCATCTATCGATAGAGACATCCAAATAGGCATCAGCCAGACCACTTCACATTTGCAGCCATCTATCAGTGTCTGGGTGAAACTGCTTGTTTTGCAGGGAGTCACCACAATAGTGGTTGCAAGTGAACCGTATACACGCCACAAATTGTGGAGGACATACTACAGAGGTTTGACATTGATCCATCCACAAGCACCTGCATTATAGCGCACGCACTACAGAGCTCCCATTTAGTGGTGTGGAGGGTGCTGCATGAAGAAGGAAGGCATCCATACTATCTTCAAAAACCACAGGCACTGTTGGCCCACAATTTTGCTCCGCATGTGGAATTCTGGCAGTGGTTCCTGCAGCAGTGCACCAGGCATCTGTATTATGCTGTGGATGTGTTGTTCACAGACGAGGTATCCTTCACCTGTGAGGGGGTGTTCAACACCCACAACAGCCATGTGTGGGCAGTGGAGAACCCCCACGCCAAACACATAAGAGGTCATCAGACAATGTTCACCATCAATGTATGGGCTGGCATCATCCAAAATTACCTGATTGGCCCATAAATGCTTGCCCCTCACACCACAGTTGAAAGCTACACAGTATTTCTCTGGAAAGTGCTTCCAGAATTACTGGAAGATGTGCCACTTGCAGTCCGATAATGTCTGTAGTTCCAGCACGATTGAGCATCCACTCACTTTAGTCAAGCTGCCAGAACTCACATCAGATGGATAATTGGTGATTACTGGATTGGTCGAGGTGGCCCTGTCACGTTGCCACCTCGTTCGCCTGATCTCAACGCCCTAGACTTCTTCTTGTGGGGCCATCTGAAGACTGTTATGTACAACACCACAGTGGAATCAGTGGCAGACCTAGCAGTGAAGCTACATGCAGCGTGTGAGGCTGTTCGCACCACACCTGATATCTTTGAGTGAGTGCGGCAATCAATGAGATGCAGATGCCAGACATCACTGTGACACTTAGGAAGGCATTTCAAACACCTACTTCAACTGCACAGTGTAATTCACAGGTCATGGAAATGTTTTTTCAGGAAGCACAATCAATCTAATTAACTACATTAAACAAATGAGGAAAACGGTCTCAACTGCACGGGCACATTTATTTTGTGATGTTTGATCACATGTTGTTTATGTTGTACAATGTCTTAAGTACCCTGTACCAGAGGAACGAATAGTAACGCACACTCCATGGCCCCTGTCATCTGATGCTGTCTACACAGTTTGCTCCTCTTTATTTCCTAGCATTTATGGCATCCATCCGTTAAATACAATAAGGGTGTCGACATCACAAAATATCTGCCGTTATTCATATCATGTGGCCCATCACTGTACACTACAGCAGTGTAGATGGTGATGGCTGCTGCACAAGACAACGTGAGTCTACAAAACACAACATAGTACCACTGTCATTCTCTAACAGTTACATCCATTATACTATGCTATAGCATACAAAATCGGAGATGTTGTTGGAGGTTTTGAGAGGCAATAAAACATTGGGGGAAGCCCAAGTACATCACCATCAGCCATCACAGCAACAGCGCATTGCATTCATAGGAAACAGAGCCTGCCCATACAGCTGCTAGCTCCATTTTATCCACCGGCAATCATGGCTATCACTTGCAAACCTCGAATATCAGGAACCACATATTACAGACCTGCCCACAGTCTGTGTGTGCATAGAATGATACATATATCCAAGATGAACATATTTAACACATTGGGTGTGATTTGGGCCACCTTAAAAGATAAAATTGTTTTTATCTCTATTAATAACTACATTATTATTTCTATTGCAAATTGAATGTTTTTTCTTGGTTCGGTAAGTATCCAATAACTGATGCTGTTCTTCAAATTGCAGTCTGGACTAGCGGGAAAGTGTTCAGTTGAAGAGCAAAAAGCGTTCAAAACTTGCTGGGATCAAGGATTTTTTTCACATTGAGTTTTAACCTAGCCTTCACCTCTTTACAATGTGAGGGATCACCAGAAACTACATGTGTTTCAGATTACACAATAAACTGTAGGCCCCTTTTCCTTGGATAACTGGTGTAAGTTAGGCACATGTTAGGCACTGAAGTGGCATCAAATCGAAAGACTTGCACCAAGTCACTGTACCACACAAAGTTACTGTTGTATTTTATTTAGCACATTTCCTTGACACTACAATTTATTTCACATTACTCATTGTTTTGCAAATAATGGATAGCCACACGGTCTGGGGTGCCATGTCACAAATTGCGCAGCCTCTCCTGCCAGAGGTTCAAGTCCTCCCTTGTGTGTGTGTGTGTGTGTGTGTGTGTGTGTGTTGTCCTTTGCATAAGTTAGTTTAACTAGTGTGTAAGTCTAGGAAACTATGACCTCAGTACTTTGGTCCTTAGTTACAAAAACTTTGAACTCTGATCTTCCAACTGCTTTGTTTTAGTCTTGCTAAAAGTCAGAAATGCGTTACCCAGTTTGATCAATATATATTTATTATTATTATTATTGCTTTAATACATGGATGGCTAAGAAAAGGTGTTAGAGTAAACCCAAAGGACAGCTGAAAAATCGAAATTGGTAATTTTGTGAGGATGTGGAATGCCACTTTGGAATTCATATTTTATTTGCTGCTGGACTTGTATTCAGGAGGAAGGTGGTTCAAATCCACCTCCGGCCATCCAAATGTAGGTTTTCCGTGAATTCCCTAAATCACTCCAGGCAAATGCTGGAATGGTTCCTTTCAAAGGGCATGGTCAATTTCCTTCCCCATCCTTCCCCAAAAACTCCAAGGGTAAGCTCCACCTCTAATGACCACGCTGTTGATGGGGTGTTGAACACTAATCTTCCTTTCTTTATGTGCTGCCATACCTTTCATCCAGCTTTGACAAAATGTTGCACACTTTAGGAATGGAAGAGGAATGGCGCTGTGTACATGCTGGACATTGACATCTGGAATAGTGAATCATCCAAAAGTTAGACAAGCCTGACAGTACCTACCTTCAGTGATCCTGTCGGAAACTATTCAACTGACCTTAATCATACTTTTCACACTGTTTGATTTGCTTCAACTTAAAAGATAGGATAGTTTTTATCTTGATAAATGATATCAGTATTCCTGTATTCTAAAATAAATGTTGTGGCAGCCTTTTGGGTGTGATTGACTCATCTAGAACTAGAGTGCAGAACTTAACCTTTACCTGCTTATGATGGGTAAGCATCCAATAGATGCTGATGCTTATAGGACGTGCGATGAAATTTTGTGGGTGTGTTCGAGTTGGTCCCTGGATGGTAGATTCACAATTGGATGCTGTTGTTGGCACTGAAAAATCTAAATTGGTAATTTTGGTATCTTCATATTAAATTTGTATTTTAAGGGCTGCTATACTGTTTGTATAACTGCGATAAAATTTTTCTCACTTGACCTTCAAATCAAGAAAAATTGCATTGTTGACGTCAGATTATGTATGATGCATGGCAGAGAATACTTTATATCATACTTCATTACCAATCTACAGTTTTATTCCAGTCTTGATGAAATTTTGCATACTTCACTGTCAAAACAAAAGAAACATAACGGTATACATTAGGTTTCATATAGTGCAGTGTTTTTCAACCTTTTTGAATATGTGAACCCCTTTCACGTAAAAATATTCTGGCAACACCCTTCCCCAAACTGCAAAACAACTATATATGTGATTTCAATTACAACAAATTTATGGAATAATTAATGCTGCAGCAGTCACTATTTACTAATATTTTTATTGGCACAACGTGTTTTGGCAGCACGCTGCTATCATCTGATGCATTTTTACAGTTACTGGTACATTATTCCAAAAAAGCTTATAATACAGTCGCAGACCTCAGAAAAATCCAAATAAAATGGATAAATTTATGTACAACAAATTTAATTTGCTACTGTTGATAAAATTTTCTTGTAAGAAATAAAGTACAGTATCATACATTATAGGATATTTTTTTTAAATTTATTTTTCAAAATGGAACACATTATCCTAATTTCAGATTAATTCCGACATAAAAATATTTGTTGTATAACAAGTGTTATACATTGGAGGCCGGCCGCGGTGGCCGAGGGGACTAAGGCGCTCCAGTCACGGTCTGCACAGCCACTACGGTCGGGGGTTCGAATCCCCCCTCGGGCATGGATATTTGTGCCGTCCTAGTTCGTAAGTAGTTCATAAGTAGTTTGTAAGTTTAGGGACTGATGACCCTGTAGTTAAGTCCCATAGACTATACAAACATTTGAACAAACATACATTGGAGGCAAGACACAGAATCAAATTACCCTCGCTAAGTGAGGTCCTAATGTAGAGTCAATTTGTAAAGAAATAGATTTTTCTTTTCGTGGTTTTTCTTTTCTTTTCTTTTTTTCCCCTTGGAATTTCGCAAAATTTACTACATCTTGTTAATGTATCTAATGACTGGTTTCTGAAAACAGCTTTCTGGTTTTTCATTTCTTCATTGTCAATGCGGTGTATTTATTATGATAAACAATACATTACACTGCATAATTTTAATATAAAATTGGTTTTACTTTTCTTAGGCCTATAATTGGTATTATAAAACCTTAGTTTTCAAACATACACTGTGCTGATTGTTTTATGATTTGATTTCATTTGTGCTACTGTTTTAAGAGTTTCTTCTCGCGTGTTTTGATAAATACTGTTTTGAATTGTTTTCATTGGAGACTTGTTTATTTCAAAAGAAGTCAGAGACCATTACTACAGCTACTTATCAGTCAGTCCAGTGCCAGCTGCTGTTACTGTCACATTGTTCAGAGTGCTAAGTAATTTGATTTGCGTGAAATTTCATTGCCAGTCAGTTTCTTAATTTTTGTTAGTGCTTTTGTTTTTTAAGAGGTTTTTCTCACATACTTGGCAGATTTCATTTGTGCTGCAAGCTATATAATCTAAGTATCAACTTGTCACCTCTTTATTTTGTATTTCACTTTAAGAGAGCTTTTATTCCTATGTGTTTGATAACAGTGTATTCCATAAATTTTCTTGTTTATTTTGAAAGCAGCCAGAGACAGTTTCATTGTTTTGACAGTATAGTTACCACTGACCACAGTTCAGCCAGCTGTCAGCTGCATTTATTAAAGTACTAGACTAGTTAAAAGTTGATTATTTAGTTTTCTACTCTCTACAGTTAATTGTATTGATAGGATGGATAGGATGTGTGCCTGCTGTGTGTGGGTGCAGGAGGAGTTGGTCATAGTTTAAGAACAGCTGAGCGTGCTGTTGGCTATGGTCAGCCATCTTCAGGCAGCTGTCTCGGGATGCAGCAGTGGTGGGTAGTCTGGTGCATCAAATGGTACACCTCAGGTGTCTCATGCTTCGCCCTCTGTCCCTGCTGTCGAGACACCTTCAGGTGTATCGGACATGGGTGAGACATGCTATCTGCAAGGGAGTGCCAGGTTGAACGGCATTCACACCACTCAAGATTGAAGGCCAATGTGGAGGCTGGTCATCTGGCCATGCCAGTTCATCCTGTGAGTGGACATGTGGCCACTCCTTCAGCAGGGTCCGAGCAGGTACATAGAGGGAGGGGATTATTAGTTATTGAGAGCTCCAGTGTTAGGCGCATGATGGAACGCCTTAGGCAGATAGCATCGAGATCTGGAAAGAAGTCCAACATGCACTCGTTGTGTCTGCCAGGGAGGCCTCATCCGAGATGTGGAGGTGTCCTTGTCGGTGGCTATCAAGCATATGAGGTGCTCTCAATTGCGAGTCATGGCTTACGTCAGCACCAATGACGCTTGTCACTTCTGAGGACATCCTCAGTTTCTACTGGCAACTGCTGGAATTGGTGAAGGTTGCTGCCCTCGCACATGGGGTGCAATCAGAGCTGTCGATTTGTATTATTGTTCTCAGGGTTGATTGGGGTCCTTTGGTTTGGACCCGAGTGGCGGGTCTGAACCAGAGGCTTCACCGACTCTGTGACAGTCATGGCTGCAGATTTCTGGTTCTGTATTATTGGGTGGGGAGTTGTAGGATGCCCCTAGACAGATCAGGGGTGCACTACACTATAAGGAAATGGCTACTCGGGTAGCAGAGTACTTGTAGAGTGCACATGGTTTTTTTTAGGCTAGGTGCTAGCTCTGTTGAGCACTCACTTATTAACATACATACAGTGAATTCAGGCTGCATTCAGCATAAAAATTTGACTCTCAAAATATTAGCCATGAACATTCAAAGCATTAAAAATAAAGTTCCCGAATTTTCCATGCTGCATGGAAATTATAGTGCTCTGATAGTTTTAGGCACCAAAAGCTGACTAAATCATGATGTGGCAAGTTCAGAAATATTTAGTGAGGCATGGAATATATATCGAAAAGACAGATCAGACACAACTGCAGGGGGAGTGTTCATCACTGTGGTCAAGGTTGAGAGTAACTGTGAAGTTATCTGGGCACGTATAACAGGTTTAAGAGAAGTAAAGTTTTTACTAGCCTCCCAGGGCTGCTGTAGCAGTTTTAGAGTTATTCATAGAAAGTCTATGCCAAGTAGTGTGTAGGTATCTGGGCCATGCAATATTAGTCAGGGGAGACTTCAACTTTAAAAGTATAGATTGGGACCTCTGTAGTTTCAGTTCAGGTGGTACAGACAAGCAGTCTTGCAAGCTACTTTTGGGGTGCATTCTTCAAGAACTGTTTTGAGCAGATAAACCAGCAACCCACACACGATGGAAATATTTTAGACCTTATAGCAATGAACAGGCCTGACCTTATTAACAATATCTGTGTAGAGACAGGACTTAGTGATCATGATATCGTAATAGCGTCAATGGTGGCCAGAGTCCATAAACAAAGCAAGAAGACTAGGAGTGTGTTCTTGTTAGGAAGAGCTGATAAGCAGCTGTTAGGATCACATTTAGAAAGTTAATGGACATTGTTTAGTTCCGGTACAAATATGGCCTGTAAAATCAATTAAGGATTGGAAAGATCCACCATGGTATAATAATAATGTTAGAGAATTACTGTTGCAAACTCAGATAAAAAAATAACACACAAATGATGACAGACAAAACTTATAAGAGATTCATGTGTCTTTAAAAAGATTTCCACAAAGCATACAATAATTACCACAGCCATACCTTAGCAAAAGATCTTTCCGAGAACCCGAAAAAATTCTGGTCCTATGTAAAATCGATAAGCGAGTCAAAGCCTACTATCCAGTCACTTGTTGATTATTCCAGGGCAGTAGTGGAAGAAAGCAAATGGAAAGCTGAAGTTCTAAATTTAACCTTTAAGAAATCTATCACACAGGAGGACCACACAAATGTACCATCATTTGATCAATGTGCTAACTCTGGAATGGTGGAAATAGTAGTAGGTATTTTCGGTGAAGAGAAGCAGCTGAGGGAGCTAAATACAAAAAAGTCTCCTGGTCCAAATGGAATACCAGTTCAGTTTTACAAAGAGTATTCTGCGGCATTGGCCCCTTACTTAACTTGCATTTATCGCAAACTTTAATTCAGTGCAAAGTTCCTAGTGATTGGAAAAAGGCGCAGGTGACTCCCATTTATAAGAAAGGCCAATATCATTGACATCAGTTTCCTTTAGAATTTTTTAGCATAATCTCAGCTCAAATATAGTAAGTTTCCTTGAGACAGTGAAGGTTCTTTCTGTGAATCAGGAAACATCGTTCATGTGATACTCAACTTGCCCTTTTCTCACATGACATCTTGCGAGCCATGGATGAAGGGCAACAGGCAGATTGTATTTTTCTCAATTTCAAAAAAGGCTTTGGACACGGTGCCACACTGCAGACTGCTAACGATGATACGAGCATATGGAATAGGTTCACAGATTTGTGACTGGCTGGAAGACTTCGTAAGTAATTGAATGCAGTACGTTGTTCTTGACAGTGGGTGTTCATTGGAGACAAGTGTATCATCAGGTGTGCGTCAGGAGAGTGTTATAGGACTGCTATTTTTTTTTTTCTGTCTATATAAATGATCTGATGGACAGAGCAATTTGTAATTTGCGGCTGTTTGCTGATGATGCTGTGCTGAATGGGAGGGTGTCATTTTTAATTGAATGTAATATCATACATGATGACTTAGACAAAATTTCTAGTTGGTGTGAAGAATGTCAGCTAGCTCTCAATGTAGAAAAATGTAAGGTGTTGTACATGAGTAGGAAAAACAATCCCATAATGTTCGAATACAGCATTGGTAGTGAGCTTCTTGATGCAGCCGTGTCATTCAAATATCTAGGCGTAACATTGCAGTGTGATATGAAATGGAACAAACATATAAGAACAGTTGTAGGTAAGGCAGGTAGTCGACTTCGGTTCATTGGGAGAATTTTGGGAAGATTACTTCATCTGTAAAAAGCGCTTGTATGACCATGTATAGAGTATTGCTCAAGTGTTTGGGAGCTGCAGTAGATCAGTTTAATGCTAGAAATACCAAACTTTTCCATACCCCTTGTATACCATGTAGGTCATTTTTGACCCATAGTAGAAAACTACAATTTTATTTGTTTTTTACTGGACTTTTGGGTATCACCATGTTGGTATTACATTCAAGAAGTCAATGTTACTTTTTTTAAATTTTACAAAAGAAATTCCACAGTCTTCCATCAAACATCATTAAAACAAGTTAATAAAATAATTTTACAATTTATCAATATAAAAAGAATGAAACAGATTCAAAACACATAGTTTATACGACTAGTAATAGTATATTTATTACTTTTTAGATATAAGGTACGAGTCGCGTATTTGTAAACATGCAACATGTTTTCTTCCTTATTGCAATCAAGGCTTAAAAATATAATAGAAAGCAGTTTCTGTCTATTATATAAGTGTTTGGAAATATTTAGGAACAAATAATTTACAGAATTGTCTAAACTGGAGTGGGCTTACAGTTGAGATGCTACACAAGTGTTTTGGCTTGGCAGCTTTTGCACACATACCTGTTGCACTTGAAACATATGTTTGGTGTTTTATTCCCCTTTTGTTGTTTGTAGGAATCCTGGATTTGAAAATGATTTCTATTTTCATATTGGGCAGCATCACCGCCGAGTACTTGTAAGGGAAGATTTTCTCCCCTCTGCTGTTTGTAAGAGGCAGCAAGCTCATCTGCTCCTCTGACAATACCTTCTCGCCTTGCCATCTTCTTACATGTACATAACTTAAAAATCATGCATGTGGGCAATGATCATTGAAAGGTCACAGTTTCTGGGAGTTTCCTCCCAGTATTGTCATTGATCCTACATCCAATAGACTCATCACTTAGAATAAAGAGGTCCATAAACTTTTATTTATTTATTTCCAAATCCTGTATATCCACTTAGCAAGTGATTCACTTGGATGTAGGACAAGTCAAGAAAATACAATTTACATACATTGTAAAAATATTACTATATGTAGACATAATATTACAAAAAAGTGGCTTTTCAATAAACAAAGTAGTTCAATTCTATTCAGTAATGAAAAAAAGCAACAACAACATAGGATTAAAAAAATAAACAATATCTGTGAACAAAATGATTAATTGATACATCATACTGGATCATATTGTATAAAACAATTTAGCAGATCAGTAACATACTTTGTTAACATTATTGCTGCAGATGATCAGGAATCATAGGTAAACACCAACTATAGGGGATTACCACTGCTTTTTAAAGTATTCATCTAAAGTACAAATAGCCGGCCACGGTGGCAGAGGGGACTGAGGCACTCCAGTCACGGTCTGCACGGCCACTACGGTCGGGGGTTCGAATCCCCCCTCGGGCATGGATATTTGTGCCGTCCTTAGTATAAGCTAGTTCATAAGTAGTTTGTAAGTTTAGGGACTGATGACCCCATAGTTAAGTCCCATAAGCTATACAAACATTTGAACATTTAAAGTATATATAGAATTATCCATTAGAAACTGTTTCAAACAGTGTTCAAATTTTGATACATCAGTAACAGTGGATTTGATCAGAGGAGGTAGGGCACTGAATACTTTTGTGCTTGTGTAATGCACTCCCTTCTGTACCATGCTAAGGTTTTTTAGCTGACAATGAAGGCCAAGCTTTCTCCTTGTATTGTGCTCATAATATGAAGTGTTAGGTTCGTACAGAGTAATATTATTTAAGAGAAAACACATCAGTGAGTATATATATCGGGAGATTGTTATCAAAATTCCTAATTTTTTAAACAGATTTCTACATGAATGCCTGGGCTGAACTCTGCACATAACTCTTATTAATATCTTTTGAGCAGTGAAAATTTTTGTATCCTGGGGCTGGTTCCCCCAGAATATAATGCCATAAGACAGCAGGGAATGGAAATAACCAAAGTGTGCATATTTGATAGTATCAGTGTCACAAAATGAAGCAATGATACGGACAGCATAAGAAGCTGAACTAAGCTTTTTTTGAAGATTAAGAATATGGAACCCAACACCTAAGTAACAGAACGAAGAAGTCATACAGTGAACTACTTATTGGTTCCAAAATTTAGGATGGTACATATTTATGTTGTGCAAGAGGTAAATCATCATCAGATTTGTCCTATTATTTTCTGCCATTCATCTGATGCACCTGAAATACTTGATCAGCAGGTTCCACTGTAACAAAATTGTTGTCCTCCTTTGTGCTTGTCTTGCTACTGGATTCATCACTTGATTCGGTCGGTGAAATGTAGATAGTAGAGAATATCAGTACATGTGAGACTGCGTCGTCTTACCATCATAGCTTCAATGACGGTAACTCACAAAAATATACCACAAGCTGATGTCGCTGCTACCACAAAAGCCTCAGCCCACACAGCTTGACCTCACATTCGCTGCCATGTCATAGAATTATCAGTAGTGCCTCAGACAGAGGAGTGATTATTCTGTGACATACCAGTATCACTTCATAGGTCTGAATGTCGCCAGTACACAGAAAACCAAAAGACACCCTGATATAAGGTGTTGCTCGACCTACAAATTTTTAGTATTCCATGTTATTTTTGGCCCAAAAAGTCATAATATACTCCAACATCATGTGAATAACATTGAGGCATGTCAAGATATTATTTCGTGTCTAAAAACTGGTGTTACTGACATCTAATTGTGTTAAACTGTACATGGGTCAAAATGACCCACATGGTACTACTGGTACAACAGATAAATTTTTCATACTTCCAGTTGGCCTAGGGAAATTAAATTTTGGTTAGTTCTACAACTTCATTAAAAGTCATGAGAGGTTTGGTGCTACGATGCATATCGAGGGGAGTAGGGTAGTCGAAACACCCCCATGGGTCAAAAATGACCCACATGGTACTTCTAGTGTTAAAGGAAGACACAGAACTAGTTCAGAGGCGAGCAGCTGAGGTCGTTACTGGTATGTTTGACCAATGAGTGAGTGTCACAAAAAATGCTCTGGGAACTCAAATGGGGATCACGGGGGGAAAGACGACATTCTTTTTTGAGAAATTGTGTTGAGGAAATTTAGAGGGCCAGAATCTGAAGCTGAGTGTGGAAAAATCTTCCTGCCGCCTACTTATATTTTGCATAATGATCACGAAGACAAGATAAGAGAAATTAGGGCTCATACGGAGGCATACAGACATTCTTTTTTTCTTCATTCTATTTGGGAGAGGAACAGGAAAGGAAATGCCTATTAGTGGTACAGTGTACCCTCCGCCACGCAATTTACGGTGGATTGCGGAGTACATATGTAGATGTATGATGCAACTTCATCTTCCTGTGGCGGCAATATCCTGAACGACACTATGCAACCCCCCTGGGGGTTGTGAGCCACAGGTTGAAAGACACTGATACAGTGTATGGAGAAGGGTATGTTACTATAGACTTAAACATTGTTTGACTGATCATAATAAATTTTGGCTGATATATGTAATTTTCCATGTGCAGGGAAGGAAAGAGAAAAATGGAGAGAGACGGCAGGAGGAGATTTGTACTCTTCGGGGCTAGATAATGAAAGGGGGATGGAAGGGTGGATACAGGGGGAGGAAGAGGAGGAGGTGGAGGAGGAGGAGGAGCGGGCAGAGATTGATAAAGGGGGAAGAGGAGATGGAAATAGAGAGGAGCAGGAAGCATATTGACTAAGAGAATATTGGAATATATAAATAACTGTGCAATTCCAGGATTTCAGCTAGCTAATGCAGAGAGAGAGGATAAAGAGGAAGGTACGAAATATAAATCAAGTGGTGGCAATGCATCCTATGTGTACACTGGTTCAGTGAACCCCCGGAAAATGCTCATCATGAAAAATAAATAAATAAATAAATAAATAAATAAATAAATAAATAAAAAATAAAAAAAAGCGTTTTTAAACTTTCATTCTTCATTTTGTTCTTCTATCAGATAATTTTATATTCACATTCAAAGTATATTTATGGCATGAGGAACATTTCACGTCATGGAGACAGCACGTATACAAGTCATAGCACGGCTGCTTAATATGAATGGCAGTGGCCACAGGGTTGCAATGAGCATGCATGGCTGAGGTTCAAATTCTCTTCTGAACCCCCTGGGGGCAGTATAAGGGTGCTCCTGCGTCAGGGAGGGGTGAGGGGGAAACCCCTCTTTTAACATTGGTGTTGGAGCTGTTAGAGACACCAGCTCCTGGCTACTCGAGCTCTGGCGGTTACACACAAATGATCCCAAAACAAGACAATGGAGCTATGTGTACCTCACCTTGTGCATGCACAAATCCTCCATGAAGGCAACATCTGCCCTTCATATTTGTTTTTGCCACATTGAAAATTCATGAAAAACACGTCATATTTGGTAAAATATCTTATAACTACAAATTAAAGACCATCAACTGTAAAAGCCTTCAGAAGATGTGATCATAAATAATAATGAAGTCACTACTCTCCATGTAGCAAGAATAGCCATGTGGTTAGCAGCATTGCACTGCGCTGGTGAAGGTAGTGGGTTCAAGACTGACTGCAAGCAACTTTTTTTATACCCAATCTTCTTTTCAGCAGATACAGGAACAACAATGACTTTTGTATTATTACTTGCCATATATCTTTGGATGGTTTTGCAAATGTGTCACAATGTTGAGGGTAAATGACATTTCTACTCTGCATTGTAACAAATATTTTACTGTTTGAATAGAGGTGGGGGAGAGCAGCCTTTGCACATGCGTAAGGTTAGGAGGGGGTGGTGCTTTCTGTGTCACATGATCCGAAGGTAGCGTGTCTCTTCATCGTAACAGATTCATTTTTTTACAGTCACTTAGCAGTGTAAACAGTTACTTACTGTGTTTTAGTGTTCACATACATTTTCATATGTTCTTAGTGTTTATTATCAAAGAAAAATGAACAATGTTCAGTATTTTTTAGAAACAAATTACTCAGCTTTAAGCTAGGAAGAAAAGTGTGAAATAAAGTAGCTTGGTAGGCTGATGCTTCAGTTTGAATTGATACAAGTGCAAACAAGCTGCATTCTGCAGATCTTTTAATGAATGTATATATAAAAGGGGGGGGGGGCAAATTGGGGTGCTAACCCCTGCCGCCATTTGCATAAGTGTGTCAATTTGTCTCTTTAGATGCCGAGTGGGGGGGGCACCGAAACATCGACGTGGTGTCAGTGGGTAGGGGGGAGGGTGAGGGGGGCGGCGCCACTGTCAAGTTCTGGCACTGAAAGAAGTGAACCCCCAGACATCTGAAGCACCAGCTGCCACTGACATCAAGATAGTGGAGGTGATAGCCAGAGAAATTAGGGGAGGCAGTGTAACATGTATATCCAATTCACATCAATATTTGGCAGTTCCAAAGCATTGCTGGGTTCGCTAGTTTGTGTACATAAATTCACAGAATATACCAGCTGAACAGTTGTTCGACGGGACGTTGAACTCCAAGCTTCCTTCCTCCTTTTAATTAATCTCACCGGTGTATCAGCCAATTCAAATCACGCTGATGGGAAATTTAACAGATTCCTGATAGTTACCTGTCTACTCAGTGGAGATATTAAAACTGTTGTTTCCTTGATGTTTATTTAGTGTGAATATGTGTGGCAGTGAGTTTCACATTCTTCATTTCTATTTTCAACCTTGTTATAAATCACAACTAACACTATTCTTAGTGTTAGTCATCAGGAGTATATACAATGTAGGGTTACATAACACACACTTTGGCTTGCAAGAAATCTAAGTGACTGCACAACAAAAGACTTGGGTTGTTGTATGCCATATTGCCTTATAAGAGATTACTCTGAGTTAGGTCTTTCTGTATATTGTTACTAAGTCCTTCACTGTTGTTGTTGTTGTTGTGGTCTTCAGTATGCAGACTGGTTTGATGCAGCTCTCCACGCTACCGTGTCTTGTGCAAGCCTCTTCATCTGAGAATATGTACGGCAATCTACATCCTTTTGAATCTGCTTACTGTATTTGTCCCTTGGTCTCCCTCTACGAGTTTTACCTATACACCTCCTTCTAATGCTAAGTTGACACTTTCATGATCTCTCAGAATGTGTCCCACAAACCTATCCCATCTCGTAGGATATGCCAGAAACTCCTCTTCTCCCCAATTCTGTTGAGCACCTCCTCATAGTTATGTGATCTACCCATCTAATATTCATCATTTGTCTGTAGCACCACATTTTGAAAACTTCTATCATCTTTTTGTCTAAACTCCTTATCATCCACACTTCACTCCCATACAATGCTACACTCCAGAAAAATGCTTTCAGAAAGGATTTCCTAACATTTAAACTAATATTGAATGTTACAAATTTCGCTTCTTCAGAAATGCTTTTCTTCCCATACCCATTCTGCATTTTATTTCTTCTTTACTTGAGCCATAAGAAGTGACCTTGCTACCCAAATAACAAAGCTCATCTACTGCTTTCATTGTCTCATTACCTAATTCCTTCAGCATCACCTGATTTTAGGAGTCTACATTCCATTACCTTTATTTTACTCTTGTTAATGTTCATCTTATACCTTCTTTTCAAGACATTGTCCATTCCATTTAATTGCTCTTCCAGGTCTTTTGCTGTCTCTGACTATCTTGTCAGCAAACTGCAAGGTTTTTATTCCTTCTCCTTGGACTTTAATTGCCTCTCCAAATTTCTCCTTGCATTCCTTCACAGCTTGCTCAATGTACAGATTGAACAACATTGGGGAAAGGCTACTGCCCTGTCTTACTCCCTTCCCAACCACTGCAACCCTATCATGACCTTTGATTCTAATAATTTCCATCTGGTGTTTGTACAAGTTGAATATAACTCTTTTCTCCCTACATTTTACCCCTGCTACCTTCAGAATCTCAAAAAAGTGTATTCCAGTCAACATTCACTACATCTTTAGAATATGACACTGACTGCAGTTGTTTGTATTATCTCTCATGTTAGCCTACTCTGAATTACTTGGATCAGCATAACCTGTGTGTGAATTCATCGGTTCGGAACATCTATGTAATAGGCTGGGAAAATGAAATACTTCATTTGGCCTACCACAGTTAATATTCACATTTATTTTTTAAGGCAACTTTGACACAATCAGGGGACATATCACATTATTAATTGAGGCAGATTTTAATGTATTGAACAACAATAAATAATAATTATTTCATAATTAAGACACAAATATCAACAGCAGTAACGATGAGAACTGAAGTTTACTGCTTTTTTCATATAGACCATACATAGAGATCAGGGGACATCATCGAGTGAGAAAACACAAAACTGAGAGTGGATGCAGACTGCAGCACAGTTATAACATAGAAATCCCATAAATGGCATGGCAAGTGCCACTCCGTGTGCACAGTTCTGAAGGCAGCCTCTGCTACCCAGCGACAAACTATTGCTGCAATCTATCTACACATAGTCTTGTGTGCAGGGTTATAGCACTCATATCCCAGGGAAATGATTGTCTGCTGATGTGGGAATTGGGATGACTGCTGAAATGTCTGTGGCCTCTACAGTGGGTATTGAAGGTGGTGATGGTCACAGAAGGATGAGGTTCTACACTAACATAGGAGAATTTTGTGTGTAAGTGGCATGGATGTGGACACACATGATGGCCATACTCCCATGATGGAGCATAGGAGAGGACCAGAGACAGCAATGCCTATTGCATCTCAGTGTCTTAGAACTACATCAGTGGTGTAGATGTTGGTCACTTGATTGGGACAGGGGCAGGTTGTTGGGGACGCCAGTGCTGGGAGTCTGCAGGTGCAGACACAGCTGATGGCCAGGACATTATTGGCAGTGACACATTCCAAAACGGTGTGGCAACAGTTGCTGGGTTGTTGATTGCTGATGATGAGGCAGGAGGTACATTCTATGACTTGTCCTATATCATTATGTACCGCTGTACAATGTATGATTTCACAGGACCAATAAATATACAGTACTGTTTCAGCATTCAAATATATCTAATTTTTCATCAACATGTGGTGGAGGGACTGAGAAAGGCTGAGGAGCAGATGGACAGAGAGGAACAGAAGGTGGACTGAATTGCTGAATTGCCCATGCTACTTAACCAAGCATGCTTACATTGTGCAAAGATCAATCCCCCAAACCCGACAAGTAACAACCTGCCATGCTCTTATTTACTGCAGTGTGAATCCGGCTCAAGTTGAGCCAGCAACCGATCCCCCTCCAGTCGAGGATATTGACACGCCACTAATTGCGTATCACGCACCAGCTACGAACAGACACTGCGTCAAATGCTGATCATCAGCCGAGCACACCTGCTTCATCTTAGTCATGCTTGCCCAGCCTGCAGTCGAGCAATAAATACTCTGCTTTTGTGCCAAGCAGCGATAGCTCACTGTCAAGCATTCTTCCTGATCCCTCCTCTCCTTTATCAAGATTGACACCTCTGACCCCATTCTGAGGCTTTGTTTGTCCAAGGGTAGCAGCTCTTTTGCCAAGTGATCTACGCTTTATTTTAAGTGATTATCAAACGAGTGTGATCCATCTTTTAAAATTTTGTGAATCCTCTGACTTACTCCCTAATATTTAGTGCGACATTTTTAAGGCATCATCAGGTTGACTGGCTCTTCTGTATTTTTATTGTTGGTCAGCCAGTCATTTCTACGAATGACTGTCCATTAATGTTCTTAATTTACTGATCAGTTTTAGATTTGGCACACATGTTTATGTCACTTCATAAATTAAGTAAGTTTTCAATGTGCATGTTTTTAGGGGTAGATCTGAAGGGAAAGGGGGGGGGTGAATTTTAGATGGCTCCCAATTTTCCTCAGATCCCATTTCTCATGTGTTTTTAATTACATTCACTCATGAGATTTTTGTCGCTGATGACATCGATGTTGAGCTCCCTTCTAACCCACAAACATCAACAACAATAACAGCTTTGCCTGTCACCCCTTCCTGTCTTCCCCAGCCGTGAAATAAGCCGTTTCCATTCCCACTACTCTCTCAACAGACATCTTGACCACGTAGTGCGATCACTCACTTTTCGTTTTATGTCTAGTCACAAGTGCGCTGCCACCTACCCCTCCTGTTGTTGAGTGCCAGTTGCTCCAAAGCATAGGCCTATCTGATTAGGTTGATCTTGTGGGTGTTTGTGTGTTTGTGCTCTTCACCAATGAAGTGCTAGTCTACGCCCCCTGGCACCACCCACACATGCCCACACCCCTCAACCAGACTGACTGGCTCATGCCACCTCCAGTGTTAAGTCATCGGTACTCGTCAACACCGCATGATGACACCAATTCCAGATGATGCTGTTGAGCTGTCAGTGGCTTGCATGCAGTGACTCACAATTGCAGACGTCGAAGTGCTCCCCCCCCCCTCCCCCACCCAGCTCAACAAAAGTACTCTGTATTGCGGTGGAGGGAGAGCTGTGTGGCACTGTAAATAAACTTGTGTGATCAATACTAACATATGTATGCTTATCTTTGTGTCCATATTCTTTGGAGAGATTTCTGGGTACAAGATCTGCCACCATGTTTCAAGTAGTTCATGCTTATTCATGATACATCTCAGTTGAATAAATGTATGTTCGTATAAAATGTGTGGATTATTGGGAAACTAATCCAACTTCTCCTTCAGAGTCTACGACAAAGCCTCAACATCAGATGATATGTGTCGCCAAATTGCTGGTGCATGCTCTAACATATCATCCACTGCAATTACATCTGTTGATCATTCTTTTTAGTGACAATTGCAAATTTCAGGCCATCATCAAAATATTGAGCACATGTTGAAATAAAGGATAAAGTTGTGTTTCTGTAAGATAAGTGTTTACATATTTGTTTGTGATATTAATAATATTTAATATAGAATGTAGACAAACAAATCAGAATTTCAATTAGGCAGGTAAATCGTCGAAATTGATGCCGAGCCCAAATTATTTGGTTACATGCCATTACTGGCACATATTTCACTGGTTCGCCATCCCTGGGCTACATTAGACAGAACAATGTATATAGATTAAATATACAACAAAGAAAACAAGATTATATATTACAGACAAATATGAGTTTATTACAAATTGTTTCTTACAATATAACATCTAATAGCCACACGAAAAAAAGTGTTGCATAACCTTGGTTGCAAGGCCTACTGAGCACTGATGTTGAATGTGTATATTGCATTAAGAACACAGTTCCTGATTGTCCATAGATGTCACTCAACCAGCACGAAGATGTAAACTACCATGTATGTGAAATGCCAATGCAGCTGGTAAGATGGCTGATCAGTTCCAGTCATAACACCAGGAAGGAAGTGCACTGCTTGTGTTGACTGACCATGCTGAATGATTATTTTTGTGCAGCCACAAGACCTCATGTTTAGGCTCAAACTGTACTTAATAGGCTGCATGACGTGCAACTTCACTCTGAACATCGATGGTAAAGTCCATTTTTAACCTGTACACGCCGCGCAACGGGATAGAGATGGGCCCAACAGCATGCTGGGTGGACTCGTCAAAACTGGCATCAAGTGCTAATCACAGAAGAGACTCACATCTGCCTTCAAACAAACAATAATTGGAGATGTTTTTGGAGGCTGTCTGATCAGCCTGAATGTCTTACAAGGAGACCACATGATTATTGGATTTTAGAATTTCTTGATATTTATGGAATGTGAAATTGAGAACAGAAGGATGGAAAACCTGGTAGAAGCTCACCTTGGGGAAGATCAGTTAGGATTCAGGAGAAATGTAGGTACCTGGGAGGCAATACTCACTTTACGGCTTATCTTAGAAGATACATTAAGGAAAGGGAAACCTATGTTTCTAGCTTTTGTAGATTTGGAGAAAGCTTTTGACAATGTTGATTAGAATACACTCTTTCAAATTCTGAAATCGGCAGGAGTAAATTATAGGGAATGGAAGGTTATTTACAACTTGTACAAAAACCAGACAGCAGTTATTAGAGCTGAAGGTCATGAAAGGCATGCAGAGGTTGTTAATGGAGTAAGACAGGGTTTTAGCCTTTCACCAATGTTCTTCAATTTGTACATTGAGTAAGCTATAAGGAAAAGCAAGGGGAAATTTGTGAAAGGAATTAAAGTTCAGGGTGAAGAAATAAAAACATTGTATGAAGTAAATCGCAATTTGCAATCAGTTATGGCTTCAATGTACTAGGTTTAGATGGAATACCAAAGTGCGGCGAATTAAAATTTGTGCCTGGCTGGGATTCGAACCCAGGATCTCCTGCTTACTAGGCAGATGCGTTGACCACTCCGCCACCGAGGACACAGTGACCAGCCCGACTGCAGAGGACTCTTCCCTGCACATCTCCCGCCACACCCAAATCTCCATTTGCCGCACTGTCTCTTTCCTATTACCACAGCTTGTTTGTTCTGTAATGTTCACAGCCACAATACTATATTCCCGCATCAGGGAGAACAGACCATGAGGTATTGAGACACAATTAATTGTTGTCAGGAGCCCAGCCTCGGCATGTATACAGTTATATATATGTTTTTGATGACGTTACAGCATTCAATGAATGGAACAAATCACAATTTGCGATCAGTTATGGCTTCACTGTACTAGGTTTAGATGGAATACCAAAGTGCAGTGAATGAAAATTTGTGCCCGGCCGGGATTCAAACCCGGGTTTGAATCCCGGCCGGGCACAAGTTTTCATTCACCGCACTTTGGTATTTCATCTAAACCTAGTACAGTGAAGCCATAAATTATTCGCAAATTGTGATTTATTTCATTCATTGAACGTTGTAATGTCGTCAACAATATATAATTAGAAACAATGTATTTGCTGATGACATTGTAAGACCTGGAAGATCAGTTGAACAGAGTGGACAGTGTGTTGAAAGGTGCCTATAAGATGAACATTAACAAGAGCAAAACAAGGATAATGGAGTGCAGTCTAAGAAAATCAGGCAATGCTGAAGGAATTATATTAGGTAACAAAACAATAAAGGTGGCAGATGAGTTTTGCTACTTGGGCAGTAAAATAACATGCGATGGTCACAGTACAGAGGATATAAAATGCAGAATGGCAATCGGAAGAAAAGCGTTTTTGAATAAGAGAAATTTATTAACATCAAATATTAATTTAAGTGTAAGGAAGTGCTTTCTGAAGGCATTTGTGTGGAGTGTTGCCTTTTATGGGAGTGAAACATGGACGATAAATAGTGTGGGCAAGAAGAGGATAGAGGCTTTTGAAATGTGGTACTACAGAAGAATGCTGAAGATTAGGTGGGTGGATCGTGTAACTAATGAAGAGGTACTGAACAGAATTAGGGAGAAAAGGAATTTCTGGCATACCTTGATTAAAAGAAGGGATTGGCTGATAGAACACATTCTTAGACATGAAGGAATCGTGAATTTACCTTCTGAGGGAAGTGTGTGGGGTACAAATCGTAGAGGGAAACCAAGAGATGAATACAGTAAGCAGATTCAAATAGATGTAGGTTGCAGGCCTTATGAGGAGATGAAGAGGCTTGCTCAGGATAGAGTAGGGTGTAGAGCTACATCAAACCAACCTCTGGACTGAAGACCACAACAACAACAACAAATAACAATCAGCCAGAGCCATTCGAGACAACTCTCAAAAATTCTTGAGAAAATCAACTTTGAAGTTTTGCAAAGTATACATAAGTACCAATAATTAAAACAGTTACTGCATCTGTCAGTGCAGCTCAGATGGTAGCATTCTGGCCTTCCAGCCATAAAGTTAGTGCTTCTATTCCCACTGTGACATACATTTTTTTTAGCTTTCGAATTCAGTTATGTAACAATTATGGGGTCTCTCTTTTGTTTATGTGGATGTAGTTGAGGTGAAAACCTTGTTGCCACGTATAACAATGATTGGGTAGGTTAGCTGTTTGGAACACCATCAGTAGGTATGGAGATGACATCCCAAGAACAGCGTCCTAGCTCTTCATAAACTGAACAATCAAAGAGTACCATCATCAACTAACAGTGAAGCCAATACTGTAAAAAATGTAACTTACATTTTTGTATTGAAACCATCATTATTATCAACCTTCTATAAAATGTAGAAAACTATAAATAAACAAAAATATGTGCACTTTTCATAAGAATTACCATTAGATTTTAAAATTTTGTAATTATTTGAACACAATGAAAACAATTCGAACCACCAACCCTGCAGTTGAAAGGACAGAATGCTACCACCTGAGCTACACTGACAGATACTGCATTTTATTTAATTATTGGTACTTATGCTTACTTGCAATACTTCAAAGTCTATTTTCTCAAGAAATTTTGAGAGTTGCATTGAATGGGTTTGACTGATAGTTATTTGATTTCTGAACTTCATGTACCATAAATATAAAAAAATTAGAAAATCAGATACCATGTGGTCTCCTTGTTAGGCACACCATCTAGTAAATGCAGCAAGGTGGTGGGCTTCGTATGTTTTGGGGTGGCATTATATGAGGCCATTGTACACAAGTTGTGGACAGGGAAGGGAATCAAGCTGTACAGGGACAAAATCCTCCGACACTTAGTGCAGCCATATTGGCAACATTTCAGTAAGGGTTACATCTTAATGGATGATAATTCTTACGCTCATCATGAACATCTTGTGAATGTGTTCCTTCATGATAACTATATCGAAAGATTAGACTGACCAGCATGTTTTTCAGATATTAAACCTATTAAATACGCCTAGGATAAACTGAAAAGGGATGTGTTTGGACATGACGACCCACCGACCAATCTTAGGAGTTACACTGAATTGCTGTTAAGGAGTGGAACAATCTGGGCCAACAGTCCCTTAATGACTAGTGGACAGTATTCCATGATAATGACAGGCATGCATCACTGCTAATGACTGGCATGTATCAGTGCTAGAAGACATGTCACCTGTTATTGTGGGTACTAGTGTATGCTGCAATCTGGAACACATATTCAGAACGTCTAGATTATTGCCAGATTTCTGCTGTCATGAGCAACAGAAAGAGCTGAAATGTTGTTTTTGTATGTCTCTGTTTTATTTTTATGTAGAGGGTCATGAACCCCTGCAGGTGTGTTGATGCAACACTTTTTGATGTTTGTATTTAGCTTGATATTTAATGCTGACTGATCTCTGTGAGGTACACTTTTAAATGTTTTTTAATTGTTCCTTTCATTCCTTAATTGATTATAGTAACTCATTAAGAAAGCCTCTTTTTGCAAGGGAGGAGAGGTGATGATTATAAGCCTTTCCACCAATCTACTGGACTTGCTGTGTATTATGAAGGAAGGACATGTGACTTGGTGATGGATGATCCATTTGTTGAATGGTTAGGTCACAAGGCCTGGTGGTTTCCTTGGTACTATTGAAGGAGAGTGGGCTGTGTGCCAACAGTGAGTTTCACTCTTTCACTTATCTCATTATCATGAGGGGAGAGGGAACAATAAAAATAAAAGTACGAAACCATACATATGTATAATCTCAGTCATCTTCATTCAAGATACACTCTGGACACAACTTGCATACATGAAGCATGATGGAGGCATTGTGCAAGAAGCTAGATACCTTTTCTGATTAGGCAGCTGAATAGTTCCTTGGGGTAACTGGAAAAACAAGTTATTTTAAATTCAGCTTATTATTGAACCTAAGAATTATGTTTAAATGAGCTTCAATTTTCATGGAGATATTAGGAATGGTTTTGTATTCTCAATTCATCCAAAATCTGGTTTATAATTTATATTTCAGGAGGGAAAAACTTTTTTGAATGATATAGAAGGATGTGTCCACTACACACAGATTTTTTACTCTGAGGACACTGAATGGATTTAGTTGTTTCTTTTTAACAAGTAGTTGTTGTCAACAACAAATGCCATGAGAGAGTTAGATTATGGTATCATTATCATCATCATTAGAGATTGTTTATGCCTTTCAAAATTCAGTCTGATACATAGTCCCCCTAATAAAATTACCTCATAATCCCTTACTCATTGCATTACTCTGAGTAGTTGTGGCTCTGGCCTTGAAAACTGATAATGGCTGTGCTGAATGTATGTCCCCCCATATTAAATTCATTGATGCCTTTGGGCTGAGAATTACACAGCAGCCCATTGGTACTATTGGGCTTTCTGATACTTTTTCAATGGAGTTTAACTTTACACTTAGTTATTACTACCTGATCACCATTTACTGATGAGTTCATATTACAGAAAACAAGGTCAGATTAATAAGACAATTAGGTATGTAAACATTTTTGCACTAAACATGCTGTACGTTTCGAAATCAAAATTCTGTCTTGGAGTAAAAGAAGTTGCTCAAAGGGAACTTTTTCATTCTACTTTCAAATTTATCTTCTTTATCTGTCAGCCATTTAATACAGTTGCATAAGTGATTAAAGATTTTGGAAGCAGCACAATTCATTCCTTTCTGAACTTAAGTGAATGCTAATGGAGGTAATATTTTCTTTTTCCAGTACTATAATTATAGATGACATTATTTCTAATGTAAGAAGAATATATTCCACCATTACCATTTCTAATGGATTATTTACAAAAAATTTCAGAAGAGAAACTATGTTCTGTGATGTATGTGTCTATATTTATACTCTTCAAACGATTGTGAACTGAATGGAAAAGGGAATATTCCACTGCCCACTTATTATGGCTTCTTCCAATTCCATTCACATTTAAAATGTAGCACGAATACTTGTTTTAATGCCTTGGTGCATGTTGTAATTAAGCTAATATAGCCTTTGTAATCCTTACGTGAGTTATGTATAGGGGTTGTACAACATGTATTCAACTTATAACACCTCCTTCTTATTTTTATTTTATTTTTTCCCCACACAGACTAGTCAGATTCAAACTGTATAACTTCAACCACTTCTTGACATAATCTCCCTGTAGCCGTGAGTATTTTTCACAATGACAACATGATGATTACATAGCCACTGCAAATTTTTCTTTAGGAGTCTGTTTTTATCACTTGAAAATTGCTCCTGGAATTGTAGCTGACTGGTGCTTCATTTCAGAATTCAAAAATAGCATCCATATCTTTTCCATGGTCACACTTGATGAAATGAAAGTTCCAGTCATGTCATCATCAGGCATCAACATTGCCTGAGAACATGTCATGCATGCAGCCTTGTGGTCATCTGCGAACATTCACAGCACCCACCTGGACAACACTTTTTGCATTTTCAGGCCCTCCTGCAGGATTGTATGTACAAGTCACGTCTAAACACTAACTTTCAAGGAAAGAACAAAAAGAAAATCAAAAACAATAAACACAAAGTTAAATAGACAATCATTCAAATAAACACAATAAGTATAAACACTCCTACAGTAAGTGACTGGTAAGTCAATGATTTTTGTAACTGATAGAGATACATGAAACAACCTACATAACTGGGAAACAGTGGCATAATCAGGAGCAATATTCTAGTACCTGATTTCTAAAATTAATGTAACATCCTCCCATAAGTTTGATAACGAGTTCAATCCTTTGTTGCACAAGCGAGTGCAGGCGATACTATACCAAACAGAGGCGGTAGGCAGAGACACTGTGTCATTGCCGGACTGCGGCAGTTTGCATTGGTAGCTGTAAGATTCAGCCCCGAAAAATAACTCGGCTTCATATTGCAGATGTGGTATTTAACTACTGTCAGCCACTGTGACCCCGGTAGATCTCAGTGCCTATTATTTCACTAGTTGGGCTATACACATTGCAGGCAAAAGTTACACCTGAACAGTGATCATCACTATTAGCGTGTCAATGCATCTAATATAAGGCAGCCTGAGCTTGTTTCTGCTTTGCCAACACTTAGTGCAAATGTAAAAGTTTTGGAAGAAGTCCGAAAGTTGAACAAAAAACTCTAAGTTCTGCTACATCTACATATATACTCTGCAATCCACCATAAAGTGCATGGCAGAGGGTACACTGTACCACTACTAGGCTTTTCCTTTCCTATTCCACTCCCAAATACAACGACAGGAAAAAAGAATGTCTCTATGCCTCTGTATGAGCCCTAGTTTCTCTTATCTTGTCTTTATGAGCTTTACGTAAAATGTATGTAAGCGGCAGGAAGATAGTTCTACACTCACCTTCAAATTCCAGCCATCTAAATTCCTCAAGAGAATTTCTCAAAAAGAACATCGTCTTTCCTCCAGCGATCCCCATTTGAGTTCCCAGAGCATTTCCATGACACTCTCTCATTGGTCGAACCTACCAGTAATGAACTTAGCTGCTCACCTCTGAACTGTTTCCATGTCTTCCTTTAAACTGATCTGCGGCAGATTCCAAACACTTCAGCAATACTCAATAATCTGAGAGCAGAAGAGAGGCTACTGACCTCCTCAGTTGCCCAAACCAGAGTTCTCAACTTCACTCTTCATGAAAATCTCAGTGTCCTCCAGCAAAACTCCAAGCCTCCACCTTTCCTAAACTAAAACACCAATCTACATCGAGGTGCCAGAGTTCAACCAATGTTGGCTTGGACTGCTGAAACTGTCATACTACTAAAAACCAGCCAATGGACTATCTTCTCACGTTTTCACAGCTCTGGCTATGTCCATACATCCAGCTCTCTCACGGTGTGGGATGTTGGCCTAAGGGAACTGCCAAAAAACACGGCCAGCAAGTGATTCATTACAACCTCCCACAAACTAGCATCGCCTGACTTCCTGGTGCCAGGGAGTTAATTTGTCCAGTTATTCATCTGCTCTCATACATACACCGACTTGGTGCCAAATGCGTTCGTTCCAGGGGACTGTCCTCAATAAATTTTGCCCCGCTTTCCCTTCATAAAACAGTGCAAACTACCTGTAAAAGTTCATTGTATTGTCCAACTACTCTCCCCAGATGACGCCACCACCACCAGTGCCAGCCTAATGACAGTAATGTTGGAAAATACTTGGAAAAGCTTTCAGAGAAGGGCTGCATACACCATAGCAGAAACTCATTCAGAAATACAGGACAAAGGCTGCCCCAAAGCGTTTGGGGCAGTCAATTTACCAGTATACCTGGCCCATACAGTGTTGGCCGCAGGTACGCTTTCAGGGAAGTTAGGATCCCACATAGTGGTAATGAGCCACTTTTGTGGTTGTCTGCCTTCGGGTCCCACAAGGCTGGTGACTTTCTCTTCCCCTCCTTCTCAGTATTCACACAAATCCAAGTATCAGAATATTTTCCCTTGGCAACAAGTCACAAAAGAAACTGATAACTTACTAGTTATAAAACAAAGTAATGAGGGTGCATATTTATTTACTATTGCAAATCAGCATGGCATTTCTAAAATCTATCAGTCTGTCACATGAAATCCGGGATAGACTGAATGTCTAAGACCTCAGGTAAAGAACAGGGAAAGAAAAGGTAGGAGAGAAATGAAAACAGGTGGGGTTCCCTATCAAGGGAGCAGTCTGACCCCAGTGGTAAACAGTAGCAGACAATACAAGAGAGATGTTGAGAATCAGATTATGGGCTTCTGTCAAAGATCACAGACCATATTTTTCTTGAAGAGTCAACCAGTATATTGCTTCATCCTATGCACCTCACAAAATGACCATGGAGATAAAATCAGAGAGCCCACAAGAAAGCGTGCTGCCAATCTTGTCCCGCAAACCATACACTGTTGGAATAGAAAGTAGAAAGTGACAATGGTATGCAATGTACCTTCCACCAAACACTGTGCAGTTGCTTGCACAGTAAGGGTGTAGGTGTATCAGTCGACATTCCAGGTGTTGTTGCTGAGGCACTAAAAAGAACTGAGGTGCAATGACCATGTGTATTTTAGTCCATGAACAGCGGGAAGCCATGTCAACTGCGAGTCAAAGGCCAGACCCAAAAAACAATTAGAGTCCACCAATTTTTAGAGGCTAGACATGAAGGTACAGATCCAGATATGGATGGATTGTATGGCATAGACAGAAATGCATAAAGCTGCAGTTAATTTCATCTTGTAATTGGCATTCAGTAACATTAATGCAGGCAATTTTTTGGGGACAGGGCAAACTACTTATTCAGTAATCTCAATAACTAAGATATATCAAGTCAAATTCTAATACAAAAATAAATCAAGCAGAAATCACTGAAGCAGGTGCTGAGAGGATGGCATTGGTGCAATGGCGGCTCAGTTTTGTTGGTGGGGCCCAGACAAAAAGTTAGTAACCAGTATAATGGAATCAATCTGAAGTGTTCTTTATATAACATCATTTAAACACATTCGATAGATATTAAATATGCTAATTATGCAGTAATTAATATAATCCATGAAACACTGTAGCTAATAAAAATTTATACAAATGTGCAATAAACATTTTTATTTCATTATTATTATTATTATTTTCTTTTTTTAAGGGGGGGGGTTATGTGTGTGTAATACTATAGTTGGTCTGGTCCGCCAGCTCTGCTGGTTTTCCGTGTACTTTTGCGGTTGTCTGAGTTTAAGCTGTGGTGACGCAATTTACTGAAAAACTGGGAATGGGGGGGGGGGGGGGGGGGGGCGCTTGGAGGTGTTTGAATTCAAACCGAAGTTCACCACATCGTCTCATGCTGAAGTTCGTACTTATTGTAGTTGTGCTTCTCTGTACTGATGATGTCAAAATCAAAATGAACTGTGGGAAGAAGTATCTGACTTCTTTCCCATTGACCAGAGAGACATCAGGGACAATCCTGGCTTTTGACTTATGGCCAAGCTAAAAGCTCTGTGTAAAAACGTTTGCTAGGAGCAGTTTCATGGTTATTTTACCTATCTAGCATGTTAACTAATGAGGTATGTGTACTGACAGTATTATACAGTAAATGTGCACGTCTGTTATTCTGACTGGAAAACTATTACTCTGTTGTTGAAGTTTGGAATATTGCCCTGAGGCCCCACGTTAACCGACTGCCGGTGTGGCGCAAGGGATAGCGTCATCGATTGCAGTGGTGAAGGTCACCGGTTCAACTCCACCCATTGGCAAAAAAAATTATTTCTTTGTAATTAACATTTTTAGAATGTTCTACATGTTTCTTATGTTAAGTTGTAATTTCTACTTGTTTCTTAGGTTAACTATTCTTCTAATTTCTAGTACATTCTGTCTGTGTATAAATAGCAGAGCACTCTGCCCAAAAGGCAGTCAGTGCTACGTGTACGTTTCAGTTCACAATCAATCTGCTTTCAGTATAGGGGCTGTGTTCAATCGACAACCCTGTCTTCATAGTGAAGCCTGCTTCCATTGCAACACGACATTGTTTGGTGGAGGTGCCGGGTATCCTGTGCAACAGCTGCATCACCATGGCTCCGATTAGGCAACGTAAAAGCCTTCGCTTACACGGACTAGAACAAGAATACAAGGGTATACCGAGTACATTCTTCCAAAAGTCTGTATCGCCAGAAGAACCACAGACACAAAACCAGGGGTAAGCCAGTTGCACATCAGACACCTGTCAATGTTCTCTGGAGACGCTGGACAGGACCCCAACAAATGGCTAAAAGGGTTCAACTGAGTCGCGAAGTACAACAGGTGGGATCATACAATGTGCTTGGCCAACGTTTATTTCTTCCTGGACGGAATGGTTTGAAAACAACGAAGAGAAGCTGAATGACTGGGAAACGTTCCAGACAGAACTTAAGAAGACTTTGCAGACCTCCAGTGACCAATCCGCTCAGCGGAAGAACTGGGCCCAACAACATGGTGAGCCGACACAGTCGTACATACAGAATGTTTTGGCCCTGTGTAACATAGTCAATCCAAATATGACTGAGGCTGACAAAATCACGCACCTGATGAAGGGAATTGCAGAAGATATGTACCAAGCTCTTCTGATAAAAGACGTCGTTACGATGGAAGAGTTCATAAAGTGGTGACAGTGTATTGAAGAGATACAACAAAGGAGGGTTGGATGAAAGAAGTATGACAGACTCTCGAGTGTAGTATCTATGGCCGTTGTGGAAAATCAGCATGACTTTGCTTCTCTCATATGAAAAATTGTGAAAGAAGAATTACAACAATTTATGGCAGCCAGGACTATAAGACCGAGCGAGCATCAGATTATGGCCATGGATGTAAACCCTGTAAGTCACGAGGGAGCCGACGCCGCTGAGGAAGAGGTATTTCAGACTTTAGATCCTTTCTGCCCCACCAGTCGCACCTGACGTGAAGAATGGTGTCGCCCTGCTATGACTTACGCTGCAACCGCTAAATGGCAGCCGGCAGCCTATGAACCAACTGACGCGGTCACAAGAAATTCCCCCAGCAACAATGAATGTAGTCATAATGTCATCCTCGGATGGGACTTCCTTTAGGCAAGCTATCAGTGACTGTGGAAGATCTGAACTGCAAACTGAGGAAGTCGTTCTGATGGGTACACATAATACAGAATTTTCTGGGAAGTTATTTGCCATTGACAATGTGACGATATCGCTATTGACAATGAGAAGAGTTGCAGTCACAAACGAAGATGAGTGGTTAAACTGTGAAGTTCTTGTTGATAGTAAAAAGTTTATCAGGATCACAAAAGATATTTACATACCAGCGGCTATCATAAGCATTACCGGTGGTCAAGGAGAGATTTGGATCACTAATTGTCACGCGCAGTAACAAGTTATCACCAAAGGAATGTTTATCAGGACAGCTGAACCAATCCTGAGCTGAACGTCATCAATGAAGACCTATGCTTTGCTGTTTGCAAAGATGACAGCTGGAGGAAACAACCGTGGAACCGCTAATAGGGCCTCGACTGAACAAGGAACAATGCCACCGGATGTTAGCTATACTATGCGAATTTTTTTGTGCATTCACACCTCAGCATGGGAAAAGTCAGATGAAACGGCCCACGATAAGGCACCATATCAATAATGGGGATCAACCACCAATTAGCCAGCATTCGTATAGTGTCGCCAGCTGAAAGACGGATAATTCGGGAGGAAGTGGAGAAGATGTTGCACGATGACATTATTCAACCTTTGCAGTGTCCTTGGTCGTCTCTGGTGGTCCTCGTAAAGAAGAAGGATGCCACATGGCGATTCTGTGTCGACTATTGGCGGTTGAACAAAATCGCAAAGAAAGATGTATACCCATTGCTGCACACTGACGACACCTTACACTGCTTGAAAGGAGCTACGTACTTCTCAATTACGGACATGCAGACAGATTACTGGCAAATCGAGGTTGACGAAGCTGACAGGAAGAAGACGGTTTTTATTACACCTGACGGCCTCTATGAATTCAAACTAATGCCATTTGGATTATGTAATGCTCCGGCCACATTCGAACACATGATGGACAACTTGCTTCGACACCTTAACTGGACGACATGTCTTTGCTATTTAGATGACATTGTTGTTTTCTCGAAAACATTTGAAGAACATCTGAGTCGCCTGTCAACTGTGTTAAAGTGGGTCCAGACTGCAGGACTCCACCTCAATCCAAAGAAGTGCCTCTTCGTACTGAACTTCACACAGATGCCAGTGGTTATGGGATTTGCGCAGTGCTTGTAAAAGTTCAGGAAGGTGCTGAAAAGGTGATAGCCTATGCATCAAGAGTACTCTCAAAGTTCGAGATGAACTACTCTACAACTGAGAAAGAATGTCTTGCACTTATCTGAGCTATAAACAAGATCCGACCGTATTTATTCGGCAACCCTTCACCGTCGTGACAGACAACCATTCTTTGTGTTGGCTGACTAGCTTGAAGGATCCATCAGGTCGACTAGCAAGATAAGCCCTAAGAGTCAAATGTTCAAATGTTTTTAGAACTTATGGGACTTAACTACGGGGTCATCAGCCCCTAAGCTTACAAACTACTTATGAACTAGCTAAGACTAAGGACGGCACAAATATCCATGCCCGAGGGGGGATTCGAACCCCTGACCATAGTGGCCGTGGAGACCATGACTGGAGCGCCTCAATCCCCTCGGCCACCGCGGCCGGCCCCTAAGAGTCCAAGAGTACGACATCACAGTGGTATTCAACAATGGTTGCAAACACAAGGATGCCGACTGCCTTTCGAGGAATCCATTAGTGGAACACAACAGCATGAATGAAATTTGAGCCCTCACTGCATTAGGTGACGTTACAGCTGAACAGAGGGAAGATCCAGTACTATTAAAAACCATAGAGGCCTTGGAGAAAGGAGAACCGACCAATGGAGAGTTCCAACTTACAAACTGGACATTGTATAAGAGCAACTACGATCCACTGGGCCCCAAATTGCTACTGGTCGTTCCAGCTCATCTCCCATTAGCTATTCTCAAGTATTTCCATGATGCTCCAATATCTGGTCATCTGGGATTCGTGAAGACCCTAGACAGAATCAGATGCAGGTATTACTGGAAAGGCCTCTACCGATCTGTGAAGCATTATGTGGGTCACTGTAAAGAGTGCCAGCAACGGAAGCATGTGCCGCAATTACCTCCAGGGCATCTCGTACCCATTCCACCTGCAGCAACTCCATTCCACCGAGTTGGGATCCATCTTTTAGGAAGGTTCCCAAAACGACGACCGGTAACCAATGGATAATAGTCTGCACTGACTACCTCACACGCTACACTGTCACCAAACCTGTGCCTCCAGAGATCGCAAAAGTCCTTGTAGAAGACATTATTTTGAGGCATGGAGCACCACATATGATGATATCTGATCGTGGAAAAGTATTCCAGTCAAAACTAGTATCACAAGTAATGTCACGTTGCGACATTGTCCACAGAATGACAACTGCATACCATCCTCAGACAAATGGTTAACAGAACTTTTTAACAAGACATTAGCTGGTATGCTGTCGATGTACGTCGATGTTGAGCAGATGGATTGGGTACAATCCTGCCAGTCGTGACATTTGCTTATAATACCGCAAGATAATACACCACAGGCTTCACGCCGTTTTTCCTGTTCATGGCCGTGAAGCTGAGACGACAATGGATACGCTGTTCCCGTTCCAACCGAACGACACTCAGGATGACTATGTGAAACAGGTCATCACCAGGGTCGAAGAAGCAAGACAGCTGGCTCGCATACGGACACTGGACGCCCAGGAGAATGACCGTCAGCGGTATAACGACAAGCACTGACCTGTTGTGTACAGCCCAGGAGGTCTGGTATGGATTTTTACCCCTGTACGGAATGTTGGACTATCAGAAAAGTTATTGAAGCGACACTTTGTTCCGTATCGTGTCATACGCCACCTGTCACACGTCACCTATGAAGTTGAGGGTTATGAGCCGTCGTCGAAACGACAAAAACGAACACACATTGTTCACGTCCTTCGCATGAAGCCTTACTACGATCCTGAAGTGCAGACAGGTGAAAATGGCCTCTTGTTCACGGACTCTAAGGACTGTAATGATACTGATGAAGCCACGACAGGAACGTCTGTCGTCGATAATCGTGCAGAAGGGAAGGATTCTCCAGAACTGCCATACAGAGGACCCATGACAAGATTAAGATCCAGGACATTGCAGCTTGCTCTGAAGGGAACCTAACAGTGGGTCGCTGTTTTTCCAGGAGAGGAAGCAATGCCGTGAGACCCCACGTTAACCGACTGCTGGTGTGGCGCAAGGGATAGTGTCGCCGATTGCGGTGCTGAAGGGCGCCAGTTCAACTCTGTCCGCGGGCAAAATATTATTTCTTTGTAATTAACATTTCCAGAATGTTCTACATGTTTATTATGTTCACTTGTTATTTGTACTTATTTCTTATGTTAACTATTCTTCTAATTTCTGGTACATTCTGTCTGTGTATAAATAGCAGAGCACTCTGCCTGAGAGGCAGTCAGTGCTAAGTGTACGTTTCAGTTCACAATAAATCTGCTTTCAGTATAAGTGCTGTGTTCAGTCGACAACCCTGCCTTCGAAGTCAAGCCTGCTTCGATTTCAACCCGATAATCTCACTGATTTCCTCCTTGGGAATGGAACAAACAGTCAGTGCGTTCAGCCTTTCCTGACTTATACTGTTCTTGATGAAGTTTTTTTAATTCTTTTTAAGGTGCTGAAACTGTGCTCTGCTTCTGCTGTTGAAATTAGTGTAGTTGACGCAATTTGTAATGTTTTGTGCACTTCAGTGAACGATTCTTCAAATGAATGTTCCACAAAGAAAGTAAACAGCTCACAAACCTATGTAATGCCTCTAAATGTATCATTGCGATAAATCACTGTCAGTTCATTTTACAATTTATCGCGGCAAATAGACGGACTGTAGGATAATGAAAAAGTATTGACCAAAGTGCCAGGGAAATGTTCTCTAAAAGAAGCAACCTTTTTTGGATCATTGATTTCGAAGCTACTAAATACATGAGAGTTTTGAAATCTTCCTTTCAGTTGGTTGGTCAAAATGCCTCACACCTCTTTTGCATCTGCTGTCAGATTAAGTTCATTGCTACATTTGGAATGTTTTCTTGGAGGGGAAATACACGCATCATCAGGAACTCGAAACCGTTGAATGTTCTCTTGTGTTTCAGATACAGAACAGTCAAAATGATGTAAAGCATTGGATATGGTAATGGCACTTGTACTCCGCATCTGAACTGTGTTATAGGAAATATCAATGTGTTTCATGGTATCCAGAAAAAAATTTGGAGGAACAAAACGTGTGGATTGTGTAGTAAATTTCTTAAGGCAAATGCTTCTCATATTGTAACATCATCCTAGGAATCCTCTTCCTCAATCTTTTCAAAAGATTCCGATGAGTGCAATTTGTTTTCTTTGACAATATTTACAATACGGGACTGGAATTTCATCTAGTTGAAGATACTGGAGGAATTCTCTTCTTGCAGACTGTCCATAACAAATCACTTCGCTTGGGAGATGGAGAAAAAAACGTTGTAAAACCAGTAAGGCACTTGACGTAGGTGCTAAGGGCCAGGGGGTCACCGGCCCTCAACTCTGCGAACCTGTGGACAGATGCGCGAGGGTTGGAGAGTGGGAGTGCGACAGGTACATCCTGCTTCATCGGGGCCCGCTCTGCCAAGACCCAAGCAGCACTATGGTGAGGGGCGAAGAGGGGCAAGGGAAACAGCTCTGTGATGTCACTGCGACTGCAGTGGGTGTACAGGCCAGCCACTGCTGGCCCCCGGTTGTCGGCATGACTGTGTAACGAAGAGAGGGGGGACTACGTCCACGGGGCACATGCTAGCTGGCCCTCACCTATGCTGCGGCAAGAGGCAAGCGAAACCATTTGATCGCATCATTGTAAATTGAGTTAGGATGTAGAGAAGATCATGCCACGCTCCAACTGTTTGATATAATATTGCAAAAGTATATCACCAATTTTTCTGGTGGGGCCGGGCCCCTGAGGCCATTTAGAACGAGCCACTAGTGAAACTCCGTGTGGAATCATCAGTGCTGCCATGTAATGGAGTGGTTGGGACTTCTGTTGAGGAGAAGGCTTACCAGTTCACAATAGTGGAGACCCAACTGGGAGGGCCGTCTGGCATATGATGTTGCATCATGGACTCCCCGTTAAATATTGAAAAGAGAGGAAGAATACAGGACTACAAATAGAAAGATTAATGATTGAGAACTTACTCTGAGTCTCACTGAATTGTGTGGGGACTCCAATTTTAAGGAGGCATAGGCCGAACCTTTCCACCAGGCCTTCAACATGTCTCTGTCAGTGGCCACAGTACCATCCCACAAAACGTTGTGGGCAGTGAAAAATCGAAGTGAAAGAAAGTTGGGAGGGAGGTGTTGTTGAAGGTCATGAAGACCAGGGAGCTTTTAAGACCAGTCTGGAGGGAGATGCAAATTATTTATCTTTACTGTATAATCTAGGTGGATTCGAACAGCCCTCCACTTTTAGTGAAGTAGACACAGGAAACCAACAACTAACAATGTCCTTGTGGACCAGTCAACAGACACTACCTGAAACTTGTAAAGGGCCGAACTTCTTCCAACTATACGATTGGAAACTATGAAGAGTTGGCGAGTGAGCAACCATAAGTGTGATTCATTAAATACAACATTTGCTGACTAAAAGGAAAGGAGACATTGTAGTTCCATAAGGCAATGACAATACCCATTGTAATTACAATGGAGGAAAGTGATGCAAGATGGATGGATGTGGACTACGTCATAGTGGGTTATTTTGCCAAATAAGTGATCTTCGCAGCTAAAGATGGAGTGACAGCTATAAATAAAAGGTCCAACTCTGCTTGGGAGGGAAAAGGCAAAACCACCTAGGATGTCAGGGTGGATGGGTGGAGGGGCATTATTAATCCTGAGACAGGTGTAGGAAAGAGGATTTCTTCACTGGCTGAGAATGATAAAGAGAAGAAGGAGGAGGAGTGGTATTGTGAGGGGATGGAGGAATGGGAAAGGGGGGGGGTGATGCAACAGGCCCAAATATAAAGGTTAGTGATACTGAGTGGAGATGATTACATTTTTTCCAGGCCTCAGAGTAAGGTAGACGATTGAGTGTCTTCATTTCTTTAATTTTCTTTTAATTTTCGTACATTGGGCAATACAGTGACCAAGGAGAATGTGGACTACTACAGTTCACAGACTTGGGCGGTGGGGTGTGAAGGCACCCTTTATGGAGAGGGTAGTCACAGTGCTAAGAACAGGGTTAGAATCACATTGAGAGGACATATGAGCAAAACAGAGACAGTGGAGACAGTGTATAGGAGTTGGGATTTACATCATCAAAGGTATAGACTTGACTTGTTCAGGGAGGCTATCCCATTCAGATGCCAAGATGAAGGCATTTGTGCAACTTTATTGTCCTCGGGGCCTCTGATGGAAGAAATTAACACCACGCCATTCCATTATGCTGTGTAGATATACATATCGAGGCCGCGCATTAAAGATATGGCGCGTCGTCTTTCCGGGCGCGGCGCTAGAGGCGCCGTACCAGACCTGCGCAGACGCCGACCAATGGGAGTGGACGGCGGCGGACCTGGCCGAGGAGGAACAGGAGGAAGTCAGTCTGGGCCGGTGAGCGACGAGTATCAATCATCGCACTACCGATTCATAAATAAACATCTGATACAGCAATGGCGACGAGGTCTGCTTAACTTCGTGGTTGTTTTGCGGTTTTGCTTTGTTTACATTGCCCACGTTGCTTTGTTTTTTCGCCTACCTCTGGCGACAAGCTTTTCTGCTTGCTTTTGCCGTGTGTCTTCAATCTTTACTCTTGTTGGTGTGTCTTATAGAAGAAAAGGAAACGTGGCATGAATGGTTGGTGCAGTTTACTTCGCATCTGACAGCATACAATGTACAAGGTACTGTGAAGCTTTCCTTTTTCTCACGTGTGCTGGTGTCGTAGTTTACCGAACGGCTTCCAAGTTATTCCCCACTACGTCCCCTGAGTCAGTTTCTTATGAGGCGTTAATCGAAGCTTTGTCTAAGTACTATGACGAGCAAGTGCATGTGGCAGCGGCCCGTTTTAAATTTTTTAGGAGTAGGAAGCAAGAAGGTCAAACTTATCGGCAGTGGCTCGCAGAGTTGCAAGGTTTAACTCGTGACTGTAAATTCAGGTGTTCATGTGGTGAATATTATAACGATTCTATGATACGGGATGTGATTACGCAAAATGTGCCTGACAATCGTATTCGCGAACAGATTTTGCGGCACGCCGATCCTACATTGCAACAAGTTATGCAGATCATTGACTTTCAGGACGCGTGTGACGTTGCTAAGTCTAGCTTTGATCCGGTAGGAGTGTGTACAGTGTCAACAGCACGTCAGGGCAAGCGTCAACAGAACGGCCCCGCGCTGACACAAGGCGCCCGGCCCGCTGGCCTGTCGGCCGCTGGGCGTACACATAAGCGGTCGGCCTACCCCGCTCGCGGAAAAGTCCTGTCCTCGCTGTTTCTCAAAACATACGCGTGACAATTGTCCTTCTCGTAGCGCAACTTGTTTTGGATGTGGAAAGTTAGGTCATGTTCGTTCTGTTTGTCTTCAACAGAATAAAGGTTCCACAGAACAGGTACACACAGGGGCTCGTTCACATCACATTAATGTTGTGCATTCTCCATCAACTACGAGTGATACGACTGTTGAACTTGCATCGTCACAGCCTGTATCTTCGCAGGCTAGGTACCGTAATGTGAATAAATTGTTTGTGGATCTTGAAATTCTTGGTCAGACCGTGACGTTTCTATTAGATACTGGTGCTTCGGTTTCCTTGCTTAATCGGGACACATACAATTTGCTTGGTCAGCCGCCGTTGCAGAACTCTTTCACGTTGCTTACGGCGTATAATGGAGAGGACATACCTGTGCTGGGTTCTTGCTGTCATGTCATATGACCATCGGGACACTGTAGCTAACCTGTGTGATGAATTCAGTGACTTGTTTCGTGATGGTATAGGCATGGCAAACAACTTTGTAGCAAGTGTGACATTGAAAGACGCGGCACGCCCCCGCTTCTGTAAAGCTCGTCTCGTGCCGTATGCCCTTAGAGATCAGATGGCGGATCTCTTAAGACAGTGGCAGGCTAATGGTGTCATTGAACCGATCACGGCGAATCAGTGGGCATCGCCCTTAGTGATCGTGAAGAAGCCCAATGATAAACTGCGTCTTTGTGCAGATTTCAAATCTACCGTGAATCCGCAGACTGTGATTGACTCTTTCCCTTTGCCACGACCGGAAGGACTGATGGACCGCTTAGGTGAAGGCCGGTATTTTTCTAAAATTGACCTGCGTGACGCATACTTGCAGCTTCATCTGGATGTGCAATCGCAACAAGTTTTCGTGATCAACACGCACTAGGGACTTTTCAAGTTTTTGCGGCTTCCTTTCGGTAGTGCATCGTCTCCCGCCATTTTCCAGCAGTACTTGGAACAGTTGACCGCTACTGTGCCTGCGTGTTCTAATTATTTGGACGATATTGTCGTGTGTGGATGCATTCCCGAGGAACAAAAAATGTTCAAATGTTTGTATAGTCTATGAGACTTAACTACGGGGTCATCAGTCCCTAAACTTACAAACTACTTATGAACTAGCTAATACTAAGGACGGCACAAATATCCATGCCCGAGGGGGGATTCGAACCCCCGACTGTAGTGGACGTACAGACCATGACTGGAGCGCCTCAGTCTCCTCGGCCACCGCGGCCGGCTCCCGAGGAACATGTCAACAATTTGCGAAGTTTATTCGAGGTGTTGTTGCAGGCAGGATTAATGTGTAACAGGGACAAATGTGTGTTTTTTCAGTCGGAACTCGAGTATTTAGGTCATGTCATCAATGCACAAGGTTTCCACCTGACACAATCCCATTTACAGCCAATTAGCGACCTTCCACCACCCACTACCATTACTGAACTTCACTCTGTGCTTGGGAAACTCACTTATTACATTCGATTTATACCTAATGCATCCCAAATTGCAGCACCCTTACATTGTCTGCGACGTAAGAATGTTCCATTCGTGTGGTCAAAAGAATGTGATGTCGCTTTTCGCAAACTTAAAGACGCCTTTTTGAGTGACAACTGTCTGGTTCCTTTTGATGTTACAAAACCGGTGATATTAGCCGTTGACACGTCATCATATGGCCTTGGGGCGGTGCTTTCTCATCAGATGGGTTCCGTGGACAGACCTATTGCCTTTGCCTCTAAGCTTTTGACCAAAGCACAACAGAAGTACTCACAGATCGAAAAAGAAGCCCTTGCAATCATTTTTGCTGTTACCAGATTTCATCAGTACCTCTATGGGCGAAAATTCTATCTGGTCACATATCACAAACCATTACAGTCTTTGTTTCATCCCGCTAAACCCATGCCACAGCGTACGGCACAAAAACTGCAATGTTGGGCCCTTATTCTCTCAAACTATCAGTGTGAAATTGTTTATCGGCCCACATCTCACCATGCTAACGCGAACACACTCTCGCGGCTTCCTGTTGGTCCTGACTCTGATTTTGATGCCTCAGAGGCAGCTTGCTGCCCTATAGATACGCAGGATTACAACGCTTCGGACGAATTTTCCAGATTACAGACAGGTTGCTCACGCTACAGCCGCGGACCCGGATTTACAGATCCTTTTACAATATATTCGCTCAGGGTGGCCACGATCCGTGAAACAGATTTCGAACCCAGGTGTCCGTCAGGATTTTGCTCGACGTTTTGCCTTATCAACACACCGAGGCGTCATCTTGCTTCGCACTGACGGCGACATGTCCAGAGTGGTAATGCCTCAGGCCCTTCGGGCACGTGTTCTTAACTTGTTACATCAAGGACATTGGGGAGTCGTCAGAACTAAACAGTTGGCCCACAAGCACTGTACCTGGGTCGGACTGGACAAAGACATTGAACATATGACGTCACGATGTCGTGCCTGTGCCGAAAATCAGTCTGCTCCTCCTCAACATTTCAATGACTGGCCGAAATCCACTGGACCATGGCAACGCATTCATGTGGATTATGCCGGCCCGTTTTGGCAGACCAGGTGGTTAATTGTTGTCGACGCTTTCAGTAAATTCCCGTTTGTGGTCCCCTCGAAATCTACGACGACGAGTGCTACTGTGAAAATTCTCCAGTCTATATTTTGCATTGAGGGCCTTCCAGAACTTCTTGTCAGCGACAATGGACCCCAGTTTGTGTTGGCGGACTTTGAAGAGTTTTATGCGTCCAACGGGATCCGTCATTTAACTAGCGCTCCTTTCGACCCACAATCCAACGGAGAGACGGAGCGCTTTGTCCGCACCTTCAAGGCGCAGCCACCAATCACGGGATCAGGCTCTGCTGCTGTTCCTCTCGTCGTACCGTTCGCAGCCCCGCGACGGTCCTTCGCTGGAGGAGTTACTTCACGGACGGCGCCACCGCACCCTGTTGCAGCTGTTGCATCCGCCGCTGCGCCTGCCGGCCTCTCCGCACTCTCAGGCAAAGTATGCCGTCAATACCCCTGTTCTTTTCAGATGTTTTACGGGGGCCAAACGTTGGGAACGGGGGACTGTCGAAAAGTGTTTGGGTAGTTCTATGTCCCTTATATGGGGTCCGAGCGGCGTGATTCGTCGTCATGCGAACCAGCTTCGCCCTTGTTATGTATCTGTTTCTGCGGCTGGTCCTCTGTTTTCAGCTCCTGTCTCTACTCGGGGCACGCCGCCTGCTGGCGCGGTGACCCGCATCACTCCGGCGTCCTCCTGTCCAGAGCCGATGGAGTGGGCGCCTGCGGGAGCGCTCCTGTCGCAGTCGCCTGCCGGGAGCCACTGTTCGCAGCCGGCATCACCACCACCCTCTGCTGCGGCCGCCGCATCTGGGGCCACCGGCCTGTCGCAGGAAGCGGCCGGTCTCACCTCGCTACAACAGCCTGCAGTTCTCGTGGAAGCGGACGTGGAGCTGCCTCTTTCGCCTGGTCTTGGGGGTTTTCCACGGCGATCGGACAACGAATGTTGGGAGGCGAACCGGGGCCCTAGACCCGCCCAAGCATCAATCCCGGTCCCACCGGAGGTTTCCACATCTGCACCTCCCCTCCGCCGTCGTCCTCTTCCTCGGGGACACTATACAACGATGGTAGGGAGGTTTGGGGGGGGGGGAGGAGTGCTGTGTCGATACACATATCGACGCCGCGCACCAAAGATATGGCGCGTCGTCTTTCTGGGCGCGGCGCTAGAGGCGCTGTACCGGACCTGCGCAGACGCCGACCAATGGGAGTGGACGGCGGCGGACCTGCCGGGGAGGAACAGGAGGAACGTCAGTCTGGGCCTGTGAGCGACGAGTATCAATCATCGCACTACCGATTCATAAATAAACCTCTGATACAGCACATTATTGCACTGAGTTCCTCGTCATATTGTAGGGGGTCCTTGTGGAAGATAACCCCCTAAGTCTGGTTTTTAGAAACCGCTGAAGGGTGATACAGCTATTTCTCCTAATTGCCCACAGGCTGTAGAGGCAACTGACTGACTGGCTGCAGATGGTTTGATTAGAAGGGAGCCAGATCCGCTTTTACTCAGTCCTTGACTTCACTGAATTTGTCATCTGTGTGCTCCACAAGAAAGAGTGGATTAGTAGTGGTGAATCTCTTCCAACTGCAGCTCTTCACTGTAAGTTAATCGGCTTCTTACTAGAAGCGACTTCTTTTCATTTTGTGCGTGCTTTCTCTTACACTTCATCAAACCATCATGTGCTTGCCTGTTTATTTACCAGAATCTCGTTTAATTGACAGATCAATGTTGATATTTTGATTTATTAGCTCGCGTATATATTTTTCAGATTCGCCGTTAATAAACAGTCTAGTTTTAGGTACATATTTTTCGGAGTTCACTGTTTATCAAACTTTTGTGTCCTCAATCGTATATTTAGTCAGCTTCGCGTCAAAGGTACAGTTTAGTGTCCTCGTGCGTGTACTTAGTCACATTCGCATCAAAGATACCGTGTAGTGTATTCTCCCACTGTTTAAATCACAACAGTCGCACTTATTTGGAACATACATAGGTTTTTAGAATGGCTAGGAACTGTGAGTGTCGTGTACGGATCCAGTCCAAGTTGGTGACTTCGCTCACAAATGTTTCAAATGTTTGTATAGCTTATGGGACTTAACTATGGGGTCATCAGTCCCTAAACTTACAAAGTACTTATGAACTAGCTAACACTAAGGGCGGCACAAATATCCATGCCCGAGGGGGGATTCGAACCCCCGACCGTAATAGCCGTGCAGACCGTGACTGGAGCGCCTCAGTCCCCTCGGCCACCGCGGTCGGCACTTCGCTCACAGCTTCAGGCGGCGTTGGCTTTGCTGGCAACGCTTGAGACTGCGGTGGGTGGGCACCACTGTTGTGGGTCACTTGCGGCGATCTAGCAGACGCCCTGTGCGTTTCTTGTGCCCTCCAATCAGCCTGAGGCTGTGGCCAGCCCGGTAACTGCCCGTGAGGGGTCACCCTCCAATCTGTGGTGGATTTGGAGGTCTCCTCAGCGTGTGTCAGGCGGCGTAAGACTTTCCGGGGGACCGAAGTGGAGGATTCCCCAGTTAGTGTTACGAACAGATTCAAGGTGCTGTCTGTGGCAGAGGATGTTCCTGATGCAAATGGTGTCGCTTGTCCTGTGGTCACCCCTCTGCCTACTCACAGAGGGTGGATTTGTTAGTATTTGGGAGCTCCAACATTTTGGTGGCTGATGGGGCCCCTTAGGGATATGGGTGCTAGGGAGGGGAAGAAGTCCAATGTGTACTCTACATGCATACCGGGAGGAGTCATTCCAGATATGGAATGGGTCCTTCCAGATGCCATGAAGAGCACAGGGTGCAGCCAGTTGCAGGTGGTGGCTTATGTTGGGACTAATGATGTGTGTCGATTTGGATTGGAAGAGATTCTCTCTGGTTTTGAGCGGCTATCAGAGGTGGTAAAGACTGCCAGTCTTGCTTGCAAGATGAAGGCAGAGCTCAACATCTGCAGCATAGTCGACAGGACTGACTGCGGACCTCTGGTTCAAAGCCGAGTGGAGGATCTGAATCAGAAGCTCAGACGGTTCTGCGACCGTATAGTTTTCCGATTCCTCGACTTGCGCCATTGGGTTGTGGGTTTTCGGGTTCCGCTAAATACGGCAGGAGTCCACTACACCCAGGAAGCAGCTACACGGGTAGCGGGGGCTGTGTGGCGTGGACTGGGCAGTTTATTACGTTAGAGGGCCTCAGGAACACACAATATGGGGTTCAGTCTCAAAGGGTGTAGGTCAGACACAGGGCGAATGCAGATCTAGGAACTATTGGTGTAACAGTTGTACATTGTCGTAGCTGCGTTGGGAAAGTTCCAGAGCTCCAAGCGCTGATAGAAAGTACTGAGGCACAATTCGTTATAGGTCCTGAAAGCTGTCTGACGCCAGAGATAAGTTCGGCCGAAATTTTTACGAATGGCCAAATGGTCTTCGGAAAGCATAGATTAAATAAAAAAGGGGGTGGTGTGTTTATTGCTATTACAAACGGTTTATCCTGCAGCGAAATTGAGGCGGATATTTCCTGTGAGTTGGTATAGGTACAGGTTATAGGCCTACCTGACAACCGGAATAAATTAATAATTGTATCTTTTTATCGGCTTGAATCACATTTCAAACAGGTACCTGAAGCATACCGTTATAATCGGTGGCGATTTTAATTTACCCTCGATATGTTGGCATAAATACGTATTCAAAACCAGAGGCAAATATTAAACATCGTCCGAACTAGTTCTGAATGCTTTTTCTGAAAACAACTTCGAACAGTTAGTTCATGAACCCACTATAACAGTAAATGGTTGGAAAATACCCTTGATCTCCTAGCAACAAATAATCCTGAGCTAGTAAAGAGCATCAAAACAGATACAGGGCTTAGCGAACATAGAGTTGTAGTAGCGAGACTAAATATCGAAAGTCCCAAATGCACCAAAAATAAATGAAAAATATATCTATTCAAAACAGGAGATAAAAAGTCGCTTCACGCTATCCTGAGTGATAGTCTCCAGTCTTTCAAAACTAAAAATGCGAGTGTAGATCAGTTATGGCTTACTTTCAGATACATAATATCAGTAGCAATCGAGAGATTTATACCAAATAAATTAATAAAAGAGGGGGCTGACCCCCGTGGTACACAAAGCAGGTCACTGTTGCAGAAGCAAAGAAAAACACATACAAAATTTAAACAGACACAGAATCCCCAAGACTGGAAGTCCTTTACAGAAGCTCGAAATATAGCGCGGACTTCAATGCGAGAAGATTATAATAGTTTCCACAACGAAATCCTGTCTCGTAATCTGGCAGAAAATCCAAAGAAATTCTGGTCACATGTGAAGTATACTAGCGGCAAAACACAAACAATACCTTCACTACCCGATGGCAACGGTAATACTACCGATGACAGCACTGCTATAGCAGACTTGCTAAACACAGATTTCCGAAATTCTTTCACCAATGAAGACGAAGTGAACACTCCAGAATTCGAACCAAGAACAGCTGCCAGCATGCGTGTCTTAATTTAAGCACCATAACGCCATATATTTCACAATTTCTTTAATAAACACATAATAACACACAAACATACATCTGTCAAGAAGGATACACTCCATAGATCACAAATTGACTGTAACCATAGTGTTAACATACATGTAAACGTCGTTGTACCTGGGTTGGTATGGACGCCCAGATAGAGAACATGACGTCACAGTATACTGTTTGTGCGGAGCATCAGGCGGCTCCTCCGCAAAGTTATCGAACTGGCCACGCCCCAAAGTACCATGGCAACGTATACACATTGACTTTGCCGGACCTTTCTGGAATACGCGCTGGTTAATCGTTGTAGACGCTTTCAGCAAGTTTTCTTTTGTGATTGCCATGAACTCAACGACGGCTTCTAGTACAATCAGTGCCTTAACATCAGTGTTTTGCATCGAAGGCTTGCCTGAAACTATCGTCAGTGACAATGGACCTCAGTTTGTTAGTGCGGAATTTCAACAGTTTTGTCGTGCAAATGGCATTCAGCACATCACCACCGTACCTTTTCACCCTCAGTCCAATGGTGAAGCGGAACGTTTCGTTCGAACATTCAAGTCTCACTTGGAAAAGATGAAAGGTCAGCACTCCAGGCAGCAAGCTCTTCAAATTTTCCTGTCTACATATCGGTGCATGCCACGTGACGGCCCGTCTCCTGCCGAGCTGCTACACGGCCGCCGTCACCGCACTCTCCTTCACCTGCTGCAGCCTCCCACGCACCGAGTCAGTTCGTATGGCGCTTCGCGTTTTCAGGTTTCGACGCCGGTGCTGTACAAGGTGTTTGCTGGACGTACGAGATGGATGCCGGGCATCATTCAACGCGTGCTCGGTCGCAATATGTATGTTGTACGTGCTTCCACAGGGTCGGAGCTGCGGCGCCACGCAAGCCAATTGCGCCTGCACAGGCCGCAAATTCCAGTCCTGGCTTCTTGATTCCAGACCCAGTTCGTCGCCAGGGGACACAGCCACATCGCTCGCAGACGGGTCCAGCGTCCCCAGACTACGAGATCATCCCTATGGAGGTCAACACGCCTCCGCCGCTGTCGCTGTCACAGATGTCTGCATTACCGAGAAAACCTCCGGGATCGTGCGTGCCCCCCCCAGCCCGGGCCATGTACCTCAGAAGAAGATGGCCTGCTTCCTCTGGCCGGAGGCGTGCGCCCTTCCTCTCGTTTTGGTGGGTTTTCCGGGGAATCGCAAGGTGGATACCGGGGCGCGGACGGCGTCTGGATGCCAGCCTCAGCTACGACGCCCGTCCCACCAGTAAAGCCCCCGCCCAGGCCTTCCTCCTAGTGCCGTGGCCTTGGCCCTCAGCCCTACGCCACGATGGCGTGGCGCTTTGGGGGGAGGGGTATGGTGTCGCACAAGTCTAAAGTGCGCGCCACGTACTTTCGCCGCGCGCCGCCATGCACGCACGGCGCGGCGTTCTTACGACGTCAGCCACGAGCGCCCCCTGCTTCAACTCCGCTCGTGGCCACCACGGAACTGCATCGTTCACTTGGGAATCAGATAGGCACCAGTTAAGACTTGGCTATCGGATAGGCACTAGGAATCATCAGTAGGCAGGCCTCTATCTAAACTATGTATCAACATTCTACTAGTCTGCTGCTCTCCAAGTTAAGTAATGTATTATTTCTATGAAATATATCTCTTATACTAATCTAGCTTAGTGTTTCTAGTTTCTGCTGTCCCACTGGCTGGTCACCTCCGCACCTGCACATGCGTGCATCCTATTTTCCTGTGTCGGTCTCTCTCTACTCGGCCACCGGCGGAAACGAGACACAAAACTCAAGATGGTCAATATCTTGCACAAAATTCTCTCCAACATCATTAAGAAACATTGATGGTGTCAAAGGACTCAAATCCTTAGGTTCCTCTGATACATAAGTCAGTGAGCGTCCATTGATCTCAGTCTCTATTAGGGATGGGAAAAACCGATGCCGGTATTTTACTTTTGAAAATCTGGTTTTTTCGGTATTTATTTGGTGTCGGTTGTAACCAGTTTTTTTAGTTATTGCCAAGAACCGGGTAAAGACATCGGTATGACTACTTCCTGTAGTAGTGGTTCAAAATGTGTTTTTTGTAAATAATTTAAAAAAATTAAAACTAGTAGACCCTAATATTTAGAGCTATTCCTAAAATTTCCACTGTTGTGAAATATTAGGTCATTGCAGTAACTAAGAAAAGCGATCAGTGATAATTTAAGAACAATCCCGGCAAACAGAAACGCCCAACAAACGCGTGGCACAAGAACTTATGGACTGGTGCAGCTATTGAGGCGTCGATGCACCTGTTGCCGTGTGGCGTGTCCTATTAGACGACGCGCGTGCACCGGCAGTGTACAAGACTTGCCTCCGTCTGGTCATGCGGCAGTTCCTTGCTGTCGTCGCCAGACATCGGTTGTGTCTTAAATGGCATCATCCCGAGTGTGGAAGTACTTCACGAAGTACGGGAGCAGTGAGGTACAATGCTCCATTTGTTTTAATAAGCTGAAAACAGGTGGAGGTACTACAAACATGCTGTGTCATTTAAGGAGAAATCATACAAAATGTTCCTTAGAAGAGAAGGTCAATTCGATTCATATACCTATTATGTAAGCTTGGAATAATAACTTTGAATGTTTTATCATATTGTTATGCTAACAAGTTTTATTAATGCGATTCCTTGAAAGCGAGGGGACTTTTTAATAACCGATATGGGTTTAGGTAACATTGATAATGTGGTGCCTCGCGATGTAGCCGTGCGGTCTGAGGCTCCATGTTACGGACTGCGCGGCTGCTCCAGTCGGAGGTTCGAGTCCTCCCTCCTCCCTCGGTCATTGTTGTGTATGTTGTCCTTAGCGTAAGTTACATTAAGTAGTTTTAAGTCTAGAGACTGATGACCTAAGCAGTTAGGTCTGATAAGAAGTAACACCCATTTGAACATTCTTTGATCATGTGGTACACAGCTTTCCTAGTTGAATTTGCGTAAATTTACACTGACAAAAATCATACTGTTAGTCGGATCTGAGGCTTTGTTTTTCGAAATACTTCTGCAGTACTGATTGAAGTTCATTTACTGACTGTAACTTATACATATATTGTGTATATAACAAGATATTCGTATGCGCTGGTTCACAAGTCCAACTTACGGAATGGTTGACTCAATATTCGCAACTGCCAGATGGAAATACTAGGCCAGTAAATCTGTATGCTTCGTATATCGTCTTCTACGGCCTTCTGGCTAGGCTTACACACACTCAAGAAGGCGTAGTATTGGGAGGGGATCTTGCAAAATATGGAAAGACTTGATTTGTCGTATAACGTAAATTTACCTAAATTTTAACTAAATTTCGTAAGTTTCGGTTTCGGCCGAAACTAGAAGAACCGAAAATTCGATTACGGTTTCTGTTTCGGCCGCAAAATATGTTTCGGTCGAACTCTACTGGAAATAATAGCAATAAAAAACCGAAAACCGGTTATTTAAAAACCGGTTATCTTGAGCAATTTTTACAGTGCGGTTAAACCGGAGATGAAAAGCACCGGTATAACCGAAAACCGGTTGTTTCAGCAATAACCGCCATCCCTAGCCTCTATGTCACAAAGCGAAGTCAGCAGTTCTTCGTAAGTGAGTACTGATCTTCCGAGCATTCTTCTTAATAATTCTATAATGGAACGGATCAGACGTTCCCACCACCCTCCCCACCAACTCGCAGTAGGGAGATTGAACTTCCACTCTATCTCTTGAAACCTAGATTGTTGTTGAAGTTCTTATAGATCTAGGCTTTTCAATGCACTGGAAGTTCCAACAAAATTAGTACCATTGTCCGAGTAGGTAATGGATGGACGTCCCTTTCTAGCAATAAATCTTCTCAGGGAAAGAATAAACGCTTCAGTACTTAATGATGAAACCAGTTCTAGAAGGATTGCTCGATAGATGGCACAGGTGTATAGAACAATCCATACCTTGGAATTATCTCTGAGGAATAGTGGTCCTGTCATATCAATACCAACCACTTCAAAAACATTGCCATCCTTTACACGATCTTTAGGTAGAGGAGCTGACTCTGTTTCAGAATTATTTTGTTTATGACGCTTACATCGCTATCACTTTCTTCACCTCCTCCTGGTTTGTATTATCCAATACGTTTTCCTCAAATTGGTTATTAAGAACTGCACACCAGCATGACAATGAAGTTGATGTTGTTCCATAATCATTGCCTTCACTCGGATGAGACCTTCCTTGTCTCTTACAACTTTTGTCCCATTATCACCTTCAGCTGGGAATGAATCAGACTGAATGCCTTTGATGACAACCAGCTCTGCTGACTTTAGTCTGAATAATGTAAGGGGCCTGTATGTGATTTAGTCTCTTTTTTGCATTCCTACAAAATCTAAGAATCCAAGCCACAACCCTTACTCGTTGAGAAAAGCTCCAATTTCTTGTCATTTCCAGACTCGGCATTGTCACCATGTAGTCCACTGTTTTCTTCCTTTCTGCTAAAATTGTGGTTTTGTTCTCATTGTTTTCTAGCTGATTAAATGGTTCATCTCTTCTTATCCAAGCTAATGCAGTTGAAGAGTCACTCCAGAAATATTCTCTTACATTTTGTATATGTAGAGCCAACTTAATTGATGATACAAGTCTACTTCCAACTAGACAGCCTAATAACTCCAGCCTGGGAATGGTGATGTTCTTGAGAGGGGCTACTCGGGTTTTAGCTAAAAGTAGTTGTACTGAAACTCCCAGGTCACTTTCAGTTCTCAAAAATGTCACAGCAGCATAAGCCTGTTGGCTAGCATCTACGAAGGTATGAAGTGTCCATTGGCTCCTTTCCTTCACACCTCCTGTGATTAATTGAGGGACTTCCACCTCCCTTAAGCAGGTTATTTCCTGATAACGTTTGCGAAATTCATTATCAATACTCTCAGGTAGCCGCGAGTCCCACTTCAGTTTCACCTTCTTGGTTTCGGTTCCTATGCTCTATGCTTTCTGCAATAACAATTTAAAAGGGAGAAGTACTGGTGTAAGAAACCCAATGACATCAAAAATCTCCTGTACAGAGAAAAGTAGGATTCACTACTTCAGGAAGAACTGGAAAGTCTGCATTAAATTCAACGCTCAGCATGTCTGATCTTCTGTTCCACTGTAGTCCAAGAACCTTTGTGATGTCTCTCTTCTCTGTTTCACAATCCTCCATCAGTGAGATGTTTCCTGTCGAATATTCCCAATTCCTAAGTTCCATTTTTGCATCATTCATTAGTTTAAAACACTCAGTTTGAAACGTATTAAATTTTTCCCTTGAATCAACCGATGTCACACAGTTGTCAACATACATGGACTTTATCAATTTTTGCGCTGCTAACTTGTCTTCTTCACGGACATTGGTAAGATGGTGTTCTATTACAGCACCTAAAATAAACGGGCTGCAGGTAGTTCCAAAAAGAACCCACGAGTGTCATTTTCTTCACATTGCCAGTCTCCCACCATAGGAAATGCAAGAAATCCCGATTTTTTGTCGTAACCTCAATCATGTAAAAGGCTTTTCGGATGTCTGAAGAAACTCCAATTGCATTCTCTCGAAATCTGAGAATTATCTCTGGGATTAACTGAATATGTTTGGGTCCCTTCTCTAGGCAGTCATTCAATGAAACACCTTCTTCTGTCTTGCAGGAAGCGTCAAATACTAGACGAACTGGAGTTGTCAGGCTTGTTAATTTAATTACTGGATGATGAGGAAGTTAATGGCACCATCTTTCCAATTATTCATCTGGTACCTCTTCGATGAACCCTTCTTTCTTCCAGTCATTGAAAATCTCATCGTAACTCGTATACAGATTTGCCTTCTTTAGCTTTCCAGCTGTAGACTCAAGTCTCTTTTCTATAACGTGCTTATTGCAATTGATCTCAGGGTGACCTTTCTTACATGGGAGTTTTATTATGTAGCGGCCACTGTCATCTCTTTTCAATGTGCCGAGGAAATCCTGTTTGACCTCTTCATTTGTTTTGTCTTATACCTGATCACAGATACCAATAGTCTCTAGGTCCCAAAGCTGAGATATCGTTTATGCATCATCACAAGCCATTGAGATGCTGAGGTTACTTAGACTAAAATTAACAGATTGATCTAACTTTTCTCCAGCCACAGTCCATACAAGTTGTGTTTCCATTGCTGTAAGTCCATTCTTCAACTTAACCACCTTTCCTGTGAGTATCTTGGCATATAAATCCATTCCTATGAGGAGTTCAATCTCGGGAGAATCATCCCCCAGGTCACTGATCCAACTCTTCTTTTTTTCAACTCTTGCAGCAAATCTGAAGATCTTGACACTCGTGGGATCGATTGACAAATTCTAGGATGATCCCTTAACTCTATTCACAACTGAATTGTCCATCATTTCTTCCTATGTTAATTCTATATCTCTTGTGTTTAACGCTAGAAGTATGGTTTCTACCAAACAAAACATGGGATACTATTTCTTCTGCACAAAGTTCTAGTCTCAACTCTTCAATTGTACTCTGAAGGAGGTAACTTCGTTTTGAACCACAGTCTAAAAATGCTCGAACTCTTTTCTGTTTACCATTCCCTTGTAATAAGACCATCAATGTTTGTAGGACAACTTGATCAATACAAGTATGGTTAGCTAGGTCGGATGTGACTTGGGTTTGCTGAATTTCTTTCTCAATCTTTGCTTCACTCTTTTCAGTTCGTGACAGATCTGGACACAAAGTAAGCAGTGTATGGAAGACTTGAAGTTCTTAGCTAAGTGATTGGGTCTTAAACACAAATAGCAGCGACCTTTTTCTTTTATTTTTGATCTCCTTTCTTCTATATTCATTTTCCTGGCACGAGAACATTTATCACTTTCATGACATTTACTACAGAAAATGCATGACAATGTAATGCTGTTGTGAAATAAAGCAACAGTGGGAACGCATTTATCTACATACCTTATTCTTTATTATGTTTTTTCTCAGTCTTGGAAGAACCTAACGTCTTCTCATTCTTACTTCTCACAGCCAAATTACTAAATCCTGACTGTGCCAATAGAATCTGCTGTTCATTTTGGAATTCAGTATGTAGAAATTCTTTCTGTTTCGATAACTGACCTCTCTGCCAAGTTCGCACTGTCTCTTCTGGGATGCTAGATTCGACTAGTGGAAAAAGCCATGTACGTGGGTCTACAGATGCTAGATTCAAACTGTTAAGAGATCGAAGATGTGACTTTAATTTGATTAACAATGTGGGTAATGGAAGCTTATCCTCTTGTGTTGCATTCGAAATCACTAACTTCAATAATTCTCTTACATACAGTTGTAATAAAAGATCCGCTCTTCCAAACAGTTCTTGCAAAGTTTGAATGACTTTCTGGTAATTTTCTGTGGATAACTAAGCACAATTTCGTAAGGTTCAGTTCCTGCTTCCATGGCTTGCAAAAGATACTGAAATTTGTCACTACCATGCAAACTATCGTCTTCGTGAATCTTCTGAAACTGTGACCAAAAACTTAACCACTCCAGCAAATCGCCGTTGAATTTCCTAATTTCAATCTTTTATAGTTTATAGGTTCTCTGCCTATCCTGACTGTGACATGCGGTCCCTTCTAGTACGCCACTTAAAGATTTGTCAGATGTACGTGGTGTGAAAGCATTATTCACCTGTACACGTATAAGCTCAAATTCGTGATTGTACTTCTCAGAAGTTTCCTTTTCTGATTCGATAACAGTCGTATCATCAGTGCTGTCTAGAAGTACATCCATGATTTTGACATCTAATTCACAAAGCTCTATCAGCGCCTCTGAACGACTGAAATTTGACGTAAGTGCATCATTAAAATCGGGAGACGTACCTGTTGCGAAAATTCCTTTTATATCGTTTACCTTCTTTGTGAAGCATTTTCTCACCGCCGTCCTACCATTCTTCAATTTCTCCATTGCTATTACTCTCAGCTTGGAAGAAACACTAATGCTGCTCTATGTGTTATTGTACTTCAAATTCCGTCTCTTCGAATACGGAAATAAATATATGACATCTGATCACGTCGGGGTCACCACAAAATGTTGTAATTTAAGCACCATAACGCCATGTATTTCACAATTTCTTTAATAAACACACAATAACACACAAATGTACATCTGTCAAGAAGGATACACTCCATAGATCACAAATTAACTGTAACCATAGTGTTAACATACATGTAAACAAAGTAACTAGTACAAATAACACACATAGTTTATCTTCAGCAAACTTTAAATTATCAACAATGCAAAATGTAGAAGTAGATGTTCCTGGAGTAGTAATAGAACTTAAGTCACTAAACAAAAACAAATCTTCCGGGAAAACTTGTATACCAACTACATTCCTTTCAGAGTATGCTGATGCATAGCTCCATACTTAGCTATCATATACAACCGATCACTCAGCAAAAGATCCGTACCCAAAGACTGGAAATTTGCCTAAGTCTTTCCAATAATCAAGAAAGGCAATAGGAGCGATCCTCAAAATTACAGGCCCATCTCATTGACGTTGATTTGCAGTAGGATTTTGGAACATATACTTTGTTCGAACATTATGAACTACCTCAAAGAGAACGAACTACTAACCAATAGTCAACACGGATTTAGAAAGTATTGCTCTTGTGAAAAACAGCTTGCCCTTTATTCACATGAAGTGATAAGCGCCATCAACAAGGGATCTCAAATCGATTCCATATTTCTGGATGTCCGGAAGTCTTTTGACACTGTACCTCACAAGTGGCTTCTAATGAAATTGCGTGCTTATGGAATATGCCCCAATTATGCGATTGGATTCACAATTTCCTATTAGAAAGGACAGAATTCGTAGTAATTGACGGTAAGTCATCGAGTAAAACAGAGGTGATATTTGGCGTTCCCCAGAGAAGCGTTATGGGTCCCCTACTCTTCCTTCTATTTTTAAATGATTTAGGAGACAATCTGAATAGCTCTCCAAAGCCCTTTTTAAACGATGAACGAAGGTGAACAAGATAGATAATAATCTACTGAAGCGCTCCTAGCGTACTAGCCCTGAACCACCAAATTCAAGCAAGATCTTGTGGCAGCGTGTTTAGACGATAAACGTAATCGAACAGTAATACCCGATGTTGAAAGTGAGGTTATAAAAGCCGATTTGTTATGTAGCAAGTCATAGTTTAATACTGGAATTGAGGAAACAACGCTAAATGTTATTGACGGCCAAAGAAAACCTTGCAATCGATGTTTTTGATCAAGTTAGCGTGGTAAAGTTCTAGGTAGTGAAACAACATTTCAAAACATTCACATCTATTTTCAAGCGAAAAAAATAAACTGATGAACACATCAAGCAATATTTATAAGAGCGTAAATAGACCTTCTTTACTTTATCTACTACGATTTGCCCAATGACATTGTTAATAACGTCATGCACAACTGAATTTTTGTCTCTCATTTGGACTGACTTTTTAATTTAAAATGCTATTTAATGAAAATTGCATCATCAAATTTCAATCTTATTGAAATAAATAATTGGCTTCAGTCTTTTATGTTACGATATTGCAGATCATAAACCATTTTTCGGTTTCAGATGTACGACCTCGCTTTTCGGTGGACAATAATTGAGATAAATATTTAAGTTGTCATGAAACATTTGCAATTTACCGCTAAACCAAAGTATAATAACAAAACTAAAGATTAATAAGGCAAGTTTGCGTGCAAACCGTGTATTTGTCGACTACAGTATGAAAATCGCGTGACGAAAATAGGTTAACTTCCGATGTCAGCCGACGACCGTTCAATCAAAACAATCATCTTGAGAAAACTTAACGTGACGTTGACGTTAGGTGACGGTCTGGTGACGGACAGTGTGAATGCCGTCATTAGAAATACATTCTGATCATAAACTTCAACATAACGCAAAATATACGTAAATAGGAAGGAAAATGGCGGACTAAAGCCCGTTTTAAACGATCAACGAACTAGTAATAGATTGCTAACAAGTTGCGTTAATGGCGGCCGTCAGTCGTTTGAACGGCTGCACTACTATGATCGCGCTAGTATCGAAGCGCGATAATTATAGCGATAAAGAAATAGGACGAGTTCTAAATTCGGTACTAGTGGGTTCACCGCGCATGCGCGAGCTAGCAGCTGTCTGCTGCGGTCGCCGTTCCAGTTAGCCCGCCATTTTCCTTCGTATTTTCGTATATTTTGCGTTATGTCGAAGTTTATGATCAGAATGTATTACAAAATGTATTTCTAATGACGGCATTCACACTGTCCGTCACCAGACCGTCACCTAACGTCAACGTCACGTTAAACTTTCTCAAGAAGATTGTTTTGATTGAACGGTCGTCTGCTGAAATCGGAAGTTAACCTATTTTCGTCACGCGATTTTCATACTGTCGTCGACAATTACACGGTTTGCACGCAAACTTGTCTTATTAATCTTTAGTTTATTATTATACTTTGGTTTAGAGGTAAAATTCAAATGTTTCATGACGACTTAAATATTTATCTCAATTATTGTCCACCGAAAAGCGAGGTCGTACATCTGAAACCGAAAAATGGTTTATTATTTGCAATATCGTGACAGAAAAGACTGAAACCAATTGTTTATTTGAATAAGATTGTAATTTGATGATGCAATTTTCATTAAATAGAATTTAAATTAAAAAGTCAGTCCAAATGAAAGACAAAAATTCAGTTGTGCATTACGTTATTAACTATGTCATTGGGCAAATCGTAGTAGATAAAGTAAGGAAGTTCTATTTACGCTTTTATAAATATTGCGTGATGTGTTCATAAGTTTATTTTTTTCACTTGAAAATAGATGTGAATGTTTTGAAATGTTGTTTCACTACCCAGAACTTAACCACACTAAGTTGACCAAAAACATCGATTGCAAGGTTTTTCTTTGGCTGTCAATAACATTTAGCGTTGTTTCCTCAATTCCAGTATTAAATTATGACTTCCTACATAACAAATCGGCTTTTATAACCTCACTTTCAACATCGGGTATTACTGTTCGATTACGTTTATCGTCTAAAGACACTACCACAAGATCTTGCTTGAGTTTGTAGTTCAGGGCTAGTACGCTAGGAGCGCTTCAGTAGACGATTATCTATCTTGTTCACCTTCGTTCATCGTTTAAAAAGGGCTTTCCTGGAGCGGCGACTGCAGCAGACAGCTGCTAGCTCGCGCATGCACAGTGAACCCACCAGTACCGAATTTAGAACTCGTCCTATTTCTTTATCGCTATAATTATCACACTTCGATACTAGCACGATTATACTAGTGCAGCCGTTCAAACGACTGACGGCCGCCATTAACGCAACTTGTTAGCAATCTATTACAAGTTCGTTGATCGTTTAAAACGGGCTTAAGACTGTTCGTGGATGATGCTGTCGTTTATCGGTTAGTGAAGTCAACAGAGGATCAAAAGCAACTGCAAAGCGATTTAGATAAAATTTCTACATGGTGCGAAAATTGGCAATTGACACTAAATAAAGAAAAGTGTGAAGTAATACACATGACCACTATAAGAAATCCGCTGAACTTCAGTAATACAATTACTCAGTCAAACCTTAAGATCGTAAATTTTACCAAATCCTTGGGAGTTACAATTACGAACAACTTAGACTGGAGAAAACACACAGAAAATATTGTGGGTGAGGTGAACCAAAGGTTACGTTTCATTGACAGAACCCTTCCAAGATGCAACAGCTCCACCAAAGAGACTGCCTATATCACACTTGTGCATCCTGAAGTACTGTGTGGGGCCCTCACCAGGAATGCTTAGGTTCGTTCCAGACTGCTTAATGCGCATGCGCAACAGTGAAATTGTGTTCCAGCAGCGCCTTTTCACGCTTCTGGCTACTTGGAGTGTGGCTGTTTGGTGTTCCTGCAGTTGCAGGAAGCAGCCAGACGCTACCCACTACATGCTGGAGGCCTGTGAATGTATCACTAGTTTCGACTGCCACTTTAAATTTTAATGTAACTAGTGATATGTATCGACAGAGGAAAATGTACAAGATTTTAACAACCATTTGTAACATGCATTGGATTACCACAGTTTGAAAAAGGCTAATTGCTTGATAATGGACTGTAGAGTCCGAAACTAGTCATTGATTTCAAAATTGTGCAACTAAATATTACATCCTGTTTTGCCATTTAATACAGAAATTAAATATCTTTTATTTCACGTTTTGTAAATTATTTTATAAAGTCCCACCCCCCAGGCTGGTTAAAAGTACTAATTTTTCACTCCCCCCCCCACAGAAAATTCAATGACACAATTTGCGTCATGACCCCCTTCCCCCTTGTGGGCACCTCTGCTAAAAACAGTACACACATCCATGCCTAAGAGAGGATTCTGTTGTGGCATAAAGACAGCGCCACATGCCAGAAGTTAAGAGAACCATCGTGAAGAAGGCAGTGATCGACCGAAAGACAATCGCAAGCAGGTGTCGCGCATCTTGGAGGGAGTAACTGAAGATGCGCGCCCTCTACAAGCGACTATATCTAAGCCGATATATGTCTGGACAGCCCGTCAGTTACTAGTCACCTACGAAGTCAGAAATAGGACAGTACTAAGTCAGAACGCGGCTAAGAACCAAGCAGTCACTAGGTCTCAGCGCAGATAGCATCATACGGACGCCGCCGCCGGAGGCGTGAAGAGAGAAGAAACAGACATGTTCTAAAGTTGAGCAGCAATGTATCTTCCATCAATAAAACTTGTAATACTAATCTCTATAGATATGTTTTAGCTGGCCATCGATTCCTGAACCAGTATCTTTCTTGACAACAATACTGGGATGAGTGCGACACAACAAATAGCAACGAGGTCAAAACAGATTCGAACCCCCGACGGGGAGCTGCCTCGCGCATCGGACCATAGCGCCTCAATGCAATTGGCCACTCTGCCGCAGGGAAACCCTTTAGAGAGGAAGCTATGCAACACTGGTATAGGTTTCTCTACATGTTTACAAAATTGGAATAATGGACTGTAAGGTTGAATAAGATTGACTACTCAAAAACTCAAACAGTTCTACAATATGGTCGAAAAGTAACAGTTTTGTACAATGATGCCAACAGGATTATGGTAATAAATGAGCCAAATGAATTACTGGAGTTCTTATGTGGAGTAGAAGAGGCTTGCTCAGGATAGGGTATTGTGGAGAGCTGCATCAAACCAGTCTCCAGACTGAAGACCACAACAACAACAATCTTTTTTTAAATGCTGTATCAACTTGATAATATGTAATCGTTTTTCTGTTACTTTTTTCTCAAAAACATTAGTAGAAAAGGAGATATTTCTTTCAGTAGCTTAGTTTCTTTATTTCGAAAAAGTTCATCATCAAATTTATAACAGTATTTTATATTTGGTAGTCGTTTTGGCCTTGATTTACGTTGGTAGAAAAATTGTTCATCCTGAAGAGGAAATTCATATAATTAAATTAAATTAATTCGCTGTAATTTCTTTAAATTGCTATAACCAATTTTACCAACAGTTTTAGTGTAATTTTTCAGTTGTTTAATATCCATTGCAGATAATTCCATTTATAAGGGAAAAAATTTCAGAAATTGGAGTTGCTGTAATTTCAAATATATATTTTTATTCACTTAATATATTTTACTAGATATAACAATATTCAATCTAAACATTTTACAACAGGATTTGGTTATTTCTGTTTTTTCTTAAAATTTACTTTTTATAAAAGGAACGCCTAAACCAAACAAATTAAAAGCTATAATAAAACAACTAAAAATAAAAGGTTATTCTAAATTGATGTCATTAATGATCAACAAATATATTTAATATGTAGAAATTGAAGTCTAAAACAAATAATTGAATTGTATTCTACATCTAGAAATAAAGTTGCTGATTATCATAGGAATAATAATCCATTTTATGAATATGATTTGTATACTATATCAAATCATGGAACTTTGTCTTAAGATTTTATTACAAAATTTCAAGTTGATTGGAATGAAATAGCAATACATCAAAATTTGTCTGAAAATTTTATAAAATAACTTCAGCATAAAGTTGACTGGAATTTTATCTTAGGCTATCAAAATGTATCTAAATTATTCATACAAAATATGAAAAATCTTTATAAAATTATTGATAATATAAAAGATGAAGAATTTCCTATATGTTTAAATGATCTAGATAATCGAAATTTTCAATTTATATTAATTAATTATGAACATCTAATTCACAAAGAATGTCTTGAAATATGGCTTAAAGAAAATACTTCTTGTCCATTGTGCAGAAAGTTTTTCACAATTTTTAAACTGAATCAACATGTCTTATAATTGAAGTTATTGAAAAATTAGAATTGCTTGCTAATAATAATAATACAGATTTTGTAAATTATGTTATTTTTTATTCAGTTAATATAATTTACTATATATAATAATAACTCAATCAATATATTTTATTTTATTGAACTAATATATGTTATTGTATCTACTAGTTATACAGCTAATATATTTTACTAGTTATAATACTTTTTCTACTAACTTATATTACTATTAATCCAATTAAAAATTATACTATACATAATAATTATTCAACTAGTGTATTTTACTTGACATATTTTACTATATTTAACAGTTATTCAATTATATATTTTTCAGCTTTATTTTGGTTATATCTATTTTTTCTTAAAAAATATTTCCTACAAATGGAACGCCTAAATCTATGTGAATTTATTTTGTAGTAAAACGTCTAAAAATAAAAGATTATGCTAAAATGAAAAAACAACAACTGATTGGTGTTATTAAGAATATCAATGACATTAATGATGAACAAATTAGTCTAATATATAGAAATGTAAGGCCAAAAAATAATTGACTTGTATTAGATAGTAACTGAAACAATTAGAAATAAATTTGATGATTGTATAAAAATAATATTTATCGATTTTATGAACATGATTGGTACTTTGTATCAAAATACGTTTGCTTGTCTGTAGATTTTGCGTCAGATTTTAAAAATAAATTAGATTGGAATACAACTTCAAGACATCAAACATTGTCTGGAGATTTTATAAGAACATTACAAAATAAATTAAATTGGTATGAAATATCATGTAGTCAAAAATTGCCTGACGTTTTTATTATAGAATTTCAAAATAAAGTAAACTGTAAACAAATATCAGTACATCAAAAATTGGCTGAAAATTTTATGAGGAAATTTCAAAATGAAGTATATTTGTTTTTAATATCAGATAGTCAAAAAATATCAGAAATATTTGTTATAGAATTTCCAGACAAATGAAAACTATACGGGAATGAAAAACCAATATTTCAAAAATTGTCTGTATATTTTATCACAAATTTCAAATGAACTTGATTGGTCTAATATATCTATGAAAAACGATCAGAACCATTTATTATGTAATTTCAACCCACATTAGATTAGGAATGTATCTTATTTATCAAAATCTGTCTGACTCATTCATACAAGAAATAAAAAATTGTTATCAAATATTATCTACTACAGAAGAAGAATGTTCTATATGTTTAACTGATCAAGATTATCAATTTGTAAAAAGTAAAAAGTAATCATGTATTTCACAAAGAATTTGTTGATATATGGTTTAAAAACGTATGCATGTTCATTGTGTAGACAGTGTGTCGAAATGAAAAATAAAAATAAAGAATTCTTAAAATAATATTTCCAATAAATGGCGTTCATTATTGAAATATTAGAATTGTATTGTATTAATTATAATATTCATTTGGCTGATTGTGTTATTGAAGAAGGTAAAGTATATTTTCGTATTAAAGTAAAAATTAATGAGAATGATATAAGGTCTGAATTATTTGAAGATTTTAAATATGAGTTGATGGAATCAGATTTAATTAATTCACTTTATTAGACATATATAAAATCGTTATGAATGTTAATTACGAAAAAAGTGCCTGGAAATTTACTTTTGTTGAAAATTAATGTTTACAATGTTTTATAAATTACCCTTATTTTCTTTTAATTGCCGATTATTCTTCATCTGATAACTTCAGTGTCTGAGATACCACAATGATTAAAGCATAAAATATCATTTGTCATCAACAGTAATGGAACCTAACTATGCCGGCTGCGGTGGCCGAGGGGACTGAGACACTCCAGTCACGGTCTGCATGGCCACTACGGTCAGGGGTTCGAATCCCCCCTCGGGCATGGATATTTGTGCCGTCCTTAGGATTAGCTAGTTCATAAGTAGTTTGCAAGTTTAGGGACTGATGACCCTGTAGTTGAGTCCCATAGACTCTACAACCATTTGAACATTTGAACCTAAATATGTTTAAATATGTTAATAAATTCTAATATTTTCATCATAGATGTACTTGGAAGTATTTAGTTTTTATTTTTAATAAATGAAATTGATTGATGTCATATGTAAACTTCAAGAATTTAACATACATTTTTATTTTCACAATAATCTTAGAATAGGCTATGTAAAACAGGAAAAATGTTGTATACTACTTAGAAAATCATTTTATATAATTATGATGAAAAGACATTTCTAAGTTTTAAAGAAACAATTATGTCATCTGAGGATTATGATGGTTGAGAATTTACTTCAACAATAGGTGATCATATTATTGATTTATATTTCAATGATGAAAATGAATATATGAAATTTGAATTTTTAAATGTATTAAATGTATGATAAATAAATTACATGTACCTCTATAATTGAATAATTTTTCGTATAATACGTGGATATTAATAAAAAGTGTTGTCGATGTAAAAATGTAAAAAAAATATTGATGATATTCATACTGATAAATTTCGAAATGGTGGCCATCTCAATATATTTAATCAATGTGCCTTTCATTATACTAAGAGGTATTATGATATTAATAAGTATAAAATGTTTGAAAAATTTGCATGTGAATGCAGTAAAAGTGTAGCTAGGTGTAAACTTAAACGACATGAAAATTCACTAATTCATAACAAACTCACAAAATAACATAATCTTTATTTACCCTATTATTATGTGAATTATCAAATCCTAACCATTTAACGCATATTTAATCATTTTTTTCTCAACACTTTCTCAATAACGCATACATCTGGATATTTTGTTTTCTGTGGTTCATATTCATAAAAAGTTCCTTTGATGTCTTTCAGTTTTTATGTAATTAGGTCTGAATGTATTACATCTTTAATTTCAAACAATTCGGTATACCAGTTAGCAGTATATTCGATTTCAAATATTCCTTTCATGTTGCTTTTTCAGAAACAATAACAAAGTGAAACATGTCCACATAAAGTGTTCCATTTAATTGACTCCCCATGAACAAATGTTGACAAGCTTCAGACATTTTTTTTGAGTGTAGCAAGACACAGGCATTATACAATGATTTAGTTTGATCTGTATGTAAAATTCTAAGTGTCTGTTGTACAAGAGGCCCCAAACGTATATTAGTGTGTACTGTGATGTGCTCCTACTGGCCCTGGCTTCCACAGAATGAATGAAACTTTGTATGTAAGAAAGTTTAGCAAGTTCTAGGTGCGCCTCGTCTGTTTTGTGTCGTCGTTTCTTTCAAACGCTGGGCATTGAATGTCTCTGGGCGAGAGGTAGGTTTGCCAACCTAGCTACCGTGTATCTCCCCCTCACCTCCCGTGCAGACTTCCCCCCATCTCACCAGCACGGATCACCCATCGCCAGGCCATGGTGGCCGACACCCCGCATTCGCCGCCTTTTACCGCCGCACCGCAACAGAGCCCCGCCCCCCGCCACATCCCCATCAACCCCGTCCCGTCTTTCTCCTCCTCCACTGGTGCCCGTAAAAAGACCACCAAACGTGGAAGCACAGACCCCACCCTTCCGCCTCCAAGAAGGCTCCTCCTCCCCCTCCTTCCCCTCCTCCCCCTCCTCCTCCATCTCCACAGTCTGCCGACATCATGGACACTGCACCCATCCCCCCCAACCGGATCTGTACACCTACCTCCTCTCCCATCCTGATCCCCACTTCCGCGACAATCGTACTTTCTCCCTGGAACTCCGGAAGTACTTCCCTGCCGCCCCTATTGCCCAACTCATCCCCCGCAGGGACTCTGTCCTTATCAAATCTCCCAGCCCTACTTTCCATACCGACATGCTTCAGCACCTCCCTGCCGTCCACCTTGGCCCCCACGCAACCCTCACCCCATACTATACCTCCTCCTCCCCCCGTCAACTTCTCCCTCCCCGCCGTCCGCCCACCCTCACCGCCGTGATAACCAAACTTAGTCAGGTTCTCACGGAGGAGGAGGTGTTGGGCCAACTCAATGCCCACTCAGACATCTCCGTTCGCTCTGCCAAGCGGATTCATAATGCCACCGGACCCACCTACCTGATGCAGATTTTCACTGAATCCGCATCCTCCATCAATCGCCTCCTCCTCGAGGGGCCCTCATCTATGACCGCTGCCACAAGGTAGAACCCTCCTGCTTCCCACCCCAATCCTACCGCTGTGCCAAGTGTCTCGTTTATAACGATCACCTGACACAGCACTGCCGCAACCCACCCACCTGTCCCCACTGCAAGTCCAATCACCTCCACAAACACTGTCCCAACCTCGCCTCCCCTCCTGTCTGCAACACCTGTAGTGGCCCCCATCCCACATATTCCTATAAATGCAAATCTGTCCCCGCCCCCACCACTCCCGAACTTACCGTCCCTGTTCGTCCTGTCGATCCCCCTCTCCATCCCAACAACTCCCTCTGCCCCCCTCCAATCGTAGAGGACGTCATCCGATCTGTCACGACAGTCCTCCAGAACATCCATCCCTTCCAGCGTCCCCATACCCTCCAGCAGATCGCCCTTGTCGCCCGTTCCGTCTTTCACCTCGAAACCTTCGCCACCCTCTCCCGTGCACATTGCCACTTCACCTTCTCCCGGCAAGTTACCCTAGTCTAGACACACCGTACCATATTTTCCCGTCGCCCCCTCTCCCTCCTCTCGCCCTTCCATTTCGACCCCTATGGCAAGCCCTTCCTATACCTTCCTCTATCATAATGTCCGCTCTCTTCCTGCCAATAAACACCTCCTTATGCACACCCTTTCCCACCACCGCATGGATGCCTTCCTCCTGAACGAGACCTACCTCCAACCCTGCCGTCCTATCAGCACCGCTCCCTACGTCCTCCACCGTACCGATGGCCCCCCACCCCATGCCCGAGGCGGAGTGGCAATCGGCCACCTCAGCCACCACCCCGTCTGGCTCCAACCTCTCCTTAATGACCCCACCGAACACCTGATCCTCAGCCTCTTCCTCCCATCTCTTACTGTCACCCTTGCTACCATCTATATCCGCAGCACTGCTCCCCTCCCCTATGCCTTCCTCTCCCACATAGACCGCTCCTTCATGACCTATGTGATTGTCGCCGACCTTAACCTTTCTTCCCGTCCGAACGCTGAACTCCGGCGTTGGCGTCAGTTCATCACCACCTCGCTCCGGGGCAATGTCCTTCTTCTTCCCCGCGCCCGACGTCGTCCTGGCGTCTCCCAACCTCCTTGGGTACATCACGGCAGATGTCCGCGACCTTATGGGCAGTGACCACGCCCCTGTCCTACTTACCCTTGACCACTGCCCCCGCCCTACCCGTGCTCCCCGTCCAATGCCCCCTCCCAAACTCGTTCATGATTATTCCCGTGCCAAATGGGATGCCTACCGTCGCTCCATTGACACCTCGGTCACAAGCCACCCATTTCCCCTCCGCACTCCTGACGATATTGATCATGCCTCCTCTTTCCTCCAGCAGACCGTTGCTGATGCGGTCCATGCCCACATCTCCACCCGGGCTATTTATCCTCACCGTCCTACCCTTTCTCCACAGGCCGTCCCTCTCCTTCGCGAATCCCATCGTCTGTACCACTCCTTCCTCCGGACCTGTGACCGGGACACACTCCAACGCCACCGGCAAATCTAACGCCACATTCGAAACCTCTTGTCCGCGAAAAAATGCCGGGACTGGCTCCAGACATGCACCCGCCTCAATTCCACGCTCCCTGTCAACTCCTCCAAGTACTGGCATGCCTTTCACCGCCTTACTGGCAGTCACTCCTCCCCCCACTATCCGCTTCTCCATGATGACCGTCCTTTTCCTGCCAACGCCAGTAAGGCAGAACACTTTGCCTCCTACCTCTCCGAAGTCTTCTCCATTCCTGACGATCCTCTCTTTGACTATTCTCTCTTCCCGGACGTACATGAGCGATCCGATACCTCCATTCCTCCGCTCGCCCCTGGCTTCCAGTACTTGGACCACACCCCCCTCAGAACTGAACACACCCATTGCCGCCCATGACATAATCAACACTCTTTGGACTAAACGCAACACCGCCCCCAGTCACGACCGGCTGACCTACCGCCACCTCCAAGCCTGCCCCCCTCCTTCCACGAAGCTCCTGTCACCTTATATAATGTCATCCTTTTCACTGGCTTTTACCCCGACCTGTGGAAGACCTCCTGTATTCTCATGTTCCTAAAACCTGATAAGCCCCCATACCAGACCTCATCCTACCGTCCCATCACTCTTACCTCCATGTTCAGCAAGGTCCTGGAAACCATCCTCTCCCGTGGTATACACCAGCACCTCCATCGCCACCAGTTCCTCCCCCTTTCCCAATGTGGATTCCGACCCTCCTTCTCTGCCGATGACCAGCTCCTTCGCCTAACTCATCTACTATCTGTCCAACTCAACTCCCGTTGCTCCGCAATTTTTGTCTCCCTCGATATCCAAAAAGCCTACGACCGTGTATGGCATTCCGCATTCCGGTCTCCTCTTCAAGCTCCAGTTCTACGCCCTTCCTATTAATTACGTCCGCCTCATTGCTTCCTTTCTCACCCACCGCCCCTCCTATGTCACTGTCTGCAACTCCGACTCCCGTTTGTTCTACCCCTCTGCAGGGGTGCCCCAAGGCTCCATCCTCTCTCCTCTCCTTTATCTCATCTACTCCGCCGATATGCCCCAACCTGAGCCTCCCGTTTATCTTCTACAATATGCTGACGACACCGCCTTCCTAGCCCTCGCCCCCTCCCTTGCCCGCTCCCAGTTTTTGCTCCAGTCCCACCTCACCGAGTTCGCCTCATGGTGTAACGGGTGGCTCCTCTCTGTCAATCCTGACAAATCCCAGGCAATTATCATAGGTCATACCACCCCCTCCTTCCATCTCCACGATTTCTACCTTACCCTCCACAAACGCCCTATCCGCCACACCCCCACCCTGAAGTACCTTGGACTAACCCTCGACCGTAACCTTTCCTGGACACCCCACCTCCACACTGTCCAACAGAAAGCCCTCTCCCGCCTTAACCTCCTCAAACTCCTCACCGGCCGGATGTGGGGTCTCAGCCCCTCCACCATGCTCTACACCTACCGGTCCCTCATGCGTCCTGTCCTTTGCAGCTTCCATCCCACCTGGATCTCCGCTCCCACATCCTACTATAAAACCCTTCAAGTCCTCGAGCACCACGGCCTCCGCCTCGCCTACCGCATCCGGCTCCCTTCCCCCACGCGGATCCTGTATGACCTGATCCCGTTTCCCCACCTCCTTGACTATCTCCAGCATATCCGTATCGTCTATACCACCCGTAAAGTAGAGTCCCGCAACCCCCTGGTCCACCCCATTGTTACCAACCCTGGGCCTCTGCCATGCCTCTACCGCGTTATACCCCCTTCCCTTCATCTCCACACCCTCCATGTCCTCTCCCAGGGTAATTTCCGCCGCCTCCCCCTCCCTGATGACGTCCTCCATTCCGACATATACCCGTCCTACCAGCTCTGATCCCCCACCCATAGATAAAGTGCCCCCTCCCCCTCCTTCCACTCCCACGCTTGGCCACCACCTCCCTGCCCTGGAGTCCCTACGGCTCCTCCCTGCCGCCCCCTTTCCCCGCCGTTTTTCCTCTCCCCCACGCTTCCCTCCCCTCCTTCTCCGGGTCCTGGACCGACAGTTTTAACAGTGCTACGTCAAGTGTTGTGTGCTGTGCTCCAGTGAAGTGTGTGTTTTTAACTGCGTCCACCGCAACCAGACAAGTGTCGCACCGTGTATTTTAATTAGTGTCTCTATGTACTCGCCGTCCTGTGTTATTGTCGTCCTACATGTGCTTTTTAGGTCACCGTGGCTCCTCATTTTTAACTGACTAAATCTGATTTTGATCATCTGTCAACTGTTTGTACTTCGAATTGTCACCATGTCTCTGTCATTGTTCCTCTGTTGTTTTTTCGCCTGTCTTGTATTTTAATTTTCATCTCATCCATGTATTTTATTCTCTCGGCTGAAGAGCAGCCTCTGGAGCTGCTGCCAGCCTACTGGTGTAATAGCTGGTGTGAAAACACATTAAAGGAAAAAAATTGAATCCTTTTAATTTAGAGAATTGTATTCCATGGAGGAAGGAACGCACAAATAAAAAATTGTATCTGTATTTATTTCGTGCTCAATCAGAATATAGCAGTATTGTAATACAGAAGGGTTCTCATTTACCTTCTTCTTTATATAAACTTTTTTCGATTTTTTTGTGTTTCCCCCTTAAAAAATTTATGTAAATGCATATACAAGGTTCTGCTGGCCCTCCAGAGCCTCTGAAAGGCTAACAACCCAACATACGCGGAGAGTTCGAGGCAACCTATTACCCGTTCACTTTACAATTGCAGACGGCAGAACGCGGGACTAAGCTTTGTTTACGCTCAGATGGTGCCGATGGCGGCCGACAATAATCGACAGTACACGATCTACGCACGTGTCCCGCACATTGTACAGTCACGTTATTTTCGTAGTGCGACACTTTTGTTAGCGGCTGGTGAAATGGACAGGCACTGCGAAAATATACGCTATCATAGAGTACGTTCCGATGTAAAAGTGCTAATAAATAATGTTGTTCAGTTCTGTAAATAAGAAAACGAAAAGGCGTGCTCATACCGTTGGAAAGAGCTATGAGAGAACAGCAGCGACGATAGGAAAAAGTGTAAGAACAGTGTATAATATTGTGAACGAGGTTAAGATGACCAGAAAGAGTGGTCAGAAAATTGTAACTCCGAGGAACAAGCGACTAAGGAAGAAAACCAAGTGTCTTGACGAATATGATAAGTTCTTACTGAAAAGAAAGCTTTTACAGTATTGCGACATTAAAAGAGAGATCTCCACCCTTCAAAAACTTTATAACTGGGTGAAGGAGGAACCAGATATTAATTTCACGGGAAAATTCACCACTTTCTGGAGAACTTTGAAGTATATGGAGTTTCGTTAAAAAAAATGTAAAAACAGACGAACCTTTCTGGTTGAGAGAGAGAACATTGTAGCATGTCGTCCACGTTTTCTTAGAACACTGAGGGATAACGAAAAAGGTGGGGAAAAACCGTCATTTATACTGACGAAACATGGGTGCATACACACTATACCGTCACAGTGTGAGAAAAAATGAAATTTCTGGACAAAGAGCAATAGTGGTTCATGTGGGAGGAGAAATGGGGTTCATTGAGGGTGCAGAGCTCATCTGTAATTCCAGATCAAAGTCGGAAGATTTTCGCAACGAAATGAACAGTGAAAATTACATATAATGTTTGCAAGAGCACCTAATACCAAACATTCCAAGTGGAAGTTTTGTGGTACTGACAGTGCTCCATATTATTGTGTTCACGAAAGTAAACCGCCTAGCACATCTTCACGTAAAGTAGATATACAATCATGGCTGACTAAACATAAAATTCCGTTTGGTGCAGATTTAACACGCAACGAGCTCTTGGAAATTGTAAAATGTTTCAAGACCGAGCCAGAATATACAGTAGATAGAGTACTGAAATAATCCGGTAAAGAACTTACAGAGAGTAGTATAATGATGAGAGTTCTGGCACATGGTACCATTACGCTACCTGGGCACACTTCCCCAACCGCTCCCAACATTCCAGCCGCCCCTGCCGCCACCAACCAACGTCCGCCCCCACCTCCACCCTACAACTGGTCACTTGTGCGAGTGCCACCCCCCCAATTAGTTTTATTAAATTTGCATATAAATTTAATGGTGACAACCTATGTTTTTAACAGTAACAAGGGCAGCTGCATCCATTAGTCGGCATTTGCGAGAGCACAGCTCCCGCCCCCACCCCCCAACTTCACCCCACTGACAGTACTAGAGATAACCACCCCTGCGTGACCCAGTCTGGGACTCGAACCCGCGACCAAACGAAGAAGTAAAAGTATCCTGCAAACGTTTGTCAGGAAACTTTATAAAATCGATAAGGTGATTACTGGTAATTTTATTGACACCAGAACTCATGATTCCACAAATAAATGCATTATGTATTTTTTACTCAGCAATTCGACGTCATCCACATTAAACAATCGATTCCAGCTGCCCTATTAATGTCCACAATCACGTTTCTGCTACCTATACAGCTTCCTTCCAAGCGAAAGTCATTGGTGGATACTAGGTACTTGCACATTCCCAGTTTGTTAAAAATCCCTCCAAAATCTTGTGGGCTGCCCAAATACAGGAAATAGTCACCTACATGAAACTGTTTAGTATAGATGGGAGCTCCTCCATTACAGCATCTAGTGGTATAGAGAGCTACACTCGAGGTGTTCTCCAGTGCTTCCTTGATGAGTTTCTCCAGTACTCCTAGCGATCTCACAATGCTGCCGCCAGGTAGGAGAAAAGGTAACTTCGTCTTATCTCCACGGCTTGCAATGACGAACTTGTCGAATTTACTACACATGTATAAGTTAAAAGATCAACAATGATTTACCACCGTAAACATCTGTGCTACATAAATGACAACATTCTTAAACACCACTAACACAAGATCAAACAGGTAATACTTCATAACATACGCAGCTTTTCTACTAAGACAGCGGAATGTTCGTCGAATTATGTTTTTGTGTAATATTGTAGCTGGAGAACTATTTAAATCCAAACACATCGCGAGGTTGTACGACTCCTGCAACTAACCACGTCTTTATGTTTAACAGGAAGTCACAGCAATAGATCAGACATTTAAACCCCACACAGATAAGTACAACTTGCAATAGGTTTGATATATCTTACCAGTGGCGGTCTAAAGCACCTCGCTGCGGAGCGCGCGGTTGCTCGCCGTGGAGGTTCGAGTCCTCCCTGGGGCATGGGTGTGTGTGTGTTCGTCCGTAAGTTAGTTTACCTAGGTTTAAGTAGTTTGTAAGCTACGGACTGATGACCACGCAGTTTGGTCCGATAGATTTACAGACATTTTTCTTTATCTTACCATTGGAGCCTATGCATGTCAGATCAGGGTATACAGGAAGAAACAGAGACGTAAAAACAGAATATAAACGCATCTAGTTAGGGTCAGGACTATACTAACCACAGAATCGAAGCAATCATCGACTGTGTTTTCCAGATATAAGGCGATGTAGATGTTAGCGACCACATGTCTCTGAGAACTCGGTAAAAACACACAATGGAGGGACAGAACACTGTCTTCGTTATCAACTCTTATTGCATATATTGTATACACCAAACACGCCTTACAGAATATATCCATTGTAACAACAGTCTACAGTATTGTTAACCATCCAGACCAATTGAGCTTAGCCTTGTAGAATACATACCATATCGTACTTTAGATAATCATATCTTCGACTACAGTTGCATCACCGTATATTGATAGCACTGCAGAAGCAGTATAAGGCATTTTACGATGCCAACAGACTATTTGCTAGAGACATCTACACACACCAACGAAGGGTAAAGGGTCTGTCAACAGAATAAGAATCCTGGATTGCTTATATTCGCAACCAACAACATGGAAAATTGTGCAGAGGCATGTAAAACGTAAAATGCAACAGACTGACCTATATCTCTTTTCAGGATAAATCAAGCTACTGAGCTAAAAAATTCGCACCACACCCAATGGATCATATCCTAGTATGACTCTGGCTCGTTCTCCAAATTATGCTTTTGAGTGATACTTCTATGCAGAAAACCAAATAACCCCTATATAGGTGACAGGTACAATGCATCCTTCGATTTTAGATGTATTCTTCGGGACGTGTGGTATAGAGACAGATTGATCACATGGCAGAGTACAGCACCGTAATAATCAATCTAAATAACTAACAGTCATATGGGGGCGCTCTGTTATACACTACTGGCCATTTAAATTACTACACCAAGAAGAAATGCAGGTGATAAATGGGTATTCATTGGACAAATATACTAGAACTGACATGTGATTGGGTGCATAGATCCTGAGAAATCAGTACCCAGAACAACCACCTCTGGCCATAATAACAGCCTTTATACGCCTGGCATTGAGTCAAACAGAGCTTGGATGGCGTGTACAGGTACAAATGCCCATGCAGCTTCAACACAATACCACAGTTCATCAAGAGTATTGACTGGCATATTGTAACGAGCCAGATGCTCGGCCACCATTGACCAGACGTTTTCAATTGGTGAGAGATCTGGAGAATGTGCTGACCAGGGCAGCAGTCGAACATTTTCTGCATCCAGAAAGGCCCGTACCGGACCTGCAACATGCGGACATGCATGCAGGGATTGAATGAAGGGTAGAGCCAGAGGTCGCAACATATATGAAATGTAACGGCCACTGTTCAAAGTGCCGTCGATGCCAACAAGAGGTGACCGAGACTTGTAACCAATGGCACCCCATACCATCACGCTGGGTAATACGCCATTATGGCGATGACGAATACACGCTTCCAATGTGCGGTCACCGCGATGTCGCGAAAAACGGATGCGACCATCATGATGCTGTAAACAGAACTTGGATTCATCCGAGAAAATGACGTTCTGACATTCTTGCGCCCAGGTTCATCGTTGCGTACACCACCACAGGTGCTCCTGTCTGTGATGCAGCGCCAAGGGTAACCGCAGCCATGGCCTTCGAGCTGATAGTCCATGCTGCTGCAAACGTCGTCGAACTGTTCATGCAGATGGTTGTTGTCTTGCAAACGTCCCCATCTGTTAACTCAGGGATCGAGACGGGTCTGCACGATCCGTTACAGCCATGCGGATAAGATGCCTGTCATCTCAACTGCTACTGATACGAGGCCGTTGAGCTCCAGCACGGCGTTCCGTATTGCCCTCCTTAACCCACCACTTCCACGTTCTGCTAACAGTCATTGGATCGCGATCAATGCGAACAGCAATGTCGCGATACGATAAACTACAATCGTGATAGGCTACAATCCGATATTTATCAAAGTCCGAAACGTGATGGTACGCATTTCTCCACCTTACACGAGGCATCACAACAACGTTTCACCAGGCAACGCCGGTCAACTGTTGTTTGTGTATGAGAAATCGGTTGGAAACTTTCCACATGTCAGCACGTTGTAGGTGTCGCCACCGGCGCCAACCTTGTGTGAATACTCTGAAAAGCTAATCATTTGTATATGACAGCATCTTCTTCCTATCGGGTAAATTTCGCGTCTATAGCAATCATATTCGTGGTGTAGCAATTTGAATGGCCAGGAGTGTAGGTATTTTCAAGTTTGTAAATACTTGGGGCATTTCAAAAAGAAAAAATATTCAAATGTTTGTACAACTTATGGGACTTAACTACGGGGTCATCAGTCCCTAAGCTTACAAACTACTTATGAACTAGCTAAGACTAAAGACGGCACAAATATCCATGCCCGCGGGGGGATTCGAACCCCCGACCGTAGTGGCCGTGCTGACCGTGACTGGAGCGCCTTAGTCACCTCGGCCACCGCGGCCGGCCGTTTGCAGTTTTTAATATTGTAACAGGGCATGGTCGATAAAGAGAGAGAGAGATTGCTTTGCTATGTTTACTTTCAGCAAGATGTGTATAGGCAAGAAGATGTGTACTGCTTTAGCAATCGCGTTATTTAATAATAATAAAAAAAAAGAGAGGGGAGGGGGTAAAATTAAACTACTCGAATTGTCGGAAGGCGCAGAACTGGAATTAAAACCATAAATGTGGAGGATTACAGGAAGACATGGAGTTCTCTGTACCTGTCGAAATACTTGATGGGAGGAGGAAATAGAAGATACTGGTGTCAGTCTAAGGAAATGATGTAAAGGCTTGGTACATTTCGAAAAGAATTGTGTGCATTGTTCAATATTGTAACAGGGCATGGTCGCTAAAGAGAGAGAGTATTAAATTTCGGAACTTGATAATTTTGTTTTAAGAGTGACCACAAAGTGCGGCTGCTATGATTTGTATGAGAAGGGGTTATCGTTAGTCTGAGTCTAGCCAGGAAGATTGATGCAATGTCGTTTCTGATTTTAGCTATTTCCGTCAGCAAATTCGAATTTTTGTTGTTTTAAACAATATATCTCCTGCTGTTGTTGTTGTGTTACCGAAAAAGTGTTTGTTGATGTGGACACACAAGTTTGTGGCGATTGTTACCTTTACATCCCGTTTATTATCTAACGCGCGCTATTTTTAACACGTTCGTTGGCTATTGCAGACGTAGTCTAAACGAAGAGCGTGTTTGGCAGTATTGTCACATACCTGTGACAGATGAAATTCTTTATTATGTCTTACAGGTAAATTTTGCAAACCATAGGAGTTGTAATTCTATTACAATACCTAACAGTGTGTGTCAAGATGTAGTATACAGTTATTTTGCTTATAGACCTAAGGTGGCCGACGAGTTCCGAAAACAGAATATTTCTTTTGTTTTGGATATTCCTAAATCTTTGACTCTGGTTAGAATTATTTTTAAATAATATGGACATCAAAAGAGTATTTATTAAGATGGACACACAGGTTTGTGGCTATCTTTACCATCCCGTTTATTGCCGGCCGCGGTGGCCGAGGGGACTGAGGCGCTCCGTCACGGTCCGCACGGCCACTACGGTCGGGGGTTCGAATCCCCCCTCGGGCATGGATATTTGTGCCGTCCTTAATGTTAGGTAGTTCATAAGTAGTTTGTAAGGTTAGGGACTGATGACCCTGTAGTTAAGTCCCATAAACTCTACAAACATTTGAATATCATGTTTATTATGTAACGTCTGTTGGCTGCTGCGAGCTTCGTGTAAATGAAGAGTACGGAGAGAGAATGCTTAAAATAATAAAACGTTATGATATTTTGTTTAAGCATTTATTATATGTTTATAGATAGGACTGTAAGAATTGTTTTATGTAGCTTGCCGAGAGAACACTGTGTGTGTGTGTGTGTGTTTGTTTGTGATCGCATTGGAGGTCGAGCTATAGTCACGTTACTGTTAGGCGTTTTTATTTTTAAAATAAAGTTCATCTCTATATCGTTTTTTAAAACATGTTCGTTGACTGTTGCATGCCTCATCTATGCAAAAAGATACATTTATGTTGTCCATGCACCATATGGGGAGAACGATTTCCGAAAGATGGAACAGTTTTCTTTTTTTTTTTCTTTTTTTTTTCTTTTTTTTTTTTTTTTGATAGTCCTAATTGACTTTGGTTAAAATTGTTTTTAAATAATTGTCAATAATGTACGAAGGTTATGCAACTCTTAGAGTACACCAACCTGCAGCATTACACCAAATTTCTTTATACTGTGTCTATATTTATAGACAAATTTGCGTTCCATACGAGTTGCACTTAAGGTTCGATGTATTACGTTACTTAACTGTATGTACCGATTCCAAGAGAACGGAATATTCTATTGTTAATGGAAAAACATAGAATGTCACAGCTAATTTGATATGCAAATTGCCGGCCGCGGTGGCCGAGGAGACTGAGGCGCTTCAGTCACGGTCTGCACGACCGCTGCGGTCGGGGGTTCGAATCCCCCCTCGGGCATGGATATTTGTGCCGTCCTTAGTTGTAGGTAGTTCATAAGTAGTTTGTAAGTTTAGGGACTGATGACCCCGTAGTTAAGTCCCTTACGCTTAACAAACATTTGAACATTTTTGAATATGCAAATTAGGAATAAAAAAATAACCGGGAGCGGTGGTGGACGGCCTGGCGGCTGGCGGGGGCTGTAGTGATTAGCTGTGGAGGCGGTCAGTTTGTTTACGTGTTAAGTGCAGGTACATTTGTGGTGTTATCATTTATTATTCCAGGTAATTGTATTGTCCGAAGTACGGATATAAATGAAATAATTGGCCCCTTTTTTCCAATGTTGATGTAGGACGAAGTAATACAACCTGTACGTCGATAAGTAATAACTTTTGTAAAGAAAAAAAAAAATGGGAGGGGGCGGGTTTGAGACCCGAACCGGGCCGCGCAGGGGCGGCTACCTCTAGGACTGTCGGAGGGGCAGGCGTGGGGACGGGGCAGGGGCTGTGCTCACGCAAATGCCCTTGTTACTGTTAAAAACATAAAATTGTCAAAATTAAATTGATATGCAAATTTAATGAAATCAATTGGGGCGGCACTCGCACAAGTGACCAGTTGTGGGGGCGGACGTCGGATGGCGGCACATGTCGGGAGCGGTCGGAGAAGTGTGCCCAAGTAGCGTAATGGTACCCTGTGCCAGATCACTCGTCAAATGTTCTAATGTCCGTAAATCTATCGGACCAAACTGTTTTGTTTGTTAAGCTTAAGGGACTTAACTACGGGGTCATCAGTCCCTAAACTTACAAACTACTTATGAACTACCTACAACTAAGGACGGCACAAATATCCATGCCCGAGGGGGGATTCGAACCCCCGACCGTAATGGCCGTGCAGACCGTGACTGAAGCGCCTCAGTCTCCTCGGCCACCGCGGCCGGCTCGGACCAAACTGCGTGGTCATCAGTCCGTAGCTTACAAACTACTTAAACCTAGGTAAACTAACCTAAGGACAACACACACACCCGTCCCCCAGGGAGGACTCGAACCTCCACGGCGAGCAACCGCGCGCTCCGCAGCGAGGCGCTTTAGACCACTCGGCTACTCCACCGCGGCAGATCAAATGTTTGTACAGCTTATGGGACTTAACTACGGGGTCATCAGTCCCTAAACTTACAAACTACTTATGAACTAGCTAATACTAAGGACGGCACAAATATCCATGCCCGAGGGGGGATTCGAACCCCCGACCGAAGTGGCCGTGCAGACCGTGACTGCCGGCCGCGGTGGCCGAGGTGACTGAGGCGCTCCAGTCACGGTCAGCACGGCCACTACGGTCGGGGGTTCGAATCCCCCCTCGCGCATGGATATTTGTGCCGTCCTAGTTCGTAAGTAGTTCATAAGTAGTTTGTAAGTTTAGGGACTGATGACCCCGTAGTTAAGTCCCATAAGCTTAACAAACATTTGAACATTTTTTTGAACAGACCGTGACTGGAGCGCCTCAGTCCCCTCGGCTACCGCGGTCGGCCCGCGGTAGATCACTCGTCATTAGGCTACTTACAGTGTTACACCTTCCACCATACCATTGTGATGTGATCCCCCTCTGGAATTTAATGAAACAGAGAGTTGCATCGAACAACGTCAGCAGTGTTACCCTCTCCCAACTTAAGCAAATGACTCCGGCTGCAATACAGAGCATTACGAAAGATGACTGGAAAAATGCGTGTGATAAAGTGAAAAGTATTAGGGACGAATACTGGCACAGAGATGCACTGATGGACGAAGCTATTGAGAGTGTAATTATCCAGCTTCAACCAGACAGTGACAGCATGGCCCCCACACATTCGATTGCAGGCCCTGGACCCAGAATCAGAGACGGGCCCTCCCCCTGTCTTTTTTTACTGTTGTGTGCAGTAGTTTGTAATTGCAAGTTTATATCTTAATCATGCCCTTTCTAGAATTTACTTTAACTTGGTATAACAAGGTACAAATTTGATAAGGTAAGTATTTTACTTAAAATCGAGACTTTACTTACAATGGCCACAGCAGCCCTGTAGTCAGAAAATAATTTTGAGGGGGGGGGGGGGGGGGAATCAGCCAAATCAGCCAATTCTAACTTGTGAAGCTTCACAACATAAGTTGAACTAAAGGTGCAGATAAATATCAATAGAGACAATATTAAATTTTATTCAATACAAATCTTCGGTTGCACAGTGGTAGAGTGCCAGACTACAAGCGGGTTCGATCCCCGACAGGTCCTAGGATTTTTATCTGTCACTTTCCACGTCTTTCACCTCTGGCAGTACTGCGCATGTGAAAGATACCGAGTAGCACCGTGGTTCGGAACCCACGTTAAACTGTAGGTCCCCCTATAACTGGCTGGGTAAGTCAGTTCGAAGGTCGGAGGAAGGCAATGGCATACCAACTCCAAACAGGACCATGCCTAGTAAAGCACTGTGGTGTTCAAACCAATCTTCGGATTGTGGACTGCTTTACCTTACCTTACAAATCTCGAAGGAGCAACCTCAAACCGTTTTGAAGCCACGCCAGAAGTAACGTCAAACTGCTGTGTTAACGGTATGACTTCAGAACGACTCCTTAAGCTAAGTGGTATGACAAGCAGAGTAAAATGGGCAAAGGAAGTAATTATATCATGTTTTTATAGCTGATATCTAGTCTACTTGGCATTTAATACTAGAAGGATCGCATGCAAGCTACTACGTATAAGAACCTCGGGGGCCAAATTAGCCCCATGCAGTTTTATTGCTTATACGGCCAGATTGTGAAAGATAATTCAGTGTAACCATCATATGTGCTTTTATTGATTTTTAACAATGGAAGGTCCAGATTGGAATGTTGATAATACGAGGATAGCTAGCAACTCACCATAAAGATGATCTCTAAGCTGCCAACGAACTCATATTCACATTCATACAACCTTCATCAGAAAAGATCACACTTACTCACACAATCAATCACTCAGGCATAACTCGTCCCATGCCTAAAATACAAATAAACGCAATGAGGGGCCAAATTGGCCCTGCGGTCCTTCTAGATAGTACTCTTAATATTTAGGAATCTATTTGAAATAGACAGTCTAAAAAAATCTGCATAATGATTTGGCACTTTAGTAAATACACACATACAATTCCAATCAATGGCAATGACTAAGAGCATCAATCGATGTAATCGTTTAAGATAGGCGGTTTATCATAAATATCTACTACAATTGCCTGTAGAACTTCTAAAATTTCGTTCGATTACAATATTCAATATGTTTTTTCTAGTTTGTTTTTAATTTCAGTAACCCAAAAAATTGAATCACTTAGGACTGGGCTCGGGCCCCCTTCAGCACCGGGCCCTGGACCCATGGGTCCACCCAGCCCCACCCTTGTGGGGGCCATGAGTGACAGTGAAATGTCGTCTTGTGTTTCTGAGGACGTATCTGACGAGGCAGATTCAGAGTCGACAGAGACAGCTGCTTCGGACATCAGCAACAGCGGGTCAGCAGATGAGACAGAATTGTGCTGAAGAGCCAGGTGTTCAGTCCTACATATAGATTAAAGGTTTGTGCCTGTTGTTATGCTGCATCTCGCCACATGATGCTTTACATGTTAACAACGGGATTTATAAAACACATATTATTTCCCCACACAGGCTTGTGTAATAGTGTATTAATAGCAAATGCAGTTTTGCGTTTCTTTGGTCATATTATAGTCTACTTTTTGAAACCACACTTTCGGTGGTTGACCATTCAATTAAGTAGGACTTCGTTCGCGAGTAATCGATGAATCTTTACAACAGATCGTCTGTTTTAATAGTTATCAGAGCGCAGTGGATATCTCGTCAGCTTAATGTGCAAGAAATGCAGATCTTATTATGTGCTTCAACGTTCTTTTATTTTCATTTCTTAATAGAAACGACTTTGATCACAGCTTTTATTGACTGATTGCTTCAAATATGATTTTTTATTCATATTCCTTTTTTCTCATATTGAAAAACTTTTTGTGGTAAAATTTTAGATGTCCCACACATTTCGAAATACAAAGATTCTGAGGTACTTGGGGCTATTACAACTCGCACACTTTAGAGCAAGAAACAGACACGCTATTCACTACGCTACAGCGGCTTCCGTGTCATACACTCTATTGTTCAAATATTTGTAGAACTTATGGGACTTAACTACAGGGTCATCAGTCCCTAAGCTTACAAACTACTTATGAACTAGCTAAGACTAAGGACGGCACAAATATCCATGCCCGAGGGGGGGGTTCGAACCCCCGACCGCAGTGGCCGTGCAGACCGTGACTGTAGCGCCTCAGTTCCCTCGGCCACCGCGGCCGGCACACTCTATTAATTATTCGTAAACAAGCACTTCACCAACTATCTGCATCTGAATGTTGTCTTTTTTCTTTTTCGGTTCTCAAGATTTGTGAAAAATTTTGAATGTTTCTTCGTCGCTTATTCATAAATAAGAGCTCACCAGGGTGAAAATGACCAACTTGCACTAGCGAATAACAATGATTTCAAAACATCGATCCTCCCAATAGGGACTTCTTCTTCCTAGTTTTTAGATCATGCACCGAAATTTATACTTGCTTTCAATTCATTACGCTTTACTGTAAAATAATGTATTAACAGCAAATGTATTTTATCAGCTATACAATCGATTCTTTGTTACATCGTAAAACAACAGTTTTAATTTCGTGCTGGTTTTTTTTTTTTTTTTTTTTTTTTTTTTTTTTTTTTTTTTTTTTTTTTATATAGAAGACTGTATTAAAATCAAACATATTACGCATCGACCGAGCGAGGTGGCGCAGTGGTAACACACTGGACTCGCATTCGGGAGGATGGTGGTTCAAATCCACTTACCGCCATCCAGATTTAGGTTTTCCGTGATTTCACTAAATCGCTCCAGGCAAATGCCGGGATGGTTCCTTTCAAAGGGCACGGCCGATTTCCTCCCCATCCTTCCCCGAAAATCCGAGCGTAAGCTCCGTCTCTAATGACCTCCCTGTCGACGGGACGTTAAACCCTAACCTTCCTTCCTTTCCTATTACGCATCGCTTCAGTTGTTCAATAATGACAATGCAGTTCTTTTTCATTTCATACGTTTTCCTGCAGAAGAACACGTTAAAAGGGAATGGAACGCTGTTGTGTAAAAGCAGTGACCATAAAAATAGCACTGTTTTATATTCTTATTTTTCATTTGGATTGTTTACCTGAACAAGAATGTGTTAACAGAATGGACATTTGTTTTATCTGTTTCAGTTGAGGAACCACGTTACCGCTCGTGCTTCATTCTAACAACCATTAGAAAAACACGTAAACAGTTCGCAGCGCTCTCAGTTCAAATCGGCAGTTGTAAAGTGAACGGGTAATACATGCCCAGGGAGCCAGTGGTAAATACAACAGGACAACAACAACAACATCACGTGGACGAACCTCTTCTCGCAGATGGCTCCTACGCACGGGCATATTCCTACGCCAGGCTGCCATTGGTGGTTACCTAAGGTCATGCTGCAATGCTCTCAGACGTATTGTTCCTATCTTGAACGACATATTAATAGGAAACCTCCGGTCTTCCGACGAGCACCGGCACAAGAGAGATCACGTCAGTAGGGACTTAGTTTCTGTGCAGTTTAACCTGGGTTTGTTGGTCGGTCACATTGTGATGGTACACCTTTATGGACTTTATCAAGCACCGTGTACTTACAAGGAAAGTACTTCAGCTCGAACAAACACAAATACACCAAAATCATGTGAGAGAAAATGTAAAGACCCCTTATTGCACTAGTGATATTACGGCATCTGCAAAACTCTGCAGTCATTTGTTAGAGGCGTCTGTGGGAGTAAATAGACCAATGCGTTGTTACACTTGGCAGAATGCTGGCTACGATATTGGTGTACCAGTGGACAAGTTCAAATATGTTGCAGTCATTCCATATTGCTCGGAGGAATTTAGTGACATCCCCCATTTACATTTATAGTTACGAATTCTGCGTTTCTTATGGTGTCTAAAATAATATCTACAGTCCTATCTAGAGCATGATTGCACAGTTTTGCAGATAAACGACACCCATCAGCACATTCATACAGATGTGTTTGTTCGAGCCCAAGTACTTTCCTTGTTAGTAAAAGTGTTGAAGTGTGAAATAAATGTTGCGTGAAGATTGACGACTGTACACTTGAGTGACGATGAGTGTGGGTACGTGCCAACACATATCATGACAGACCAGGACGTGAACCCAGGGCTGCAGAAATTCCTGCAAGGACTTTTTCAACAACCTGCAGCTCTTCAGCAACAACTCAGTCAACATTCTGTGGACTCGCAAAAACAATTACTAGAAGTAGTGTTCAAATTACGCCTTCCCGCAGCCCCGCCACCATTCTCTACATTTAGTGAAGATTTGGAGGAATGGGAAACCTACGAAAAATGCATTAAACAACATTTCCTTACTCATCAGGTGAGAAAAGAAGCTGATCAACAATCATGTTTTTATTCTGGAACCATTTCAGGCTCTATGTCATCCTGGCAAAAATGCAACCTCAAGATCTGGCAATCGTCACCTTTTCTCAGATTATGACACCCTCATTGCCTACTATCGTCGACCATTCCATGTCCTGGCTACCTGAGTTGAATTCTACCAATGCCACAAGAAACTGGACCAGATGTATGGACAGTGGGCACCGGAACTCATGGACCTCAGTCAGTGTTTCAGGTTTACAAATCTAGTAGCTAAGGAGTCCTATGCCAATGACATGGTCCAGGATCCCCTCATTCAAGTTGCCCTCGATGCTACCTTCCACCATGATGTACTAAAGCTGGAGGATCCCACGTTGGAACAGGTGACGGACCTCACCTTCAAATTTGAGATCTCAACAGCAGCAGACCAGCGGCTCAAATCTTGGGCTGAAGCTCTAGGAGACCAACCCAAGGGGTAGCAACATTCCCCTCTTCCTGCTCCGGCCGACGTCGCAGTCATCTATAGCTCCTGCTGCCACCGGCCTTCCCACTGGAACTGCCGCACCATTCTGCTGTCTACCAACCTAGACAGTGGGCGACCCACGCCCAGCAACTGTGTGCCTCCCCAGGCCTCATACCAACAATGCACTGCACTGCAAATTCTGTCCTGTCCCACCTGCTTCTCCAAACACGGCAGTTAGCCCTGGTCAGATCTATGGGCATACTGCATACGGCAGGGTCATCTGATATCTATCTGCAGATCCATTTAGGCCCGCTCCAGACTCGGCGCAGATGGACATCAAACGCACGTAGATCAACAGCAAAAAATGCTGTATAATGAATAATGTTATCTCATCTGACTTAGTAATTAAATGTAAATAGTAGCACAGGAAAGTATAACACACTGACTGCTGTGTGGCCACACCATTGTATCATGCCTAAGGCAGACTGCCTGGCCTGGCTGTGAGACGTCCATCACTAAGTGTGCTGCACTCAATGTGTTAACATCCCACTATTCAGGAGAGGAAAGAAAGAAAAGGAGGGAAGAAGCTTAGAATTTAACATCCTTGGCAATGAAGTCATTGGTGACATCACAAGCTCAGATTATGAAAGCATGGTAAAGGATACAGGCTGTGACATTTAAAAATAACCATCCTGCCTTTTCCCTTAAGCAACTGAAGGAAATTACAGAAAAACTTGAATGGTTATGGCCAGAGGTGGATTTGAAATGTCATACATGAGTCCAACACTCTGCTACCTTGCTCAATGGTAGAGAAAAAAAGAGGTGTAGGAGGAAGGAGGCAAATGTAACTAGGACAGATTGGTACTGATTCACTACTACACGTACTTGAGGACTAGACAATGATCATCACAGATTGAACACCTGCATACGTTGGGGGACTGGAAATCAGAGGAAAGTTGCATTACCATCTGCCTTCAAATAATGTGACAATGGACACAGTGGGATGTGACATAAAAATATTTCCATTGTCACAACAAAGAGTAAACTTGAAAAGTGAAGTTGCACACCTATTTACAGTCTAGTTCGTTACAAATTTTCATAATGTTGGAATACTGAAACTACATGACATGATTTAAATTAAATGTGTTATCTTACTCGGATACAAATAGAGTGAAAGTTTCAAGAAGACATTTCTTCATTGATCCTCATTCAATATTGTATTGGTGGAGACAATAAGATACTCATGGCTGCAAAGGTAAGCTACAAATCTTTCCATGGGCCTAAAACGGAAACATCCCAAAATTGATAATGGTGTAATTGCTTATGTCAACAAAGTTCAGAATGATGGTTGTGCTGTCTCTTACGAAATGATTCAGAACAAAGCTCGCGAGATAGCTGCCACACTCAATACTGACAGACAGGAAAGTAAAGCAAGCTCTGGTTTGGAGATTTGTTTTACATCCACATATATACTCTGCAATATACCGTAAGGTACGTGGTGGAGGGTACACCGTACCACTACTAGGCATTTCCTTTCCTATTCCATTCCCAAACAGAACGAGGGAAAGAAGAATGTATATATGCCTCTGTACGAGCCCTAATTTATCGTATCTTGTCTTTGTGATCTTTACGCGAAATGTAAGTAGGCGGCAGGAAGATCGTTCTGCAGTCAGCTTCAAATTCCGGCTCTCTAAATTTCCTCAACAGAATTTATCGAAAAGAACGTCGACTTTACACCAACCACCCACATATGAGTTCCTGGAGCATTTCTGTGACACTTGCGCTTTGGTCAAACCTAGCAGTAACGAACCTGGCTGTTTATCTCTGAATTGCTTCCATGTCTTCCTTTAAACTGACCTGCTGCGGGTCCCAAACACTTGAGCAATACTCTAGACGTAGTTGTACAAGCATTTTATACACGGTCTTCTTTACAGATGAAGTACATCTTCCCAAAATTCTCCCAATAAATTAAAGTCGGCTGTCCGCCTTATTCACAACTGGCCTTACATGTTCGTTCCATTTCATATCGCTCTGAAATGTTACGCCTAGATATTTGAACGACGCAACTGCATCAAGAAGCTCACTACTAATGCTGTATTCGAATATTATGGGATTGTTTTTCCTACTCATGCGCATCACCTTACATTTTTCTACATTTAGAGCTAGCTGCCATTCATCACACCAACTAGAATTTTTGTCAAAGTCATCCTGTATGCTATTGCAGTCAATTAAAGACGACACCCTCCCATAAACCACAGCATCATCAGCAAACAGCCGCAAATTACAAGTTACTCTGTCCATCAGATCATTTATATAGATAGAAAATAATAGCGGTCCTATCACACTCCCCTGGGGCATGCCTGGCGAAGTCTTCCAGCCAGTCACAAATCTGTGAATCTATTCCATTGCTCATATGTTCACTAGCAGTCTGCAGTGTCGCACTGCGTCAAACGCCTTTCTGAAATCTATAAAAATACAACCTGTGTGTTGCCCTACGTCCATGGCTCACACGATGTCATGGGAGAAAAGGGCAAGCTGATTTTCACACAAATGATGTTTCCTCAACGCGTGCTGATACATAGAAAGAAGTTTATCCATCTCGAGGAAATTTACTATATTAGAGCTGCGAATATGCCTCCAAAGTTCTGCAGGAAACATGTAAATAATTTTGGCTTGTTATTTCGTGGGTCCATTCTTTTACCTTTCTTATAAACAGGAGACACCTGCACTTTTTCCAAACACTAGGTACTTTGCGCTGAATTAAAGATTCGGGATAAATGCAAGCTAAGTAAGGGGACAATGCCGCAAAACACTCTTTGTAAAACCGAACTGGTATTCCATCCGGACCAGGAGACTTTTTCGTATTCGGCTATCTCAGCTGCTTCTCTACACCAGAAATACCAATTACCATGTCCTCCATTTCGGAATTAGCACGTTGATCAAATGATGGTACATTTGTGCGGTCCTCTTGCGTGAAAGATTTCTTAAAGGTTAAATTTAAAACTTCAGCTTTCCGTTTGCTTTCTTCTATTACTGCCTCGGAATGATCGAGTGACTGGATAGTGGACTTTGACCCGCTTATCGAAGGTAGAAAAATGGCGTCTAGTGCGGTTAAGTTTAGTGATCCAGCGAGTGAAAGTTACATTTCTGTGCTAAAATCGGGTATCTATGACAATTGTAACAGTAAATTTGTGAAAATGCAAGAACGCTTTCTAAGTTTACCAAAATCCCTGGAAATACGAAGAGGCGAGATTTCGCATTTAAGGAATGAAACTCCGGAGCTACTGAGTATACCTTTCAAGATGGCATCAAATGTAAATAATTCGAATTCATCGACAAATAAAAGTAAAGTGTCTGTAAGCATATGTGAAATGTGCGAAAAAAAAACAATATAAATAGTGACAACGTGTTTAGCTTGCACAATAATATCGAAAATTATGGAAATGAGACAGGAAGATTTAAAGAAAATCGAGTGTCTACCAACTTCATCTCACGATCAAAGTGCAACGTTTGGCCGAAAATCTTCAGGTACTGTGGAAATCGTGTCTTCAAAGGAATTACGTGCATAAAATGTAAAACAGTGTTTCATTTCTCTTGTGCGAACGTAAATTCGGAACAAAAAATTTGGTTCTGCAAGAGAGCACCCCGTTTACATGGGCTCCCAAAACCGGATTTCCAGAATCGATTTTGGAGTGTTTACATGACCAACAAAAAGCGGAATTGGGAAATCGGTTTACGAAATTCGGTTTTGGGAGCCCATGTAAACGGGGTGTAAAGCGGTTTTCCAGTGTACAAAGTTGACCTACAAAATCAATGATCAGGTTATAAATAGCCAAACCAGATATGAAACAGTCAGACAAGGTGTACACCAGGGCTCAGTCTTAGGCCCTCTTCTTTTTCTAGTCTATATAAATGACATAGACCCGCCACACAAATCCCAGTTAGTGACATATGCAGACGATACCTCACTGTTATTTGTTGGAAAGCAAACTGATGAATTAAAAATGGTTGTAACAGAAGGATTAGACCGAATGACAAATTAATTTAAGGAGCAAGGGTTGAAGATCAACATTAGCAAATCACAGTTAATGCCATTTCAACTTGCACAATCAAACCAAATCATTGTCCGAAATATAGGTGGAATAGAAGCAGTAGACACAGAAGACTGTAGATTTCTAGGTATCTACCTAGATACAAATCTTCACTGGGTTAACCACATAAATTATATGTGTAATAAAATCACCAGTGCACTATATCTAATTAACCAATTATCAAAAATAGTCTCAAATCAGGTATTAAAAATAATTTATTATGGGACAATATTTCCTCACATGAATTATGGAATAGAAATATGGGGCTGTGCTGCAGATATACACATGGACAGAATACTAAAACTGCAGAAAAGTGCAGTAAGAATTATCTATGGAATTGGATGTTGTCAAGTTGCAATGGAAACAGGATTGACTTCGAAGGCAACTGAACACAGCACTTATACTGAAAGCACGTTTATTACGAACTCAACATACACGCAGCACTGACTGCCTCTCAGGCGGAGTGCTCTGCAATTTATACACAGACAGAATTTATCAGAAATTAAAAGAACAGTTAACATAAGAAACAAGTAGAATTTACAAGTGAACATAAGAAAGATGTAAAACCTTCTGGAATTGTTATTTACAAAGAAATAAATTTTGTTGCCGGTGGGCGGGATTGAACCGGCGACCTTCTGCACCGCAGTCCGTGACGGTATCACCTGCGCCACGCCGGCAGTCGGTGTTCGTCGTCTCTCGCGGCATTGCTCCCTCTCCTGGAGAAACAGCGACCCGCTGTTATGATCCCTGTGGAGCCAGCTGCAATGTCCTGGATCTTGACCATGTCATGGGTCCTCTGTATGACAGTTCAAGAGAATCCTTCCCTTCTCCGCGATTATCGACGACAGACGTTCCTGTCGTGGCTTCATCAGGAACATTACCGTCCTTAAAGTCCTTGAACAAGAAGCCATTGTCGTCTACCTGCTCTTTAGGATCGTAGTAAAGCTTCATGCGCAGGACGTGGACAATGTCTCTTCGTTTTTGACGTTTCGACGACGGCTCATAATCCTCAACTTCGTATGTGACATCTGACAGGCGGCGTATGACACGATACGGACCAAAGTATCGCTTCAATAACTTTTCTGACAGTCCAACCTTCCGATCAGGGGTAAAAATCCATACCAGATCTACTGCGCTGTACACAACAGGTCGGTGCTTATCGTTATACCGCTAACGGTCCTTCTCCTGGGCGTCCAGTGTCCGTATGCATGCCAGCTGTCTTGCTTCTTCAACCCTGGTGATGAGCTGTTTAACATAGTCATCCTGAGTGTCGTTCGGTTGGAACGGGAACAGCGTATCCATTGTCGTCTCAGCTTCACGGCCATGGAGCAGGAAAAACGGAGTGAAGCCTGTGGTGTCTTGTCTTGCGGTATTCTAAGTAAATGTCACGACTGGCAGAATTGTATCCCAATCCTTTTGCTCAACATCGACGTACATCGACAGCATGTCGGCTAACGTCTTGTTAAAACGTTCCATAAGACCATTTGTCTGAGAATGGTATGCAGTTGTCATTCTGTGGACAATGTTGCACCATCACATTACCTCTTAAACTAGTTTTGACTGGAATACTTTTCCACGATCAGATATCATGACACGTGGTGCTCCATGCTTCAAAATAATGTCTTCTACAAGGAATTTTGCGATCTCTGGAGCTTCTGCAGTCGGCACAGGTTTGGTAACAGCGTAGCGTGTGAGGTAGTCAGTGCAGACTATTATCCAACGGTTACCGGTTGTCGACTTCGGGAACCTCCCTAAAAGATCGATCCCAACTCGGTGGAATGGAGCTGCTGCCAGCGGAATCGGTACGAGACGTCCTGGAGGTAATTGCGGCACATGCTTTCGTCGCTGGCACTCTTTACAGTGACTCACATAGTGCTTGACAGATCGGTAGAGACCTTTCCAGTAATACCTGCGTCTGATTCTGTCTAGGGTCTCACGAATCCCAGATGACCGGATATTGGAGCATCGTGGAAATATTTGAGAATAGCTGGCTGGAGATGAGCTGGAATTACAAGTAGCCATTTGGGGCCCAGAGGATCATAGTTGCTCTTATACAATGTTCCGTTTATAAGTTGGAACTCCCAATTGGTCGGTTCTCCTTTCTCCAAGGCCTCTATCGTTTTTAATAGTGCTGAATCTTCCCTCTGTTCAGCTGTAATGTCATCTAATTCAGTGAGAGCTGAAATGTCATTAATGCTGTTGTGTTCCACTAATGGATTTCTCGAAAGGCAGTCAGCATCCTTGTGTTTGCGCCCGCTCACGACGGTGAATGGTTTGCCGAATAAATACGGCCGGAACTTGTTGATAGCCCAGATAACGGCGAGACATTCTTTTTCAGTTGTAGAGTAGTTTATCTCGGACTTTGAGAGTACTCTTGACGCATAGGCTATCACTTTTTCAGCACCTTCCTGGACTTGTACAAGCACTGAACCAATCCCATAACCACTGGTGTCTGTGTGAAGCTCTGTTTCTGCATTCTCGTCGTACAAGGCTAGCACTGGTGCGGAAGTTAGAGCCTCCTTAAGTGCCCGGAAAGCTTTTTCTTTTGTCTCATCCCAGTAAAACTTGGCGTCTCCCTGCAGAAGTTCTTGTAATAGACGTGCCTTGTTAAGTGCCGAGAAAACTTCTCACATCACGAATGTGCTGAGGAGTTAGAAATTCTCTTACTGCCCTTACTTTATCTGGATCAGGAGGGACACCATCTCCATTGACTAGGTGCCCCACGATTTTTATCTCTTTGGTGACTTTGGATTGAGGCGGAGACCTGAACACACTTCAACACAGTTGACAGACAACTCAAATGTTCTTCAAATGTTTCAGGAAAAGACATGATATCTAACTGGCAAGGACACATCGTCCACTTAAGGTGTCGAAGCAAGTTGTCCATCATGCTTCGAATGTGGCCGGAGCATTACATAATCCAAATGGTATTACTTTAAATTCATAGAGGCCGTCAGGTGTAATAAAAGCCGTCTTCTCCCTGTCAGCTTCATCAACCTCGATTTGCCAGTAACCGAGCTGCATGTCCATAGTTGAGAAGAATGTAGCTCCTTTCAAGCAGTCTAAGGTGTCATCAACGCGCGGCAGTGAGTAGACATCTTTCTTTGTGATTCCGTTCAGCCGCCGATAGTTGACACAGAAACGCCACGTGCCATCCTTCTTCTTTACGAGGACCATCAGAATCATCCAAGGTCTCTCTGAAGGTTAAATAATGTCATCAAGCAACAACTTCTCCACTTCCTTCTGAATTATCCGTCTTTCAGCTGGTGACACTCTATACGAATGCTGGCTAATTGTTGGATGATACCCAGTATTGATACAGTGCCATATCATGGGCCGTTGCTTCTGACTTTTATCCTGCTGAGGTGTGAACGCACATGAAAATTGGCATAGTATAGCTAACACTTGCTGGCATTGTTCCTTGGTCAGTCTGGGCAGTTCCACAGCTGTTTTCTCCAGCGTGTTGTCTGTACTAACAGCAGAGTATGGGTCTTTGTTGATCTCACCGTCATGGATTGGTTCAGCTGTCCCGATACACATTCCTTTGGGGATAGGTTGTGACTGCTCATGACAATTAGTGATCCAAATTCTCCTCGACCACCAGTAATGATTATGATAGCTGCTGGTATGTAAATTTCTGTTGTGAGCCTAATAAACATTTTACTATCGACAAGCACTTCATAGTTTAACCAGTCATCTGTGTTTGTGACGGGAAGTCTTCTCATTGTCAACGGCGGGATTGTCACATTGTCGAAAGCAAATAACTTCCCAGAAAATTCTGGATTTCATCTTCCCATCAGAACAACTTCCTCAATTTGCAGCTCAGATCTTCCACAATGAATGATAGCTTGGGATGCCTGATGGAGGTCCCATCTGAGGATTACATTATGACTAAATTCTGTTAAAACGACAAATTCAATCGGCTGGATCCTGTTGTTGATGGTTATTCTTGCAACACAAGTTCCTGCTTGCTGGACGTACTTTCCATTTGCGACCTTCAGCACAGTTGCCCCCTATCACAGAACTTGTGTTCTTTAGTGTGCGGCGGTAATAATCCGACAATACAGACAAAGAAGCTCCATAATCAACCAGTGCCTGGACAGATTGGCTGTCGATTATGATGTCGATGAGATTTCCCGACATCTTAGTGACTGTTGTCCATGGAGGATTCTCATCTGCGGCAGCCTCACCTCTGTAGATGGTCGCCTTGCTTAGTTTTCCTGGGCACGGCAGCTATGGGACAGCTGGTACCTCTATACGGCGACAGTGAATGGAAGCGGCACGTCGGGGAGTGACCTCATCCAGGGTACGGCGACGGGGTTCTTCCCATAGGTCGACTGAACGCTTCAGCAGGTGATTGCCAGAGATAGAACTGCTCTGATGGCTGACGTCTTTTGACAAAATAATCGTTGAATACTCGCCTCCTCTCTCTGCAGTAGCGTGCGAGATGTCCAGGGCGCCCACAGTAAAAACACACTGGCATGTTGTCTTCTGTCCTCCAAATGTCTGTTCTTCTGCGGGGCATCATAGTTGTCGGGGGAGTTGGTTGTGGCTGCGTCGACCGATTCATAGGCTGCCATTTGGCATCTGCAGCGTAAGTCATAGCAGGGCGACATCACTCTTTACGTCGGGTGCGATTGGCGGAGCAGACAGTACCTAATGCCTGAAATACCTCTTCCTCAGCGGCGTCGGCTCCCTCGTGACTTACAGGGCTTACATCAATGGCTATAATCTGAGGCTCACTTGGTCTAAAAGTCTCGACTGCTATAAACTGTTGTAATTCTGCTCTCACAATTTGTCACATGAGAGAAGCAAAGTCATGCTGGTCTTCCAAGGACTAAATTCGGGCGTCTGTCATACTTCTTTCATCCAACCCTCCTTTGTTGCACCTCTTCAATCCACTGGCACCGTTTTATGAACTCTTCCGTCGTTGCGACGTCTTTTATCAGAAGAGCTTGGTACATGTCTTCTGCAATACCCTTCATCAGGTGCGTAATTTTGTCGGCCTTAGTCTTATCTGGGTTTACTAAGTTACATAGGGCAAAAAATTCTGTATGTACGACTATGTTGGTTCAACATGTCGTTGGGCCCGTTCTTCAGTTCTTCCGCCAAGCGAATTTGTCGCTGGCGGTCTCCAAATGTCTTCTTAAGTTCCGCCTGAAACGTTTCCCAGTCATTTAGCTTCTCTTCGTTGTTTTCAAACCGTTCCATCCAGGTAGAAATAAACGTTGGCCAAGAACATTGTACGATCCCACATGTTATACTTGACAACTCGGTTGAACCCTTTTAGCCATTTGTTGTGGTCTTTCTTGTTCAGCATCTCTCCAGAGAACACTGACGGGTGTCTGATGTGCAGCTGGCTTACTGCTGGTTTCGTGTCCATGGGTCTTCTGATGATACGGACTTTCAGAAGGATCTACTCGGTATATCCCTTGTATTTTGCTCTAGTCCATGTAAGCGGTTGCTTTTACGTTGCCTAATCGGAGCCATGGTGATGCAGCTGTTCCACAGGATACCCAGCACCTCCAGCATACAATGTCGCGTTGAAATGGAAGCAAGTTTGACTTTGAAGTCAGGGTTGTCAACTGAACACACAAATGATAATTACAAAGAAATAAATTTTTGCTGATGGACGGGATTGAACTGACGGCTTTCAGCATCACAGTCGGTGACACTATCCATTGTGCCATGCCGGCAGTCGGTTATCTCGGGGTCTTGCGGCAATATTCCATCTGCCAGGTGACAAGTTAACACACACCACGGCAGTATGGCACAAAATACCTATTGCGCCAGAACATGAAGGGAAAGTAGTGAATGCTAGACTTTACCGAATCCCTGAAGCACAAAAGGAAGTTCTGAGGGAACAAATAGAAGAGACGTTAGAAGACGATATAATTATTAAAAGTAAGAGTGTGTGGAATGTTCCGATGCTCCTAGTGCCTAAAAAGATAGACGCTAGCAGTAAACAGAAGTTGAAACTCGTAGAGGACTACAGGCAGCTGAATGACATTACAGTACACGATGCGCTTCCACTACCAAACATCTCTGATATTATAGATCAATTAGGGCAAGTAAAGTACTTCTTGACACTTGATCTTGCAAGCGGATACCATCAAATATTGACGGATGAGGACAGGGAAAAGACAGCATTCAGTTCGAATTACCAACATTACGAATTTAAGAGAACGCCAATGGGACTGAAAGGTGCCCCAGGGTGTTTTCAGCATTTAATGAACACCGTTTTGGCATGGTTGCAAGGAGTGAAGTGTTTTGGCTATTTAGACGATATAGTGTGCTATGGACGAAATTTGCATGAGTACAATGAGAAACTCCGTGAAATCTTTGACAGGCTGCGAGACCATAATCTTAATTTGCAGCCGGATAATTATGAGTTCCTCTGAAAGGAAGTGATCTTCCTGGCTCATTGCATTACTCACAAGGGGATCGCGCCAGACATGGCACAAGTGGAGAAGGTAAGGTTCTTTCCGCAACCAAGAATGACAAAAGAACTGAAAGGTTTTCTTGGACTAATCGGGTGCTACCGATGATTTATTGCAAATTTTAACAAAATTTGTAAACCACTTCATGTGTTACTAAAGAAGGGAATGGAATATCACTGGGGTGATCGACAGAATAATGCATTTGAAGAACTGAAGGAGAAACTGGTAGTCACCGTTACTTCAGTACCCTGACTTCACAAAGCTATTTATTGTCACAACAGACGTACCCAATTCTGCTTTGGGAGCAGTACTATCACAAGGAAGGAAAATGGCGAGGATTTGCCCATTGTGTATGCTTCAAGAACATTAAATAAAGCTGAGATAAACTATAGCAATACAGAAAATGAATTGCTAGCTATAGTATACATGGTAAAACAATTTCGACCATATGTATATGGACGGAAGTTTACAGTAGTAACTGAGCACAAACTTTTAACATGGATATTTATTGTGAAAGATCCGAGTTTGAAACTCCTGAAGTGGATACAAACTTTAAGAATTTGATTACAAAGTTGTGTATAAGCTGGGAATGCCAACACAGCAATGCAGATCGGCTGAGTAGAATAAGGCCCGAGGATTACGGCAGTGAGATGAAAAAAAAAAAAAAAAAAAAAAAAGGAGACAGAGCTCTCTATAGCAGAAGTTAGTGAAGAAGGTAATCTTGTGAATGTGCAATAGGCGCAAGTAAAGTCTGAAACAGAGGGCGAGTTAGATAGCAAAGAGAAAATTTGCCTTGAGGAGAAAAAAATATTTTAAGATAAATGCATGATAACCCCTTGGGAGGACACCAGGGAATGCAAAAAATGCTAGAGAGAATACAGGTGTATAAGCGATGGCATGGGATGAAGCACAATATTGAGGAATACATAAGGAAGTATCCATCATGCCAGAGAAACAAATACACACAACCAAAGACAACAATGTCTTTAGCAATTACCGTTATAGCTGAAGTAGTAATCAAAAAATGTGCAATGGATATTGTAGATTCTCTTGATGTTTCAATTACAGGTAATAGATACATGATTACATTCCACAACAATTTAAGTAAGTTTACTCTAGCTATTGCAATTGAAAGGCAAGATGGAGAAATTGTGGTGGAAGCATTTGTGGAACACATAATTTTACGGTATGGGATTCCACCAGTTATATTAACCGACCAAGGGTCAAATTTCGTAAGAGATGTATTTAAAATAGTATGTAAACTGTTAAGGATTAAGCTTATACAAACTACAACTTATCACCAAGAATCAAATGGTGCTTTGGAAAGAAGCCACAGAACACTTGTAGAGTATTCGAGACATTTTGTAACTGGTGATCAAAGTTCATGGGATAAATGAGTACCATATGCAACCTATGTATTTAATAGAACACCACAAAACAGAACCGGGTACACACTATTTGAGCTGAAGTATGGAAGAAAGGTAAACATACCAGGAGTTCTGCTAAAGGAGGCCACACAGGTAAGTTATGAGTCAGACACTAACAGGTTAAAAGCGATACTGCAAGAGACACACAGAATAGCATGCGAGTCCATAATGAAACACAAGACAGTAAGTAAAGAACAGTACAACAGAAAACAAAACGTAACAGAATTCAATGTAGGTGACAAGGTATTGTTGCATGACAAATTGGTGAGACGAGGCAGGTATAGAAAATTACATTCACAATGGAGAGATCCATTTGGAGTAAAAAAAGTGGGATGTCCAAATGTAATAATTAGAATTGAAAGAAAAAGGAAACAAATGTACATGCATATAGGTTGAAACAGTTTTTTTTAACTACACAGATGGCACTCACACGGAGAATAGTCCAACTTCTCATGGTGGTAGAAACATACATACAAGGCACATTTGCCGAATGATTACACCATTTCCAACCTCTTCAGGATTATATTGAAGCATTGGAATGTAGGATAATACACCATGTAGAAAAGACAAGAGGTAAAAGGGTTTCTGTCCATGCAGTTTACGGTAGTGGGAAAACAGAAGTGGTTCAGGTGTTTTACAGTGCATACCTATTCAGTCCATTGGGGTGTCCTAAGCAAGTATGTGAAGTTTGGGGCAGCTCCTATATTGTCACGTTGATATAGGAGCAGGCTTGAATTCGAAGGCAACTGAACACAGCACTTATACTCAAAGCATGTTTATTACGAACTCAACATACATGCAGCACTGACTGCCTCTCGGGAAGAGTGCTCTGCTATTTATACTCAGACAGAATTTACCAGAAATTAGAAGAACAGTTAACATAAGAAACAAGTAGAATTTACAAGTGAACATAAAGAAGATGTAGAACATTCTGGAATTGTTAATTACAAAGAAATAAATTTTTGCCAGTGGGCACGATTGAACCGGCGACCTTCAGCACCTCAGTCCATGACGCTATCCCCTGCACCATGCCAGCAGTTGGTGTTCGTGGTCTCTCGCGGCATTGCTCCCTCTCCTGGAGAAACAGCGACCCGCTGTTATGATCCCTGTGGAGCCAGCTGCAATGTCCTGGATCTTGACCGTGTCATGGGTCCTCTGTATGACAGTTCAAGAGAATCCTTCCCTTCTCCGTGATTATCGACAGCTGTTTAACATAGTCATCCTGAGTGTCGTTCGGTTGGAACGGGAACAGCGTATCCATTGTCGTCTCAGCTTCACGGCCATGGAGCAGGAAAAACGGAGTGAAGCCTGTGGTGTCTTGTCTTGCAGTATTGTAAGCAAATGTCACAACTGGTAGAATTGTATCCCAATCCGTCTGCTCAACATCGACAGCATGTTGGCTAATGTCTTGTTAAAACGTTCCATAAGACCATTTGTCTGAGGATGGTATGCTGTTGTCATTCTGTGGACAATGTCGCACCGTGACATTACCTCTGATACTAGTTTCAACTGCAATACTTTACCATGATCAGATATCGTGACACGTGGTGCTTCAAGCTTCAAACTAATGTCTTCTACAAGGAATTTTGCGATCTCTGGAGCTTCTGCAATCGGCATAGGTTTGGTGACAGCGTAGCATGTGAGGTAGTCAGTGCAGACCATTATCCAATGGTTACCGGTTGTCAACTTCAGGAACCTCCCTAAAAGATCGATCCCAACTCGGTGGAATGGAGCTGCTGCCAGCGGAATCGGTACAAGATGCCCTGGAGGTAATTGTGGCACATGCTTCCGTGGCTGGCACTCTTTACAGTGACTCGCATAGTGCTTGACAGATCGGTAGAGACCTTTCCAGTAATACCTGCGTCTGATTCTGTCTAGGGTCTTCAAAAATCCCAGATGACCGGATATTGGAGCATCGTGGAAATATTTGAGAATAGCTGGCTGGAGATGAGCTGGAACAAGCAGTAGCCATTTGGGGCCTAGTGGATCGTAGTTGCTCTTATACAATGTTCCGTTTATAAGATGGAACTCTCCATTGGTCAGTTCTCCTTTCTCCAAGGCCTCTATCGTTTTTAATAGTGCTGGATCTTCCCTCTGTTCAGCTGTAACATCATCTAATTCAGTGAGGGCTGAAATTTCATTAATGCTGTTGTGTTCCACTAACGGATTCCTCGAAAGGCAGTCAGCATCCTTGGGTTTGCGCCCGTTCTTGAATACCACTGTGACCTCATACTCTTGGAGTCTTAGTGCCCATCTTGCTAGTCGATCTGATGGATCCTTCAAGCTAGTCAGCCAACACAAAGAATGGTGGTCTGTCATGACGGTGAATGGTTTGCCGAATAAATACGGCCGGAACTTGTTGATAGTCCAGATAACCGCGAGACATTCTTTTTCAGTTGTAGAGTAGTTTATCTCGGACTTTGAGAGTACTCTTGACGCATAGGCTATCACTTTTTCAGCAACTTCCTGAACTTGGACAAGCACGGCACCAATCCCATAACCACTGGCGTCTATGTGAAGTTCCGTTTCTGGTGCAGAAGTTAGAGCCTCCTTAAGTGCCTGGAAAGCTCTTTCTTTTGTCTCATCCCACTAAAACTTGGCGTCTCCCTGCAGAAGTTCTTGTAATGGACGTGCCTTGTTATAAAATCCTTTTACGAAATGTCCGTAGTATGAACACAGCCTGAGAAAACTTCTCACATCACGAATGTGCTGTGGAGTTGGAAATTCTGTGACTGTCCTTACTTTATCTGGATCAGGACGGATACCATCTCCTTTGACTAGGCGCCCCAGGATTTTTATCTCTTTGGCGACGAAGACGCACTTCTTTGGATTGAGGCGAAGACCTGCAGCCTGAACACACTTCAACACAGTTGACAGGCGACTGAGATGTTCTTCAAATGTTTTCGAGAAAACGACAATGTCATCTAAATAGCAGAGACACGCCGTCCACTTTAGGTGTCGAAGCAAGTTGTCCATCATGCGTTCGAATGTGGCTGGAGCATTACATAATCCAAATGGTATTACTTTAAATTCATAGAGGCTGTCAGGTGTAATAAAAGCCGTCTTCTCCCTGTCAGCTTCGTCAACCTCGATTTGCCAGTAACCGATCTGCATGTCCATAGTTGAGAAGAATGTAGCTCCTTTCAAGCAGTCTAAGGTGTCGTCAATGCGCGGCAATGGGTAGACATCTTTCTTTGTGATTCTGTTCAGCCGCCGATAGAAGAAACAGAAACGCCACGTGCCATCCTTCTTCTTTACGATGACCACCGGAGACGACCAAGGACTCTCCGAAGGTTGATTAATGTCATCTTGCAACATCTTCTCCTCTTCCTCCCAATTTATCCGTCTTTCAGCTGGCGATACTCTATACGAACGCTGGCTAACTGTTGGATGATCCCCAGTATTGATACGGTGCTTTATTGTCGGCCGTTTTGTCTGACTTTTCCCCTGATGAGGTGTGTATGCACCCGAAAATTGGCGTAGTATACCAAACACCCGCTGGTGTTGTTGCTTGGTCAGTCCAGGCCCTATTGGCAGTTCCACTTTTGTTTCCTCCAGAGTGTTGTCTGTACTAACAGCAGGGCATGGGTCTTCATTGATGACGAGCTCACCGTCCTGGATTGGTTCAGCTGTCCCGATACATATTCCCTTGGGGATAGGTTGTGACTGCTCGTGGCAATTAGTGATCCAAATCTCTCCTTGACCACCGGTAATGCTTATGATAGCCGCTAGTATGTAAATTTCGTTTGTGAGCCTGATACACTTTTTACTATCAACAAGAAGTTCACAGTTTAACCAGTCATCTGTGTTTGTGGCTGCAACTCTTCTCATTGTCAACGGCGGGATCATCACAATGTCAATGACAAATAACTTCCCAGAAAATTCTGTATTACGTGTACCCATCGGAACGACTTCCTCAATTTGCAGCTAAGATCTTCCACAGTCAATGATAGCTTGGGATGCCTGAAGGTAGTCCCATCCGAGGATGACATTATGACTTCATTCTGTTAAAACGACAAATTCAAACGGCTGGGTCCTGTTGATGATGGTTATTCTTGCGACACAAGTTCCTGCTGACTGGCCGTACCTTACATTTGCGACCTTCAGCGCAGTTGCTCCCGTATCACTGAACATTGTCTTCTTTAGTGTGTGGCGGTAATTATCCGACAATACAGAAAAAGAGGCTCCTGAATCAACAAGTGCCCGGACAGGTTGGCCATCGATTATGACGTCGATGAGATTTCCCGACATCTTAGTGACTGTTGTCCATGGAGGATTTTCATATGCGGCGGCCTAACCTCTGTAGATGGTCGCCTTGCTTAGTTTTCCTGGGCACGGCAGCTATGGGAGAGGCTGGTACCTCTGTACGGCGATGGTGAATGGCTGCGGCGCGTCGGGGAGCAACCTCGTCTAGGGTACGGCGATGGGCTTCTTCCCATAGGTCGACTGAACTCATCAGCAGGTGACTGCCTGGGATAGAACTGCTCTGATGGCTGACGTCTTGCGGCAAGATAATCGTCGAATACTCGCCTTCTCTCTCTGCAGTAGCGTACAACATGCCCAGGGCGCCCACAGTGAAAACACAGTGGGTTGTTGTCTTCTGTCCTCCAGACGTCTGTTCTTCTGCGGGGTGTCATAGTTGCCAAGGAAGTTGGTTGTGGCCACATCGGCAGGTTCATAGCCTGCCGTTTGGCGGTGGCAGCGTATGTCATAGCAGGGCGACGCCATTCTTCACGTCGGGTGCGATTGGCAGGACAGACAAGAGCTAATGTCTGAAATACCTCTTCCTCAGCAGCGTCAGCTCCCTCGTGACTTACATCCATGGCCATAATCTGATGCTCACTTGCTTTAATAGTCTCACAATTTGTCGTATGAGAGAAGCGAAGTCATGCTGGTCTTTCACAACGGCCATAGGGACTACATTGGGGAGTTGGTCATATTTCTTGCGTCCAACTCTCCTTTGTTGCATCTCTTGAATACGTTGGCACCACTTGATGAACTCCTGTCGTAGCGACGTCTTTTATTAGAAGGGCTTGGTACATGTCTTCTGCTATACCCTTCATCAGGTGTGTGATTTTGTCGGCATTAGTCATGTTCAGATTGAGTGTTACACAGGGCCAAAGCATTCTGTATGTAGGACTGTGTCGGCTCACCATGTCGTTGGGCCCTGTTCTACAGTTGTTCTTCCGCCTGGAACGTTTCCCAATCATTCAGTTTGTCTTCGTTGTTCTCGAACCATTGCTGGGCTGTTCCGTCCAGGTAGAAATAAACGTTGGCCAAGCACATCGTATGATCCCACCTGTTGTACTTGGCGACTCGGTCGAATCCTTTTAGCCATTTATTGGGATCCTGTCCAACATCTCCAAAGAACACCGACGGGTGTCTGATGTGCAGCTGGCCTACCGTTGATTTCATGTCCATGGTTCTTCTGATGATACGGACTTTCGGAAGGTTATACTCTGTATATCCCTTGTATTCTGGTTCTAGTCCACGTAAGCGACGGCTTCTACGTTGCCTAATTGGAGCCATGGTGATGCAGCCGTTACACAGGGTACCCGGCGCCTCCACCAAACAATGTTGCGTTGAAATGGGAGCAGGCTTTACTTCAAAGGCAACCGAACACAACACTTATACTCAAAGCACGTTTATTACGAACTCAACATACACGCAGCACTGACTGCCTCTCTGGCAGAGTGCTCTGCTATTTATACACAGACAGAATTTACCAGAAATTAACTGTTCTTCTAACATAAGAAACAACTAGAATTCACTAGTGAACATAAGAAAGATATAGAACATTGTGGAATTGTTATTTACAAACAAATAAATTTTTGCCGGTGGGTGGGATCGAACCAGCAACCTTCAGCACCACAGTACATGACGCTATCCCCTGCGCCACGTTGGCAGTCTCTCGCGGCAATATTAGTAGTAACAGGTGAGGAACATCAGCACATGGTAATGTCGGAAGAGCTGCATCTCTGCAGGAGCGGAGGAATCACAGTGTGCCCAGTTCAGACAGGGGATGGTACATGTGAAATGCAGTTATTTAAAGGAAAACATGAGGAAGGGAGTGCATTAAGGAGGTGTATCAGCCTAGACCATAGTTTCAGAAAACAGGGAATCACTGAATTTATGCAGTATCAGACCAGATAGTAATAGTGGAAAGCTGTTATGACCAAGTAAGGCTTGTTGAGGCAAAACGGATTGAATAAGTTGGCAGTGGATTATTAATTAACAGGACTTGGTGGGACCAACATTTCGTTTGCCAGCAGCTATCACAGGGACAATGACATTAAACATTACACCACCACAGCTATATTGGCCAAATGTGAGTGTGGAGAAATTGAGAGTGCAGAATCTGACATGGGAGAATGACACTTTGCAACCCAAACTTTTGCATTTTCCTGGATAATATTATACAGGGTGTACAGTGATAAACAACTTTTAAATCCAAGGTTTTTTCCAGGATTTCCAAGGAATAATAATTTTTTTCCAGGTTCACCGTTTATTAACTTGACATAAAAAGTACAAAGTGCAAACAAATATTGTTCTTTACCAGTTTTTTTTTACATATCCAACTGCTTAAAAAAATTGCCGAATATATGAATGCATTAGAAGGAAAGCATTTTTTATACACAAAGAACCCATGAGTGATCCAAACTGTACACAAAGGTCCACATTTATGTACCTTAATACATAATTATTGATATCATCATATATCCATTAAAAATTCAAATAAAAAATTAATGTATAACAGTTGAGAGAACTTTTAATTTATTTAAAAGCATTGTTTTTAAATTTTAGAAAGTACACGTATGCTCCTCAGCAACTTAGAAAATATGTTTCAGGGCCGTATTTAGGCAAGTGCAACATGTGCAGCTGCACAGGACGGCAAAATTTTGGTAAAGAAAAAATTTTTTAAATATTATTTTAACTGAAATCACTATTATTCAAAGTTTGGATTAGACCAACCTTCTTTTTCTTTATCGAGAAATAAGTTTGAAGCCCAGATGCCAGGGAAGGAAGATGAGTATAGATTTCTATGCAATAGAAACACAGGGTCACATTGACAAACGCTCTTTATTGTTCTCAAATATTCCAGTTTTATTTCATACAACCCTTGGAAACAACAATAAAGGATCTGTGAAATCAGTTGAGCTGTTCTGAAGATATGGTGCAACCAAGGTATTTAAGGATCCATTTTTATGTTGCAAAGTACCCTCCCCTATGCACCATATGAAATTTAAGGTAGACGGTGACCACCTCCTTGTTTTGGAGGTCAAGTGTGCGAAATTTCGTGAAGATCAGATGAAGCTGTAGATTTCATGAGTCTGTAGGAGAAGTATGCTCCGCCATGCACCTAAAATACTTTCATAATTGCCCTGAAACTACATTCCTGCCAAATTTCAGCTTCATAGGTGAAGTAGTTTTCGAGATTTCGTGTTAGTGAGTGTCATTTTGCTTTTATATACATAGAGATTAAGAATACAGATTGCTTAATTTTGGATGCAAGAGAATTAAGGGAGACTTGCAGACAAAGAAAAATAGTGACATGCAAATCTGTAATGCTAACTTTATTTGATACAGTTTTACGGCATCTACAGCGAAACTGTTGAGAGTGGTAGTTGCGAACGCCGCAACAAGCCACCGCGCCACTTGCCGGCATCCTTCCCGTTCACACTGATGCCAGTTGCAGCTCTGTAGCTGACGTGTATGCATCGCTGTGCTACTTTATAATGTTTACGATTATTGAACCGCCCGGCGCGTGTGAGATACGGTCAGTGATACATTTTTTGACCGCAAGAAGCCTATCAGCTGCAGAAAAACATCGTCAGTTAACAGAAGTTTATGGCTTGAATGCAATGAGTGAAGGTAAAGTGTGTCAATGAGTTAGAGAGTTTAAAAATGGCCGTCAAAATGTCCATGACGAAGAACGCTCAGGCCGGCTTCTGTGATCACTGATGATTTGGTGGCTGCAGTCAAAACAGAGATTCGCGAGGACAGAAGATTCACAATTTCCACAAGTTTCAAGATCGGTTTTGTACAAAATTGTGTATCAAAACGTAAACTTTCAGAAACTGTGTTCTCGGTGGGTACCCAGACTCCTCACAGAGGACCACAAAGGGAAGAGATTTGCCACTTCATTGGACTTTTTGATTCGTTACGAGGAAGAAGGGGCTGACATGTTGAGTCAAATTGTCACTGGAGATGAAACATGGGTATCGCACATCACTCCCGAAAGCAAGCGACAATCGCTGGAATGGCGACACACAACCTCACCTGTCAAGGTCAAAGCCAAACAGACGCTGTCAATGTGCAAGATTATGACAACTGTGTTCTGGGACCAGTGCGGTGTTTTGCTAGAGTGAAGATGCAGTCAGAGTGAAGATGCAGTCAGAGTGAAGATGCAGTCAGAGTGAAGATGCAGTCAGAGTGAAGATGCAGTCAGAGTGAAGATGCAGTCAGAGTGAAGATGCAGTCAGAGTGAAGATGCAGTCAGAGTGAAGATGCAGTCAGAGTGAAGATGCAGTCAGAGTGAAGATGCAGTCAGAGTGAAGATGCAGTCAGAATGAAGATGCAGTAGCTCATTACAAACAGTACTGTAAGGTTCTGAAAAATGTCATTAAGAATGCAAAAAGTATGTGGTACGCAAAAAGAATAGCAAACTCTCGGGATAAAATTAAAACTATCTGGTCAGTCGTGAAGGAAGTGTCTGGTCAGCAGCAGCAGCAGGTAGAAGATATGTCAGTGCGTAGTAGGAATGTTTCTGTTACTGACAAGTTAGATATATGTGCAATATTCAATAATCACTTTCTGAATATAGTAGGGGACCTAAACAAAACTCTAGTTTCTACAGGTAATCATATAACGTTTTTAGAAAATGCCTTTCCGAGGCTGTTACCTGAAATGGTCCTTCATGATACTTCCACAGGTGAGATTGAGTCAATAATTAAATCACTAAAGACTAAGGACTCTTGTGGATATGATGGTGTATCTAGCAGAATTCTAAAGTACTGTTCTCCATATGTTAGCCCAGTACTAAGCCATATTTGTAATTTTTCCTTTCAGAATGGTCAGTTTCCTAACAGATTAAAGTACTCAGTAGTATAACCACTTTATAAAAAAGGAGAAAGAGATAATGTAGACAACTATAGACCTATTTCTATGCCATCGGTTTTTTCTAAAGTTATTGAAAAGGCTGTATATTCAAGATTAATTGATCATTTCAGTTCACATAATTTATTATCAAACGTGCAGTTTGGTTTTAGAAGTGGTTTAACGATTGAAAATGCTATATTTTCGTTTCTCTGTGAGGAACTTGATGGGTTAAATAAGAGGCTACGTACATTGGGCGTCTTCTTTGATTTAACAAAAGCGTTTGATTCTGTTGATCACAAAATATTGTTGCAAAAGTTGGAACATTATGGAATACGGGGAGTAGCCCACAACTGGTTCACCTCTTACTTTAATAATAGACAACAGAAGGTATTTCTCCGCAGTGTAGAAATAACTGACGTGCAATCCCAATGGGGCACAATTAAGTATGGGGTACAATTAAGTATGGGGTGCCCCAGGGGTCTGTTTTGGGAACATTGCTGTTTCTTATTTATATAAAGGATATGCCTTCGAGTATAACAGGTGACTGTAAAATATTTTTGATTGCTGCTGATACCAGCTTGGTAGTGAAAGATGTTGCTCGTAATATTGACACAGTATCAAATAATGCAGTTCAAGAGATAAGTTCATGGCTTGTAGAAAACAAGTTGATGTTAAATCACAGTAAAACTCAGTTTTTACAATTTCTAACACACAATTTGATGAAAGCTGACATTCTGATTACACATAATGGGCATGTGATAAGTGAGACTGAACAGTTCAAATTTCTAGGTGTTCATATAGACAGTAAGCTGTGATGGAAAGCCCATGTTCAGAATCTTGTTGCAAAACTAAATTCTGCTATATTTACCATTAGAACAATATCTGAGATAAGTGATTTTTCAACACGAATAGTAGTCTATTATGCTTACTTTCACTCACTTATGACGTACGGCATTGTTTTTTGGGGTAACTCGCCTGATGCAAAAAGGATATTTCTGGCTCAAAAACGGGCAGTTCGAGCAATATGTGGTGTAAGTTCGCGAACGTCATGTCGACCCCTTTTCAGTAGTCTGGGAATTTTTACTCTGGCGTCACAATAAGTTTTTTCTTTAATGACGTTTGTCGTTAAAAATACCAGCTTATTCCCACGAGTTAATGGCTTTCACTCGGTGAATACTAGACAGAAGTAGAATCTGCATTTGCATCACACCACCTTAACACTTGTGCAGAATGGGGTACAATATTCTGTGGCATCCATTTTCAATAAGCTGCCACAAGAACTAAAGAATCTTAGCACTAATCCACACGCTTTCAAATCTAAATTGAAGAGTTACCTCATGGCTCACTCCTTTTATTCTGTCGAGGAACTCCTAGAAAAGTTAAACAATTAAGCTAATTCATTTTTCTTTATTGATTCTTTTCACTTTGTCTTAAGATTGTCTTGTGTAAAGAACTACTTAAAAATTCTCTATTACCATTCTTGTGTAACAATTAATGTATTGACTTGTTCCATGACCATGGAGTCTCACTCCTCAATTGGGTCCTATGGAACAGAAAAAAATGAAATAAAAAAGAAAATAATAATAATAAAAAAAAAGGAGTTTTGCTCCTGCACGATAATGCTAGGCCTCACACCTCTCAAAAGACTCGGGATTTGATTGATTCTTTTGGCTGGGAAGTTTTGGACCATGCATCATACAGCCCCGACCTTGCTCCTAGCGATTTTCACCTTTTCCGGTACCTGAAACACCATCTTGGTGGGCAGTGCTTCAATGACGACGAAGTGAAAGCAGCCGTGAACTCTAGGCTGTCGGAGCAGGCGGACGAATTCTTTGAAGAGAGAATTAAAAACTTTGTTGTATGGTATGAAAAGTGCTTAAATAAACAAGGTAACTATGTAGAAAAATAGGTAAAAGTGTGTAGAATCAGAAAATAAAAGTTTTCTTACAAAAGTATTTGTATCTCTCTAAAAAAAAAAAAAAAAAATAAAAACGGCCCTTACTTAAAAAAAAAAAAAACCCTCGTATAAACAACTAACCGAAAACTATGCATTACAATAAACGCAAAAAATGTCAAGTAACTGTACTGCGTAACGTTTTAAACACAACTTGAAGGCGAAAATCATGCCAGCTTCGCCAGCCGCGGTGGCCGAGGGGACTGAGGCGCTCCAGTCACGGTCTGCACGGCCACTACGGTCGGGGGTTTGACTTCCCCCCCCCCCCCCTCGGGCATGGATATTTGTGCCGTCCTTAGTATTAGGTAGTTAATAAGTAGTTTGTAAGTTTAGGGACTGATGACCCCGTAGTTAAGTCCCATAAGCTATAGAAACATTTGAACATGCCAGGTTCGATTTATGTCAATTACGTATGTTTTAACTCTTCGAACATAGTTTCATAAAATGTAAATTGCGGGGAAAAATGAAAATATCTTAAAGCAAAAGCTGTGGCGAATTAAAATTGTCAACCGATAAAAAAATTGTGTAGAAGGTGGGAAAACGTAAACTCCGGGAATGTAAAAGTGGGGTTTCACTGTATGTGAAATTGGAGAAAATATAAAAAATTCTAGATTTTTGAGTAAAATTCAAGGGTTGTTCCCATTTTTTTCCCCGATTTCGAAAATTCCAGGTTTTTTCCTGGTTTTCAAGATTTCAAGGTTCACTGTATTACCATGGAATAGTTGTTGCAGCATGTACATGTGTTCAGGGAAGCAACAAAGAACTACCATAATGCTTAGTGTAGCTTTACCAAGTACTACCACAGTCCTTGTTTTGTTATGCTCCATCTTGGCGTATTTAAAGAGAACGGCAAGTAGGGAATCAAAACCCTTGAAGTACAAATCCTCGTAAGACTGGATCCCACAAGCATGAACATTGAGAAGTAGTGGACAGCTATAAACATCTGAGGTAGTGTAAAAATGGAGTGGTGTATGGACATGGGAGTCAGCCGTCTATAGGACGCATGTGCTATAACTGATGCAAGGATATGTGACGTAAATGAAATGACTGACTGTGTGTGGTCTAGGAAAAGAGGCCTACAGGTGGAAACCTGGAGGGCCAGGTTTCTTAAAAATGTTCAAATATTTGTATAGCTTATGGGACTTAGCTACGGAGACATCAGTCCCTAAACTTACAAACTACTTATGAACTAGCTAACACTGAGGATGGCACAAATATCCATGCCCGAGGGGGGGATTCGAACCCCCGACCGTAGTGGCCGTGCAGACCGTGACTGGCGCGCCGCAGTCCTCTCGACCACCGAGGCCGGCCAGGTTTCTTAGAGGGGGGGCCAGTGTAGCACCGCTAGAGTATTCTGTAGAAATTTTAGGTAAATGAATGAAATAGTTGCAGTGTGGAAGCCGGTTCAGAGCCAATGATTGAGGCACGATTTGCATTCCAATACCGCAACAGCTTTGTGGATGAAATACATGACTTTTGGGCTGCAGCTGGCCAGAACTGCAAACACAGCAGTAGCCGCAAGTGTGTAATGACTGGGGTCAATACACTAGGCGTGTGTTGAAGTTGTTGACTTGTACGTGACATAAAATGGCACTTTGGGGGAACACAGTGAAATAAAAAGCATGTCTTTCAGAGTAGTCGACAGTTTGCAGCTGAGTTTGGAGTACACCAGTATGGCAGTGGGTAAGCAACTAGCAATTGCAGCTCGGAGTTCGTTGTTAGCAGTTTGCTGTTCATCTCCCCAGTTCAGACAATGGGCCACTCGAGAGGTCAGCATGACATCCTGTCACAGTGAGGGGCTCTAGTCATCTCGCTAGCTACCAGCAGCAATATTGATGCGACGAGTTGGAGACAAGTTCCTGACTGGAGGACAATGCCATGGTTCGAACCACTCCTCCTGAGCACAGCACTGAAGGGGCTTCATCACTGCTTATCCGGCAGTGAGGCATCGACAGGAGACGGTCAGCGATCAATGAGTGGGTGGACTGGCGTGACTGCACACATCAACCTTCAGAGGCAGCTGCTCTTGTAGCAACGCCAGCACCAAGACGGCAGTGACAGCGGGGACTGCTGTGTCACCGAAGCACAACAGCTACACTGCCGTCCTCACCAATGCAGAAGATGGACGTCCAGAACTACCCTCGACAAATCATGACGTAATGGACATTTGAGAAGCAATAAAACCAGTTAACACATGCCTGGACTCTCTCTACTGCCACAATATATCCTGTACCTCATCAGTACTAATGATAATAGATCATTTTTCGTACTTCATGTCCATGGTCACTTTAAAGCCCAGGCACTAGTGAACAAATGGATAATGATATTTGGGGTTCCAGAAAATATCAGATTAGGGGTCGTATTTTTGGTGGAATTGTTTAAACAATTGTGCCACTTGTTGCAAATTAAGAAAGTGGGAACGAGTGCATTCCACCCTCGGGTGAAAGGTAGAACAGAAAGCATTCGCAGAACAACAGAAAAAAATGCCGAGCTATTATTTTAATTATCAGCATAACAGTGAATGCAGGCTGGTTCCCCTGTTCTACCTCAGATACACCATGTCGGCAATTGCTATGTAACCAATTTCTTCATGTTTTCGCACTACAAAATTGACACTACATTCACATATCTGTGTGACTTCATGCACCCACTGGCACCAATAACGGGCAATAGCGGTAGTGACCAAATCACCCACGTTATGCAGAGTGCAACAATAGCATTATCTGGTCTCCCACAGTCCTGTGATGCAGCCTCTCCTGAACTTGGGTACACAGTTACCTTACTGTCAAATGTGTCACCTGGGAATAGTGCATACTCACATGATACTTTCGTACTTCTACCCACTGTCATACTCATCAACACGGTCTCATGTGGCCCTCTATTGACCAAAAGGCATTATGTCACTGCTAACCCACAAACCTTTAGTACATGGCTGACCGTACAAAAGTAATCATGGAAATTGCGAAAAAAAATGCACCACATTTGTAATGGACTGGGTTTGTTCTTCTAGGTACAGCTCTCTTTATGACAATCAGTGTATTACAATGTTCTTAAGTTCATGATAAGTTTTAAATCTCTCTTCAAAGCATTTAGTGTGTTTCCAAACTGTCACTTCATAATTGCTTCTTAGGTTGTACTGATATGTCACCATGACTGTTGATTGGAAACTCCACAACTACTGCAGTTCACTACACAGACTGCATTACTTTTGGCCACATCTTGTAACTTTTCTGTAAAGTTTTGCCTTCCTTTAAAACCAATCTTAAATGGCCACCCATGTTCACTCCTGCAAACAAAAGAAAATATATAAATAAATAACAATAGTGTTTCATAACATATAAATTCTTGTCCTTTAAGGACTATGAAATGAGTATTACATGCATATTCTGCTAAACCCTCTTTCTGAAATGAAGACTTCATGTTTTACATAAGTGCAATAATTATGCTTTAGAGCTGGTGCAAAAGAATAATGCAAACACATATAAGCAAACTATTGATTTAAATATATAAAAATCTTACATTCCACAAATTAGTAGCGGAGAAATAAATCGCACACTACACTGTTGTACCTGATGAAAAATAAAAGAAAACTACATTAAATGAAATAGGAATTTATTTCAAGTTATCATACACTGAAAATAAATGGCTGTTAAAATTAACATCATACTTATGTCTCTAGCAAAGATAGCTATGAACATTAATATAATCTCTTATAAAACGTTTCAAATCAACTGCCTTTTAAGAGTATCCAGCTAGGCACTAGTTATTCTGCAAAGTTTGAAGAAGACAATAGTCAGCTGTTAACTTACTCTAATAATTAAGTACACAAAATGTTTTTAGCACATTATAACATGATTATTTTATTTATTCATGTCAGAAGCACTTAGAATGTATAAACTAATGTACAATATTTACATGTTATGTGAATACATCATATTTACAAGACAATTATTTACAATTTTGATGCCCAGAAGTTAGCGACCTGTATTTCATTTTGTGTTGCATGTAGTAGATCTTCTGGTGTGCATGTTGGTGGACACTGGAGCAGATGGGAGGTCATCTGCGTCGCTCCGCATTCACTGAGTGGCAACTCCACTAGGAAGCCCCATTTAACCAAATTACTCTTACATTTTGTGACACCTGAACGTAGTCTGTTGAGTGATCTCCATGTACTACACTTCTCTGTGTAGCAGGGTGTTAGTTTTTCACATGGTGTAAACCATCCTGCAGTACCGGTATACCTTGCGGGCCATAGTTCGGTTCGGCATTGCTGCAATGTCCCAACTAGAGCCTCCATAGATCTAAGGAAGCTCTTCCTGGATTTTAGTCATTGGTTTGCTGGTTGATGTCCATATAGGGGATGGGCTTCAGAAGTTTCTGATTTTTCCCTCTCACTTTTTGCTGCTCCCTATTTGTGGATGTCGGGAGGTGCAATGCCCGCAAGACTGTACAGTTTATTAAGAGGAATGGGCTTTAGCCATCCAGTGATAATGCAGCAAGTATCGTTAAGAGCAACATCTACTATTTTGGCATGGCTGGATTTTAACCACACTGGATTTGCATATTCTCCGGCAGAGTAAGTTAGTGCTAGGGAAGAAGTCCTTACAGTGTTGGGGTGTGCTCCCCATGTTGTGCCTGTCAGCTTTCTAGCTTTGTTTCTAGCAGCCACTTTTTGCTTAGTATTCAGGCAGTGCCTCTTGTAGCTTAATGCACGGTCCAGAGTGACTGCTAGGTATTTGTGGTATGTACAGTGTTATAGTTTGGTATTTTCCCAGGTCATTTTGAGGGTTCTAGCAGCCTGCCTGTTTTTGAGGTGGAAAGCACAAGTTTGTGTTTTCCCAGGATTTGGTCTCAATTGATTCTCTCTGTAGTAAGCTCACATTTCTCTTAATGCTTTGGACAGATTCTCTTCAACAGTTTCGAAGCAGTGGGCTTGGGCAGTGATAGCACAATCATCTGCATAGATGAAGCTGTGTGTTGCTTCAGGTAGTGGTTTATAATTTGTATAGAAGTTGAACATGATCAAAGACTGGATCTCAGTCAAGTATTTGGTTTTACTCTTCAAACATTTCCCAATGAGAAATGTGTTTCAGATTCCTTAAATTTCCTATAGCGGTATTCAGTAAAAGGTCGGTTCAGTCTGGACAATATGACGAGAGTATACCATTTTGTCCTGTAAAATTGATGGTATTGGAAGATATGCCATTCAGTGTGTGTGTGATATAAGTTCTAATGTATATATTTGTGAAGTTACGGTAGACAGCATTCTTACAAAAAGGACCAAATATTATTTTGGACTCACTGGTGTATTGCTTTTGGGACACTCAACTTCACCTCTGCAACCTTATACAATGAGTCATCAAAGAGTAACAGGAATTTTTTAAAACTTTGCTGCCTTTGTAAGGCATTTTCAATGATTTTCTTATCTTGTTGGTACAGGTGTTCCTGATGTAAGTGTGTATGTCAGGTTGTTTTGAATATCAAGCAAATTATTCAAAGTCTAATATGTAAATGTATTTGAGTGCTTAGGTCCAGATTAAGATTCAAAACAGAACAGCTGTTTCCTCCCTTGTGATCGAAATTTCAGTGTAATCAAGAAGGTAGTTTGTCACCATAATATGATCTATACCCCTGAACAGTACGGCAACATGATTAGAACTGCCAAAACCACTCGGCCTCTCTTTGAAGTGAAGCTTCTTTCTAATGAACAAATTCTGAACTTAAATGGCCGGTGGCCGACATTCTGTAAAAAGTTTTGTCAGAGCGTTGGAAGTAAACAGTCTTTTAAAATAAGTACTTACAGACATTTAACATTCACAGCAGCAAAAAGAGGATATGTCACAGCTCGCAATTTTATTGATGGTCTAAACAGTGACTTTCCAAACCATAAAACGGTGGTGATGTAAACCCTCCAGTTGAAAAGGCATACAATGGAAGTGTTCCCATCAAACAGAAGAAACCCAAGGATGTTGCTAAAGTAGTTCATTATGTTCCAGAAGAATCAAGAGACTTTTATATCAAGATTTTATCATTGCCTGTAGGTGATGGAGAAGCTGGTGAAGAACAGGACAGCAAGTAAAGACTACACACAGACTATGATTACTGACTGAAACATAATGCTAAAATAATGTCATTTTCTTATTATTTTTAAGGTTTGTGAATTAATTATGTTCATTTTTAGATTTTAAAGTACTCATTATTGTTATGGTAACACTCAGTTAAGTATATGTCAAAGTAGCCAATGGGTAAAAGAAGAAGAAGAAAAATAAAAGCAATGGCTCTTTTCTAAGCTACCAGTTTTTGACACTACTTATGGGTTTTATTTTTTACTTTTATTGTATCAGCATTTGTGAAGAGTATTTATTTATCCTATATTTTGTTTTACTGTAATACAGTAACACTTAATTTCAATTTTAATTGCTTAAAACTGCAGTGAGATTAAACAGTGAAAGATTCCACCAACTTTGAATAAATACACCAGCTTAATTAAGAACAAAATTAACAATTTAAGAGGTGGATATGATAAATAAGGTTATAGGGTATAACCTTGCAATATTGAGTTTGGCTATCAGAATTTTAGTTTATTAACTATACTTTTTTCCAGTTTCCCTAAAGTTTGCTCACCTGGAATCTTTCCCTTCTTTATCTCACCGATTCAAATAAAAAGTCAAATAGGGGTAATGCAAGAGCAGGTCTAATAATAGTAAAAAAACTGGAATGCTCAAAAAATGTTCAAATGTTAGTTAAGCTTATGGGACTTAACTACGGGGTCATCAGTCCCTAAACTTACAAACTACTTCTGAACTACTTACGAACTAGGACGGCACAAATATCCATGCCCGAGGGGGGATTCGAACCCCCGACCGTAGTGGCCGTGCTGACCGTGACTGGAGCGCCTCAGTCACCTCGGCCACCACGGCCGGCAACTGGAATGCAGGTAAGCTGTTTTGAACAGTATAGTGAATGCCTTATCACAGTCAAAGCCAAAACATACCAAAGTAATATAAATTTACATTCCAACTAGCTCTGTAAATGTCAGAGATTGAAAGTAAGTATGATATAAGAAGGATACCGTAATTAAGAGAGCCAAAAATTTGTGATGGGCAACAGAATTTAAATGATGAGAAAAGTAAGAAATAGTAGGAGAGTATAGACTAGGGAAATGAATCAAATAGGGAGCTGCCAGACAGATTTTTTGACAAAGAATAATTCTGTAATTGCTAACAGTTGATTAAGAAGCATGAATTTTATGTTTGCAGAAGACACCTGGATACCTTGGAAGTTTTCGCATTGATTTGGGACCAGGTTTTAAACTCTAAAACATTTTTACGTTTGCATGTTGCAAACTGTAGATTAAAACTGGAGAATTTGCAAAAATGTAGGTAATTATGAAGATGGGGCCTGAATAATTTGGAAGAACCAGACATTGACAAGATTTTCAAAGGCAGCATTAGACCATGATCGATCACTCTTTGTTAAATACGATTACTGTGTAAATTAAATCAGACAAATATTGAATAAATTGCAGTGTTTATTTAGTAGGATAACTTTTAGGTAGGTCCCTATTTTTAAAGTAATTGCACAGCTACAATAATCATCAATGGTTAGACTGGCTGCTTGATACAACATGGATATTAATGAGTACTTTCTTTTTATTATCTGTATTTATTGTTGGATCTAGGAAGATTTTTTCTTCTTCTGAATTTTGATGTTTGAAGAGATACTGTTACTGGCCTCTGAAAATGTTGAAAGCTAATATGGTTTTTTTCTCTTTTATTTGCTAAGAAAACTTTCTTTTCTTTCTAACCAGAAAAAGTAGTAAACTAAAATAATTTTCATAGAGAAACTCGGTATTAACACATCCACAGTACACTTTCTTTTACTTTATCTGTGCACTATAGATTTGAGAATGAATTTATCCAAAGTATATATTTGTGATTTGTGAGGCTCATTTTTCAGTTTTGTAGAAGAACATGAGAGTATGTCCACCTTTGACATTGTTCTTCACCTACCTATCCATTATGGGAGTTATGCATCATCCAGATAGTGAAATTAACTACTGTAATTTATTACTATATTCTTCTACTTTTAATAGCTGTCAAAATTTGCCATTATTTCTAAAATCAAAGAAAAAAAAAAGGCATCATGATGACTGTGTTAAAATAAGTACAGAAAAATTAGTCCTTTCATAGCTACAATTTTCAATTTCTCTCTTAAGACACAGTTGAAATTAAAGAAGGAAACTAATAATGGTAATGTGTCAGCATAATGCAAAATACCCATAAAACACTGGATTGCACGAGTATAAGCATGTGTCTGTGTGCCCATTGCTTCAATAATGAAAACATAGTTGCGCCTTCATATTGGGGCATCTCATTGTCACAAACGACCAAAGTTTTTCATTAAAGTATGTCTGTTAATACTGTCAGTGTGGCATGTGTAAACTGGGCCAGCAGCAAAGTAAAATATGGAGACACCAGTATTAACATCAAAATGTAAATGTCAGCTAACAGGTCTCTCTCTGCCCCTGCTTTATTTAATGCTAGATCTAACTGCATGTTTGGCTGGTGTTTGCAATATTACAAATGTTTTAACATTCTGTTATTCTTGCAATATCTCATTTTGGTTTATAGTTAATAACCCCCCCCTCCCTCTCCCTCCCTCTCTCTCTCTCTCTCTCTCTCTCTCTCTCTCTCTCTCTCTCTCTCTCTCTCTCTCGTGTGTGTGTGTGTGTGTGTGTGTGTGTGTGTGTGTTGTGTGTGGTGGAAAGTTACAAATAGGTAAGGCTTTTGGAAAAAAAGGCACCACCAGTGTTTAACAAGTTTAAATTCAGAGGCAGTGAAAAATATTTCTGGTCACTCCTCAAATATTAAATTTGCAACTGCATGTAGTTAATTATTATACATTTCAATTAAAGATATTGTAAAACAACAACAAAATTTTTCATTGTGTTAATTGTTTAGTCACAAGCAAAGGAGAACTTAGAACTTCTGGTTTAAGTAATTATCTCTCACATTCATGGTGATACAGAACTAAAATTACATTTTGGCAGTTTACTAATGACACCATGATACTTCTGCATGTTATTACAGACTGATATGACATAATTTGTGGTACTCTTGGAGTTTTGTTCATTGGATTGATTAATGGCACAGACATAACTGTCTTGTTACTCAGTTTTGATAATTAATTACTTAACACTGTTAATGTAGAACAGAAATCTGTTATGATACAAAAGTATGCTTTAAATTACTTATGTTTGACTTTATTGGTGGTGGAGGTGGATATCGCTTTGTCTTGTTGAAAAGAACTGTCGGTGTACTCTATAGCAGGCGTCATAGAAAGAAGGCACTTCCGCACATAGAGGTGGAGCGATGGGGGAAGCGTGGAGGTGAGGAGCAATGGCCGAGCACCAACAGTTGTGCCTGCAGGAGAAACATTGCGTAACTCGTGGCTAGCCATGTGCCTACAGAATGAACATTATATGCTGTCATTGCGGTAATGGAATGGGATACGCAGAATGGCTGAAAACTAGGCCGTCTTCCTAGGTCACGCTGACTATAATACTGCACCAATATTTCCCCCCTCCACTTCTTCCTATAATTTTTCGCAATAACCATTCCTAATAATCTGGGTGTGGAATATCCATTTACATTTGGTCATTTAAAGCAAGTTTTAAAAACTGGAGTATTCTAAATAAAAAAAAAAATTAGCAGCAGTTGGCATGTACAATTTTCCTTTATTTGATATGTTTCACACATCAGATTGTAACAATACTTGGAAGTCAAACTGGTCAACATGTTCAAACAAATAGCTGAAGTATTTACTTTATCTGCAGAAAAATAGACTCCTATGCTCTCGGTCATCATAAGGGTTAGTGCAGTAAAGTGTCAGTTAAACTTCAGAGGAATGAGTAAGAAAGTTTAAGCATAAACTCCACTTTCATGTTTCAGACTGATATTTTCACTCTGCAGCGGAGTGTGCACTGATACAAAAGTAGTCAGTCACAGTGGCCAAGTGGTCTATTGCGTGCCATTCATGGTCTGCACGGCCACTGCGGTCCATGGTTCGAATCGCCCCTTGGGCATGGATGTTTGTGACGTCTTTAGTATAAGGTAGTTCATAAGTTTAGGGACTGATGACCACGTAGTTAAGTGCCATAAGGTCTAAAAACATTTGAACATTTGATACAAAACTTCCAGGTGGATTACAACTGTGTGCGAACACTGGAACTTAAACCTGGGACCTTTGCCTTTCGCAGGCTATAGCGCTTGCCTGCAGGAGGCGAAGGTCCTACCTTCAAATCCTTGTCCTGCCAGGAAGTTCCAGCTTCATATTGTTTATTCCCTTCAACTTGTCAACTTCAAACTTGCACATTAACACCAGTCAATACAATGTTACTCACATTTGAACTGACAGCATGCATCAAATAGAGTGCCAGCTCTCACTTATATTCACTAGTCACAACTCTGACTTAAAATCAACTGGTATAGTATAAGTGTAATTAACAAATTGTGATAATGGGTTACATGAATGTACAAATACGCTGAATTTTACATATGAAAATATTTGATGCAACTCTCACCCCTCTACTCCATCCTGAGCAAGCCTCTTCATCAACTCGTAAGAACAGCAACTCACATCTATTTGAACCTGCTTACTGTACTTGTCTCTTGGTCTCCCTCTGTGCTTTTTACCCCACACAATTCCCCCCACTGCTAAATTAATGATTCCTTGATGTTTAACAATGTTTCCTACCAATTGAGCCCTTCTTTTAGTCGAGGTATGCCAGAACTTTGTTTTCTTCCATATTCTGTTCAGTACCTCATTTGTTATGCAATCTACCCACCTAAACTCTAGCATTTACGTGTAGCACCACATTTAAGCTAATACATTGATCAAGAAGCCTAGGAGAGTGTGCTACAAAGATCAGATAAGCAACTGTTAGCGTCCCACTTGTGGAGTGAATGGACTTTTAGTTCCGGTATGGTGGACATAGAGGAATTATGGGCAAAAGTTAAATGCATTGTAAATAAAGTGCTGGAGAAATATGTGCCGACAAAGTGGATTAAAAATAGGAAAGTCCCAATATTTGAAAAATGCTGAGAAAGCAGAGGCAGTTGCACTCTCTGTTCTAAAAAGGTCAAGCAAATCAAATCAGATGATAGTAGAGATTCACAGTTCTATGAAAAGAGCAATGCTCGACTACTATAATAACTATCACTGTCGCACCTTAGCAAAAGATCTTGTTGAAAACCTGTAAAAATTCTGGTCCAGGGTACATGTAGGGTACCAGTCCAGTTTTACATAGAGTACTCAGTAGCATTGACCCCTTACTTAGCTTGCATTTATCGTGAATCTTTGATTCAGCACAAAATACCAAGAGACAGGAAAAAGGCACAGGTAACTCCCATGTATAAGAAAGGCAATAGAACAGACCTACGAAATTACAGACGTATATCATTAACATCAAAGAGTTCTTGAACATATTCTCAATTCTAATATAATAATTTCCTTGAGACAGAAAAGCTTCTATCCATGCATCAGCATGGCTTTAGGAAGCATCGATCTTGCAAAACCCAGCTTTCTCTTTTCTCTTATGACATCTTGCATGCTATGAATTAAGGGCAACAGGCAGACTGCATATTACTTGATTTTTTAAATTCGTTTGACATGGTACCACACTACTGCTATCGAAGGTATGAGTCTATGGGATAGGTATCCAAATATGTGAGTGGCTCGAAGATTACTTAAGTAATACAACACAGTATGTTGTCCTCGATGGCGAATGTTAATCAGAGGCTAGGGTATTGTCAGAGGTTCCCACGGAAGTGCAATAGCACTGCTATTATTTTAAATCTATCCAATCTGACGGACAGTCACCAAATTTCTAGATGATGTGGGGAATGGAAACTAAAAATTTAAGGTGGTGCAGTTGAGTAGGAGAAACAATCCCATAACAATGAAGGTGGTAGATGAGTTTTGTTACTTGGGTAGTAAAATAACATGCGATGGTCGCAGTACAGAGGATATAAAATGCAGAATGGCAATGGGAAGAAAAGCATTTTTGAAAAAGAGAAATTTGCTAACATCATATATTAATTTAAGTGCAAGGAAGTCCTTTCTGAAGGCATTTGTGTGGAGTGTTGCCTTGTACGGGAGTGAAACATGGACGATAAGCAGTGCAGACGGGAAGAGAATAGAGGCTTTTGAAATGTGGTGCTACAGAAGAATGCTGAAGATTAGGTGGGTAGATCACATAACTAATGAAGAGGTACTGAACAGAATTGGTGAGAAAAGGAATTTTTGGCATACCCTGACTAAAAGAAGGGATCGCTTGGTAGGACACATTCTTAGACATCGGGGAATCGTAAATTTAGCATTGGAGGGAAGTGTGTGGGGTAAAAATCGCAGAGGGAGACCAAGAGACGCGTATAGTAAGCAGATTCAAGTGGATGTGGGTTGCCGTTGTTATGAGGAGATGAAGAGGCTTGCTCAGGATAGAGTAGGGTGGACAGCTGCATCAAACCAGTCTCCGGACTGAAGACCATAACAACAACAATGTTCGAATACAGCATTAGTGTGCTGATTGAGAGTGTCATATCAAATACCTAGGTGTAACACTGCACAGCAATATGAAATAGAATGAGCATATAAAGACAGTCAAGGGGAAGGCAAATAGTCGAATTGTTTATTGGGAGAATTTTGAGAAATTGTGATTTGTCTGTAAAGCAGACTGCATATAAAACTGAATATTGCTCAAGTGTCTGGGATCCCCACCAGATCGGTTTCAAGGAGGACATAAAGACAGTTCAGAGGCAGGTGGCGAGATTTGTAACTGGTAGAGTCGATCAATGCAGGAGTAGTACTGAAATGTTTTGGGTACTCAACTGAGAGTCGCTGGAGGGGAGGTGATGTCCTCTTCAACAAGCAATCTTGAAGAAATTTAGAGGGCCGGAATTTGAGGCGGACTGCAGAATGAATCTGCTGCTGCCAACCTACATTTCACCTAAACACCACAAGGATAATATTAGAGAGATTAGGCCTCATACAGATGCATAGAAGTGTTAGTTTTTCCCTAGTTATATATGGGACAGGAAAGCAAGTAACAAGTAACAAGTAGTGGTACTGAGTACATCTGAGTGGATTGTGGAATATGTATGTAGATGTAGATTTCAAGAACTTTTATCCTCTTCCTGTCTGAACTTAACCCCCCTCCTTTCACTACCATACAAAGCAACACTGTTGTTATGGTCTTCAGTCTGTAGACTAGTTTGATGCAGCTCTCCACACTACCCTGTTCTGTGCAAGTTTCTTCATCTGAGAATATGTTCGGCAACCTACATCCTTTTGAATCTGCTCCTCGGTCTCCCTCTACGATTTTCCCCCACTCCCCTTTTTAATGTTAAGTTAATAATTCCTTGATGCCTCAGAATGTGTCCTACCAATCTATCCCTCCTCTTAGTCAGGGTATGCCAGAAACTCCTTTTCTCCCCAATTTGGTTAAGCACCTCCTCATCAGTCACATGATCTACCCATCTAATTTTCATCATTCGTCTGTAGCACCACATTTCAAAAGCTTCTGTCATCTTTTCATCTGAACTCTTCATCATCCATGTTTCACCCCCATACAATGCTACACTTCAGACAAATGCTTTCAGAAAGGACTTCCTAACATTTAAATTAATATTGGATGTTAACAAGTTTCGCTTCGTTAGAAACGCTTTTCTCCCCATAGCCATTCTGCATTTTATATCTTCTTTACTTCTGCCATCAGGAGTTATCTTGCTACCCAAATAACAAAATCCAACTACTACTTTCATTGTCTCATTACCTAATCTAATTCCTTCAGCATCGCCCGATTTCCTGCATTACATTCCATTCCATTACCTTCGCTTTACTCTTGTTACCGTTCATCTTATATCTTCCTTTCAAAACACTGTACATACCATTCAATTGCTCTTCGAGGTCCGTTGCTGCCTTTCACAGAATTACAATATCATCTGCAAACCGCAAAGTTAAATTATGTCTTACTCCTGAACTATAGTCACTTCTCCAAATTTCTCCTTGCTTCCCTTCGCAGGCTGCTGTATGTACAGGTTGAATAAAATTGGGGAAAGGCTACAGAGGCCAGTTCTCTCTCTCTCTCTCTCTCTCTCTCTCTCTCTCTCTCTCTCTCTCTCTCTCTCTCTCTCTCTGTGTGTGTGTGTGTGTGTAAAATAGAAGGATACTTTCCTGGTGGGAAAAACATGTATAAAAATAAAGATTGTTTGACTTACCCAAAGCAAAGGCTCGCCGACAGACACAAAAAATACACACAAACATTCTAGATTTCACAACTATTGGTTGCTTCATCAGGAAAAGAGGAAGAAAGGAGGGGAAAAGTAAAGGATGCAGGTTTTAAGCGAGTGGATGAGGGGTCCTTCCAATCCCAGGAGTGGAAGTACTTACCTTAGGGGAAAAACAAGTAAGGTAAACAAATAAACACACCCACACGTATACACACGTAAACACACCTAGGCAGACATTTGTCTGCCTAGGTGTGTTTGAGTGTGTGTGTGTATGTGTGTGTGTGTGTGTGTGTGTGTGTGTGTGTGTGTGTATTTGTTTCCACTCCCGGGATTGGAATGACCCTTCATCCACTCCCTTAAAACCTGCATCCTTTCCTTTTTCCCCTCCTTCCTTCGCTTTTCGAGCTTTATTAATTTACTAAGTGCACAAGGGTACATACGATAACTTATATGCCATAAAGCAGGGATAAAATTAATTATTTACAATGCAGCTAGATTTTACAATATCGCTTGTCAAAAATTATTTCTCAATATATCCAGAGTCGCACTGAAACGTTCGAGTGTATTTACATACAGAGCAGTGAAAAGGTTAAAATATTTTGGAGCTACAAGCAACAATTGCAGTTTCCTTCGAAATCCTTTATCTTCTGTTCTCGGGCAATTTTGTGTGTTTTCACACAGATAGTATGTGAATCAGCACTATTAAATGTCGTCTTGCTGAAAGCAATTACTTTTGATAATATTGATCTCGGGTATGCAGTCGGACACCGTCGTCAACCAGACATGATATTTCAACAGACCAACTGGCTGCCATCTTGAGGTGAGAGCGCAGAACACTAACTCGCCGGAAACTGAGGTTTCCGGCGAGTTAGTGTTCTGTGCTCTCACCTGAAGATGGCAGCCAGTTGGTCTGTTGAAATATTGTGTCTGGTTGACGACGGTATCCGACTGCATACCCGAGATCAATATTATCAGTTACTACGCCAGGAAAGTCTACGCAACCACAGCAATTACTTTTTCTAAAAACTTTGCCGTGTTAAAAACATGCTTCTTCATGATCGAATACAACGTAGCACTACACGCACAAAAGTTCAAAAGCAGACCACAAACACTGCATAAAGGCTGAAATCTAGATGTACCAATCTGGAAAACTACTTATGGCGGCTTCTAACGGCATTTTTTGACACTTCCTAAAGCTTTGCCTCCGAATCTAAGTTGAAGGCGTATTTTTAGATCCCGAAAACTGGAAAAAAACTTCAGCTTGCATTAGGGAAATTCGGTAACTTGGGGGTCATCTTATAGGCCCAATATATGCTTAAACTATAAAATTGTGATGCAAGTTTGTACCTCGTCTTATATGAAGGTCGTCTTATTTGCGGAAATTTACGGTATTTGTGTTTATTCAGTTTTATTAAACAGAAAAGCAATTGTTATACAGGATGTCTCACGAAAGATGCCTGCCAGGAATCTGCGGATCACGCAGTACGGGTCCCGGGCACCGCCACCACATCTGCCGGCCATGGCGGCACCCAATTCTCGGACTCCATTGTGCCGTGGGCACATACACTGAGTTAAAGTCTAAAAAACATTGCCATCTCAGTAACCTAAGCTTACCTTTATTTACAGTAGATGTTCAAAATGATGTCTGTCTATGGAAAGAGTTGCTTGACATCTCTTGAACACAATTGCGAACACTGGACGAATTTCGGCTGCCGAAATCTGGGAAATGACTAGTCGATTTCCTGTCTTCCAACTCTTTGAGTGAATGGGGATTGCTTGCATACACCTTGTCTTTTAACATTCCCCAAAGATAAAAGTCACAGGGATTTAGATCTGGAGAATGAGGAGGCCAGTCAACTATCCTATCATCAAAAACACTTTGTATTGCTGCCATAGAAGCATTGGCAATGTGTGGTCTTGCATTGTCCTGCATGAAATAACCGTACAGCTTTTTGCTGGGTGAAAGTTCTTGAAAAAGTGGATGCAGGATATTGTTCACATACCTGTCAGAATTTATTGTTTTGTGAAAAAAGATTGGCACAATTATTCGCCTCGCACTAATTGCACACCACACTCCAGGTTTCATGTCGTGAAGAGGTTGTTGATTTAACTCATGTGGATTTTCTGAGCTCCAATGTCGATTGTTCTGCAAATTTACATAGCCTTATAGATGCAGCCATGCTTCATAAGAAAAATAAAGCATCTCAGGATCAACTTCCCTATCGTGCACAGACTGTAACAACCAGTTATAGTAACGACGTCGAGCAACAGTATCCGAGTTCATGAGTTGATGCACTACTGTTATTTTGTATGGCTTCAAATTCAGTTTTTGTACTGCTCTGTAACCAGATGCTCTTGACACACCCGTCTGAAGTGCCAAATGGCAAAGACATTTTCTCTGTTTTTTTTTTTTTTTTTTTTTTTTTTTTTTTTTTTTTTTTTTCTTCTTTTTTTTCCCAAGGCCTCCCCTATCTCGTCTAATTTATTTTCAGTTAGAACACTACCTCCTTTAGGCCTTCATTCGTCTAACACAGATCCAATTTTTTGAAATTCCTTCACTAATCTGCATATTGTGGCTTCATTGAGAACATGCACACTGGAAAATTTCCGATTGAATTCTAGCCGACATTCCATATGCGATTCTGTTTTTGCATATATCAGCATAAGAAACCCTTGTTGACCCTTCATGTATACCATACTGAAAGGAAACTCAGCAGCAAACTCAAAACAAAACACCCAAACACACTGTCACGCAGTACAGAACACACGAGCACGGTATTTCTACCTGACGACAATAGGGCCGGACAGGGTGCTGTTGCCAAGTGTCCCAGAACACGCATAGAAGATACCATCAGGAGGAGCCGCAGCAGCTGGCAAACAAGCTCCGTAACTCGCGGACCTCTCCCAGGAGTCTTTCGTGAGACACCCAGTATTAACTGCGACAATATATTGTGACAATCAATTATGGCGACATATTTCATAACTTTAGCACATTTCCATTTCAAAGACGAAAATGACACCAATTTTTATGAAGAGAGATTATCTGAGGATGGAAACCAGTTCCGCTGAAACTGGAAGTGATATAAATCGTTTCAACATAAACAGACTTAGTAGTTAATATAATACATCATACCTGATTACCCCAACAAAATGTGGACAAGAGTCATGAATTTCTTTACGTTCATTCATGCTATTAATTCTTGCCTAACCAATATTTAGACCATCACTGGGACTGAGTTGACATCCAAGCTGGTCCTACATATGTTCTACTGAGTGCTGATCTGGAGGGGTTCTATTGAGTGCTGATCTTGAGGAGGGTCTTGTTTGTACCTGAATATCAGAGAGACATGCGCACAATGCATAGATGGCCAGTGCCTAATTGAAAAATGGCACCTCTGTATTGTTGCACGAGATATAACACACACAACAATGCAGGCTGTCCCCTACATACCGTAGTGATCTCAAGAGTTCCCTCAATCACTACCACCCATGAGTTGAAGTCATAGTCAATGCATCCAGATAACATGACAGCAGAGGTATCACCGCTGTGCCTCTCCAAAATAATGAAATAATGGTAGCTCTTCCGAGGTCACTGCCATACTCAGAGACCACCATTATCCAGGTCACTGCAATATAAAGTTAAATGCCATTTATCAGCAGTTGACACTTCCTAGTCTACAGCACAAATCCAAACACAGCCTTTTGTGCTGTTGTGTTAATGGCAACCTACTTATTCTTCACCCTGCTCTGTACCCATTTTGATGCAGGGCAGCATAGTTACTAATTATATTTTTAAAAAACACAGTCTAAATCGCAAGAGAATTATTATTGTTGTTAGGCAACCGGTTTCAGTTTGCTTGTGAGACCATCTTCAGGCCGACTGCAATACAGTAATATCACAAATATTAATAAGGATGTACAGAATACAATATTATGAATATAAACAGTAAAATAATAACAATGTGAAAAGTTATACCCATGGCAGCCGATTGTGGGCGGGTCAAGAACTGTTGGCTGTGGAAATCAACTGCGGAATACTGCAGTAACGGTCGAGTTTATATATGGCCAGCTCAGCCGCCCCCCTCCCCCCCGCCCCACATGCAGCATTACATTATTGGGAGTCAATCATGAACTTATTAATATAATTTTTTGTTGTTGTCTTAGATGTTACAGTTATGATATTGAAAATAGGGGATAAATATACAAGAACATACAAGATTAAAAACATTTGGTTTTATCAGTTTTGTTAGCTAGCTGTCCTCTATGGGTATTTGAAGATTCTTGCTGGACATATTGGTGCCGGAGACAGTACTACTTCATTGCTACTGCAATAACTTGTGCGTATTGATGGTTGCACGCCTGCACTGCTCGTCACAGCACTTGTAGCAATGCATGATGTGTTGATGCTCTGGAGAGATAATTATGTTCATCAATTGACACAGTTTGGTTCTCGGACCTAGACATTGGTGTCGTCACTTGTAACAACTGTGCCCATGTAAGTTACTAATGCATCTGTGTGGATAACTTATGGGATGGCCAGATTCCCTTCCTATCATTATCTAACTACCCCCACTCCCCAGGAGGAAATGTGTGTTTTCAAACTTCTACATAGAGTGTTATCGTATTTTTTTTGATGTTTTCTGTTTGCAAACCATGTGACTCAGGTACCAGCCCAGTTTTCCCATAATGGAATGTGGGAAATCACCCAAAACCCACATCCAAGCAGGCTTGCTGGCTGGTACATCAGCTCTCATCACTAACTCACTGGCCAGATGTGCCTCTCTGCCCCGGAAATGGCAACTTTAACTTTGCTCGACTATCTGGGTGGATTAGTGGCAGGCTACATGTGGGATACTAATTCTCTAACCTGACTATTGCTATCTCCGTGTTGCACGAAACAGTGATCAACCATTGTGGTGAACAGATGTGGTCGGATTTACAAGGGATGTCTAATGCAACTGTTCTAATGTTCCCATGTAGTCCAAAACCAGGTCATGTCGTGAATGTCCCTCGAGTCTGGACATTGCACCATTCACTGAGCCAATCAAAGGAAGAGAGAGACAGCACTCTCCATCAAACACTGTCCGTTGTTATAACAGTGTCTTACATGAGTGTGTGGCATGTGTTTCCTTCACAGTTATCAATCAACATCTCTCACTGTTCTCACTTGAACTAATACCAGGACTATTATCAAAATTATAGGGAAACAACATTAATGCATTATGCTGGGCACCTGTCACAGAGAATTGTACCTTTAATAATTTACAACTACTGATGGTCTGTACATGTTACACTGACAAGGGAACCATCAGAAGTGTAAATAACAGGTTTTTATGGGTCTCGAATATGTTTTTGAGGGACATACCCTGAGTATGAGGCTGTACACTTTTTTAGCAACGGCCTTGGTTTACGAGAAAACTGAAGAAGTTCACTGCGCGGTCTTAAGACCGTAATGTAAGCCACGTTCCAACATAATGAGCATCGCACAGAGGATATTGCCTCCAGCTATCACACTGGAGGTACCATGTTCAAATCCTCGCTGTATTTTTACATTTTTTAAAAATCAGATTAGTCTGACATTTTGGCATATCATTTCACACAGTATCAACATGAAGTTTACATTGTGTGAAATTAGTAAGAAACATTCAATTTTTCTGTAATAATTTAATCTTCATATTATTACAAAATCTCACTCGCCCTCACCAGTATTGCTTGCTATTCCACAACAGAAATCCAGATGATATTTGTTGTGAGATCAACTGAAACAAAATGGTTTACAGCATCAAGCACATTTCATAAAAGCTACTGTCTTGCAGGTGCATTTACATTAACTTTGATGTGAACCATGCATATTTGATCATCTTTGAAAAAGCAGGTTCCCTGAATTGATGCAAAATTAATGAGTGTGGTTTTACGACGGATATAATTCGGATTTCTCTTGTGGCATAGCAACTGATGCAGCCGATAGTGAGTAAGATTTTGTAATAATGATATGAAAATTAAATTACTAAGGCAAAACTGAATATTTTGTTCAAATGTTTGTAAATCTTTCGGACCAAACTGCGTGGTCATCACTCCGTAGCTTACAAACTACTTAAACCTAGGTAAACTAACCTACCGACAAACACACACATACACACACACACACACGCGAACCTCCACGGAGAGCAACCGCGTGCTCCGCAGCGAGGTGCTTTAGACCGCTCGGCTACTCCACCGCGGGTGAATATTTTGTACTAATTTCACACATTGTACACTGTTTGTTGATATTCTGTAAAATCTTCTTCTTCTTATTATTATTATTATTATTATCAGGGGTCACTGTTCCTGATTTTTACCCTCCATTTCTCTCGTTCCCATGTGTCCTCCTGGCTAAGTCACTTCTCTCTCAGGTCTTCAGTGATGCAGTCCATCCCTCTTGTCTTTGGTCTGCCTCTTCTTCTCCTGCCCTCCACTTGTAACTCCACTGTTCTCTACAACAAGTGTCCCCCATCCTTTCTCATCATGTGCCCATACCATCATAGTCTCTGTTCCTGGGCTTTCTTTGATAAAAAAAAAAAAAAAAAAAAACAACACACACACACACAACACAAAACTGTCAAGACTATATCGATTTTAAAAAAAGGCAAAAACATGGAGAGGATCCGAACACAGTACCTATTGAGTGGTAGCTAGAGACCTTCACCACTGTGCCATGCTCACTTGGGTGGAGCATGGCTAAAATTACGCGTCTTACATCGTGCAGTGAGCTTCAACATCATTTTTGTGAAAACACAAAGCCCGGAATTAACCAGATAGAGCGGAATTATTTTCGGTTTAAATTGTTCTTCAAAAACTATTAATTACCTTCATATGACTGCACAAGATCGTTATAAGTGATTTTTTTCACAACCACGCCATTAGTTTTGCCATACTGCCCTTCTTTCAGGAAGGACATCAAAATGAATGTTTTAGAATTTTAATCTGGTGAACCATTATTATTAAATCATCATTTAAAATAAAATATATAGACACAAAGTCACAAAAATTTTAAAAAGTTCAAGAAATACAAACCCAACTATGAGGTACTCTTCAATATCTTCTGTATGAACCTCAACTTTGAAATCATATCCAACCACTTTGCAATCAACAATACAAGTTAAAACTGATATGCAATGGGAGCAGACTACTCAAAGAAATAAAATGTGACACTGTGCACAAATTCTTAAATACAAGAACGAAAAGGTAAGTTGCCATTCTCGTCCTTCTGGAAGTATGTCAGCCCTATCTGAGAAAAGTGGATAGCCTGATACTCCGGGTATGTCGCTCTAACACATATCTGAGACCCATCAAAATCCGTTACTTCCACCTGAGGGTCCCCTTGTGAGCTCCAACCATGTTTTTGTCTGACAGTGTTGCTACATTTCTGAATATACTGGCATCTTGTTATGGTACATGACATTCCCCTCAATTTATATCCACATCCCAATTACAACTTTTAACACCAGACTAAAACTCCAGTATGGGTCACACACCCATTTTGGCCATTTACTAATGTCATTCTCAACTCCTTTTATTATAAGCTGTTTATACCACACACAACTCTGTCTATACAAGTTAGAATCACTGTAATTTTAGTATATTCCCATATATTTAGGTCAATATGTAAGATATACTTGCATGACTGTTTATGATTCATACAGACTGTGTAATAATATATTTGAAACTTTTTTCATCAGATTCAATATTTAAAGATACTTTATACAAATTCTGTAATTTCACACATGTATTTGCAGGTTAAAGTTTATTGGTAATTCTGTTATTTACTTCAGTGAACAGCTGAAAGCAATGGAAAACTACAATTGTTACTTTTCCTAAGGATGTGAATATATGATGATGGCACCCCTCTCGGGCAAAATAGTCTCCCATTCTGATATATGGGTGGGGACTACTCAGGAGGATGTTGTTACCAGGAAAGACAACACTGGCATTCTACAGATAGGAGTGTGGAGTAAGAGATCCCTTAACTGGATAGGTAAGTTACAAAATTTAAAAAGGGAAATGGCTAGGTTGAAGTTAAGATATAGTGGGGCCAAGTGAAGTTAGATGAAAATATGAACAGGATTTCTGGTCAGGGTTATAAATACAAAAATCAGTTGGGGGTATTACAGGAGTAAGCCTAACAATGAATAAGAAAATAGGAATGTGGATAAACTACTAAGAGCAGCACAGTGGTCACATTATTGTAGCCAATAAAGATATGATGTCAACACTAACCACAGTACAAAAAGTTTGTGGCAACTAGCTCTGCCAATAATGAGGTGGTGGGAGAAATGTATTAGGAGGTAAAAGGCAATTATTCAGATAGTTAAAGAGAGAGGAAAGCTTAATTGTGAGGGGGGACTGGAATTCAGTAGTAGGGAAAGGAAGGGAAGGAAAAACAGTTGATTAATATGGACTGGGGAAAAGGAATGGAGGAGGAAGCCACCTGATAAAATATATAAAAGATGTATACATGGAAGAGACCAGGAGACACCAGAAAGTACCAGATATAATTTTATAATGGCTAAGCAGGGATGACTAGAAGTCAAATTCAAATCTGAAGAAGAATGTAGAACTAAGTGGAAAATTATTTCACATACAGGAAAATAAAAGAGACATTTGGAGATGAAGGACTACTGCATAAATACCAGGAACTCAGATGCAAGACCAGTTCTGTGCAAAGAAGGGAAAGCTGAAAGGTAGAAAGAATATATAGAGGGGCCCGACAAAGGAAATGAAGTTCGAGACAATACTGTAAGAAGGGAAGAGGAAGTAGATGAAGATACAATCGGAGATACTATACTGAGAGAATAATTTAACAAACCACTGAAATACCAAGTTGAAACAAGACCCCTGTGGTAGATGACATTCCCTCAGAGCTACTGAAGTCTCAGACAGAGAGCCATGTTAAATCTATTTCACCTGGTGTGCAAGATGTAACAGACTGGACAAACAACCTAAGACTTCAAGAAAAATGTAATAATTCCAATTCCAAAGAAAGCAGATGCAGACAGGTGTGAAAGTTACAAAACCATCTTTATTTTAACACCAGTTATTTAAAGAAGAACATTTGAATTTAGGACTAATGTAGGAACACAGGAGGCAATACTCACCTTACGATTTATCTTAAAGACAGAGTAAGGAAAGGGAAACCTACACATAGCTTTTGTTGATTTGGAGAAAGCTTTCGACAATGTTAACAGGAATACACTTTTTCAAATTCTGAAGTAGTAGTAGTGGTAGTGGTAGTTGTTGTTGCGGTCTTCAGTCAGCAGACTGGTTTGATGCAGCTCTCCACACTACCCTGTCCTGTGCAAGTTTCTTCATCTGAGAATATGTTCGGCAACCTAGATCCTTTTGAATCTGCTTACTGTATTCGTCCCTCAGTCTCCCTCTACAATTTTACCCCCCACTCCCCTTTTAATGTTAAGTTAATAATTTCTTGATGCCTCAGAATGTGTCCTACCAATCTATCCCTTCCCTTAGACAGGATATGCCAGAAACTCCTTTCTAATCTTCATCATTTGTCTGTAGCACCACATTTCAAAAGCTTCTATAATCTTTTGGTCTAATTTCTTATTGTCCACGTTTCACTGCCACACAATGCTACACTCCAAACAAATGCTTTCAGAAAGGACTTCCTAACATTTAAATTAATACTGGATGTTAACAAGTTTTGCTTCTTTAGAAATGCTTTTCTTTTCATAGCCATTCTGCATTTTATATCTTCTTTACTTCTGCCATCAGAAGTTATCTTGCTACCCAAATAACAAAATTCATCTACTACTTTTATTATCTCATTACCTAATCTAATTCCTTCAGTATCGTCCGATTTCCTGACATTACATTCCATTACCTTCGTTTTACTCCACCATACCAGAACTAAAAGTCCATTCACTCCACAAGTGGGACGCTACAGTGGCTTATCTGATCGTTCTAGCACACTCTCCTAGGCTTCTTGATCAATTTATTAGATTAAATGTGGTGCTACAGACAAATGCTAGAGATTAGGTGGGTAGATTGCGTAACTAATCAGGTACTGAACAGAATATGGAAGAAAACAAAGTTCTGGCATACCTCGACTAAAAGAAGGGCTCAATTGGTAGGAAACATTCTTAGACATTGAGTACACCGACAGTTCTTTTCAACGAGATAAAGCCATATCCACCTCCACCACCAATAAAGTCAAACATAATTAATTTAAAGCATACTTTTGTATCATAACAGATTTCTGTTCTACATTAACAGTGTTAAGTAATTAATTATCAAAACTGAGTAACAAGACAGTTATGTCTGTGCCATTAATCAATCCAATGAACGAAACTCCACGAGTACCACAAATTATGTCATATCAGTCTGTAATAACATGCAGAAGTATCATGGTGTCATTAGTAAACTGCCAAAATGTAATTTTAGTTCTGTATCACCATGAATGTGAGAGATAATTACTTAAACCAGAAGTTCTAAGTTCTCCTTTGCTTGTGACTAAACAATTAACACAATGAAAAATTTTGTTGTTGTTTTACAATATCTTTAATTGAAATGTATAATAATTAACTACATGCAGTTGCAAATTTAATACTTGAGGAGTGACCAGGAATATTTTTCACTGCCTCTGAATTTAAACTTGTTAAACACTGGTGGTGCCTTTTTTCCAAAAGCCTTACCTATTTGTAACTTTCCACCACGTCATTAAATTGCTCTGACACTGGAAATGATGGACACACACACACACACACACACACACACACACACACACACACACACACACACACACCTGAGAGAGAGAGGGGGGGGGGGGTTATTAACTATAAACCAAAATGAGATATTGCAAGAATAACTGAATGTTAAAACATTTGTAACATTGCAAACACCAGCCAAACATGCAGTTAGATCTGGCATTAAATAAAGCAGGGGCAGAGAGAGACCTGTTAGCTGACATTTACATTTTGATGTTAATACTGGTGTCTCCATATTTTACTTTGCTGCTGGCCCAGTTTACACATGCCACACTGAAAGTATTAACAGACACCAGATTAACAGACATACTTTAATGAAAAACTTTGGTCATTTGTGACAATGAGATGACCCAATATGAAGGAGCAACTATGTTTTCATTATTGAAGCAATGGGCACACAGACACATGCTTATACTCGTGCAATCCAGTGTTTTACGGGTATTTTGCATGATGTTGTCACATTACCATTATTAGTTTCCTTCTTTAATTTCAACTGTGTCTTAAGAGAGAAATTGAAAATTGTAGCTATGAAAGGACTAATTTTTCTGTACTTATTTTAACACTGTCATCATGATGCCTTTTTTTCTTTGATTTTAGAAATAATGGCAAATTTTGACAGCTATTAAAAGTAGAAGAATATAGTAATAAATTACAGTAGTTAATTTCACTATCTGGATGATGCATAACTCCCATAATAGATAGGTAGGTGAAGAACAATGTCAAAGGTGGACATACTCTCATGTTCTTGTACAAAACTGAAAAATGAGCTTCACAAATCACAAATATATACTTTGGATAAATTCATTCTCAAATCTATAGCACACAAATAAAGTAAAAGAAAGTGTACTGTGGATGTGTTAATACCGAGTTTCTCTATGAAAATTATTTTAGTTTAATATTTTTTATGATTAGAAAGAAAAGAAAGTTTTTTTTAAAATAAAATAGAAAAAAAAGACCATATTGGCTTTCGACATTTTCAGAGGCCAGTAACAGTATCTCTAAAAACATCAAAATTCAGAAAAAAAATCTTCCTAGATCCAACAATAAATACAGATAATAAAAAGAAAGTACTCATTAATATCCATGTTGTATCAAGCAGCCAGCCTAACCATTGATGTTTATTGTAGCTGTGCAATTACTTTAAAAATAGGGACCTACCTAAAAGTTATCCTACTAAATAAACACTGCAATTTATTCAATGTTTGTCTGATTTGATTTACACAGTAATCATATTTAACAAAGAGTGATCGATCATGGTCTAATGCTGCCTTTGAAAATCTTGTCAATGTCTGGTTCTTCCAAATTATTCAGGCCCCATCTTCATAATTACCTACATTTTTGCAAATTCTCCAGTTTTAATCTACAGTTTGCAACATGCAAACGTAAAAATGTTTTAGAGTTTAAAACCTGGTCCCAAATCAATGCGAAAACTTCCAAGGTATCCAGGTGTCTTCTGCAAACATAAAATTCATGCTTCTTAATCAACTGTTAGCAATTACAGAATTATGCTTTGTCAAAAAATCTGTCTGGCAGCTCCCTATTTGATTCATTTCCCTACTCCATACTCTCCTACTATTTCTTACTTTTCTCATCATTTAAATTCTGTTGCCCATCACAAATTTTTGGCTCTCTTAATTACGGTATCCTTCTTATATCATACTTACTTTCAATCTCTGACATTTACAGAGCTAGTTGGAATGTAAATTTATATTACTTTGGTAGGTTTTGGCTTTGACTATGATAAGGCATTCACTATTTTTCTTCTTCTTCTTCTTCTTCTTCTTCTATCTTTTACCCATTGGCTACTTTGACATATACTTAACTGAGTGTTACCGTAACAATAATGAGTAATTTAAAATCTAAAAATGAACATAATTAATTCACAAACCTTAAAAATAATAAGAAAATGACATTATTTTAGCATTATGTTTCAGTCAGTAATCATTGTTTGTGTGTAGTCTTTACTTGCTGTCCTGTTCTTCACCAGCTTCTCCATCACCTACAGGCAATGATAAAATCTTGATGTAAAAGTCTCTTGATTCTTCTGGAACATAATGAACTACTTTAGCAACATCCTTGAGTTTCTTCTGTTTGATGGGAACACTTCCATCGTATGATTTGATACCCTATTTCACAACCATACTTTATTTTTTTGTCAACGAAATTGTAGCTTTACATCTTGTGTACTATTGTTCTAATTATATCACAATTTTTCATAATTATTATGACCGTGAACTACGGGAGCAATGTGTCACGTCCTAGATTATTTTTAGAACCCAACTATTGGGTTAAGATTGCAAAATAAATAGTTTTTGTGTTAATTTCTGAGCCAATATATAAGCACAGTCATAAACCACTAATAATGTGGGGTAAGGTATACCTTAATACTTCTTCCTCAATAATGTAATTCCGTAAACTTAATTAAATTTCTTATATTGCAATTAAAAAAATTGTCCACAAATTTGCCACCCTAGGTTCCAGCCCATTGGTAAAATGGATTATTAACACAAGAAGATGACGATATTTAACCATACAGTGGATCTGCATGCTCTTGAGAATAGTAATAGGTAACGTCCCATTGCTTTCAGCTGTTTGATGTACCAGGAAAGATAGGTTGTGTTCGTCAATTTGGTCAATGTTAGTAGGCCAAATCAACAATCACTGTTACCCCTGCAACTACAAAAGAGGCTCAGCTCCACAAATTACCCTCTTGTGGTTGCATATGTATCATTGAGGCATAGAAACCACCCATCTCAGCATCATCCATGGTACATGGGGGTAGAAACTACTACAGTATTTGACAAAGCGTGACTATTAGCCTACCAAATCAGAAGTTTGCAATCATTGTAAAATGACAAATCAATTCCAGAAATGTGTAATATTTTTAATGTACTTTATGAAAGAAGCATATTTTGGTGGCTAAAAACGATTGCACAAATACTCATTGGAACAGTGTAATACTTACTTAAATGCAGCAATTTCCAGTTTAAAATGAAAATCTGCTCTCCTCATCCACAGCAGCAGACAATTTCCACATTTATTGTCAGCTTGGATTTGTAAATGTACTTTTCTCGTCTTAGTTAATATATGTTTTCATGGACAGTCATGTATGTTGCCAGCAATACTGTAACATAAGTGGCAGCCCTGAAACCAACAACGACATTTAATATGACTCATACTTCAGAACACACAAGAATTTTCTGGATATTAACTGACAAATACTAAGTATGAAGAAACTACTAAGGAGGGGAAAAACTATATACACGACTGTGGCAAACAAAACGAAACTGAACAAGTACATACACTTATCCACAAAAATGTAGCCTATGATTTCAGTTAACCCATTGCTGGATTCTGAAGATGTGTTGCACAAATCACCACAGGCTGTAATTGAAACTGAAGTTCCAATGAAATACTCTCATATTCAGAAAGATTCATTCTTCACAAAATTCTTAGAACAAATGTATTTTTGGTTTACAGTCTAATTGAATTATGAGAGGGACTTCACAAATAGCAAAAATTGGTTCACTTGCTGTGTGTGTATACACCATACATTGTTTTTAGTCAATTGATAAAAAGTGTAAGGTTTGAATTATTATTTATACATTTCTGCACACCAACAGGCAAAATCAGAACATGAAAATAGAGCATACAAATCAATACCTCTTTAATACTAGAACTCAATTTTCTAAGTGACACCTGGATTCAAATGGTTCCTAATATCTCATTTTTAACAACAGAAAGTATTGCAGGACTCTCCCTAGTCAAATGAACTGCACATAAGGATACTGAAAAATACAGGGGGAGCAATAAGGTTATTTTAAATATGTTGCTACCCTTTCACAATACCTCATGAAATATGATTTTCCTGTTAGACCACATTTGTAAATGTGCAGACTGCTTCAGATTTACGGCTATTAAAGTGATGAGTGCAGGTAGAACTTCTACATGGTATTAGGCTTCACAAAGTTTGTTAACTCAAGAACAGTTGGAGTTTCAATGATTACAGAAGTGCCATTTCTCAGGACCCTGATGGATTTCATAGAGGGGTCTATGTCTCCACAACATGCATTTATAGAAAAGAAAGACTTTCGTCAAATTATCTTTTAGGGTTTATTACTGTAACTATGATTATTGCAACAGTGTATTCTCTTATACTATTGCAGTAATATTTATTTCCACCATACCAGATACTTTATTTATTAAATACATATATCACTGAACATACAGGTCGAATTTGGCGTATATCAAAACAACTGGATGAAATCGAACTCATTCATAGTGCATTCACGTTCTACCTTTCCCAAAATCACGCCCTCCTTTAGCGCTTCATATTTCATTACCAGAATATCCTCGAAAAAAGAATTTGTAAATCTAACAAGTGGACAAAAATCAAACATCGTCTAAATACAAACGTCGGTTCATGATTGTGGGTAATTTAGCAACTCCTATTGCTCAGACTTACTATTAAGGCTACAAGGAAGTTACACTGGCAAAATACTGTAAGATATTACAGGAAAAGGTACAAGCAAACATAATTATCGTATACCTATTCGTCCACAGTGCCTATAATTTATTTTCCCTGATGATCACAACCAAACTGGTTGGAAGAATATTCATATTATTTAGTATGTGGTTCTGGTGACTCTTGGCTTCTCCCGTATTTATTGCAAAAAGCACCGATATTCATTTAGTTTTTCCTTGATGCTGGCGTTAAAAATAATTGTTGGTTAAACTTTTCTTTTGCTTAATTACAGTAATACCTAACCTTACAATTTGAAGATTCCTCTACAGATATCAACAAAAAACGACACACAGTTCGCTGCCATCTCCGTTTCCACCAGATATCAACAATGTCTAGTTTTGTCTACCTACTCAGGTTGCTACATTGTAGTAGTAGACAAAAAAAAAACAGTTACGAAGAAAAGAAATGTCAATAACGCGTTAAATTCAGTGAGCGCGACATCTGTGTGGACGCACAGGAAACTAGGGATGCTCGATATACATCGATGCATCGAAAACATCGATGTTTTCTATCCTTTGTATCGAGGCAAACCGATGCATCGATTACGTTCAATGTTTAACGATGCAGCGATGTATTTTTTTCGATACATCGAAAGACCACTCATGTATTTACGATTCGCTATAATTAATTTAAAACGAAGAAAAACGAAATTGTATGGCTAGACGCTTGCCCTGCAATAGTACCTGAACATTTTTTTTAGCTGAACCATGACTGTCTTATTAAAGCACTTAACAAGAACAAGTCTTCTGGTCCGGATTGTATACCCATTAGATTTCTATCACATTATGCTGAAGCGATAGCTCCTTACTTAATAGTCATATACAACCGTTCTCTCATAGAAGGATCTGTACCAAAAGATTGGAAAGTTGCCCAGGTCACACCTATATTCAAGAAAGGCAGTAGGAGTAACCCACTAAACTACAGGCCTATTTCACTGACGTCAATTTGCAGCAGGGTTTTGGAACATATCCTGTATTCAAATATTATGAATTATCTCGAACAGAACGATCTATTAACCCAAGGTCAACACGGATATAGAAAATATCGTTCATGCGAAACACATCTTTATTCACACGAAGTGATGGGTGCTACGACAAAGGTTCGCAAATCGATTCCGTATTTCTTGATTTCCAGAAAGCTTTTGACACCGTACCGCACAAACGGCTTTTAATCAAATTGCGTGGTTATGGTATATCGCCCCAAATTTGCGATTGGATAGGGGATTTCTTGTCAGAGAGGACACAGTTTCTAGTAATCTATGGTAAGGCATCGACTAAAACAGAGGTGATATCGGGCGTTCCACAGGGTAGTGTTTTTTGGTCCTTTGCTGTTCCTTATTTACATAAACGATTTAGGGGAAAATCTAAGTAGCTCTCTTAGGTTGTTTGCAGATGACGTCGTCATTTACCGTCTAGTAAAATCATCTGAAGATCAAAACCAACTGCAGAACGATCTGAATAAGATATCACTATGGTGTAAAAATTGGCAATTGACTCTAAATAATGAGAAGTGTGAAGTCGTCCACATGAGTACGAAAAGAAATCCGTTAAACCTTGTTTACAAGATAAATCAATCAAATGTGAAGGCTGTAAACTCTACAAAATATCTAGGAATTACTATTACTTCAGACTTAAATTGGAAAGAACAGGTAGATAATATTGTGGGAAAGGCGAACCAGAGACTGCGTTTTTTTGGCAGACCCCTTAAAAGATGTAACAGAACTACAGAAGAAACTGCGTACACTACGCTGGTCCGTCCATTTTTGGAGTATTGCAGCCCAGTGTGGGTTGCTTATCAGGTGGGTTTGACGGAGGACATCGAAAGAGTCCAAAGAAGGGCAGCTCGTTTCGTATTGTCACGATACAGAGGAGACAGCGTTACGGAAATGATACAGGATCTGGGATGGGAATCATTACAACAACGACGCTTATCGCTGTGGCGTGGGCTACTTGCGAAACTCCAATCGCCAACATTCTCCTCCGAATGCGAAAATATATTGTTGACTCCCACTTACATAGGTAGAAATGATCATCAGAATAAAATACGAGAAATCATAGCTCGAACAGAGAGATTCAGGTGTTCTTTCTTCTCGCACACTGTTCGAGAATGGAATGGGAGATAAATAGTATAATTGTGGTTCGATGAACCCTCTGCCAGCACTAAAATGTGATTTGCAGAGTATCCCGTGTAGATGTAGATTAAAGCGAGCCTACTGAGCTGCGAGATTGGCAGCAGTAAAAAGAGGCAAAAAACCAAATTCTTCCGGCATCATAAGCAGCATTAGACTCTTCTCATTTCCTTAACTAAATAGTATACATTTAGTGTGCAGTTAACATGGATTTATTATTACCAAGGAAGTCAGAATTTTAACCTCCTTGACTATTACGAACAATAAGCTACTCGACTCCATATAGCAATACAGGAGAGAATCGCTTGGCTGTGTTTATAGAGGTTTGCCACTTCGCGGTGCTACAGAAGGTTGGTTGCAGAAATCCTTCGAGAGTTTCGCGTCTCATTGTTTTACTCTCTGACTGAGCACTCAGCACTTCATTGTTGTCAGCTGATGGCGCATGCACAGTGTCGTTGCCTGTTTCTCAAAACAGTACAGCCAGAATTCAAAATAGCTCACTGGAGCCTGTGGCTTTTTGTGATAAAAGTAAAGCGCAGATTCTGTTACTTCAACTTCATTCAATACGTTTCCAAGCAAACGTGGGTGCAGGTGAGTGTATTCAGTATTGACTTAATAGCAATAGTAAGGGTAGTGTGTCCAGTGATTGATAATATTGGCAGTTGCGTTTGTTATAGACGGGTAATATTTTTGTATTGATCTTGGTGAATTTGATACGAGTAATGTTAAGTACATTTGTAATTTTAGTAATTTTTTTGTAACAATGGCGTTAACGCAAGACATGTAGTTTAGTAATTTTGTAATAGTCTGTTACACAATTGAGGCATTTTGAAACATTCTATACCCACCAAACGAATCGTAAAATCCTCATACCTGAGCGTTCTCTCCTATTATGGTCACCTAGGAAACATAAAAAATTCGTGCATGCTGAAATACATTTTTTACCGGGTAATTTTGAAAATTGAAGTTGTGGACCTGAAACTCGCCAAAAACTGTTCACAGTTTTAAAAAAGTTATTCTTACTGCCACAACTGTCATCTGAGTATGCAGCTCTCCAAAAATTTTTGATTGTCATTATTTTAATAGTGATCATATATTGTTCGTACAGACGACAATAGATCAATAGGTCTTCCATACATAGGTGGGATCGCTGTCTTGAATCTCTTGATTGCCATAATTACACAGCAGATTTACTTTTTGTAATTTAAATAATAAAAGGACTCATAACTCGCTCTACCCTCATCACACTTGTAAAATTAAACCCAAAAATTTCCCAAAATAAAAAATTAACTGTCTATTAATGTTAACAGATTATAACAATTAAGCTCGTTGAATACAGCCTTACCGTTTCTTATTTGTGTACACTTAAGGCACTGTAATATCCTTATGTGAAAACGCTGTATTGTCATTGAGTGATAGCACTGTTAAGTCCGACGTAACAGATTTTGGAGATTTCAGTGTATTTCAGAGCTTTTCGTAAGTCTATATTTCTGCATGTTTAAAATTTTTGGTTTTTTAGGGTAAACATGAAATGAAACAACACTAAAAAAGGCGTGTCTTGAGATATGTTCTGTGGGTGTGGCATCTGTTACCAAAAGATTTTGATCACTTTGTTATGCTGGTGCTGCATCTGTGTCAATTGCCACGACGCTTCACAAAATTACACGATACAAGCATATGTGAATAGTCATTATCTGCTATCGCCGCAAATACCCAGTTTTCTGTCGATAACCTAGTGATTTAGCATGCTAAATATTCTGCATTCTGCACGAATCATACCACCTATTTTAGAATATTGTTCTCGATCTGCTACATTCTGACTAAATTATAATACAATCATACTTGCATAAATAATTTTTATGACACTTCTAGAAGTAAAGAAACTTGACAGAACTTTGGGAATGAGTGTAACGTGAAAATTACAAAGCTGCTGACCACATAACGTAACCACAGAATTACTGCCATAATATTTTAGCCAGCAAAATACAGTAAGTTTCAACATGAATTGTTTCATCAAGATAGACAAAGGTGGCGGTCCCAACATAACTGTTCATTGTGACATTAATTGTTAATGATGGGACACATTGGTTATGTCTCACTTAAATTAATTACAATCTCTAGTCGATTTTGTTGAAACAACGTTTTTTGTTTCAGAATTATTTCATTATGCTACCTATTAAGAAAAGTAAAGTCTGGAAATATGAGAAAATTGATGATAAAATGGGCATGTGTCGACTGTGCCAGAAAACTATTCCAACAGCTGGAAATACTACAAATTTGATAGGGCATATAAATAACGTCCACAAAGCTATTGCCTTAGACTTAAAATAAAAACTAATGATATGCAAATAAAATTACATAATTTAGCGATTACAAGCACTCCAACGAAAGATAAGGAGCGAGTTACTGATTGCAACAAAGCCAACATCCCAAATCCACAACCGTTAACATCAAATAACACACCAACACCCCATTCAGACCAGACTATGGACACTAATTGCGAAGCAGAGTTACCTTTACGGCCTGTAAAGGTGCAGCAGTCGCTCAAGCATAGTTTCCAAGAAATTGTCTCATATACGTCTGTTACTGGTGAGCAGGCGAGAAAAATCAACAATGCTCTACTGTACATGATTTGTGAGGACAATCAGCCTTTTTATGTGGTAGAGAACGATGGTTTCAGAAACTTACTTATTGTTCCTCATTATAAATTGTCCACCAGATGTACTGTAACATGGTGGCTCAACAAGTATGAAGCCCTATCAACATTAATGAAAGTAAATGCTTAGCTTTTTGGGTGTCACGGCGCAATTTTTTCTAGGTACGGCCCTCGAATCAGTGACACTAGGAGTTTATGAACTCGATGAGAGACACACAACAGAATACATAGCACAAATGCTACTTAAAACTTGCAACGATTGGGGATTTGACACAGAGAAAGTCTCTGCAGTCATTACTGATAATGCTGTGAATATGGTTAAAGCTGTGGAATTAGCTTTTGGAGAGGAAAAAGCATATACCTTGTTTCGCTCACACGCTTGATTTAGTTGCACAAACGATATAAAAATCCATGAATTAGAAAATTTATTATCAAAAATAAAGGCTATTGTAACATTTTTTAATTATAGTTGTGTGGCAAGCGATGATTTGAGAAAGTCAGTGAATGCTGATACAAAGCTAATACAGGACATTCCGACATGTTGGAACAGCACATATTATATGATCCAAAGATTTTTGGAACTTAAAAATGTTGTGAATGACATTCTGATGTTCCATAAAGCAGCACCTCCAGGTGCAGAATTAAAAATAGTGTCATCTCTTCTTAACATATTGCGTCCACTTGAGGCTGCAACTAAAGGAATATCAGCTCTTAAATATTGCACCAGTAGTAAAGTAATACCTTTAGTGCACTGCATGCTTTCAAAACTCAAATCGCAAATCCACACGATTGATGAACCATTAGTGATGGAAGTTTATAAACTTATACTGAAAGAAATCAAAAAACGAATGGGCGCTATTGAATATGTCTCGTCTTTGGCTATTGCGACGTTATCGGACCCCAGATTTATAAAACTACATTTTGAAGACCCCATAGCTTGCGCAAATGCCGTTCAAAAAATAAAAGACATGATGAAGAGTGACCTCGGGGAAGAAAAACAAACTGAATCCGATTCGAATAATTTGGACAAACCATCAGAAGAGTTCAGTCTTTGGAGCAATCATCAAAAATTAGTTCACCAGAACTGGAAATTAAACAAGAATGAAGAAAGTGTTTTAGATGAGCTGTCTGTTTACTTGAGGACACCGAACAAAATCCACTGCAAATATGGTCCGGTTATAAGAAAGAGTTTTCAAAATTGTACAAAATAGCTTACAAATATTTAACTTTGGTGCCATTAGAAAGACTTTTTTCAAAGGCTTCACAAGTTTTAAATCAACAAAGAAACAGAATACAAGAAAAACATGTAAATAAAATCATTGTTTTGCAAAGTTTAGAGAAAAAATACTGGACATTTTATTTCTTGATTTTATAAGAATCAAAATAGTGCCTCCATTCAGTAATGCCTCATTTCCTTCTGTATGTAATCTGCCTACTTGTAATTTTAATTTAGAAAAAATATATAAATTTTAATTGTAAAATAAGTTTGATCAGAAATATAAATCTGATTTTTCCCGTCCTGTGTAAATCTTTTTACTAAAATTATATTTGATGTAATAATTCGATGTTTATTCAATGTATAAAAAATCGATGTTTTTATTTGATGCATCGACAAACATCGATATCATGTTTCGATATATCACATCGATAAAAACATCGATGTATTCTCATGATGAACATCTCTTCATGGAACTACAGACCTTACGAAAGGTTCGTTTGAAGAGCTGCATCCATGCTGCAGCGCATGCGCAGTACGAAAAGTCGTGTTTGAAGAGCTGCAGGCGCCGCTGCTGCAGCCTGCCTGCAGTCTGCCGGCTGTTCGAAGAGCTGCAGGCCTGCAGCTCATGCAGGCAGGAGCTGCAGGAGGAAATTTTCCCTGCAGCTCATGCAGCCAGACTCGCGCATGCGCATAACTCTCAGACTTGTAGTGGGTGTATAAGAAGCGCCTTTGTTCAAAGTTTTCGGAAGTCCACAGCGTTGTAGTATATAAGTGTACTACATGTTACTTCCGTCGTTTTGCGTTTCTTCTACTGTTTGTAATGGATTTTATTTGTTTGTGTATATTGATGTATTAGTATTTTATTTTATAAGTATTATATTTGTTTGTATGAAATCACCTCTAAAAATTAGAAGAGCAAAATTTTCAATAATAGGTAATTCGTCTTATGCAGACTGAAATTAAAGACATTTGTTTTACACCAGACGCATTTCGTTTTTTATTTTAAAAGCATCTTCAGTGGACTGTAAATGATATAAAAGTTGGACAGTTTGTTATTAAAGCAGTTTAAAAAAAAACAACTTCGTGCACGTTTAAATTGATATTCGATCTACTCAAGGCGTTGTATCTTCTTTACATCTCACTACTGTTTTCTGTCTTGTTGTCTGATGTTGTTTGGTTCCTGACGTGCATTTTACGGTAGTGTACGGAACTTTTCTCCTGTTTGAACTGAAGTGATAATAAATGAAACGGAAGAAACGCCACAAAAACAGGCGAAAAGTGACATACAAACCGAAAAACACACGTCAAGAGCCAACCAACCCAACCAACAAGTTGGAAAAACAGCAGTGAGATGTAAAGAAGAGACAACACCGTGAGAAGACCGTATATAAATTTAAAAACACATAGGCCTAATGTGCATAAAGTTTTTTTTAACTGTTTTCAATCTATGAATATAAAACAAACCTTTACATCATTTACAGACCACAAAAGATGCTTTTAAAATAAAAAGCGAAACGCGTCTAGTGTAAAACAGATGTCTTTAATTGTAGTCAGCATAAGCTGGATTACGTAATATACTCGATTTTAATAGCTGCTGCGGAAGATGGCCACACAACCAAATATAGTTACAAGAGCATTTTCCAATTCCATTTGTTCCAAATGTTGAGCGATTCAGATTTTGTGTCCAGTGATGACGATTTCGATGAAATTTTGCGCCAAAATAAAAGGCAGAAAAGTGAACATGTGGTTCCACAGTATTCGGAAGATGAATTTGTAGAACATTTTCAGGTGTTTCTTTATTATTCTCGTAAAACTCTATTAACGCTAATGTGGCGTCCGTGCTCCACACTGATTCCTGTGTATAGGTGGTTCCTATTCTTGTGCAGGTAACTGTACAGGTACAAGAGTAGGTGCGGATTCGGGAGGTTGGAACTTTAAAAATTCCGCGCCTGCAAATAAACGAAGACTTAATATGGAAATTTTCTAACTGAATTACACGGAAATACACAAACTATTACACGAACATTTCGATTCCTTAAACGTAAGAAAGTAATTTACTATTCGCTGGCACAATAAATCGCTCTCTTGCTACACAGAACAAGTGAGCACACGCGTGATACACAAAATGCAGGCTGCAGGTTAATATTCGAAGAACTCCGGCAGCATGCACGGCATGTGACGTCATCTTCCCAGCGCATGCGCAGTAGTGCCTGCATTGCTGCTGCAGGATCTGCATCCATGCAGCTCTTCGAACGAACCTAAAGTTACAAGCTTTATACACAGCTTGTGCAAATTATTCTTGCGTATACAGAGTTAAGCGAAAGAGATAGTAATTTCTATCGCCTTGGAGTAAACCATCATGACATTATTACAAACCAGAGGTAAATGTTACTTGTTTTTAGCATGAGAAGTATATGCCTCTTCACGATCGTTGAACGTTGTGCATGAACTTTGTGTGTCTCAGGAAATGAGGATTTTGGCTGGACCACCTGCGTCGCGAAGAAGAAAAATATTTCTATTAAAAAGCCTCAGTCTTAACGTGTGCCCCGTGTTGATGATATGCATGGCTGTTGACATGGAGCAGTCGCTAGTGGGCAACACCTGAGGATACTCTGCACTTTAGTTGTAATAAGGATTAAGGCCAAATCACACTGTCCGTCATGTCACATTACGTCACCATCCGTCAGAACATTCCACACTATTCCTAATGGCGGCAATCACACTGTCTATAACCAGACCATCACATCATGTCAAGCTTTTTCGAGAAGAATGTTTTGACGGAATTTACTTATCCCAACACCCAATGTTGAAAGTGAAGTTATGAGTGGCGATCTGTAACATAGAAAGTCATAGTTTAATACTGGAATTGAGAAGACAAAAACGCTAAATATTACTGACAGCCCAAGAAAACTTTACTATTTATGTATTTTGGTCAACTTAGTGTGGTAAAGTGAATGAGCATTTCAAAACATCGACGGCTATTTTCAAGCGAAAAAATAAACATATGAATACATCAAACAATATTTATAAGAGCATAAAAAGAACCAGTTTACTTTATCCATTACGATTTGCCTGCTGAGATCAATAATTCCATCGTACAAAACTTAATTTTTGTCCTTCGTTAGCACTGATTTTTTTCATTTAAAATGTTATTTATAGAACATTTCGTCATAAAATTACAATCTTATTGAAATAAACGATTTGCTACAGTCTTTTTTGTTACAATATTACAAAACAAATCATTTTTCAATTTCAGATATCCGACTTTAGTTTTAGGAGGACAATCACTTGAGAAAAATATGTAAGTCACCATGAAACATTTAGAATTTACCGCTAAAACAAAGTATAATAATGAAATAAGGATTAATAAGACACATTTTCGTGTAAACCATGTAATCGTCGACTATAACATGAAAATCGCGTGACGAAAATAGGTTAACATCCGAGGTTAGCAGACAATAATTCCGTCAAAACATTCTTCTCCAAAACGCTTGACGTGACGTGATGTTCCGGTGAAGGACAGTGTGAATGCTACCATTAGAAATACAGTGTTGAATGTTCTGACAGACTGTGATGTGACATGACGGACAGTGTGAATTGGCCTTTAGTCAGTACTCCTCGTTTGTAAACTTATAACAAACGTGTTGGGCATAGTTACAGAACACAGATTGTGTTTATAATTTCAGATGGAAAGGTGGTACCTTTGAAAAATGTCGCCTTTTTATATTCAGAAGGAACTGGAGGGTATTGCTGGAGAATTAAAATCTGCAAATGGTTGAGAAAGGGAATGCTGTTGGTTGAAACTTCTACTTCCCAAGAAGCAGTTAACTTACAGAAAGCCATACACCTTGCAATATAGCCTCTTGAGACTGAGTTACATGGCATTCTCAACTACTGTAAAGGCATAGGAACTTGTATGGATCTGGTGGAAATAATAACCAAAGAACTAAAAGGTGAGTGGACTGTTGAAGGCACTATTGATGTCTAGAATATTAAGAAAAGAGTCGATGAGGTGTTCATAAAACCTGACACCTTCATCCTCACCTACAAAAGCTCTAAATTCGCTGAATACGTCAAGGGAGACTTCCTATGTTTAAAAGTAAGGCCCTATGTCCTGAACCCAATGCACTGCTTTACGTTCCAGCACTTTGGGAGTACCACCTTCGTTTGCAAGGAAGAAGCCACTTGCGTAAAATATGGTAAGGCAACCCTTAGTGGTGTAGCTTGTTCACCATCTCTGAAATGTGTCAATTGCTCTAGGGAACACCTAGTTTGGAGTAGGGACTGCAGAATGCACTTGGAGGAAAAAGAAAGGGCAGGAAATTAAAACAATGAAGTCCATTTCCTATGGTGAAGCCAAAAAGACCTTTAGGGCCATACAGCCTCATTCCTCTTCATCTCTTTCGCTTCTGTTGTTCAAAGGCCAGTTTCCATGGTTGATACCTCTATGCAAAATTAAATTGCTGGTGTTGGTATTAACACCTGTATCTGTGAGTGCACTTCCAGGGCTGCAGTTGTTATAGAGCCTGAAGCCCCACTATGTACATCAGAAAAAGCTACTGTTGTCAATGTTACAGAGCTTCTGATACCCTTCCCAGCAGAGACCGCTGATCACGTCCTGGAACCTTCAAAGACAAAGACTATTCAAACTGACAGCTCTACCCCCTCTAGTGCTCACAGTAAAGAGTACAAAGCAGGAAAAAGCAAAAGGAAAAAGTCAGGTGCAGATTACATAGAGCTCATAATACCTGACCTCTCCTTAGACTCTGCTCCAGGGCTCATGGAGCTGGATGTTAATGTGTGGCAAACTTTTCGCTCTAATAATGGACCTCTCCCAAGTTCAGTGTCCTCACATAAGCGGAAAGATAAAGATACAACCTCTGTGATAGATGGCGCCCAGACAGCAGTGGAAATTATATTGATTCAGGACACATGTGGAGGAACTACGTTTGCTGACTCAGGGTAGACCAAAGTGTATAGCAGGAGACGAATTTCAGGTTTTCATACAATCCTGAGATATGTGATTATGATCTACATAGATTCGACGACCTTAGTGGTGAGAGAGCTAAAGGAGGAGTGGCTGTTTTCATCGACACAGCCTACCACACTTCTTCAATCACTCTTTAAATCAGGTTACAAGCAGTTGCTGTGTGTGTCCATAATAAATTTACTGTCTGTTCACTTCACTTGCCCCCATATGATGTACACTATGAAGAAACACTTCATGACGTCCTGACACAGCTTCTCCATCCTTTCATTTTGTGTGCTGATTTTAATACACATAATGTACTTTGGGACTCTGCAGCTACCTATCCCAGGGCTCGAGAAATTGAACCGCTTCTCTTTTCGTCATCCACCAACATTGTCCAACATTGGACAATCCACACATTTCTGTACCGCAACAGGGTTGTTCTTTGTCATTGATCTCTTACTTTGATTTTCACCCATTTCCAGTATTACTCAATGGGAAGTGGTCGATGACTTTCATGGTAGTGATCACTTCCCAATCTGGATCCATCAGCCAGATGGAATGGAGCCTGTCAGGCAAACACCACGATGGGTGCTCGGTACAGAAGACTGGACTCATTACAGCCATATTGCGGTGTTTGAACGTCAGGTCAGTCTGGAGGAATGTACCACACTGCTGATGCATCCATTCCACTGTCGAAAGGGCGACCGAAAAGACAGCCTGTCTCTTGGTGTAATGAAGACTGTCGTTCTGCTGTCAGGACCAGGCAAGCAGCTCTGTCTCTTTTTCAGTGTAGTCCAACCACAGACAACCTTGCAGTCTTTCAGGTAGCAAGGGCCAAATGTCAGCAGGTTATTCGCTAGAGCAAAAAGAAATCATTGAAACAGTTCCAGGATTCCTTAATCGTTCCACACACTGTTGAAACGTATGGGAGATCATCAGAAAGATATCTGATAGAAGAGGGAAGTGTCCGATGGCTGCTGTGATGGGGAGTGGAACTCTCCAGACTAGCCTGCGAGACATTGCCCAGACTATAGCGGTTTATTTCTCATTTCTACAGCTTCTGCCAGTCAGGATCCTGATTTACAGCGTCACAGAGTGGCTGCTGAGAGAGACAATTTGGGCTTCAAGTATACCAAGGGTCAGGATTATAACCACCCTTTTACAGTGTGGGAGTTAGATTCCTCATTGTCCGTGATTTGTGACACGTCCTCTGGTCATGACAGAATACACTACTGTGTGCTGCAGCACCTTACACAGGGAAATGAAGAAGTCCTTCTCAACCTTTTCAATGTCATTTGGGTGTCAGGTCACTTTCTCACTTCATGGAGGGAGGCAGTTTTAATTCGCCTTTTAAAATTCTACATGTATTTTTTTTATATCTAGAAGGGATACGATACTACTTTAAGGTATTTCATCCTCAGGAAACTCCAAGAAAGGGGGTTTCGTTGATGTCTTCCCCTTTTTACTAAGTTCCTTTCTCTACGCTGTTTTACGTATCGAGTCGGCGCCATTCTCTCTGATCGTTTTGAGCAAGAGAATGGTGTCCCTCAGGGTAGTGCTTTAAGCGTGACTTTGTTTGCTGTAGCAATTAAAAGTATTACTTCTGTCATTAAAAGTCCTGTCCAGTGTTCATTATTTGTTGATGACATTTATGTTTTTTCCAACGACAACTCATCAGTCACAGTTAACTCTTGGACAGTTGGACGAAAGGGCAGCAAAGACTGGTTTTAAGTTTTCAACTGGAAAAGTCTTTGTGCATTCTTTTTAACCGTTCCTGTGCCGTTTTTAACCTACCTGAACTGCGACTGAGGAACAATGTTATCAATTTTAAAGACACTGTGCATTTTCTGGATTTCAAATTTGACTGTAAACTTGTATGGTCGCCGCACCTTAAAGGCTTGAAAAGACGATACCTCAAAGCACCAAGTATTTTAGTGTGTCTTAGTCACACTTCATGGGGAGATTACAGTACTCATCTGCTCCAGTTTATAGAGTCTTTATGCGATCTCGACTTGATTATGCTTGCACAGTGTATGGGTCTAAAAGACCTTTCTATTTGAAGCTGTAGGTCATAGTATACCATGAAAGGATTAGGTTGGCCACTGGGGCGTCAGTACCTAGCCCAATACCAAGTCTCTGTGCTGAGCCACCAATTCATATGCGGCGACAGCTCCTCGTGATGCAACAGGTGTATACCAAACAGTCACGCCAGATACACCTGCATACGATTCCCTCGCTTCCCTATGGAAAGGCTTTATCGTAATCGTAATCGACTATGAGGAACACAGACTTTTGAATTTGGATTAAGGATTTTTTTTCGATCGGGTTGGCAGGTTTTAATATTTTACATCGAGTTTGGAGTAGATTTCCACATTGGCTATTACAGAGGCCCAGACTCTTTTTACACTTGACGAATTAAAAAAAGATTGCACTCCTGGCATTTACAATTCAGTCCGAGTTTTTAACATTTTAGATAGACATCACAATCTGACAATGGTGTACACTGACAGATCAAAACAATAGGACTCTGTTGGGCGTTCCATAGTGTTTTCTTATTGTATCTTGAAGATTCACCTGCTCACTGTCTGATCGGTAGTTTCAGCAGAGGTGCATGCAATCCTCAAGCCACTAAAATAAATCTGACGTGTTGTGGGTAAACGATTTATTCCCTACTCCAATTCCCTTGCCCTTGCCTTACAATCGCTACAAAGCATTTACTCATCTGAAACTACCACACAATTGATTCATGAGCAACTGTACTTCCTCCAATGGTGGGGTAAGGTGGTGTCGTTCCTTTGAGCCCAGGGCATATTGGGATACAGGGTAATGAAGTGGCTGATATGGCCACATTGCTTTGCAGTGACTAGAAGTCACAGAATGTGTTATTCTCCTGCGGGATGTTTTCTCTTTGTTGTGGCAGAGGTTTCTTGAGTTATGGAAGGAGACGTGGCTGGGAGCAGTAGGTAACAAACTGTAGTTGGTTAAACCAACTGTCCAACCGTGGCATTCAGGCAGCATGAAGTGACCCTGAAATGCCTCTGAATCGGACACTGCCCTTTGACTTACAGCTTTTTACCCCATCAAGAGGACACTCTCCATTATGTGATGCCTGTTGGGAACAAATTAATGTGCGGTACATTTAACTGATTGTATTTTATATGGTTCTGAGAGGGCAGCAGTAAATCTTGGTGGCGTTCTCTGTTTTAGTTGATAACGAGACAAGTACTAACAGAGTTTTTAATTTTTTAATCGTCTGGACTCTGACCTAACTTTTTAGGCTGGAAGTTTTAGTGTATTGTAGAGTGCCTGGCTCATCCCTTTTACTCCAGTGATCGGCCAGCTGCAATACTATGGTATTGTGTTTTAGGTGCTTTTAGAACTGTCTAATTTAGTAGACAAAATTGTATTACCAATATGCAACGATATGCACCTGTTTCTGTGGTGGTTGTAGTTGAGTCGCCCCCCCCCTCTCCACCCCTTCCAGCACCCACCTGTGTCCCACGGGTGGAAGGAACGGCAATGAGTGTCACCCACTTCTTAGAGCCAGCGGATTTCTTGACTTTCATGCGGGGCAGCCCATTATCGGGAATCGTGCCCACGCTGACGGACCACGTGTAATCGCTGTAGAAAATTCAGGCATCTCACCTGAGTGTGTTGCTCCTCTGCTCGGGGCTGCAATAAGACCTCACACCCTCGCAATTTTGGTGATTCGCCCATGGATATTAATAAGGTTGTTTCCGTAGACGTACAGACACCAAAATTGTTTATTGACCTCTGCATTATGTGGAAAACTGTCATGCTTCAAGTGGACACGGGCACGGGCACTTCTAAGCTTGGGTACAGTGGCGGCTCTAGCATGTGTCACATGAGTGGACCAAGGGTGGGCCAGATTATAAAATGGGTGGGCCCAACCTCGAGTTCAGATGGATAAATATGAAGGACATAATGTAGTTTACAATATCAAGTTATTGACCTTAGACAATTTTGCTAATTCATTATAATATTTACCGGTATAAGCCATGTTTGTTTAGTAATTCAGATTAAATTTATGTCTCTGTATTGAATATTTATAGTTACTGTTTATTAATTCTGTTCATTTATGTATCTGTATCAACAGGGGACTGATGACCGTTGTAGTTTAGTCCCCCTTAAACAACCAAATAACAATGTATCAACAAGATAATATTTCACAGAGTGATATTTTCAGCGAATTCAACTTCTATCTGCCTTCTTTTTCTTCTGGTTTATCACACTCCCTTAAAAATCCTCTTTCTTTGCCTTTGTGTATCTTGAAATACTTCATATAGCATTATTTTTTCTCTATAAGCAGTTGATTGTACAGTCGCTGTAACAAGTTAAGGTTTCATTCAGTTTGGGATAACATTTTTTGGCCTAGCCAAAAGACAAGGGCCTCTAATGCTACCTCAGTCTCATGACTTCCTGTACCACAGTCTCCTATATCTACAAGGTGTGTCTCCAAACATGAAGCATGGTGACAGGCCCATCTAGTGCCACTTAATTTTTTTTGCACTGAAAATCATAAAAACATAAGAGTCCCTGCATGTCATAAATCTGTGGCTGACTTGATACCTCTAAATGTTGCTACTATGACAAGATTTAACTTACGATTCATTCAGCGCAGAGGAACTCACAGGGGGGTGGGTGGGGGGGCATGACGCAAATTCGTCATTGAAATTTCTGGGCGGGGGAGGGGGGGGGGTGATAAATGAGTACTTTTGGCCAGCTGGGGGAGGGGTGTTTATAAAACAATTTACAAAACGTGAAATAAAAGACATTTAATTTCAAAATTAAAAGGCAAAACCATATTTATTACGTAATAAACTAGGAATCCAAGACTTAACATCTTGGATGTGGAGGGAGAGGGGGAGGCGTTGGTCGCAGTTGGGGGGGGGGGTGTCATTGGCCAATCAGTTGGGGGGGGGGGGGGCACCTCTGATTCAGTGTGTGTAGATGGCTTGAGGGACTTGAACACTAGCACAAGAAACAATCATCACAGCAGCTCCATCATATGTCTGTGCAACACAGTAATTAGATTAACTCCACAGTTTGCTAGTTTCTTTTTAATGCAGACTAACAAAGAAGAAGTATGCAATATTTTTGCAGGTTCAGAGCCTACAAACCTTTCGTATATGTTACCAACTAAACAGTACCGAATGACAATAATTGATAGTTGCTCAGTTTTTGAACAATCTTTGGACTCGTCAACCATTAGAACAAAATACTGAGCTTCTTTCACTTAATCTAAGATATGTTCTAGCACGATATTACTCATGGTGCTCTGAATTTTTTCATTTTCCATATCATGATGTCTGTATATTTTCCCTTTTGGATCCAAGTTTTTTCCTAACACTTGGATCTTTTTTTCCCTTACAAGTTCCATTAACTCTAAAAAATTTCCCTTATTTCTACATCTACATCTACATCTACATCGATACTCTGCAAATCACATTTAAGTGCCTGGCAGAGGGTTCATTAACCACCTTCATAACTTTTCTCTACCGTTCCATTCTCTAATAGCGCGCGGGAGGAAAGAACACCTAAATCGTTCCGTTTTCGATCTGATTTCTCTTATTTTATTGGGATGGTCATGTCTCCCTAAGTAGGTGGGTGCTAGCAAAATATTTTCACATTCAGAACTAAAAGTCGGTGATTGAAACTTCGCCAACAGATCACGCCGCAATGAATAACGTCTTTCTTTTAATGATTTCCACCCCAATTCGTGCAACATTTCCGTGACGCTTTCCCCCCCGTAACGTGATAAAACATAACGAGCTGCCCTTCTCTGAACCTTCTCAATATCTTCCGTCAGTCCCACCTGGTGAGGGTCCCACAAGGGGCAACAGTACTCCAAGAGAGGACGCACAAGTGTGATGTAGGCAGTCTCTTTGGTGGAGCTGGTGCATCGTCTAAGCGTTCTGCCAATGAAACGTAACCTTTGGTTCGCCTTCCCCACAATATTTTCTATGTGTTCTCTCCAGTCGAAGTTGTTCGTAATTGTAACTCCTAGGTATTTGGTAGAATTTACGACCTTAAGGTTTGACTGGTTTATCGCGTAATTGAAGTTCAGCGGATTTCTTTTAGTGGTCATGTGTATTACTTCACACTTTTCTTTATTTAGTGTCAATTGCCAATTTTCGCACCAAGCAGAAATTTTGTCTAAATCGCTTTGCAGTTGCTTTTGATCCTCTGTTGACTTCACTAACCGATAAACGACAGCATCATCCGCGAACAGTCTAAGGGAGCTATTCAGATTATCTCCTAAATCGTTTATAAACACGAGGAAGAGTAGGGGACCTATAACGCTTCCCTGTGGAACGCCAGATATCACTTCTGTTTTACTCGATAACTTACCGTCAATTACAACGAACTGTGTCCTTTCTGATAGGAAATCGTGAATCCAATCGCACAATTGGGGAGATATTCCATAAGCACGCAATTTCATAAGAAGCCGCTTGTGGGGTACAGTATCAAAAGCCTTCCGGAAATCCAGAAATATGGAATCGATTTGAGATCCCTTGTCGATGGCACTTAACACTTCATGTGAATAAAGGGCAAGCTGTGTTTCGCAAGAGCGATACTTTCTGAATCCGTGCTGACTATTGGTTAATAGGTCGTTCTCTTCGAGGTAGTACATAATATTCGAACAAAGTATATGTTCCAAAATCCTACTGCAAATCGACGTCAATGAGATAGGCCTGTAATTTTGGGGATCACTCCTATTGCCTTTCTTGAATATTGGAGTAATTTGGGCAACTTTCCAGTCTTTGGGTACGGATCTTTCGCTGAGTGATCGGTTGTAAATTATAGCTAAGTACGGAGCTATTTCATCAGCATACTCTGAGAGGAATCTAGTTGGTATACAATCTGGCCCGGAAGATTTATTTTTGTTTAGTGACTTAAGTTGTTTTACTACTCCAGGAACATCTACTTCTAAGTTTCGCATGCTGGCAGCTGTTCTTGGATTGAATACTGGAGTGTTCACTTCGTCTTCTCTGGTGAAAGAATTTCGGAAAGCTGTGTTTAGTAATTCTGCCTTAGCAGTACTGTCGTCGGTAGTATTACCATTGCTATCGCGTAGTGAAGGTATTGTTTGTGTTTTGCCGCTAGTGTATTTCACATATGACCAGAATTTCTTTGGATTTTCTGCAAGATTACGAGACAGGATTTCGTTGTGGAAACAACTATAAGATTCTCGCATTGAAGTCCGCGCTAGGTTGCGAGTTTCAGTAAAAGATTGCCAGTCTTGCGGATTCTGTGTCTTTTTAAATTTTGCATGCTCAGTGACCGGCGGCCAGTGCACACGTGACCAACAGCAGCTCTACATTGTACGGTAACCGGCTTCTTAATAGAAGCGACTTATTTACATTTCGTGTGTGCTTTCTCTTGCAGCTCTTTATACTTTAGTGTGCTCGCGTGTTTGTTTATTAATAATCGCTTTTTTTTGTCAGCTCAGTTACTGAATTTTTTATTTATTAGCTCGCGTATATATTTTTCAGATTCGCCGTTAATAAACAGTTCAGCGTTAGGTTTATACCTTGCAAAGCTCGTTGTTTATCAAACTTCTCTTGCTGTTGTGTATATTTACTTAGATTCGCGTTCAACTAGTCAGTTCAGTGCATTCATCCGCAGTGTAAATCCGCCACGTGACCAGCTCTTTTGTTTTGATCGTACTCGCGGTTGGTAGTCCTACACTTCAGTTGCTCAGTGACCGGCGGCCAGTGCACACGTGACCAACAGCAGCTCTACATTGTACGGTAACCGGCTTCTTAATAGAAGCGACTTATTTACATTTCGTGTGTACTTTCTCTTGCAGCTCTTTATACTTTAGTGTGCTCGCGTGTTTGTTTATTAATAATCGCGTTTATTTGTCAGCTCAGTTACTGAATTTTTTATTTATTAGCTCGCGTATATATTTTTCAGATTCGCCGTTAATAAACAGTTCAGCGTTAGGTTTATACCTTGCAAAGCTCGTTGTTTATCAAACTTCTCTTGCTGTTGTGTATATTTACTTAGATTCGCGTTCAACTAGTCAGTTCAGTGCATTCATCCGCAGTGTAAATCCGCCACGTGACCAGCTCTTTTGTTTTGATCGTACTCGCGGTTGGTAGTCCTACACTTCAGTTGCTCAGTGACCGGCGGCCAGTGCACACGTGACCAACAGCAGCTCTACATTGTACGGTAACCGGCTTCTTAATAGAAGCGACTTATTTACATTTCGTGTGTACTTTCTCTTGCAGCTCTTTATACTTTAGTGTGCTCGCGTGTTTGTTTATTAATAATCGCGTTTATTTGTCAGCTCAGTTACTGAATTTTTTATTTATTAGCTCGCGTATATATTTTTCAGATTCGCCGTTAATAAACAGTTCAGCGTTAGGTTTATACCTTGCAAAGCTCGTTGTTTATCAAACTACTGAGTCCTCTGACGTACTTACTTGGAAAAAACAAAGGTTTTTAGAATGGCTAGGAACTGTGACTGCTGCGAACGGATGGAGACAGAGTTGGTGACTCTTCGCTCGCAGCTTCAGGCGGCGTTGGCTTCGCTGGCATCGCTTGAGACTGCGGTGGGTGGGCGCCGCTGTTGTGGGCCGCTCGCGGGGGTACAGCAGACGCCCTGTGCGTCTGTTGTGCCCTCCGATCGGCCTGCGGCTGTGGCCAGCCCACTCACTGCCCGCGAGGAGGTAGCCCCCCAATCCGTGGTGGATTGGGAGGTCCCCTCAGCGCGTGTCAGGCGGCGTAAGACTTCCCGGGGGACCGAAGTGGAGGCCTCCCCGGTTAGTCTTGCCAACAGATTCGAGGCGCTGTCTGTGGCAGGGGATGTTCCTGATGCGGATGGTGTCGCTTGTCCTGTACTCGCCCCTCTGCCTTCAAGATCCGGGCACTCACAGAGGGTGGGTTTGTTGGTAGTTGGGAGCTCCAACGTTAGGCGGGTAATGGAGCCCCTTAGGAAAATGGCTACTAGGGAGGGGAAGAATTCCAATGTGCACTCTGTGTGCATACCGGGGGGAGTCATTCCGGATGTGGAACGGCTCCTTCCGGATGCCATGAAGAGCACAGGGTGCAGCCAACTGCAGGTGGTGGCTCATGTTGGGACCAATGATGTGTGTCGCTTTGGATCGGAAGAGATCCTCTCTGGTTTTGAGCGGCTATCAGAAGTGGTTAAGACTGCCAGTCTTGCTTGCAAGATGAAAGCGGAGCTCACCATCTGCAGCATTGTCGACAGGACTGACTGCGGACCTTTGGTTCAGAGCCGAGTGGAGGGTCTGAATCAGAGGCTCAGACGGTTCTGCGACCGTGTCGGCTGCAGATTCCTCGACTTGCGCCAAAGGGTGGTGGGTTTTCGGGTTCCGCTAAATAGGTCAGGAGTCCACTACACTCAGGAAGCGGCTACACGGGTAGCGGGGGCTGTGTGGCGTGGACTGGGCGGTTTTTTAGGTTAGATGGCCTCGGGAATACACAAAATGGGTTTCAGTCTCAAAGGGGGCAGGTCAGACACGGGAAGAAAGTAGACATAAAAACCATTGGTGTAACAGTTGTAAATTGTCGTAGCTGTGTTGGGAAAATTCCAGAGCTCCAAGCGCTGATAGAAAGTACTGAGGCACAAATCGTTATAGGTTCTGAAAGCTGGCTGACGCCTGAGATAAATTCGGCCGAAATTTTTTCAAAGGGCCAAATGGTCTTCAGAAAGGATAGAATAAATAAAACAGGGGGTGGTGTGTTTATTGCTGTTACAAACGGTTTATCCTGCAACGAAATTGAGGCAGATACTTCCTGTGAATTGGTCTGGGTAGAGGTTATACCTGACCACCGAAATAAATTAATAATTGGATCTTTTTATCGGCCCCCTGACTCAGACGATGCGGTTGCAGAAATGTTCAAAGAAAGCTTGAATCATATTTCAAATAGGTATCCGAAGCATACTGTTATAATCGGTGGCGACTTTAATTTACCCTCGATATGTTGGCATAATTACGTATTCAAAACCGGGGGCAAATATAAAACATCGTCCGAACTAGTTCTGAATGCTTTTTCTGAGAACTACTTCGAACAGTTAGTTCATGAACCCACTAGAATAGTACGTGGTTGCGAAAATACTCTTGATCTCCTAGCAACAAATAATCCCGAGATAGTAATGAGCATCAAAACAGATACAGGGATTAGCGAACATCGAGTTGTAGTAGCGAGACTGAATATCGAAATTCCCAAATGCACCAAAAATAAACGAAAAATATATCTATTCAATAAAGCAGATAAAAATTCGCTTCACGCTTTCCTGAGTGATAGTCTCCAGTCCTTCAAAACTAAAAATGCGAGTGTTGATCAGTTGTGGCTTACATTCAAAGACATAATATCAGTAGCAATCGAGAGATTTGCACTACCTTTTAATTCATTATGCCCTCTTTGAGCTATTTCTTAAAGACCTAAGTACCTGAGTACATTGGCAAACATTTCTATGTATCCTCTGTTTTCCTGAACTTCCAGAGCATATGTTTCATCTAGTGGAGCATAAACTAATGCGTTCTCTTCAAACTTTTGAAAGACTCCTGAGTCACTACATCGCTCCTGTGTGCGAAACTGGTATCAAGCTACTTAAAGACAGAATCACACTCTCTTGATCTCTTCCAGTTAAACCCTCACAAAACTAAGAAATTAGCTTTTTGTACCTTGAGTGTGCTGACGGAAAAATCGACAGACAAAACAAAATGCAGCATCATTTAAGATACTATATTAGAGTCAATAATGCATTTTGTACAAACCTGGCTGGAAATTTCTTTTTCTGTCTCCAAACAAGCGAAAAGGAAAATGCCTTAATAGAGGGTGTTTTGGTTCATCAGTAGCTTTTGTAGATATTTCACATTCTAAAGCAGGTGTACTAGCACTGCTTCTGCTGCTACTGATAAGTATAGATCAGAAATCTTTACCTTCATTTTCACCAAGCTTTTCATTGTCCAACAGTTTTATCCTTTTTTATACTTTCATTTCACCATCGGAGGACACAATTTTTTCCTACTTCACTTTCTGCTTCATGGATTTCTGCACTTACACTCAGAGACGTAGTAATTTCCTCATTTGATTAAATATTTTTCTTAGTTGCCGATTGAAGTAGTCTGATACCTGATATGCTAGATTGTTTTGCCTTGTTACTGCGTTCTCTTTCGATAAAAGAAACATGCAAAATTCACACAAAAACGCAATGAATAAGATTATACCTGGAATGTTTTTATTGTTTACCGTTAAACACGCGCAAACGCTAACCCGAAACAGGGAAGAACCATTTATGTATTCTATATATGATCGACAAGTTCGTTTGCTTGTACGGATCAATCGATAATTCCGTGTTAACTTCGTCGTCATAAGATCTGATTCGAACGTATTTGTCTTATTTAACGGCTTCATCATAGAACAAATTAATAGAGTAGGTTATCATATCTGTCTATAACTAGTTACTTAATTTTATAATATAAAGTTTGACTTTTATTCTGAAAAGTGTGTGACTTATGGCCAATTCACAATATCCATCACGTGAACGTCACGTCACATCACCATCACATCAAGTTGTATTCACACTGTCCGTCACGTCAATTCGCCCATCTCAATACGCGATGTTGAAAGTGAGGTTATGAGTGGCGATCTGTTATGTAGAAAGTCATAGTTTAACACTAGACTTGGGGGAACAACAATGCTAAATGTTACTGACGGCCAAAGAAAACTTTACAGTGTATGTTTTTGGCCAACTTTCTGGGAACTGAAACAACAGTTTAAAACATCGACATCTATTTTCAAGCGAAAAAATAAACATATGAAAACATCAAACAATACTTATAAGAGCATAAATAGCGCCTGTTTACTTTATCCATTACGATTTGCCCGCTGTCATTGTTCAAATACCATCGTAAACAACTGAATTTTTGTCTTTCATTAGAACTGACATTTTCCATTTAAAATGTTATTTAATGAAAAATGTGCAATCAAATTACAATCTAATGCAAATAAACAGTTTGCTTCAGTCTTTTCTGTTACAATGTTATGTAACATAAACAATTTTTTGGTTTCAGATATCTGACCTCGATTTTAGGGGGGCACTCAATTGACAAAAATATTTAAGTCATCAGGGAACATTTGAGACTTACCCCTAAAACGAAGTATAACAATAAAATAAAGATGAATAAGACACATTTGCATATAAACAGTGCAATCGTCGAGTGAAACATATTATTCGAGTGTCGAAAATAGGTTAACTTCCAATGTTAGCAGACGGCCGTTCCGTCAAAACATTTTTCTTGAGACAGCTTGATGTGACGTTGACATGACGTGATGAGACAGTCCAGTGACAGACAGTGTGAATGCCACCATTAGAAACACATTGCAGAATGTTCTGATCGACGGTGACGTGACGTGACAGACAGTGTGAATTGGCCTTTATTTGGATGGGACAGTGGGTGGGCCAAGAAAATTTTGGGTGAGCCTGGGCCCACCCTGACCCAACCTTGGCGCTGCCCCTGCTCATCAAGCATTAGTCTCCCCTATATTAGGTCCAGCGCCGTGCGCGTTGGTCGACTGCAGCGGCCACTCCAGGGGTCGTTTGTAGCTGAGGCCATGTATCAGAATGTTAGCTGCCACACAGTGCCGTTTGTGGTCGTTAACAGTGCAGCAGCTACAAATATCTTTGGCCTCAAAGCATTCCATGCCATTGGTTTTACTATTACTGATTCTGTCTGCTTCGTTTCCGATCAAATTCTGTACGAGAGTCTCTCTCATCTGTGTGTGGAATTTGCGTCTTAGTTTTTACCGGGTCTTGGGTGTGCTAAGAATTTTCAGGCCTCCATTACACTAAAACACATGGCTCGGCCCCTTCTGATCGCCCTCCATTGCGCTGTTAAAACTGAATTAGATCAACTGACAGCTGAGGGTATTTTGATTCCTGACACAGCCAACGAGTGGGGCTCACCTCTAGTCATCCATATGCAAGCCCTCAAGAGTCATGCACTTCCGTGGTGACTTTAAGAAAATTGTGAATTTCCACTCCATTATTGATCCTTTCTTGATCTCTCGCCCGACGAAATTGATAGACCAGGGAGGGGGGGGGGCAGTATTTTTCGATGATCTGTACTTGCGATCGAGCTTTTCGGACACTTAAAGTGACCCTCCTTGTGGTTCCTTGCCTCGCTACATACACCCCTGAGGTCCCGCTGGTGGTAGCGTTGCTGGCACATGGGTTCTCGGATGGGTTAGAATACCTATTGGTGTTTGCATCTATAACACAGAGGCACAGCGCCGATATTCACAGGTGGATAAGGAGGCCCTATCTACCTTGTTTTTGCTTTCAAAATATTTTATGTTTATCTCTATGTGTCCAAGTTCACCCTATACACATACTACCGCCGACTAGTGTCATTGTTCCACCCTTTTGCAGCTCTTCCGGACAAGGCAGCCCATTGTCTCCAATGCCAGGCCTTGTACCTATCCCATTTTAATTACGAGGTACAGTACTGGTTGATGGCTCATCACGCTGATGCCTCGTCTCGCCTCCTGGTAGAACTCGACCCGGTCTTTGATGCAGAAGGACTTTTGTGTTTCCCGGTGGACAAGTCGGCAGCAGAAATAGTCACGGGTTTCCCTATCATTAGTTTACGGATCGCAGAGGCTGTGGCTACAGACCCTGTTCTCCAGGCCATCCTTAGCCGGGTGCAGCAGGGCTGGTCGGAGCATCCCCCGGGTTGGGTGTTGGATCATTTCCACAATTATTTTGCAATACATCACCACCTTAGCATCTATAAGGGTATTCTACTTCTATTCACGGAAGATGGATCCCACCAAGTAGAAGTTCCAGCATCGTTGCGCCGCCAAATTCTAGATCTTCAACACTGCGACCACTGGGGCGTCTCTGGCACCAAGATGCTTGCTTGTCGGCATGTATATTGGCCGGGCATAGATGGGGACATAGCTCGCATAATAGCAGGGTGCTCTTCTTGTGCATCCCAACAAGCAGCTCCTCGCTCATCTCTGTCCCCATGACCTGCTCTCTCTGCATCTTGAGACCAACTCCATGTTGATTTTCAAAAATGTTCAAATGTTTGTTAAGCTTATGGGACTTAACTACGGGGTCATCAGTCCCTAAACTTACAAACTACTTATCAACTACCTTATACTAAAGATGGCACAAATATCCATGCCCGAGGGGGGATTCGAACCCCCGAACGTAGTGGCCGTGCAGACCGTGACTGGAGCGCCTCAGTTTCCTCGGCCACCACGGCCGGCTGTTGATTTTGCAGGGTCTTTCTTGGACAGCTATTGGCTTGTGGTTCTCGACGCATACTCAAACTTCCCGTTCTTTATACACCTGGCCTCCACTTCTGTGGACGTTACTGTGCACTCACTGGTAGATATTTTCTAAAGAAGTTCTCCCGGCTGCGTTGGTGACTGATAATGGGCCCTAATTTAACTCGCAACATTTTCAAAACTTTTGTTCTAACTGTGAGATTCGCCACGTCCTCGCCCCACAGTCCAGTGGGGTGGCAAAAGATTTGTACACACTTTCAGTGCTGAAATGGATAAGTAAGTGCCACATCTTTCGGTGGCAAATGCCCTTCTTCGGTTCCTTTCGTCATATTGGTCCACCCCAGCTGCTCTGCATAGTCCCACCGAGCTTCTGCACAGCCACCCTCATCGGACATGCCCCCTCCTATTCCTTCATCTCATTTTGCCCCAGGTTTGGTGATCTGGGCTCGAGGTTACAGCTGCCATCCTGGCTGGGTCTCTGCCATGGTCATTCCAGACTGCAGCTGTTGTCTCTGTGAGTGTCCGTTCTTCCACCGATACCCTCACCCACAATCATGACCAGCTATGGGTCTGCCAGCCTTCTCCCTCACCTACAAATCCTTACTGTAGCTTTCCATCCTTGTTCTCCTGAATTTTTTGGGGAGGGTCCTCTCCCAGTTTCAGCCCGCAGGGACCTCACTGCCCGCCAACGCGGGCCCAGTGTTCTCGATGGAGATGTGGCCGGAGGAGGGGATGGAGGATCGATCGCCATCACCTGTGCCGGGAGCGGCAGGACATCCTTCACGGAGGCAGACCCCTCGCCATGCAAAGGGGCTCCATCTGTATGAGTTGGTTCTGGTAAGCTGCTTGCCAATCGGATGGAGGTGGAGCCATACCATCAGCCTGAATTCTTCCCCGCTGTTCAGGGATCCCCCTGCCCCTCCCCCTCCCGAAGGGGGAGGGATGTCATGGGCTAGCAAGACATTCAAATTGGACGCACCCATAACACACATTGTTCACAGACGCTGGCTCAGCCACAATAGTTTGCAGCCCGGACACGGGAGTTCACGGACATCAAGAACAGCTGAAAAACCAGCCACACGCCATCTGCCGGTGGCGCACTGTCAGACGGCATGCAGAGCCAAGCGGCATTCAGTCTGTAAATGTACGCTGAGTGGAATAAAGTCTTTGTACCAAACAGTGTTTACTTTATGTTATTTCTCAAATATAAAAATAATGCAAATTGTACAATGAATAATTTATTGAAAATCCATTTGCCTTTTCCTACGAGCGGAGACTTTTAAGAAAGCATTCATAGAGGTCTAAGATGCTGTGTACGAAATCTTTCTTGACCGAGCATGTGGCTAGTTCTATTAGCTGCTCTTGAAGCGGTAGAAAAATTGTTGACCACATACATGAACAATGTGTAAAGTAATTTATTATATTAAAATATGGAAAAGCTAGATTGAAAGGTCACGAAGAGGAGATGGGGATTAATCATGGTAGATTAGTAGGCCTAGGCCTACATTAATAAGGTAGCCTAAACTGGCCTAACTTTGGCCATTTTTTTACCAGTCTTAATGTGAAGACAAAAACTAAATGTTTTATATAAATAAGGTATCATTCTCTATGGTAGGTTGTAAACTATGAAAGAAGAAAGATAATATTCACAGAACTTACTTTTTTTCTTTATAAAATTTGTAATATTGTTTGAAGTTTTCCTGGAAATAGGGTAACTATGGCCACCAACAAACTGGTATGAAAATATGAAGATAGGCATGTCTGCATTATCTCTGGCCACCTCAGATTAATGCTACAACACTAGGAGAGCCATCCTCTAAATTCTCTTGGACTCATTCTCTGATACAGTATTCTACAGGAAGGTTTTCTTTGAAAATGGGCGCACTTCTTCTCTCCTTATCCAAATAGTTATATTACAAGCAGTCTTAAGTCCTTAGGTGTTATAGAAAAACCCTATAAAGCACACTGGGTAAGACTGTGAACTAGAGGCTTCTCTTTGTAGTAAAATAAATGATTGGATACTATTTTTGTTGTGCACTTAGGTACATATATTACAATATTTAAGCATTTCAAAATTTCAAATTCAAAAAATAATCAAGAGAAGATTGATACTTATTTTTCCTGTGTAATTTTTGTTTTTGTTTTCCCTGGAGTGTGGTCCATGGTCTTTGGTTGCACCATGAGTGCTGTTAGAAGACTCGCGGCATTGCTCCCCTTCCTGAAAGAACAGCAACTCGCTGTTATGTTTCCTTTGCAGCCAGCTGCAGTGTCATGGATCTTGTCATGATTCCTCTGTATGACAGTTCTGGAGAGTCCTTCCCTTGTGTCTGCACACCTTCCTTGTGGTGACGATAACTGGTGCCAGACCCTCCTGATGTGGCTTCATTATTACCATAACGGTCTTCACAGTCCTTGAACAAGAGTCCGTTTCTGTCTATTTGTTCTCTGGGATCGTTGTAAGGCTTCATACGAAGGACGTGCACAATGTCTCTTCTTTTTTTATTGATTTGAGGACGGATCATAATCCTCGACTTTGTATGTGACGTCTGCCAGGAGGCGTATGACACGATATGGATTAAAGTATCACTTCAGTAACGTTTCCGATAGTCCAACTTTCTGTACAGGGGTAAAAATCAATACCAGATCTCCTGTGATGTACACAACAGCTCGTTGCTATACTGCAGGCGGTCCTTCTCCTGGGTGTCCAGTGTCCTTATGCAAGCCAGCTTTCTTGCTTCTTCAGCCCTGGTGATGAGCTGTTTCAGATGATCATCCTCAGTACCATCCAGTTGGAATGGAAACAGCGTATCCATTGTCATCTCAGCCTCATGACCATGGAGCAGGAAAACCAACATGAAGCCTGTGGTGTCTTCCCTTGCTGTATTAGGAACACAACTGGCAGTATTGTATCCCAATCCTTCTGCTCAACATCGACATCATAACTATTAACGTCTTGTTAAAACATTCTGTAACACCATTTGTCTGAGGATGGTAGGCAGTAGTTACTCTGTGCACAATGTTGCAATGTGACATTACCTGTGATACTAGTTTTGACATGAATACTTTTCCTCGACCAAATGTAATCACACGTGGTGCACCATGCTTCATAATAATGTCTTAGCTGGCCGGAGATGGGCTGGAACAACTAGTAGCCATTTGGACCCAGTGGATTGTAGTTGCTCTTATACAATGTCCTGTTTATCAGTTGAAACTCTCCTTTGGTCAGTTCTCCTTTCTCCAAGGCCTCTACAGTTTTTAATAATGCTGGATATTCCCTCTTTTCAGCTGTAATGCCACCTAACTCAGTGAGGGCTGATATTTCATTCATGCTGTTGTGTTCCACTAATGGATTCCTCGAAAGACAGTCTGCATTCTTGTGTTTGCGCCCGTTTTTGAATAGCACTGTGACATCATACTTTGGAGTCTTAGTGCCCATATTGCTAGTCAACCTGATGGATCCTTCACATTGGTCAGCCAACATAAAAAATAGTGGTCTTTCACGATGGGGAATGACTTACCAAATAGATACGGCCGGAACTTGTTGATGGCCCAGATAATGGCAAGACACTCCCTTTTGGTTGTAGAGTGTTAATCTCGCACTTTGAGAGAACTCTTGATGCATAAGCTATCACATTTTCAGCACCTTCCTGCACTTGTACAACTGCACCAATTCCATAACCACTGGCGTCTGTGTGAAGTTCAGTTTCCGCATTCTCATCATAGAAGGCTGGAACTGGTGTGGGCCGGCCGCGGTGGCCGAGGGGACTGAGGCACTTCAGTCACGGTCTGCATGGCCACTACGGTCGGGGGTTCGAATCCCCCCTCAGGCATGGATATTTGTGCCGTCCTTAGGATTAGCTAGTTCATAAGTAGTTTGTAAGTTTAGGGACTGATGACCCCGTAGTTAAGTCCCAAAGCTATACAAACATTTTGAAACTGGTGTGGAAGTTAGAGCCTCCATAAGGTCCTGGAAAACTCGTTCTTTCGTCTCATCCCAGTAAAACTTGGCGTCTCCCTGCAGAAATTCTTGCAATGGTCGTGCCTTGTTACAAAAACCTTCTATGAAACGATGTTAGTATGAGCACAGACCGAGGAAATTTCTCACATCACGGATGTGCTGAGGAGTTGGAAATTCTGTGACTGCCCTTACTTTATCTGGATCAGGAAGCACTCCATCTCCATTCACTAGTTGCCCCAGGATTTTTATTTCTTTCGCAACGAAGAGGCACTTCTTTGGGTTGAGGTGAAGTCCTGCAGTCTGAACACACTTCAACGTAGTTGACAGGCGGCTTTGATGTTCCGCAAATGTCCTTGAGAAAACGATAATGCCATCTAGATAACAAAGACATGTCGTCAATTTAAGATGTTGAAGCAAATAGCCCATCATGCATTTGAATGTGGCTGGGGCATTACATAGTCCAAACGGCATGACCTTCAATTCATAGAGGCCATCAGATGTAACAAAAGCCGTCTTCTTCCTGTCAGCTTCGTCATCCTCGATTTGCCAGTAACCTGTCTGCATGTCCATGGTTGAGAAGTACGTAGCTCCTTTCAAACAGTCTAACGTGTCGTTAATGCAGCAATGGGTAGATATCTTTCTTTGTGATTTTGTTCAGCTGTCGATAGTTGACACATGGCGTGCCATCCTTCTTCTTCACAAGTGCCACCGGAGACAACCAGGGACTCTCTGAAGCTTGAATAATGTCATCGTGCAACATCTTCTTCACTTCGACCCAAATTATCCGTCTTTTAGTTGGCAACACTCTGTACGAACGCTGGCTAATTGGTGGATGATCCCCAGTATTGATATGATGTTTTATCATGGGCCGTTTCATCTGGTTCTTCTCCTGCCTGGACTGGAATACACCTGAAAATTGATGTACTATGGTTAACACCTGCTGACATTGTTCCTGTGTCAGACTGGGCCCTATATACAATGCCATAGTAGTTTCCTCTAGTGCGTTGTCAGCAGTAACAGAAGAGCATGAGACTTCGTCGATGACATTGAGCTCACCATCCTGGACTGGTTTGGCTGTTCTAATACACATTTATTTAGAAATGAGTTGCAGTTGCTCATGAAAATTAGTGATCCAAAGTTCTCCTCAACCATCTGTAATGCTTATGATAGCCGGTGGTATGTAGACAGGTTGGCTATTGATGATGACATCAATGAGATATCTTAGCAACTGTCATCCATGGAGGAGTTTCATATGCGGCGGCCTCACCTCTGTAGATGGTCGCATTACCTACTTCTCCTGTACAGGGCAGCTAGGCAAGCGGCTGGTATCTCTTTAAGGCGATGGTGAATGGCAGCAGCGTGTTGAAGAGCGACCACATCCAGGATATGGCAATGGGCTTCATCCCATAGGTTGACAGTAATCATCTGCAGTTGACTGCCATTGAAAGGACTGCTCTGATAGTTGGCGTATTGCAGCATAATAATTGTCAAATACTGATCTTCTCTCCGTACAGTATTGTACAACATGTCCGCAGTGAAAACATAATGTCTGTCCTCAAGACATCTGTCCTCCTGCGAGGCTTCACATTTGCTAGAAAAGTTGGTTGTGCCCGTGTCGGTCGGTTCCTAAGCTGCCGTTTGGTGGATGCGGTATAAGTCATAGTAGGGCGAAGCCATTCTTCACATCAGGTGCAACTGGCGGGGCTGACAGGCGCTAATTTTTCAAATACCTCTTCCTCAGCAGCATCGGCTTCCTCATGACATACACTACTAACATCCATGGCCATAATCTGATGCTCGCTTGGTCCAACAGTCCTGGATGACATAAACTATTGTAATTCTTCTCTCACAATTTGTCCTATGAGAGAAGCAAAGTCATGTTGGTCTTCCACAACGGCCATAGGGAAAAAATTCAGGAGTCTGTCGTACTTCTTTCATCCAACCCTCCACTGTTGCATCTCTTCAATTTTCTGGCACCATTGGATAAACTCTTCTGTCGTCGAAATGTCTTTTAACAGAAGAGCTTAATACATGTCTTCCGCAATGCCCTTCATCACATGTGAAACTTTATCGCCCTCCGTAATATCCCGGTTAACTACGTGACATAGAGCCAGAATACACTGTACATATGACTGTGTTGATTCACCATGTCACTGGGCCCTGTGCTTCCATTGCTCTTCTGATAAACGGACTTGTGCTGGTGGTCTCCAAATGTCTTCTTAAATTCTGTCTGGAATTTTTCCCAGCTATCGAGCTTGTCCTCATTATTTTCAAACCATTGTTGGGGCGTTCCATCCAGGTAGAAATATATGTTTGCCAAGCACATAATGTGATCCCACCTATTATACTTGGCGACTCAGTTGAATCCTTTCAGCCATTTATGTGGATCCTGTCCAGCGTCTCCTGAGAACACCAATCGGTGTCTGATGAGCAACTGGCTTACCGGTGTTTTGGCATCCATGGTTCTTTTGATGACATGGACCTGTGGGTGGATATAATCAGTATACCATTTGTATTCTGGTTCTTGTCCGTGTAGGCAACGGGTCTTACGCTGCCGAATCGCAGCCACAATGATGCAGATGTATTGCAGAATACTGGCACCTCCACCAGAAAGTGTCACGTTGGAAACTGCAGGTGGTGCGGAATTCGAAGGCTGGTTGGTAATAGAGCACAACACTTTACACTTAGAACATGTTTATTGTGAACACAAGCATACACTCAGAACAGACTGACTCCTGTTGAAGTGCTCCACTCAGGGCCGGCGCAAGCCCAAATGCCGCCCCGTGCGAGCTGCTAAATTGCCGTCCCCCTCTCCCCTTTTCATTTTTTTTTACAAAACATTTGTGGAATTTTATTTAAACAAATCTGTAGGAAATATCAGCAATCAATCGCAACTTTTGATTTTAATTTTCCCATCTACCTAGGTTTCGGCCAATGAGTGGCCAGTCTCAAAGTTTTCAATATGTGCTTCCATCTAACCGTCATGTTTACAGTTACAAATGTTTGTATAGCTTATGGGACTTAACTACGGGGTCATCAGTCCCTAAACTTACAAACTACTTATGAACTAGCTAAGACTACGGACGGCACAAATATCCATGCCCGAGGGGGGATTCGAACTCCCGACAGTAGTGGCCGTGCAGACGGACTGGCGCGCCGCAGATCGCTCGGCCACCGCGGCCGGCTGTTTACAGTTACATTCATCATGACGGTATAGATGTAAACATAACTCAAAGCATTGAGAAGAGCCACACTGTTCCCGAAATCTGGGTAGATCTGGAAGATAAAAACAAAAATTACGACTGATTGGTGACGTTCTCTTCAGATTTGTACAAAACAGTCACTGGGCACCAGCTCCAAAATGGAGTCAAACCTGATTGAAGAAATCTAACTAATTTAAATAAACCTTGTTAATTTACAGAAATTTTCAAATGTGTGTGAAATCTTATATTACTGTAGGATACACTGTTCAGGAGTTGTTCAAATGTTCAAATGTTTGTAGAACTTATGGGACTTAACTACGGGGTCATCAGTCCCTAAACTTACAAACTACTTACGAACTAGCTAAAGGACGGCACAAATATACATGCCCGAGGGGGGATTCGAACCCCCGACCGTAGTGGCCGTGCAGACCGTGACTGGAGCGCCTCAGTCCTCTCGGCCACCGCGGCTGGCTTCAGGAGTTGAAGACATGAGAATTGAGCCACGTGAAATTGCGTTTCAGACCGAATTTCACTACAGACGCACGTGAAACGGTCAAAGAGTGGGACGAAAGACAATGGAGAGAGGAAGAATAAGGAGATGGAGTAATCTGTAATGCAATAAATACACACCCGGGTATCGACGGGTGCTAATACTAGTCGAAATATATTAACTCAGTGCACTGCAGTTGTTCATTTCAAAGAACTGACACTCAACATCGGTCGTAATTTCCAGATGTCAGTTCTTTAGTTTCTGATTATGAAATAAGGGGCAACATATTAGTCATCGGCGTATCACGTCACCTTTCTGCGCTTTATTTTCATTCTAGCTATTGACATGACGCGTGCTTATTTGCCAACTTGCCAATTTTTGAAGTAACAGATCATAAGAAAAATAAATTTTCGTATTCTGCAATCTGGAAAGAGAAAAATTCTAACTTATGAGTAACATGTTTGCGCAATACTAATTGTACGTTATATGAAAAGCACTTACATCCCCATGTTGCAAGAAATTCGGACGCACCAATTATTCTGTTCTTACGAAACGCGATGAAAGTGCTTCTAACCAATCTTGACTCGCCGGCCGCGGTGGCCGAGGGGCTTGAGACGCTCCATTCACGGTCTGCACGGCCACTACGGTCGGGGGTTCGAGTCCCCCCTCGGGCATGGATATTTGTGCCGTCCTTAGCATTAGTTAGTTCATAAGTAGTTTGTAAGTTTAGGGACTGATGACCCCGTAGTTAAGTCCCATAAGCTATACAAACATTTTAACATTTTTGAATCTTGACTCCCTCGGCCATCTACCGAAACGAATTCTGTAGTTTTCGTTGTAGACAACGCAACAATAAACAATACCTAGCGCCTGGAAGGCGGAAGTGCCAGGAACTAGGTCACGTGACGAAGTATAGCGCGGATACGGTTAAACTAGCGCCCAAGAAGAAGAAGCTCACGATAAGTATGTGACCGATGATATGGATAAATGTATTATCAGGCAGCAATTTTTATGGTATTACGAACAATAGAAGGAAATACGAACTTTGCGAAAACTGCACAAATTTTGTAAAACAGAAATGACCTTCAAAGCTAGCAAGGAATATATGCCAATGTGCCAACTACTGTGCCATCTCATTTGGTGGGTAATACAAAATTTAATTGAGGTTTTATTGTGTTGTTGTCAAATGTTTAATTAATTTTTCTTGTCTTTGTCAATCATAGACTGATTGGAATGACGAAGAAGAAAGAGACGTAAGAGAAACTAAATTATAAAAGGGAAGTTGATAGAGCAAAGTGCTCTCAAGAAAAAAGGCAACCATTTCATGTAAATACTTAGTGTTACATTTATGATAATATGTAATGTTAAATCTGTCAGTGAAACTATATATAGATTAAAGACAAGACTGTAACTGAAATTCTGGGGCTCAGAAAGTTGTTTCCTCTTAGCTGTGTAGTTAGCTGTCAGCTTGTTCTTTATAGCTAAGTGTTAATCTCTCTGCAGACCTAGGTTGGTGCAAAACAATAATTTGGGGTACCAAAAACCTGTTTCAGTAATGCTCCTGAGAGCCACTCACCTAGGCTGTGCAGGGGACAAGGACAATCCCTGCATCTCTCATACCAACCCTGCATGAGAGCAACACCCTTGGCAAGAGAGACAACTCACCAACTTGCCTGTTAGTGGTTAGTGTTTCAGTATAAGAACGCCAGTAGTGTCACCTACAAGTGCTATATAAATGGGGAACAGATGACCATATGTACATACTGAACTAGAGACAGTGAGGGTATTTCAACTGAGGAGGCTTCTAGGGATTGTGGATTATCCTTCAGAGAAATCTGTGATTGTGTCAGATGTAGCCAAGTAACTGTGATGTGGATCTGTAATCACTAGATGTAGGAGGGAACGGCTGACTAACAGGGCACATTGCACCCACCTCTTTCCACTACCACACATGATGGTAGGTTGGTTGAGAGGTTAAGGGTCCAAACAAATAAATGACAAGTCCCTCAATACAAGAACAGTGTATCTAGCACTAGAGATGACAGTAAATAATGTGATCTGATTTACTCAGGGACTGGGAATGTAAAAGAAGAAAAGTCAATAATAAAAGCAATGTACTGTAGGGAAATAAGTGGTGGGGATCCCTGGACCCTGCATGTAACCAGGAACGTCCAACCCGATTCATTACACAAATATTTTCTATTCAATTACGTACATACTAGAACAGAAAACAGGGTATGAGAAAAAAAGGGTAATGAACTATAGAGGTGATTAAAATGAAGTAAAAATGGCAAAATGGTAACTGGACCAGGAGTAAGACAGGGGATTCATGATCAGTCAACAATCAAACCCCAACCACTCTGCCACTGTTCTGAAAATATACAGTTTTTTTAACGGGCAAAAAAAAAAAAAAAATAAATAAATAAATAAATAAAAAAATAAAATAAAATAAAAAAAAATCCATGGAGGAAACTGAGGACTAGGTCGAACTATCCATGAATTTTCCACCAATATTAGAGAAGATGAGTTCGTATGTTCATATTTAGCAAGGAGGGACTAAAGAAACTACCATTCCACAAAATATGAGCCACCATCTGTGAGGCTCCACAACCAAAATGAGGGGAAACTCTTTGCACCAAATAAAACTAAGGGTCAGCCTTGTATGACTAATGTGGAGACAACATTTGACAATGGATTCCTTCTGGCAGGAGCAGAAGAAAGAATGCCATGCTGCAATGGTCTCCTTGGCTATGTAGAGTTTATTAGATGGAGCAGTAACCTTCAGTTGATCCAGTTTTGGGCGAGCAGAGATCTCATTTGTGCCCACAAATCCACATTTGGTGTTCTCAAAATATATGGGGAACAAATAACCGTTCCTCTAGACAAATGGTCTCCCTGTTTGTGTTTCAGGCTACCCCCATTGTAACTGGTGAAGTTTTTCGAAAGAAGATTAAGCAAGAAGGGTTCCTGCCTATCGCCTTTCCTCTCAGACAGGAAGTTTCGCTCACCTGCTGATCTGCTGTCCTTGGACCGTAAAGATATCAGACTTCTTCTCTTGGCAGGTGTTTCGTCGCCTTATTGAAGATTCATTAATTGAAAAAGAGGACAGTAGAAAAGTTACAGAACAAATTGGCAGAAGTGTGGTGAAATCTGTATTCATAAAGATATGATGAATTTGAGATAGGCCTGTTGCATGTTTAATATTATTTCACAAATAAGACTATTTTGCCACGAAACCACCTTGCTGTATGTCAAGGAATTACTAACAATAGTCAAGAAATAAGCACATTTTATACAGATACATTTGCAGTCCCTAGAGAGAGCGGAGAGTGGTTGAATCAGAGAGAATTTTGCTAGCCATGAAGTCGTAATATTAAAATCAGAGCAGGGGCCAAACGGCCAAGCTTACCTCACTTAAACTGAATGGTAAGTGTACCGGATGCTTCCACTCGCCCATCGTTGTAACAGACGCGGACGGTCTCCAAAGTCACACTTTCTTAATACAGCGGTAACTTCCACCCTATAGTCTAGACTGTCCGCGACGTGGATACTTTGAAGGTCTGCAACCGAATGGCGGTGCAGCGCTGTTCTCCGGGCACGGCACTGCAGTCTGCTTCCACTGTTCTAAAGTAGTCCCTGTAGCCAACCTTACAGGTAGGGAAGAGAAACCGTTGGGGAAGCTTAGCCCTTGCGGGCGGCACTGTGTCTCGACCACTCAGATTGGGACACGTGTTTGAAGCACGGGACAAAGCTGGTGTACCTCCACCACGGCATCGCTTCCGGTTGCTTTCAAATTTAACGGCTACAGGAAATTCTCCATTTTGAGCAATTTCTAGATTAACCAGACGGGTAATGTAGAAATTACTCTGTCCCTTGCATTCGATTGTCCTCTAAGTACGCAATCATTCTGTGATGCTCGTTGGTTGGTGAAAATTAATAAACCTTCCTAAATTAATTGATTTACTTTTGCTACTTTGTAATTAAGGACCCGTCTGGTCTGTTATTGGTATCTGGGAGTTCGTAATTTTACTGGAAACTCGAATCCATGGTTGGAAAAAATATTTTATTTTATTTTGCTCCGATTTCTTTCTTATAGCACAGCAATTGCGGCCAAGGATTGTGTGCCGTCAAAAAGCCTGTGCGTTACAACCGCCCCCTCCAGGGTACTAGTTTGGAAATTAGCTGTCTGCCCTGAACACAGAATACTTCCCCAAAACATCACATATAAGCAATATATATATATATATATATATATATATATATATATATATATATATATATATATAAATTCAAAACACATGACAGAAAAATCAATAATATGATAAACATTGATACAAACAAAACTAAGATTCGAGCAGGACTACCTCTGTACATAAATAATAGTAAAGAAATGTTTAACCTAATTACAAAGTTGGAACGAGTTTCCATTGATCATTCTTGGCACCTTCAGCCTATGAAGAAGTGTATATGCTATTCGTTGTCCTTTAATAATTCACATATTTATTCAGGTTCATCATGATTACTAAATCCACTTTGCAAGGACAATGTTTCCAAATCAGGAACCTTAAAAAAATCACCACTCTATTGTATTTCCATGAGGCACTTTGCTACCCCATGCCATGTGCATAGTCCTCAGGTAGATTCACTCCACCACCACCTGACACAGACACTCACGGCGCACACGCAGGTACCTTGTAACGTTTCTGCTATGTTGCACACTCCATACAAAAATCAGTTGCCAACATATAAACACAAAATATCTGACACCTAAAATAAAACTTCACTACCGGACATGTAAAATATCACATTTTCGCCTTCAGTTTGAAATTCTATTAACACTATTAGTAAAACACCTTTAAGAAATAGTATGTTGATTTAAACATAACTTTGGCTGTTCTTTTACGTAATTTTCACTTTTGAATACTTTCGTAAATAATAGCTGCAAACACTAAAAATGCATTACGCTTAGTTCCGGAAATTGCTGAATCTATATAGATACTAATTTGTATAAAAACAACAATACTACATGTTATAACTATTGCACAACATGATTTCATATATACCTTTTGTTTAAATAAATTGGGGCAGACGATGTTTTATATATCACTGGATCCTAAATTAAATACTGATAATTTTTCATGCACTAAAATTAATAATCCGTTTGGTACAAAGAAACTATCTTCGAAATTAACAAAACTACGACAATCGTATACAAATCCGTATTAATAAGAAATTAGACCGCAAACTGAAATACATTAAAATTCCATGTCACAATAATAGTACGCCTACACAATATTGGCAAAACAAATATGTGTGCACTTCGAAAACACAAATAATTTGAGCACTGTAAACACTAGTCAAAGGATGACTTTAAATTTGTGTACCATATTAAATACAAATTTCATGAAACATGTACATACATTGAGATAAATAGTCAAAGCTTAAATGTAATGTTTTAATTTCTGTATTTTGGCATATTTAATGTAAAAGAATATTGTTTAATTGTGAATTACAAAACTTTGTCATCAATCTTATTACGCGGTTACGTAGAAAGATGTTTGAGATAAACCATGTTTAGTTAGTCGTCTAGCAGTCACACACCTGTAAGCAGCTCTGTTGGCTTGCTGCTGCATTTTTTTATTGTGCAACAATGTGATTGATTTAAACTTTATTTAAACGGAAATAAAAATCGTTTCCATATCAACTGACACGTTTATGATTTACGAAAAGATCCTTGTAATGTCAAATCTTTTAGTGAATGCCGAAGACAGCTCACAACGCAATGGACTTCAGCTAGCATATAAGTTCACCTTCACCTACAGTGGAATGACTTTGTTATAGAGACTGTGAACTAATAAAACTTTCCGTGATTTAGGAAAATATTAGGGCTCAGTTTGAGTCATTCCGAAAAGGGGTAACGGTCGTTAGAACCTGAGGCACTTGCTCACGCATATGTGCACACATATTTGTTTTGCCCTTGCAGTAGCTGGCCGCGTCAGCTGGTAGGCCAGGGGGCTGCAACCGGTTCTCGACGGCGGCCTCTCTAACACACCCTTCGGTGCCTCATGGACTGTTTATGTCAGGCCCTGGCCCTGATAGGCGTCCGTTCACAACCAGCTGTTGTCGCCTTTATCTATACAGTCTCTGCCAACTGCCTCTGACATTGCAGATTACTTTCTGGCTAGCACTCTCTGAAGGAGGCGCAGACGACACCCAACTATGTTGGCTCAGTTGCGAAAGGACCACTATCAGACTCCAAGTTTGTATTTACAGTTTACCTTTACATAATACATCCTAACACAAATAATAAAATAATTAAAAAAAACTTTAATGTCCTTAAAACTAGTTACATTTTGGTTGCCGTTCTTCCCATAGCGACACCATGTCAATTCTAGATTGCTCAACTCTTGTGCAGTTAAATTATGTTTATATATACACAGTTGCGTAACTAGGACTTGGCTTGGGGGGGGGGGATAGATCTTCTTCACGAGCAAAATTTTAGTCAGTTTCCAGACAGACTACTATCTACCACTCCCATTGAAGAAACTAATTCACTCCCATCCAATGAAAGCTTATGGTAAAACACCCCAAGTTTCCAATCTTTACCTTTACCAGATTGCTGTTATACGATTTCTTTTTTATTTTCCTTCACTCTATTTTTTTGGGGGGGGGGGCTTCTGGGGGGGGGGGGGGGTTCTATCCCCCTCATCCCCCCCATAGTTACGCCACTGTATATACAGGGTGACCCAGCTATCTTGTCCACCCAAAATATTTCTGGAACAATAACAGCTATTGGAAAACGACTTTCACCAGTATCAATGTACGGCTGGGGCCCATGAATGTACATATTTGGAAACATTCTAAAACGAAAGGAAATGTGTTTTTTAACACAAACTTATGTTTTTTTTAAATGGACACCCTATATTTTTTCTTCAGCAATCCATAGCATGACAAATCACGTAAACAATGGTGTTGATTGCATCACAATATTCCAATTACATCCCGAGATATTGCGACGCGAAGTTGACGCTTGAAAACCCCGAAATGCGCTGCTAGCGCACGTCCTAAGGCGCAGGCGTGAACCCCATGCTGCCCGTAATCACGATGTGATTGACATGCGTAATCGCACTTCCATACTTACCAAGAGGTCCGAAATAGCCTATGGGATAAATACCTGCTGGAATGTACGACTTTAATGCACGACAGCATTATACTTACCTCTTGGTAAGTATGGAAGTGCGATTACGCATGTCAATCACATCGCGATTACGGGCAGCATGGGGTTCACGCCTGAGCCTCAGGACGTGCGCTAGCAGCGCATGTCGGGTTTTTCAAGCGTCAACTTCGCGTCACATCTCAGGATGTAATTGGAATCTTGCAATGCAATCAACGCAGTTGTTTATGTGATTTGTCATGCTATGGATTGCTGAAGAAAAAAATATAGGGTGTCCATTTAAAAAAAACATAAGTTTGTGTTAAAAAACACATTTGCTTTCGTTTTAGAATGTTTCCAAATATGTACATTCATGGGCACCAGCCGTACATTGATACCGGTGAAAGTCGTTTTTCAATAGCTGTTATTGTTCCAGAGATATTTTGGGTGGACAAGATAGCTGGGACACCCTGTATATATGCTTATTTAATTTCTTTTATCTGAAGTTTTCATGTCTGATTAGTGATGTCGGTCAAGTGCTTTCTGATTACAAAGTTCGCCTCTTCTGTTTGCAATAATTGTTACCTTTTCTGTCAATATTCGAGAGTTACTGAACGAAGTGGCAGTCAAGACTGACACTATTTCTGTGTTGCCTCCAGCAATTATATCTTTCCATTACCAAATCACAATTCTGAACGTAACCTCTTTTTCGATCCTTTTAGATTTTGCATTATCCGATGGTGTACTTTGTATTTTCTCCTGCTTCTCTTTACCTTAGTTATTACTGTGTGCTCTCTTTTACAGATTATTGAATATAGTAAACATCTTCCTTCTTCTACTAAGGCCTTGCTACTTACTTACAATTTCGAGATTTATAACATAACAATTGCCTTGCGTTGCTCCATCTATTATTACGAGTGTATTAACTTTATTCTTTTATTTTTGGATTACTCAAATTGGTCGTTTCTCAATACAGGTTAGCATTTGTGTTTCTCCACTGGCAGGGTTACTTAATTACATTATGCTACTCTAAAATCAAATGTTTGTAAATCTTATGGGACTTAACTATGGGGTCATCAGTCCCTAAATTTACAAACTACTTATGAACTACTTACGAACTAGGACGTCACGAATATCCATGCCCGAGGAGGGATTCGAACCCCCGACCGTAGTGGCCGTGCAGACCGTGACTGAAGCGCCTCAGTCCCCTCGGCCACCGCGGCCGGCTTATGCTACTCTGTCAGGAGGACTTCAGTGAGGTAGACCGAGACCGAGCCTCAGACTCGATCTACCGCCAGTAAGTATTCTCATATGAAAAACGGAGCTTAGTAGCAAACCGGCTGAAGCCAGCCACGCATGGCAGTGACTTCACAAGCACCTCTTGCCTCTAAGGGAACAGCCCACATGCTTTTACCACCTTAGTCGTTCCCCGCCCCCCATTTCAGGTCGGGACACGTGAGCAATACTTCCGATTTCCTCTCCTCATCGCTAACGTCTCTCTGCAACAGTTTCAAAAACTAATTCTTCCCCTTGGTTCCTATCTTGGAACATCCAGAAAAATGACAGTTTCAAATTACTTCTTACCTCTTAATAAGGGAAACCCTACACCTTCGGTTTACACATACACGAAAGAAACAAATAAATCTCACTCCTTTTTACCAAACAACGAGGATTTAACTGGTCATGCCACTAACACAAGAAATACTCTCGTAAGAAACGCCTTAGAAAGTGACGATACTAATTTCAAAAATGTTCAAATGTTTGTAGATCTATCGGACCAAACTGCGTGGTCATCAGTCCATAGCTTACAAACTACTTAAACCTAGGTAAACTAACCTAAGGACAAACACACACACCCATGCCCCAGGGAGGACTCGAACCTCCACGGCGAGCAACCGCGCGCTCCGCAGCGAGACGCTTTAGACCGCTCGGCTACTCCACCGCGGCGATACTAATTTATAAACAGAAAGAGAGAAGGCCTTAGCTGATAAACAGTTTAATGTTGCTGATGTTTTGGATTCTTTTCTCTGCACCAGCCTCAGGATCAACAACAACATAAGAATGGTCACCAAGTACCTTCTTTTCTCTGTAGGGGTCATCGTATAACAGGTAAAACATAGCTATTTTCTTTTCGACTTTGTCAGATCTCAATTCCGCTGGTGATTTGTCTTTCGCTTCTTTCTCTGGGAGTTTGCTAAATTGCACTGACATTACGTTTCTTTCGGATTGGTTGTTTTGTCGAGAGGTGTTTTGTGTTTCTCCCGGTCTGTTTATTTACCTGTACGGATTGGCCCCCCTTAACATTCCCAGTATTCTGTGAACTTTTTCCACCAAGATATTGCCCCCCGCAGTTGGCGTGGAGGTGGTTTCGTTCTTCCTGGAAATCGTCTAACGTGGACAGAATCTGTAGCGAGTGCTCTATGCTGACGATAGGCACAGTCAGCAGTTGTCTCCACGCCCATTCCGGCATCTGATGGTAAATTTGTGGAATCATCTCCTCCGGTTCTATAAGTGGCTCCAAGTGCCACACGGCAGACACTTCACACAGAAAAAAAAAACTCTCGAAGACTACCCCCACTCGGATTATATACAGCACCCATCATTAGAGAACATCTAACTCTCTGTTGTCACGCCCAATTCCAGTACTGTGTTAGGAATTCCCTGATCAACTGTGCACAAATGCCCGATGATTTGCTACCATAGGCTCGCCTTGGAAAATAGGTGTTGTCCGAATGCATTTAGCAACTGTCGATGGCTGACACTGACTGTTTCATACCAGTCTCGGAAATTTTGTACAAAATCTACAGGGTGGATATTACTATTCATCCCACTGAAACGTTCCCAGGTAGGAGGAGTGAATGGAACAGTAGGATACTGTGTCAGAGTAGTTACCCACCAATGAAGCTGAAAAATCTTCCCTGATACTATTTTGTGTGATTTCACCCTCCAGAACAGTTAATACTGTATCTGCTATAGGGCATGTCCTAGCTTCATTTGTTTTGTCTACTCCAGTGATAGAGAGAGACCTTGAATTACTCGATGCAGAAACTATCACCAGCCAGTGTGGACCTGAACAAACGTCGGCGACTGTTAAAGGAACCTCGGGAGGAAGCGTCACCTCAGGCGCGCCGTCTGTATCTTTGGTGTCACCGACAGCCGTCTCTACACTGACAGGAGAGGCTGCATGTGTTCCTATCAACAGTGGCTTGTCCGCACCAGGCTCTGAGACCTACAGCACATCTCTAAATGATGAATATGGGGCAGCCAAGTCAGATTTTTATCAAACAAGGGGCCCAAGAAACAGTACTGTGATACAACATCCAGGTGCTGAGTGCCCAAATAGAGTTCTTGGTCAGGGTGACTGTATTAGGAGAACAAAAATGTGTAATCCTCATTTATGGAGGGAACTGAAAAATCACTGACAAGACCCACCAGATTGCACCTTGGATCTAACATTCTACCGAGGCAAACTTAACTGGGAGTTTTACGAAATGCGAAATTGTTGTCATACAGTAGAGGAGTGTCCAGTAGTCCAACAGAGGTCATCAAGTCCTTTGATGGCTATGAGAAAGTGTGTGACACTAAGCACAGAACCCTGTGGAACACTGTTCTCCTGGATCTGTGGGTAATCAAGGGAAGAGCCAACTCTAACCTAGGACAGGTAGTAGGATAAAAACTGGTGAATAAAAATTGGTTTGAGCCTCAAAAGTCCCAGTAATGGAAGATAAAAGAATGTTATGGTGCCAAGCGGTAGTGTATGCCATATGTAGATCAAAAAATACTGTCGGCAGCGGCGGACGGTTCGAACCGCGCGCCACGACCAAGTCCCGACTTCTTCCGGCAGGCGGCACTGAACCGCCCCAAGTCTCCAGGTCCGCTCACCGCGCAGACGTGAGGAACCTCTTCGCACCTCGCACGAAGACAGTATGACTGTCTCAGCGGCCAATCAGCGGTCGCGACATGCAAATAGCGGCGCAAGGTCACTAGCCGCCGCGGCCTTAAGTATCCTCACCACGGCTAAGACCGGCGTCTTCTGACACCGCGGACCACGAGGGAGCACCGCCGCAGCCGGACCGTCGCCGAAGCCACGTCTCCGCTACGCCTGACCACCGACTGCCGGACTCTGCCGCTGCCGCTTCCTGCCGAGATCCCGAAGCAGAGGACACCGAACTTCGAGGAACCTCTACTTTGTACAAGAGTCAGAAATAATTATCAGGAAAACTTGCTTCTAGGGAATTATTTAATCTATCCAAAGAAGTTGTGTTTGTTTTTGGTTATCGGTAATTGAAATATTATTTTTCATTGTACTGTGCACGTTAAGCAGAGAATATATTCTGAATTATAAAGAGATAAAGATCATCTTGTGTTTCTGTTGTATATAACAGATATTGGCGACGAGGAAAAAAGTCATATACTGTTTCAGAATGGCGGAAGATCAATCAGTGGACTTTACGCAAGCAGTAGTGGGCCTCTTGCAGAACCTCCAGGCCACCAACGAGCGTCTCGTGCATGAACTACAGCGGCTGCTCCAGGAAAACCGCCCACAAGCGACGCCTCTGACACCCCCATGCCAGGTACTGCCACCGTTCCCGGCGTTCGACCGACAGATGGATCTTTGGACCTGCTATCTGGCGCGCCTGGAACAACACTTCACAGCATACAACGTAGTGGGTGAGACGCAGCGACGCGCATTTCTCTTAGCTCAAGCTGGCCTCTCCATCTATCAATTAATTCAGCAATTACACTCCGACGAAGAGCCCAATCATTTATCTTACAATCGGATTAAGGCATGCCTCTCCGAATATTTCGACGCGCAGATTCACGTCGCGGCATCAAGGCACAAGTTCTTCAACTGCCAAAAGAAACAACAGGAGACATACAGGGAGTGGATCGCCCGGTTACAGGGACTTTCGCGGGACTGTAAATTCGCATGCTCGAATTCCAACTGTCAGAAATCATATTTCGCCCCCTAGTCAGGGACATGATTCTCGTCCATGCTCCCGAAGAGTCCCTCCATCATGATCTGCTGAAACTCAGGGACCCTAGTCTAGACGAATGCCTGCCAATTATTCGTGCATTTGAACAATCGCAGAGATCAGTTGGGGCAACACAGGAACCAGCACTAGTTTTCAACAATAGGGCTTTTCAGCCACGGCAAGTGGGCCGGTCTGACAACTTTACAGGCTCACGGACGCCACAATTCGAGCAGACAGCCTCTTCCTTCCTGCAAGAATTGTTTCATCAAACACACCAGGCAGGAATGTAGGTTCCGCAGAGCCCGATGTACCGCTTGCGGCCGAAAAGGGCATAAGGCGGAAGTCTGTCGTGCCCCTCACAAAATGGATGTAGATCTCACACAAGAGACTATCTCAGAAGCAGGTTCGGACACCCACGAGGTGGCGATTGTTAACACGCTACTGCCGCCATCAAATCATAAGATGTTCGTCCTTATCCACATTAAGGACCAACCGGTCAAGCTACAGGTTGACACCGGATCGGCAGTATCGATTATCAACAAACAGACACACGAACAACTGGGTTCTCCCCCTCTCGGCCCATTCAACACCCCTCTGAAAAGTTTCACTAATGACACAATCATGGTTGAGGGTGCTTTCACCACTTGCATCCGCTATGGCAGCCGATCGGTCATGGGCCACATTCTGGTCATCCCACGTCCAACTGCCACCAACATTCTGGGCCTCGATATATTCCATGCATTAGAGATGCAAATCCATGATGCTGAGACGTCGGTACAATCGATACACCACCACCATGAGCTCGTGGAATATTTCAAAGAACAATTTCCCACAGTTTTTCAACCGGCCACGGGCGGTGTTAACAACTTCCAAGCCAGCATCGAGTTGGTGCCCCAGGCGGTGCCAAAATTTTACAAAAGCCGCACAGTGCCTTATGCGCTCAGGGACAAGCTACAGGCCGAATTACAGAGGTTACAAGAGGAGGGTGCCATATCTCCCATTGCCTGCAGTAAATGGGCTACGCCAATCGTCTTGGTGGAAAAGCCAAATGGAGCACTTCGGATTTGCGGTGACTTCAAACATACAATAAACGCCCAGTCACCGAGACATAACCCATTCCCAAGTTGGAGGAGATCGTCAACCGCCCACGGGTGGCAAACTGTTTGCAAAAATAGATCTAAAAGACGCATACTTACAGCTGCCCCTGGATGACACCACGAAGGAAAAGTTGGTTATCAATACACCTTTCGGGCTATTTCGTTACAACCGCCTACCTTTTGGAATATCGAGTGCTCCGGCGATTTTCCAAAGATATTTGGAACAACTGATTCGCCACATACCAGGCAGAGCTAATTACCTGGACGACATCATTGTCGCTGGCCGAAACAGGACGGAGCTTGTTCAAACCCTCTCGGAAGTCTTCACTCTCTTCAAGAACGTCAATCTGAAATGCAATATCGAAAAATGTGTGTGTGGGGCGCCACAGGTCGAGTACATAGGCTGCACATTCTGCGCCTCTGGAATCAAGCCCACACCAGCATACGTAGAAGGCATCCAAAAGCTGGCCCCACCCACCGACACCACTCAACTAAAATCAGTACTTGGGCAACTAAATTATTACCGTCGCTTCATTCCGCATGCGGCGGCGATAGCCGAACCACTCTACAACCTGCTTCGTAAAGGTGTTCCCTGGCACTGGTCATCAAAATGTGCACAGGCTTTTCAGGGCCTGAAGAATGCACTTCTCAAAAGCACATGCCTCTGCGCATATGATGCCTCGAAACCCCTCATACTCACTGCCGATGCCTCGGACTATGGAGTAGGAGCCGTGCTCTTGCACATCATCGATGGAATAGAATGACCCATTGCATTCGTTTCAAAATCACTTACGACTGCCCAGCGCAACTACAGCCAGATTGAAAAAGAAGTGCTGGCCATAGTCTTCGGGGTTAAGAAGTTCCATGATTACTTGTACAGAAGACACTTCACCCTGCAAACAGGCCACAAACCACTGTTACCACTGTTCCGCATGTTGGCAGATATCCCCACCAGGACAGCCCGTCGAATTCAACGTTGGGCCCTTTTCCTGGCTGAATACAATTATGACGTGCAATATCGGTCATCAGCGCGACACGCAAATGCTGACTTCATGTCCAGGTTGCCAGCCAACGACGATCCGATATTCGACTCTGACCCAGTCGTCTGTTTCCAACTGGACTCTGAGGAAGAAGATGTACTGGCGCACCTCCCACTCGACGCACAGCTTATTGCCAAACTCACCGCAGAAGACACAGTCTTGACAAAGCTCCTCCGGGTTGGCTGAGCAACAAAAGGCAGCTCCAGAATAACGACCTAAAAGCGTACTGGGATAGGCGACACGAGTTGTCCACCCGACAAGGTGTTATCCTATGGCGAGGAGATAACGTCACTCGGGTCATTATTCCTGCAGCTTTACGGAAGAAGGCCTTGGACCTCCTGCACAAAGGGCATTGGCGGATAGTCTTAACAAAGCAGGTGGCTCATAAACACCTCTACTGGCGAGGAATGGACCGTGACATTTCAGAAACTATCTCCAAGTGTCAGACATGCCAACGACAGCAAGCAGCACCGCCTAATAAATATTTCTCTTGGCCAACAACTGACACGCCGTGGACTCGGATACACATCGACTGCGCGGGACCATTTTTGGGACACTCCTGGCTCATTGTGATCGACTCCACCTCTGGGTTCTCGTATGTATCACAAATGTCCTCCACTACTTCCTCTACAACGATTCAAGCTTTAGCGCGGATCTTCGCTATTGAGGGACTCCCAAACACCATAGTCTCAGATAATGGACCACAATTCACCTCGGCCGAATTCACCACATTTTGCCAGATGAACGGCATTGCCCTGATTCACACAGCTCCATTCCATCCTGCTTCTAATGGCCTCACGGAGCGCTTTATACGCACATTCAAGGTTCAGATGGCTAAAGTCACACAACATTACTCAGTTTTAGCCGCTCTGTCACTATTCCTCTCTTCTTACAGGGCGCAACCACGAGATGATGGTTCACCGGCAGAACAACTTCACGGCAGACAACCACGATCAACGCTCTCATTGCTGCTGCCAAAAGAAAAACAGGACATTCCACCATGGCGCACTCAGTCCAAGTATCAGAGAGATCAAACAGTCTGGGTCAACGTGTACACCCGGGGACGTCCTCACTGGCTCCCCGGAATGATCGCTCGGACGAAGGGACGCGCGTTGTATGAAGTTGTATGCTCTGGAGGCACCATCCATATTCGTCATCAAAACCAAATTCGGCCTCGCATGGACGACGAATCAATACCTCCCTCAGTAACTCCAGATTCTGTTCCAGATGCTGATGCCTGGGACGACATCCCCGACTTCAACACCCAACGGGCCTCCAGCTCGTGTCCTGGCCAGCAACAACCCCCACAGGATCCAATGGAAGTGGACACACGACCCGATACGCCTCTTCTGGGGACAGAGCCAATGGACACGTCCACGGGAGAATGCCTCCACCTCGGAGTCTCCATCCTGGGGGGGGGGGGGGGGAGGAATGCCGTGGCGCGCCCCGCAGAACCACGACGTGGCGCCGCAACGCAGCCCTGCGCGCGCCAGCTCAAGAGACGCACACGCCGCGCACCGGTAAGTCGACAGCAGCAGACGGTTCGAACTGCGCGCCACGACCAAGTCCCGGCTCCTTTCGGCAGGCGGCACTGCACCGCCCCTAGTCTCCAGGTCCGCTCACCGCGCAGACGCGAGGAACCTCTTTGCACCTCGCACAAAGACAGTATGACTGTCTCAGCAGCCAATCAGCGGTCGCGACATGCAAATGGCGGCGCAAGGTCACTAGCCGCCGCGGCCTTAAGTATCCGCACCACGGCTAAGACCGGCGTCTTCTGACACCGCGGACCACGAGGGAGCACCGCCGCAGCCGGACCGTCGCCGAAGCCACGTCTCCGCTACGCCTGGCCACCGACTGGCGGACTCTGCCGCTGCCGCTTCCTGCCGAGGTCCCGAAGCAGAGGACACCGAACTTCGAGGAACCTCTACTTTGTACAAGAGTCAGAAATAATTATCAGGAAGACTTGCTTCTAGGGAATTATTTAATCTATCCAAAGAAGTTGTGTTTGTTTTTGGTTATTGGTAATTGAAATATTATTTTTCATTGTACTGTGCATGTTAAGCAGAGAATGTATTCTGAATTATAAAGAGAGACAGATCATCTCGTGTTTCTGTTGTATATAACAGGTAAGGCCAGAGTTTTTAGTACTGTCAGGTAACCATCCTTTCGAGCAGTTTATAGCACACATTGGTTGGGCTAAATAGTCTTTGGCTGTTGAGGTATAGGACCCACACTGCAGTTCCTCCATTGAGAGGGGATAATACTTAGGAGTCATATATGGTTAAATACCTGTAGGAGATAATATTGTTGTGGAGGAATGAGGTATTGGAGCAATTGGTTAGGGATGGAATAATGGAATAGCGGCCATGTGCTAAATCATGGGAAGAAGAAAGAGCCAGAAGCAATTCCAACTCTAAAACAAGGTACACTGTAGGGCTCCAACCCAGATAGCACTGATGTCCTTCCAGGAGGACAAGAACAGCGGCTTACTTTTTCATTCTTGTATTTAAGAATTCGTGCACAGTGTCATATTTTATTTCTTTGAATTTCCTGCTTCCATTACGGATAAATTTTAGCTTTTTTTGTAGATTGCTAAGTGGTTACATATGATTGTGAATTCAGGTTCATACAGAAGATATTGAACATTACCTCATACTTGGGTTTGTATTTCTGGAACATTCTTTACGACATTTGTATGTATATTTTTAATCTTAAATGATGTTTTAATATAAAAAAGTTCATCAGATTAAAATTCTAAAACACTCATTTTTACGTCCTTCCAGAAAGAAGGGCAGTATTGCAAAATTAATGGTATGATTGTGAAAAAAATATGAAGGTAGTTAATAGCTTATGAAAACAATATTAAACCAAAATTAATTCCACGCTATCCGGGTTATGAGGGGCAATGTGAGATGCATTGGGTTGCTATTTCTGGAGTAGGAGGATGGCTGGATAGGAGGCTATTGCAGATGCCATCGCACAACGAGCGGTAAGATGTTCTGCAAGAACCAACAGATTTGTCCAGTGTCCACCTGACTGGGCAAGGCCTGGAAGGGAAGATAACTGCTCCACCACGGAACTGGCCGTGATTAGAAAAGCTTGTCGATCAGGGATGGTGACAATGGCAGGTCAAATAATCGTATCAGATGTATCACGGACAATTCCATCAATACAGCCTGACAGAAAGGGGATGAAATGACATGGGATGTATAGAGTAGCCAATCAGTATGACAAAAAGCCCAATGGGGTAGCCTGTCTATTGGGGGCTAGAAGGCAATGTACGAATCAAATAGAAATGGTCACTGTTCAAAAGGTTGTGACGTGGTGACCAGTGTAATTAAAGGAGACTGGGAGGGGGAAATGAGCAAAAATTTGAAAAGATTAATGGCAGAAAAATTGTGATGAGTTGCATTAAAATGGGTTGGGAAACCATTGTTACAAAGGCACAGATTGCACTCTGCAAGAAACTATTCTATGACATGGCCCCAGCTAGACACAAAGCACTGCCCCATAATGGATGATCGGCATTAATTACCAAATGATTAGGAAAGGTGTGTGTGTGTGGGGGGGGGGGACTGAGAAGTCAACGCAGACAGCATACAAAAGTATGTAATGCTCTTACCGGACTAACCCCAGTCTCCAAAGTTGTATACTTTGTTATATAAGGAAGGCAGAATATAGGTGCAAATGCCATCTGATACCTTTCACAATCAGTGCAGTTCTTAAAATAACTCCAATGGCCATGAATAGCAGGGAACAAATTGTTGGAAACAATGTTTCCTGAAGAGCAATGCAGAAAGCAGCGTGTGTGCTTAAAAATTGTCATACTCAGCAATATGGTGGAAAAAACCTTTACATTTCTGCAGTAGCCTTAGACAGACAACACAGAGCACACGTTCATATGGTGTGCCATAAACAGCAGATGCTGCTAAGAGTCACATCCTGTCCACTCTGGGATGTGCACGCATCCATGGGTTATCTGTCAGGCACTCTACAGGTCGGCAAAGAACACAGAGACTTCACCAGATGGCCAGTCAGTGCCTAAACTGCTACCCGAGTGACCACACACAGTGGCTGTCCACTATTCCAGGACAGTGTGTGAGGTTTGAACAGTATTGGTGATGAGTAGGGTTGTCCCTTTGCATGTTTTCATTATGTTGTGGGTCACTCACTCTTCACAAAAAAAAAAAAAATGTTCAAATGTTTGTTAAGCTTATGGGACTTAACTACGGGGTCATCAGTCCCTAAACTTACAAACTACTTATGAACTACTTACGAACTAGGACGGCACAAATATCCATGCCCGAGGGGGGATTCGAACCCCCGACCGTAGTGGCCGTGCTGACCGTGACTGGAGCGCCTCAGTCACCTCGGCCACCGCGGCCGGCTCACTCTTCACAGTACGGAAGCATAAGTTCAGGGTTTAGTATAGCAACAGAAGGACTTTATGGCAGTCGTGCAACAACTACTACCAGTGTTGCTCTCGAAAACCTCGTCTCCAGCACTGTTTCCTCCCACCTTCCCAAGCATGATGAGATGGTAGAAGATTGGAAAGCATACAAATATCATCTTTGCAAGAACTTTAATGCTGTTCATGTTCAGGATGCATAGGTATGTTGTAGATCTTCCACACACTTTATCAGGTATTGTGTCGATTGGTACCATTGCAGGGACCTGCCTCCTCGTTGTTTTGATGCTGTATGTTAGTTGTCATATTATCGCTGCTGCACGCATGTCGTGGCAGCAATGGTCAGTTTTATAATTGCAAGAAAGAGTCCCATCATGCCTGGGCCGTGACACTACACAGCCTTGTCAGAGAAAAATCAAAAGAATCGCATGCTCACATAGTTTGCAACATCAGCGTTTGTTTAGCCCCAGATAGGAAAGTCAGGCAATGGGCCCTCTAGTTACAAGACTTGTCCCTCAAAGAGGTCCTGCCAATTGCAAAATCGTTCGAAGTCTCTCACACTATGGGTCAGCAACTTTAAGCAGCAGTGCATGGCAGACCTGTTGCGTCCACTGCTTTCCGATGCCGTCGCGGTGCAAACCAATCATTGCACTCACACCTGTGCAGTGTGTCAACAGGATTCTGGTCACTGGCCCCTGTTACCACTGTGAGCATCATGTTACACCAAATCTGACACGTGTCTCCCTGGCATTGCTGGCTGTTGGAAATGTAAAAAAAAAAAAAAAAAAAAAAAAAATCGGCCATTGGGAATGTTTGTCATTCACTGGCACAGGTCTTAGCCTTAGAGGAAATGATTGTAGACATTCAGATCATAAGGCCTGGCTCCTGAAATCAAATCAAAGAAGCTCTTTATTGAGGTTGCAATCCTGTCATGCCAACTTCACCTGCAAGTAGATACGGATGCAGCAATTTTCTTGCTGAATTCATACAATTACTCAGACCTGGGATCTCCACTGTTGTCACCAGTCAACAGGCCCCTCTGTGGTCATGGTAAACGGTGCTTCTCCTGCTTGACACATTCTCTACTGATTTCACATATAAACTAGTAACCCTATTACCTTTATTGTTGTCAGTGATGCTATTTCAGCTAACCTTTTAGAGTTTGATGCTATTCACGCTTTTGGTTTTTCTGTCACAGACACCAGACAGTAGGACTCAGTTGACATTCTCTATCATTTTTTGGAATCCCAGTACTCTGAATTTCAGAATGTCTTTGCAGACAACTTGGGCTGCATTTCAGACGAATGCAACTAACATTACATTTAAGCTGTTGGCCAGCTCTGCGTTTTTTTCATACTAGGCAGATTCCATTGGGCCTCTGCCTCAAAATCGAGGAGGGCAGTCTTACAGTCATCTGGGTGGTGGTTCCTATTTCATCTAGTGAATGGGCCACACACACTCAGTAATTGTCAAGAAATCCTCAGGTAAATTGCGTTTTGTGGTGATTTTAACCCTTTCAAACCCAATGGGACACACACGTCCCATAAGAAGTCCCAATTTAGCAACGAATTTCCACATTTCAGTGTTTTACACTTCCCTCCTTGAGGATGGGCTGGTATGATGCAGGGCTAGGTAAAAGGGCTGGCTCACGCCTTTGTTGTAGCGCCGGCTGCTGTGGCCCCGCTCCCTCCCTACTTCCACGCTCCCGTGACGTCACTAGGTTACAGAAGCAGGTGCGCCGTGGCTGAGCTGAGCGCTGATTTGTGTTGTGTTTGCCACCCTTGTTTGTACACGTGGTTCGTAAGTGTTCTGTGTAGTGTGGTGTCATTGAGTTATACTATTTATAATGGTTAACTGTTGTATTGCAACATGTAAAAATGATTAACGAAAAATGACTTTTTTTCCCTCTCCACAGTTTCCCTAGTGATCCTTCCACGATTTCCATATGGTAAGTTAAAAGTAAACGAGCGGATCAAATAAATATAAAAAATGCTAGAATTTGCAGCGATCACTTTATTGCCAGCGATTATGAAGACGACATGAAAAACAGAATTCTTGGTTTACCTCAGAAGGAAATCCTCAAAAAACTCGTGGTTCCATCTGTTAACATTGCTAATGTGAGTAGTGATAATTCTTACATAGACCTAAGAAATGAAAGGCACAACAGAAGGATTGTTACAAAGAGAGCGATGGAACATCTTAAAACAATAAGCCCTAAAAAATTAAGTTTATCCGAAAGTGTTGTACAAAACACTGAGAAAGATATAAGTGATGCAAATATGGCAAACAATGAACATCGTGATGCAGCTACAGGCTGTGGCGAAGAAGACACGTTTAAATGTTTGAGTTGCTTCGAAAAGCAAAAGAAAATAAAATCAATTGAAAGATCAATACGAGCCATCAAATGTGAACTACAAATAGCTAGAACGAAAATTAAAGCAACCGCTAAAAAAAGCTCAAGCGGAATTTAATAAGTAAGACCATTTTTAAAATTGTCCTCTGTACACAGAAAGCAGTTAGAAACACGAAATGTCGAAAACAATGTGATATATTTCTCAACAATGCCAAAAATGTTGTTTATGGAGAACCAGATTAAAGCTATTACGAACAGAAAAGAGCTAATGAAATGGAATTCTGACGACATTTCGTGAGCCATAACTTTGAGAGCTTTAAATAAAAAAACCTATCAATTTTTGTGGAAAAAATCGACTCTAAAAAGGTGGTGCATGAAGTTACAATGTAACGCTGGCATATCTACGTCTTCGTGGACATACCTCACTATTTTAAACTGCTGAGGAACCACTTTTGAAACAGATTTTTTTTCCAGATGTACTGAACTGAACGTTAGTATTTTAATAAACGTTATGCAGAAAGATTCTGGAGAAATCAGACTGTGTCACAAATTGAAGCCAGAGTTTCTCAATCTACAAGGAAATGCAAGGCGAAAAGTTATCCTGCAAAAACAATTTTTTCTAGCACAGTTTCAAAAGCAATATCAGTTTTATCTGGAAATAATGAAGCAGCACATTTTTTTGAACTTATGAAAAAGTTTTTCGATGTAATGAATTACGTATGTAATGTGTAAAGGTTTTGTACAAATTTGTTGAAATATGACGATAATTGTTACTTTCACAGGCCCCGGCTTCGTACGGGTAATCTTTAAACTTCTTTAACTCGAGAACTAATGAACCTATCGTGATGTGGTTTCTTTTAAATTGTAGAGCTCTTATAGATCTAAATACAAGTCCACAAGAGCATATGTCTAACTTCTATAGATCTCCCACAATCACTATTTATGTAGTCTGAAGCCATCCGGCGGCAGCGCCTTTGAAGAGAAAAACGGTAAATGTGCCCCAGTCGTAAACGTTAGACATATGCTCTCGCGGACTGTTTTTTAGATCTTTCTGAATTCTGCAATTTAAAACAAAACGCATCACGATACGTTCAGTAGTTGTCGAGTAAAATAAGTTTAAAGTAATAAAAATATGAGGAAATGGTTGAAGTCTGGGAATAAGTAGCATTAAGATTATTATGCAATATATGTACCGCATATTTAATATTAAATTCATTTTCACCTCAACTTGCCTTCAGCTAAAACTCACGTGTAAGATATACTATAAACAATCGCGGTTATAACAGTAGTCATAACTTAGCGCTGCCATGCGACGCGATGCATGTATCCGTGTGACGTCACAGCGGCAGTGGGCCGGGGCCACTTCCAGCGGCTACGTGAGCCAGCCCTTGTACATAGTCCTGGGTATGATGTATGAACAGTAAATAGAAAGGCAAAAGATGGAACTAAATTAGTTGTAGAATATCTAGTGGCACTGAAAATGTAGGACTGCATCAGGTAGGCAATAAGTTTAGCTACTTATGATCGCAACAAACTCTGTATATGCAGTCATCAAATTTCACACCTTCTTGTACGGCTCTAAGTTACAGTTATGTATGGACAATAAGCCTTTTAATCTCATAATTTAGTACATCCTCCAGCATTCTGAAAAATGCTGCAGTGGTGGACCTTTTTCCTCTCCAAGTAGCACTTCGATATTCATTTTCGACTAATAGGGCACCATGCCAATGCAGATGCCCTCTCCCAATTTCTGATAAGCCCAGATCCAGGCATCCGACCCCCTTTGCAATTATTTGGTTTTATGACATCACCTCTCAGTCTTAGAGGGAATTGTCATATATATCAAATGTTTGTTAAGCTTATGGGACTTAACTACGGGGTCATCAGTCCCTAAACTTACAAACTACTTATGAACTACTTACGAACTAGGACGGCACAAATATCCATGCCCAAGGGGGGATTCGAACCCCCGACCGTAGTGGCCGTGCTGACCGTGACTGACGCGCCTCAGTCACCTCGGCCACCGCGGCCGGCTGTCATATATATACCAATGACTCAGCTCCCCAGGTGGTCATTCCCAGAAGGTTGAGGCAGGATGTCATCCTGTTGCAGGAGGAACACAGGTGTTTCCCACACCTAAACTGCAGTTCGCAGACACGTCTACTGGCCTGGAATTGACAGCTAGCTAGAGCATTTGGTGGCTGCCTGCTCCCAGTGTGGCGCCCAACAGGCATATCCTACGTCAACATTCTCCCTGTGGCCTCCCACAACTCAACTCTGACAGCATGTCCACATCAATTTTGCCAGTCCGTTTCTGAATGAAATCTGGCTAATTGTAACTGCTGTATTTTCGTGCTTTCTGTAAGTGGTTTGGTGTTCCTCAGCCACCTCACAGGTCACCATTCACACCCTCTCTCGAAAATATTTTCTGTGGAATGCTGCCAGTAACCCTTGTATCTGATAATGGACCGGTTTCTTTCTCAGACTTTCCACAATTTTTGTGTATACTTTGGTGTTTGATATGTGAGCTCTCCTCCATTTCACTCGCAATTGAATGGGGAGGTGAAGTGCATGGTGTGCACATTTAAGACCCAGTTGAAAAAGTACCTACACGAACTTACATGACTTCCCTGCTGAGGAAGCGTTCACGTTTTTCCTGACAGCCTACCGGACTACATCCATGGCAGACTGCTGCCTTGCTGAGCTCCTCCATGTGTGCCAGGTGCAGAATCTACTGCATCTCCTCTGGTCTGAACCTCGCCTTTCTTTGAGTGCAAGAGATACGGTCTTTCCACCAGGTAAAGCCATCTGGGCATGTGGTTTTTGGTCAGCGTCCTCAATGGATACAGGCAGTTGTCATGCGCCAGAACAGCCATCGGGCCTACACCTTACAGATGGGGGGATCGGGAGGTCAGACATCTTAACCAACTCCATATCAGAGTAGGCGCACACATTTCGGTCCTGCGGGCAGCTGTATCTCCTTCACTGATGCCCATGTCATGTGCTGCTTGGCCACAGAATTCCCAACTTCCTTCCACCTGTAGGACCTCTAGTAGTAGCAACGGAGACTTGACAGCTGAAGTGACAATACCAGTTTATTCTGATGCCACAGGATGAGCCTACTGCAGCAACAGGGCCTCCACTACCTTCCACCTTGTACATCGCCATCGGACACTGCCATAGACCTAGACTTGGACAGCTTATCACCCATCCTGCCTCACACTCTAGTGGTAAAATGGCGGTGTCATCTTTCTGCCAGCCACTTTTGGCCATATATCAAGGTCCCAGCCTGAGGGTTGGCACATTCTCTCTGACCCCAGCATTTCAGTGGGCGTGGCTCCAATCTCTACATTGTGGCAGTACAACATTAATCTCCAGGGATCACAATTGGAGCACTGAGAGCAAGAGTGGACTGACCCACGTTTTCTGCCGTGTTAAGTTAACTGCATTAAATGATACCTATGTGAAGTATAAAGACCCTACAAAACCACTTACTTAAATTCTGTATGGTAAACGCAGATGAGGGCCCACTTCAAACTTTTTGTGCTGAACCTTTGTCATGTTTTCATGGAGCAATATTGGACTGTGATTCATTAGTCCACTGTTGCACCAACAGTAGTTCACTGAACACCTCCAGTGTTTGCTACACAGAGTCATGCCCAGCGCAATGTGACAATGTTGCCTTGTGTCGTAGTTGCTATCGCAGTATTCACGTCGCTCCACATTGTGGAATTGTGTAGTGCAGGCATAGTGTATTGGTTGGGTGATAGTTTTTGAAGTTACAATGATGGATTAAAACACACAACCTAAAACTATACAGGAACAATTACAAGGTATGATGTTACAGTTTGTGTGTGCTATCGTATTATGTAGTGGTGATACGAAAATATTGATTCCTGTATGTTTGACACCCTCAATTTCACAGATATGTTTCAATTGGAGGAGGAAGGTGGTGATCAAGAATGTGACACACAGTGGCTCGATGTTAACGACGGTTTGGAAATGTCCTCAAAACCAGGACCATCTGCAGTATCTTCATCTGCTGAAAATGTGAACAGTATGAAAGGCAAAAAGCATTTGAGGAATGAGAAAGATTGGAAATAGAATGTAAGAAAACAGATGAGCCAAACGGGACGAATATATAAATGATAAGGGCAAGATTACACCTCCAAAAGAATGCCAAATGGGACCATGTTCTCGTATGAAGCAATGCCACCTAAAGATAAGTGCAGGCAGACAGTATAAAATATTTAATGTTTATTATAGATTGGCAAACGTTGATTTGCAATCGGCCGTTCTGTTTAACAGTATCCGTATTTGTAAAAAATCATCATGAACGTACACAATGTTCCTTTCTCAACAGCAGGAGTGTAGATAAATCTTTCCTCGGAGGGGGGGGGGGGTGTTGAGAGCCAGAGCTATATTTAAGTGCCCTCACACAGTTGACAGCTGACAAAGCTGTGACACGCCACCCCCCCCCCCCCCATAAAACAAACTTACAAAATTTTCCCAATTCATAGAAAAAATAGTGAGTAGTTGATAAAAGAATGAAGTTTTATTGAAAAAAGATTGTAGACATGAAGAGCAGTCTTTTCTATTATACATTGAAAATGACGGGCGTTCAGCTCCCAAAATACAGGCTGCTGTTTAAGACATTGCCCAACTATATTCCCGCAAATTATTTGAATGTAACATACAGAATAAGCCCAATTTTCAGAACAAAAGTAATCGCTATAGGAATTTGTAAGTTAGAAATATCTTCCACATTACCACATCTGGCTCAAGTCATAAGTTGTTAGCAATCATAAAAAATCAAAAGCCTTCAGACAATTAACATATAGGGGAGACCAGGGGAATGGTGCCACCTTAAGGGAAACCAGTTTTTTTTTACCTTATTAAAAGTGTGTCTTTTTCACATAGAATAATACCACAGCTTTGCCAGCTAATACTACTTTATTATAATTTCTTTTCAGCCATGTATGTTGTTAAGTTTTATTGTTAAAAATATATTGTGAATGTATACACAGTGGCGCCAGTACCCTGGGTTCCGGGGTAATGACACCATACATTTGAAAATCAAGGATAAACCTACACGATGAATGAGTAGTAGTAAATAAGTATTACAACTGTTCTAATTTATACTTATGACTCTACTGTATTCGACATGTAGAAGGTTTCAAGTACTTGTTGGCATAAAATTGGAATGAAAGTACATTTTATAATTTAGACTTGATTAAGACACTGCAAAAATCAGAAATACAGTTTTTGGCACTTCAAAACTACTACATTCTGCAAGTGCCCATTTCACGAAACATATGCATTTGTATTACAATTCATTTTGCCTAAATTCCCCACCATGGCGTCATTTCCACAGTTGCAAAATATGGCTTACAATGTCAATTTAAAGCCTAAGATTTTGCGAAAGAATTAGGTTAGAAACACGAAATCGAAGCTAAATATCTACAGATTACGTTAATACGAGTATTAAAAAGCACTGACAGCCCTTAGAGGTTCTTATTTCAATAAAATACAAACTCAAAAATTAGACCCAAAAGACGAAACTAACAATTCCTTTCACACGATTAATATCTGTCAAAAGAGGGGTAATTTAATCGGTCTGCTATACAATGCTGCCACTTTAGGCATGCGTGCATGCAGATGATCAGCATCTGTGGGATAAATTATATACAGAAGTAATAAGGTTGTGATGTCATACATTTGTTCTCATTTAATCGCACTCGTTAAAAAATATATTTGTGTAACGTACAAGTTTGCTGCCCTACTGTAGTAATAAAGTTAGTAGATCACTGAAGTTGGTAGAAGTAGTAAACATAAGATACGGTGGCCTTCGTTACACACTAGACAAGCCTCGCACTGTACTTTAAACAGTCTGTGGAGCGTGTTTCTGGCTGAAATTCAACAATACTTGTTCATTGTAACTGAAGGTTAGGCGATTGGTGACCTAAGGAATTATTATTTGTTTTTAATTGGGAAGATTTACAGTTGTGAAAGCTGTGCTTGATGCTTACCTAGGCCTCATGAAGGCTACCAATAAGACACAAAGTGACCTGACAACAAGTAAGAAGCCAAAGCTCAACTAAGCATCGATTACAACTTACAGATACCCTGGTACCTCTTTTTGTTGGCAAGGGTTTCTGCCTAACTCTCATATTCATTACACAAATTATTGTCAATTTTTAATTTTAGCACAAGTGGGGAAAAAAGTGTGGGGGGAGGGGGTTAGAACCCCCCGTATCTACCCCTTGTTCAATGGGAAAACACCAGGCAATGATTTTTGCTTGATATTCATGGTAATGATGAGCAAGTGTGAAAACCATTTTTTTTTCCAGAACACATTGGCAGTATCTGCAGGACGAATAGACAGAATATTGAAGCAGAAAAGTGTTAGCGCAACTGCTCCATTGACCGACGAGGACAATGTGAATTTGCCAACAAAACACCGTCATATAAAATAGCTGAAGCGGTATTTTGTTGACAAATTTCCAGTGTATGAAAGTCGCTATGCCACACACAACTCTAGTAGAAAGTATTTGGCACTTGATTTAAGTATCAGTATTATGTATTCATTAGATTGCAGTGAAACAGTGAACTCAGTATCTTAGCATATATTTCGCAAAACCTTCAGTGAAGAGTTTTATTTATCTTTCCATCCACCTACTTTGGATTCATAAAAGAAATGTGATTCTTTCCAGATCAAAATGGCCTTACCAAATGACAGTTCGTTCATCTTGCAGAAAGACAAACATTTGAGGAAAGCAGAGTGTGCATGTAAAGGCTTGCAGAATGATACTTTACTTGCGGAATCAAATGATAATGTCACAGTTATATCATTTGACCAGATGAAAACTTTGCCTACACCTGTATTGTCAACGGGGGTATTGCAATGTTTCTGTATGTTGCACATTCCATTAATCACAGATATACATTCAGCATTGCCAACATTACTAACGAAACCAGTGGGAACCTTAAGTAAAAGTCTACCACAAGAAGAGTAGTTTGTAATAAATGTTCAAATGTTTGTATAGCTTATGGGACTTAACTACGGGGTCATCAGTCCCTAAACTTACAAACTACTTATGAACTAACTAATAATAAGGACAGCACAAATATCCATGCCCAACCGTAGTGGCCGTGCAGACCTTGACTGCAGCGCCTGAGTCCCCTCGGCCACCGGGGTCGGCAGTTTGTAATATTCTCATACTCTGAACTACTATCATTCACATACATGTACCGTGAAACTCGAGTGTTTATTTAAAGAACCTGTTAATCATTTTGTATCTCACTACTTAATTTTGTGTGTTTATACTTTCGTAAATAACAATCACAACTACTAAGAATACATTAGACAAGGTTACAGAATATGTTGTTCACTTACCAACATATGTATGACAACATCACACACTGTACCCATTGCCTAACCTTAGTGAACATTATTACATAACGGCATTTACCTAGTTTTTAAATAAATTAGATTAGGTCATGTTTCATATCTCACAGAATCCTAAATCCAATGTATATTATGATTTTGTCACTCATTTTCACTATCCCATTACTGAGAAATTATTGCATAAATAAACAAATACTACGACACTAATCATATATGTATTTGGTGAATTCCAAACCACAAATTGAAACACACTAAAATTAAGAGTCTAAATAACCATACACTGAAACAATATAGTAAAATCACAAATTATGTATGTGTTATTGAGTAGGTTTAATATGTAAATTTATAGAGTCAAAACATGACTTTTAGTTTACATATTTTGTTAAATGCAAATTTCAATAAACACATATACACATTGAGCTTAATAGTTAAAACCTAAATGTAATATTTTAATTCATATATTTTGTCCTATTCCAAGAATAAATGTGTTGTTTATTTCACAGATGAGCTTCATTTAGAAGCCACGTTTTTCACTCTGGTTTCGACTCTGCTCTTGATGAGATGTGACTTCTGTTGCCTGCTCTGTGTTTTGTCATATCTGGATTGTGCAAAAAGGATATAAATGTTTTAAAAGAATAAAAATGATAAAAACAACGTGATACAGTGTTGACTCCGTCACTGACATTAAACACACTTTTCCTTGAATATGGTGTACGGCGCTGCAACAGAACCTGGATCGTAGGATGAAACGCAATGGTCAATATTCGTGTTAAGTAAAAATATATGTATCTAATTAGTGAATCCACCATTCCTGTGTGTCCTACTAATAAAACAGCTGCTAGTTTAAAAGTAGTACTGTGTTTGTATGGACCTATCGGCAAAGGGCAGGAATCTTACAGTATGCTATTACAAAAGGCAAATGAGGACCTATTGCCTCGATATTCATAATGTAGGGAATAATGATGTTTACATGTTTTTTTGGAATAAGTTCATAGCATCCAGAGGTCCTCAGGAGATTGGTTCACATAGTGCAACAAACCACGAGCCATTTTGTGGAATCTTCTTGGTTAATTATGTACTGGGATCAGTGCGGAAGTCAAAATAGAAATATTAAACTTTCATTTATGTGGCAGCACAGTTTCCAACCCTATTTACATAGTAAATGAAATTGATCACAATAAATTTTTAGTCAGTGCTCATTTGTATTTACTTTGTGATATAGATTTTGGCTTTATTGATAAACAAAAGAAGTATTTAAAAATGTTTACAGTTCAAAAAACGAAAATGAGGCTTCTAGGAAGAAAAAGTCTTTCAAATTAGTTAACATGGGTAGAGAGGACTTTTTCCAACAGAAATGAAAGGAATATTACAAACCGCAAAATATCGATTGATCAAACCAAAGTAGAGTGGTTCAGGATCCAGTGGCTACAATTTTTGGAAAAGCTGCCTTTTGCTATACTTTTTAAATATTCCAATGAAACAGGTGACATATTTAATAAAGTTGATGTGTCCAAGAGAACATCAAATCTTATAAAGTAGTAGAAGGGCTGTATCCAGAAGGTAATCCAATGAGTGGACTGAAGAAGAAAAATGTACTGAGTCCACTGGACTTCATTCCACTTGTGATTTTTATAAGAACCTAAGCACAGCTGTTCCAAAGCCCGCAAATACGTTGTCGGTATTGTATCTTGATAGTGAAGATTGTGATGGGCAATAACAGTTTGTAGAAACCTTTGTGCTGATTGTAATTTCATTATTTCATGACACTGTTTCTTAAAGCTGTTCAATGATGTAAACAACCATAGCTATTTCAATGAGTACATTGTATTTCATTCCTCATTTATTTGCTTATTCATTTGTTTCCATGTCAATGTTTCCATACTCGGATTGCAAAGTACACAATCTGGAATACGTTTGAATTCAAAAGTAAATAGAAAGCCTTTTGTGAAAGGGGCTGTACACCTAATGCAGCAGTGACTATCTGCTGAAAGACACACAATGTGTAATGCAAAAATGGACTAACCCACATAAAAATCAGGAATTTTAAAGGTCAATATGTAATTTGGTTGTATAATCCACTTACGAGACCTGCAACACTGCTAGAAGCTATAAGTTGTAACATACAATGACATGGTAAAAAACAGAATATGTTTGCTAAATCCAGTAAGTTTCTACCTTGATTATCTCTGTTGGAGGAAGGTTGGGATTAGTCCATTTTTGCTCTCAGTGCCTCAATTGCCCTGCCCCCAGAAGGGGGAGAATGCAGTTGCCTGCAGACAAATCACACAGGGAGATCATTCATATGGCATGCCATAAACAGCAGACACTGCTAGGAGTTGTCCCCCCCCTCCACTCCGGGACATGCGTGCATGTGCAAGTTATCGGTCATGCACTCTACTGGACAGCGATGAATACTGAGAGATTGCACCGGCTGGCCAGTCAGTATCTAATGCACTACACAACTGGCCATGTCAAGTGCCCCCAAGTGCCTGCCCATTGAGTCAGGACAACCTAGCACTGTGCAGGATTAAAACCAAATCCACTGGAGGATCAGATTATCTGTATACTTTGTGGGTTTGAAGAGAGCATGAAGGCAAATTATACCGCACTATTTCTATTCGTTCAAAAGATATAACATCAACTGACATAATTCTGTTGCACACCAAACAGGACAATTTGGGGCCATAGAGGTCACCAAGATCTCTGCCACTGGTATAAATGCAGAACATGATGGGCACAGTCATGTGAGAATCACTGTAGTGTTGTTCTTCTTAGTGGTCTTCTATTTCTCTTTGACTTACAAGATTATTGGGAGGCTCAGGGATAGAAAAAGAATATGATGTTCTGTGACCAGCCACCAGTTCGTATCTGGTAGCACACAAGCAGAATCCTCAGTGGTGTGTGTGTGTGTGTGTGTGTGTGTGTGTGTGTGTGTGTGTGTGTCTCCTATGAGACGGGTGACGGTTCTCCAGGTGGGGGTTGGTGAATGACATCCCTGACGTGCTATATTTTTCTACAGTATTTTTTTAACATAACAGCCTATATCACATTTCCATGTGTTAGTTTTATTCTAACCAAAGTGTCTGACATATAGTCTGTAGTCTTCCCTGTTGCTATCAGTTTTATTCATTGATTAAAAAACACAAACCCCTATTAGAAGAGAGGTCCAATGCTGGCCATAGCAGCAGAAGTTCACAGGTACAGCTACCTGTCACAGCGATGCAGTAGTCAGATGGTTTTATTAATTTTTGGAGTAACTTATCTCGTTCGTTCTTTGACAAGTTACCAAAGTTGCAACAACTACATTGTGTCCTTTCTCCGCCACTCGGTTCGCATGTGGTATTATTTGCATCAAAGTGCCTTTCTAGTTTTATCAAACACATAAAATCCTTATGATGGAAATACTTTTTTTTTTCGATCAAATGCTATCATTACCATGTTAATCACTACAGTACAAAAGCAAATGACAAATTATGAGACTGCATGCACTGGCAGTCAGCACCAATTTCCATCATGTGATACATCACCAGGTCAAAGAATGTACCAGACATTGTTGAATATTTTTGAAGAAAATGAAGTTGGCAATAACTGATATATTGAAGTGGTGGTGAATCAATTCTCGTTGATATTCAGATTTCATTACCCTAACATGAATGTCTGCTGCTAACTCCAAATGACGTACATACAATTTTGTAGATTATTTCACAATTTTGCTTAAAGGTGAATAGTTTTGCACTTAGAGCAAAATTTTTAAAATTTCATGGTTTGTAAACCAGATGGACACATTCACGTTTACTCAAGGGAAAACAACTCAACAAATTAACAAAGGTTGGTGGAGATGATCACAATGTTCTTTGTACTTGGGTGTTGCTTTTCAACATTATTTGCACAATCCCTTGTTCTTAAGTATTACCGTAATGTGTACAAATTGCTAGCACTTTTAACTGATTTTGTCTGTAATATTGTACTTTCAAGCAGATGAGTTGTACGCAGACATCCTCTAGGTGCTCAGGCTATGAGCAGTGTATTGGAACCTATCTTATGTCTCTCTTTGTACATCTGCCCAGTTCACAGTTTGTTCTTACTGTCTGTGATTAGTTTTGGCGCAAGGAAAGCAAATTCAGCAATCCTGAGTTTTCTGAAGTTCGTTGTTTTCATTCTGGGGAAGCAATCTACAGAAAGGAGCAGCTTTAAATCACCGAAACCAATTACCACACATATGCTGCAAAACTCCTTGTACGACTGTTCCTGTAGAGTCACAATACTAATGTGAAGCATGCAGCATTCAAGCTACTTACAGAAATTATTCAATTATATTAACCTTTCTTTTTTTCCACAGAAACAAACAAAGTGTCTATCAAGAACATCTTTACTATCTATTATCTATTCCAGTTCACAACAAATATTTGAGGTATAACTTCAGAATTCATGCTTTTAGAGCTGTACGAATTCTATGATTCTGACAGTCTCCGAGTCACAGATCTTCACAAAATCATACATCTAGTCATTCAGTGGTCTCCTCTGAAAGAAGTACTTGTCTTAATGCATAGCAGCCAACCTTGACAATAGGCTGTCAGTAATCATGTGTCAGACCAAAGAGGCGAGGGGAGGGGGATCGGGGACAGAGGGAAGGAACGAGGGGGATGCGCTCACTCCACAAGAAAATTATAGACCTCATTAAGACCAACAAATGCCACATTTCTGACACTTTTAGTATATAAATATTTCCTATGAATAAAAACAATTCTATATGAAAGGACTTAGGTTAGGTGGAAAAACCTAAAATATTTTTCAAAGTATCAAGCGTGACTTGGAAACGTTTCTGTAATTTCTGTCCTACACTTTTTTTGTTACGATGCCATCCACTGTAAGACATTGGTGTTTCACAGTATTACTGTCTGAACTTGAAACAGTGACTGGGCCAATTTTTACAGTACTGTTTTATTGTAATAATTTTTTAATTTTGTTCTTACTACAATTAACAAAATAAATCCATGACTACTTGAACCTTTTTGAGACCCGTCAACAGGGCTAAGACTAGTTGCCAATTTTTTGTCTCATCCCAATTACATGAACAGTTTAGGCAGCACACAGTTGTAATAGGTAGCACAGATTCTGTCTACTGGCAGCTTCTATTTACAGGATTTCATAGGAACTGACACAGATGCATAGCACTATTACAGTGTCCAGAATAACAGATGAATACTGACTAACATAACTATTGCACATAAAATAACTATCTGCCATCTTAGTTGACTCCAGATTGTAGACTGCCCCGAGTTCACGACATGGTGTCCTTTTAACGATGCACTGATCAATCACAGCCTACTCTGTAGACGTCATGACCGTTTGCCACACCTCAGGAGTGTGTTCATGTACTGGATATCGATGACAGTGACACCTGGAGGAGGAAGCGCACGCAGTATGACTTATCGCGTGCATTCAACTTGACTTTCTGCTGCAGATGGGTGCTAGTGTCTATATACAAAAAAACCTATATTTTTTCCATTTTGATCATAGTTTGCAGCATTTAATTTTGTGTCACCATCTGCATCAACCTTACCTTTACAAAGAAACTCAACATTTGCCACAGGAACAACAAAAGGTTCTAATTCCTTGCATTTTTCAAATAATATAAAATCCTTAGCAGCTAACACTATATACATAATAGTTTTGGATTTTAAAACAACAAATACAATCACAGATAATATCATAAACCACCAAAATTTTATCACTCCTATTTAGTTCTAGCTGCTTGACACTGCTATAGAAACAAGTATATGTGAGAAAAACCACTAAAAGCTTTTCTCTTGAGAAAAGATCTGGCTAACTTCCACCACCTGGTAAAACACATGGAATGTTAAGCAGGGACCGGAGATCATGTATTCCTACACTAAGGAATTTATGTAGCTCTTGGCTGGTGAGTATGTATTTGGTAGGTGTGGAGAGGGATGAATAGGCCAGACTTGTTCCAATGAAAATGCTATCCTTAACATTCCTACAGCTTTGCTAAATGCTTAGGAAGGAAATTATTAAGATCTATAAAATTTTCAATAGCATTACATTAGCGAAATGTAAACAGTATCTTTTCTGATTTTTCAAAAACATCAGATTGTGAAATGTCTTACTTCCGTAATTTTTTCTGAACTTCCTGTAACTCTGTAAATAAAGTGAGAAATTTGTAACAATTACAGAATCTATAATAGTTAGCAGCTATGCTTAATGTTCCAGAATTTTTGTAACTATGCAACACTGAGTTGTTAACAGACAATAAAAATTCATAGCTCGGTATCTCCAAAATTATTACACAGAAAACTTCTAAATGTCATAAAGTGATATAGCACTACAGTCTCTTCACTTTTACAGTATTAATACCATGGGAATAATGTAAGACTTTCATCATAGTCAAACTTTGTGTAGTGCAATAATACATGCCCTGGTCATGATTACAGCTGCACAGGGATTTCGCAACTCTATCTATGCATTATTAAATGAAACCTATCTCTAAAGCAGGAGACATGAATCACTCTGATTGGTTATTTGTCTGAATGATAAATGTTCTTGCTTTGAACATTCACAGTAGTCCCTACTCCAGTAATTAAATCTAAGAAAATAATTTACACAACAAAATGTGATTTACAATAATTTCAACTGCTTCTCTACACATCCATGGATAATAGATCATTGTCATAAATAAAATTGTATTTCTGAAAAACTTCACTTAATGATTTCCTGATTGAAGTACGGGCTTGGCCACAGCTGATTTTTCAGTTTTCCCTTGTCAGCAAGGACTTTTATGTTCTTTCAGACTTTTATTTACATTTCTCTTAATAGTTTTGATGTATCCTTTTCCACAAGTATACAAAATCTTATACACCCCAGATGCTGACAGAGTGTTTATCTACTACAGAACTTATCTTCTTAGTTGGCCTGAAAACCGGTTTGATATATTTTTGTACGGTCTTCCCGATCTGATCAGTAACTTTCCTGATTAAGGGGAGAGAAACTGTGCTCTTCAATTACTGTGTTTTATTGCTACCTTTTCGCCTATCATTCCTTCATCGCAGAACTCTGTTCACTTCTTTGTGTGAATAGCCATTCTTCTAGAAAGCCGACATCAGGTGTTGCAATTTGGTGTTTAGGTTTGCCAGCATGTAAATTTTTCTGGTTCTGTAAACAAGACTTTTAATGATGCCTTAGTTTTGCTGTGGACGATGGTTGGAGTTCTTATGCAAGTATCTGTTCATAAGTGTGGCTTTCCAAGAAACCTTTTGTTTCAAACTTTCATCAATCTGTCGCATGACTAAAACGTTCAAGAAGAATATTGTACTATCACTTTCCATTTCCATAGTGAACTGGATATTTGGATTTTTCATATATTTTCAGACCATTCAGATAAAAAAATTATTCTTTTAAAACTGTTTTACCATGAGGCCAAACGACAAATGTGTCACCCGCAAAATGAAACCACTGACTTGGTTTCTTATAAGCTATTTCAGAGCTGATTGTTTTAATTTCTCCATAGAAAGATTAGCAAATGCAGGACCTAATGGGTTACCCATTGTGACACCAACTTGCTAATAAATCTAATTGTTCCATTTGAACTGAGAAACAAAATCCAAACGATTCACAGTAAACAAATACTACTTCATCTCCAACCTAATAATTATTCTCGCTGCTTGAATTACAAAAACAGACACACTAGACATGTCACACTGCTCCCAATTACACAACCTCCCCCCCCCTTCCATACATACTTCAAGGTTCGATGTGCTTTTACATGATATAACAACAGTCGTGCATCATGGATGTCCTCCATGCACTCTTTTTAATCGACTTGCATAACAAAACATAGTTAATCATGATTTTAGAAAGTGTATGAAATAGCTGATGTAAAGTTTTAGTTTGATAACCTAAGACATTTGATCATATTTTCAATTGATATTTAAAAGTCAAATTTTAATTGCCAGAAAAGCTAGGAATTTTAAGGAGATTACTATATCCCTGAAATTTTAATACATAACGATGACATTTTAATAGTGTAGTTGTAGCAAAACCAAAAGATGCGTGTGAAACACATCAGTTAAAATGAGTACTATGTATTTTAGTTTCGTGGGGAATAAGAAATAAGTAATGCTTGTTAGTATTATTCAGTGTCCCAGCACACAGTATCAGCTGTCTCCGAAATTAATGGCAGAAAAGCACATTTCTCTTTTCCTGGCTCCTGATCAAGCTAGGTTTATTGGTTGGGGGTTAAGGGACTACACAGCAAGGTCATCTGTCCCTGGACTCAAGGATACTGTAACAAAAATACACACATCAAACAGGGATGCATTCTGATGTAATCTGCAGAGTTTGGCAATAATGGTGAGAAATTTAAAAACATAATGGGCATAAACTGTACTCTCAGTAATAAAAGTACAATAAAAAGGGGGAGGGGGGGTCAGTTATGACATGACAGTGCCCCCAGGCTGATGCCGCGCACTTCTATTTTATAGAGCCACACACGTCGGCATATTTAAATCGCGCGCGCGCGCGCGCGAATGCGCGCGGGAAATACGAGCTTCGGGAAGTTTGTGACGTAGGGGTTTTTCCGCGGGGCTGGAAAACGGAAGCCGAGTCGCGCGGAGGGGGGCAGAGTCGCGTGGACTGCCGAGGACGGCGGAGCGTGGTTGCTCGTCGCGGCATTTTCTATAAAAAACGTGGGATAGCTTTTCGCGGCTGAAGTACCGTTTTTTCATATGCCTTTTGCGTTAAATGATTCAGGTGTGTGGGCTAAAGTGCGAAGTTGGGTGGGGGCTCGAGTCACAAAAACATTTTTATAACTTTAAACACGTGCAGTGTCATAGAAAAATTAAACTTATTTAAAACAACATCTGTGTGGTGAACATAATTTTTTCGCAACTCGCCCTGTACGCCCATAAATGTGTATAATTGGTATGTACTTTTGTTTATTAATTGAAAAATGTATTAAGGCGCACGTGGACGGAACAGCACCAAAGCGGGAATCATTTATTGTCATCCCCTAAACGACCACAAAACGTTTTTTCCACTAGAAAGAGGGAAAAGCATGTTCCGCCCCGTCGCATATGGGGGCTCGTCCATTTCGCGAAACAGTGTGTAGTGTGTACTGAGACACGTTCCGACTCGTCCATTTCGTGAAATAGTGTGTTCCGGTTTCGCCCATTTGAAGCGAGAAGTACGTCGCGGCTCGTTCATTTCGAGTGCGAAGTACATTCCGACTCGCGTGTTGAAGAAAATTTTAGCGGCCCACGGCAGCGAGTGTGCGGCAGGCAGCAACAGCGTAACCGGGAGACACGGCGACAACAGCCGGTATATTCCAGACCATCACCGTGCGGCGGCAGGACGCGGCAGATACGGCGCACAACAGCGGCGATTTCGGCATCGGCAGCTCTGCACGGAAACACGACGCAGTTACGCAGTGGACTTGCAGCACAGACAAAGAGATAAGTGTCGCAGCAGGCTTTTATTTTGTTGATTTCAGTTCTCTTGTCCCCAGCCATGAGTACCGAAACTGATAGGGTTTTAAGTGATAGTGAATCCTTAGAAAGTGGTAGTGGGTCTGAGGCCCCAACACAATCTAAGGCAGATGAAATGAAAGCAATGATGGGTTGGATGATAACTGAATTTAAAGATACTGTAGGGGGCCTGGAAACAAAAATGGGGAATTCAATTGCTGAAATGGGAAACTCAATAAAAAATTCAATGGGTGTTTTAAAAAATGAAATAATCTCGGACTTTGACAAAAGATTAGAAGATTTGACCTTAAAATTTGAAGTTAGAGAAAAGGGAAGAAAGAATATGTAATATGGATGCAATATTGGGCAATGAAGAAATGGTTGGGGGATGGTTTACACAGCATGATAAAAGAAATGCAAATAAGAGAAGAAATCATAAAAATCCAAGTGAAGATTGTAATGTGGGAGATTTGTTTAGTGAAAGAGTAAGTAGTGGGAGAGATGCTGAAGAAAACAGCATTGGTTTGGCTTCTGTATTAGGTGAATCAGGTTTGCTAGCGGAGCATAAGTGTGTGATTGAATGTAAGAGTATGCCAAGGGGATGTGTGAATGGTAGCAAAAGTGTCATTGAACTAGATGAGACAAAATCAAATATTAATATGTGTGAAAAAAATGTGGGTATTCCAAAGTTTAAAGCAATCACTAATGACAGTGTAATAAGAGCTGTATCTGGTTTGGTGCAACTTGATGATGTGTGGTTTGATGATGTAAATGTAAATAAGAATGTACAAGCACCTATAATTAATGAAGACTGGGAACAGGGTGAGAAGAGTAAATTTAAAGGCTGGGTAAAGAAGGTCAATTGGATTAGGAAATGGGCACCAGATGATTGGGCAATTCATAAATATGACTATATAAAAAGATTAGGAGAGCAATGTGGGAAAAATGAGACATATTACAATGTTCTTAAAGAAATATTTGGAGGGGATCCAGAATTTGATGAATTGAGAGGACAAAGCATATTCTCATTGGAAACTAATAAAATGAATGATGAACATGACTCTGTAAATGATGGATCTAGTGATGAACAAGAAATAGGGGATGATATACAAACTTTTGTCATATATAATAGTAAACTGTATGACGGTATGAAAGAGGTGTTTGAAAAAGTATTTGCAGGTGATAACATAGAACCATATAGCCCTAGTAGTGAGGATCAGGTATGCAACATGGTAAAGTACTGCATACATGAGGTAGAAGACGACCTGTTAGCAGAGACTGAATTAGAGAAAAATGTGATTGAATATGTGCAGCCAATCATAAATGTCACTGTTGGAGGGGTATGTGAAAATGCACTGATTGATACTGGGAGCTCTATTAGTGGCATTGCAGAAGACTTTTACAATCAGATTAGGACCACAGGAACAGTTGAATTTCCAGTCACAGGGGTAAGAATAAAAAATGCAACTGGAACTTACAGCAAGCCAGTGAGTAAGGAGGTTGTATTAGATGTAAATATAGGAGGGAAAACGTTTAGTCACGTTTTTCTGGTAATAAGAAATCTCTGTATAAATCTTGTGCTAGGCAATGATTTTCTGAGTAAAAATGGGGCTTGCATTAATTGTAAGGATCAGGTGCTGGAACTACATTCTGGAGGATGCATGAAAAGGGTTAAATTTAGAAGTGCAAGTAATTATAAGGATTTAGTGGCATGTCTGCACATAGCCAAATGTACAATGGATGAGGCAGAGGTCGAGGAAGTGAAACGAAGGAAGGTAAACAATACTAAGGGAATTTATGATCATGCAAAGGGGGAGCCGTATTATTTACTGACAGACAATAAGTATGTATTTTCCGAAAAGCCAGGTAAAGTACCAAAATTTAAATATTCAGTAAGGGTAAAACCACATGAGCCTAGTATTGTGAGGAAAGGTATGGGGTAAAGCAGTCTCAGAGAATGATCAGTGTATATAGTAGGGTAGGAATTTGTGTAAATTTATTTTTGTAACTTTATTATATATCTATGATTAATTTATGTGGAGCAGTAAGGACAGGGTTTAAAATTCAGATGTGGTGAAAATGTGTACATAAAGGAGTACATTATGTTATAAAGTACACATGTGAACTGAAGATTTTGAGTTTTACATGTTGACACTAGACCTGTGGATGTCATTTTTCTAATTAGTCCCAGATTAGGATTAGGCAGTGCAATTAGTTTTAAATATGGTAGTTTGGAACAGGTGATAATAATGTGGAAATGCACAAAGTTAAAAATATATATACATATATATTTTTTTGGTGCATTGGGGGTAGAGAAATACTTGTATAGGGATATTGTGTATCCAAAGGATCATGTTATGTGTAAGTAGGAAATTCTGTGTGTATCATGTCAGAGTCTCGAAATTTGCAGAAGGGATGTAAGATTATAAAAACAAAATAAAATCTATATTTTCTGATATGAAAGATAATTAAATGAATTGAATAGTTTGTCAGAAGTACAAAAAGTTTTCTTAAGAGTTCATTTTGTGAGATGGGAATTTGGCTACAGTATTAGATTACAATCTCTAAATCCACATACAAATGACAATAACCATGCCACATCTTGAGTTTATTTTCATTGGAGCGGCCTGAGGGATATAAAATAAAAGAACAATGACTTCGACTTTTCTGTGTAACTATATGAAGTTCTGTTTTGATTGTGCTAAATCTGGATAGCAGAGAGGTGGGATGTGAATCTGATGGATCCCTGGTATAATATATATATTTGCCAAAAGAAAAATCATTTGTATTCCTTTTTGTTCTCTCTCTCTCCCCCTTTCATTGCTTTCATGCCAGCTGAGAGGACAAGAGAGCTAAAATCATTGCCAGTAGCCTGAGCTGCACCGGCTTACAAACTGAAAAAAGACAGAAGTGTAAGGACCAGTGCCCATATACTGAAGTGCAACACAAGGGATGTTGGAAGTGAAACTTAACAGTGCAACGGGAAGTTTATATTAAAAACGATGGTATTCATTCCATAATGAGACAGACATGGGGCATATCCATGAATATTAGTGATATTTTTATTGTATGTTCTTGTTGATATGTGTCACATATACAAACTTTAAATATGTACAATTTCACAAAATTTAATTTTTGTCTCTAGTTGTAAGATTTTTTTGTATTGTATTTTCTTATTTTTGTTTGAGGGGTATATTTGTGTTATGTTTTGGTGCTACTTGCGACATCCTACACTGTGTTTGGAAGTCGCAAGTGGGGGTATTATGACATGACAGTGCCCCCAGGCTGATGCCGCGCACTTCTATTTTATAGAGCCACACACGTCGGCATATTTAAATCGCGCGCGCGCGCGAATGTGCGCGGGAAATACGAGCTTCGGGAAGTTTGTGACGTAGGGGTTTTTCCGTGGGGCTGGAAAACGGAAGCCGAGTCGGGCGGAGGGGGGCAGAGTCGCGTGGACTGCCGAGGACGGCGGAGCGTGGTTGCTCGTCGCGGCATTTTCTATAAAAAACGTGGGATAGCTTTTCGCGGCTGAAGTACCGTTTTTTCATATGCCTTTTGAGTTAAATGATTCAGGTGTGTGGGCTAAAGTGCGAAGTTGCGTGGGGGCTCGAGTCGCAAAAACATTTTTATAACTTTAAACACGTGCAGTGTCATAGAAAAATTAAACTTATTTAAAACAACATCTGTGTGGTGAACATTATTTTTTCGCAACTCGCCCTGTACGCCCATAAATGTGTATAATTGGTATGTACTTTTGTTTATTAATTGAAAAATGTATTAAGGCGCACGTGGACGGAACAGCACCAAAGCGGGAATCATTTATTGTCATCCCCTAAACGACCACAAAACGTTTTTTCCACTAGAAAGAGGGAAAAGCATGTTCCGCCCCGTCGCACAGTGATGGGGGTGCCCAAGCCTCTACATATGAGTGGGAACATCCACCACCAATTTATTAGTCATAGATCTCCACTATTTGTAGACCATATCCCTGCAGTGGAAGACTGCATGAGGGAGACAATGGGGTTAAATACATGTGATTAAAACGAAGTAGAAGAAGAGTAAAGGAATGGCCTGACCAAGGGGATAGGGTTGGGGATACCCCAAATCCACTTTCGCAGAGAAAAGTGAGAACCAGTTCAACCATCCATGAAACAGCTGCCAATATTAGAGATAATGGAGTCCAGAAGTCCATACTTACCACACACAGTTAAAAGGAAGCGGCATTCCACCAAGATAGGAGATACTACCTGCACACAAGTACAGTGTGGGGGAGATTGGTTACACAAAATAAAGCTGTGGTAGCATGGAATGACCAATACAAAGGTGACATAAAATGATGGACTGCTTCTGGAAGGAAGAGTGTCACACTCCATTAGTCTCCTTGATTGTGCAGAGCTCATTAGATGGGGGATATAGCCTGTCATTTGCATGTACATTTTTGGAAGAACAGAGATCTGATTTGAATCTTCAAAATTGCACCTGGGATTTGCAAAGCATATGAGGAGTAGGTAATTACTCCCTTCACCAAACAGTCTGCCAATTCACTCCCTTGGATACCTACAAGACTTGGATCTGTGAGAAAGACAACCATGAAGGCAGCACAAATAAAAGTCAGGAAGGTCACCCATTATGGAGACAAATGGGTGACAAGAATAGCATTGGTCATAGAAACTTACCACATTAAAACATGATCAAGGGAGATTTGTTTAATACAATACCGGGCTTGCTAAAAAACACTTCTTCCTAGCAGAAAATGGTGTTCCATGCTAACAAGAGAGAAAAACAGTATATGGTATGATCCACAGTTTTCAAACCATCACTGTAAAAGTTGGTAGTACCCAGAACACTTGAAGCCACTGATGAAATGTGGTTAATGTTAGCCCACTTTGAGGAGTGGTTGCCGACTGCCATGAAAGCTGGTGATTCACCTACCTAGATGACATGCAAGGCTGATGGAAGTGTTGTACAGTACAATATAAGGAAAACCAATTTACATGTTAAGAGTATTCAAGCCTAGGAAATTATTTGCCTTATCTGATTATATTAATAGGTGCAAAGTGTGTGTATCAAACAAAATGTCAACTCACTACCAGTAATTCAGTACATTCTGCAGTAAATGGTAACATGAGTTTAAAATGTATTGTGTATGGTAACACAGATATAAGAGATTTCAGAATTTTGCATGCCACTGCATTATCATGATTTTTACAGGGTGATCTATCAAGTTTTTTTCCCCTTCATGTAACATTCAATAAGATGAACATACAAATACCTGATGCTATAGTCCATGTAAACATATTAAATAATATGAACAAATGTAAAAACACAAATTTTAAGTTATGTAATTATAGCAGCAAAGGTTCTCATATGATAACCAAATAGAAGAAATGCTTGGGCTTGATATTCTGTCTTAACATATTTTATTCCTGTTAATGATAACAATAAATGCTGAATGAAATTCAACTCTCAGTCCTTTGATAGAATTACACTCTTACTCATCTGCAACATACTTTTCTTTTTTTTCTTTTTTCTTCTTTTTCTTCTTCTTCTTTTTTTCTTCTACGGTACTTTCATTTTCTACACATGTTTCAGAAATGTTTATGGAATACTTGTCATCACCTAGCCTCTCACAACTTTTAGAGGTTTCACAATCTGACGACAATTTTATTTTCTTTGAGTTCTGATTTCCTGACAACTGTTTAAGCAGCTTCTTGTCTTGATCTTCAATTCGAGCCAATTTACCACTGAGTCCCAAGCCATGCCGAGCACCCCTGTAAAAAAATTAAGAAGTGCATTAGAGTTTTACAGACAAGCATGCTTTTGCATCAGAGGGCTACTGAATTTTTAAAGCTAAAGTGGGGAAAAGTGTTAAAAAATTTCCACATTTAGGAACAGCCTTCATTGCCAGCTGCAAAATTTTAGATTCCCTAATAGATTTCCAGTTGCCTAATAGCAGTATCTCCATGCTTTGCTCCTCAGGATCAAATAATGTATGTACCGTAGCAAATGTCCATACACCAATCAATTAGGCCAATTAAACAATCAGGGAAGAAAGAGATAAATACTAGGAACAACATGAAGAAATTATCACAAAAATTCCAAAGGAACATCCTATAATACTTCTGGGGGACTGAAATGCACAGTTGGGGAGAGAGAAAGCAATTCAGATACATTTTAGGGAACTATCACGCTTGCAAAAGGACAAAAAAGAATGGAAAAAGTAACAGAACTCTGCAGGGCAACACGCCTAGTAAAGAAACCCATTGCCTTTAAACATCTCATCAGAAAATAGAAAACATGGAGCTCTCTAAACCCTTATTTAAGCGCATTTCAAATAGTTGATATGAAAATATCCAGAAAAATCTCCCAAGAAATCCAGAATTTTATGACAATAAGAAATACTGAGTTATTCATCTAAAATCAAATCTACATTCCAAACATGAACATGGCAAAATGAGGACTCTGAAATATGACACTGAATAACTCAAGTACAGAACTAACTTCAGCGATAAACTGGAAGCAAAATGTTGTTGTTGTTGTTGTTGTTGGTGGTGGTAGTTAAAGGGGGCTAGAGAGCTAAGTCATCAGTCCCCTGTTTCAAACGAAGGGAGTGCAACGTAATGGTATGAAGATAAAAGGAACATTAACGATTACAAGGCTAATCAGCATGTTTAATAGATTGACGATAACCACTAAAAGTGAAAAAGAAGCATAAAAAAACAAAATTCTAAAGGCCCAGACTTAAGGAATGATGCAAAACTGTACAGCAGCATACCATGGCTGGCTGCGCAAATAAAACCTAAAACACTATCAACCATAGCAGCATCGTCTCCTAGCATAAAAGAAAGCGCATCTGGCAGGTTAAAAAGACTGCCGCAAGGCAACTAAAAGGGGACAGTCCGACAGAATGTGGACCACTGTCAAGGAGGCGCCACAGCGACACTGTGGTGGGTCCTCCTGATGTAGGAGGTGGCCATGTGTCATCCACGCGTGACCAAATCACAGGCGACAAAGAATAACCGACTCCCTATGAGACGGCCTGAGTGAGGACTTCCATGTGGCCGTAGAGAGCTTCACTGCATGGAGCTTATTTGGTTGAGCCAAGTTAGCCCACTCAGAATTCCAAAGGCCCAGTTATCCTATGATGTAAATCGAGATGGAGATCCCTCTCTGGAAGGCCAATTTCCAAGGGATTTACGGTAATAGTCTGCTTAGCCAGCTGATCCACACGTTAGTTTCCAGGAATGCCAAATGTGGCCATGTCAAAAAACCACAGAGTGACCAGACCAAACAAGACTGGTAACAGACTCCTGAACTGATTGCACCATATGGTGTTTTTGTAAAACACTGATTGAGGGCTTGCAAAGCCACTCAGGGAGTCAGAACAGATAACTCCCCAGGGCAGGCTCTGAGATGTTCAAGTACCCGAAAGATGGCAATTCTGCAGTAAACACACAATGCTGTTCAATATGCTCACCATGGTCATAAACATACCCACCATGGCCACCGCCAATGTACACGAATTCCACGCCACGGAACGACTTCGAAACTGCCTTAAACTGGCGCAACAGAGGCTTTTGAGTCATGTGACAAGTCCAGCAGACGTAGAAGGGACCAAGGAGCAGTACGGAAAGGGCAGTGAAAAGTGGTAGGGAAGGGAAGGGAAGGGACTCAAGCGATGACAAGAGGAAACAAACACGAACCGTGATGGGGAGACCCGACCTTGGCCATTGTTGTCGGGATGGGAGTTCTGCAGCTGAGAAGAGAAGCCTGCGTTTTGGATGGTGAGGGGAGGCATAAACATGGGAAGCATATGAAGATAATAATTGCTGCCAATGAAATTGCAGGAGAAGGACTCCAGCTTCAGCAAGGAGGCTTGCCACTGGACTTGTTTGAAAGGCCCCCGTCGCTAAACGGACGCCACTATGGAGGATTGCGTACAAGACTCACAACGCAGATGTGGCTGCCGAATTGTACACAAAGCTTCCATAATCAAAGCGTGATTGAACGAGAGCCTTATAGAGCTGCAAAAGACTTGGACAGGCGGCTCCCCAACCAGTGTGGCTGTGGCATCGGAAAATATTTAAGTACCACCAGCTCTTCTGCTTGAGCTGATGAAGGTATGGAACCCAAGTGAGCCGGTTGTCAAAGAGCATGCTGAGAAATCTGTGAGTCGCTTCGACACAAAGCGGTTTGTCATACAAATAAAACTCTGGGTCCAAATGGACAGCTCGACGGTGGCATACATGCGTAACCTGGGTTTTCAATGGAGAGAAATGGAACCCAAGGGTTGAGGTCCATGACTGCGCCTTTTGGATGGCTCCCTGCAGACGTCTTTCAGCTACAGCAATGCTAGCTGAGCTGAAGTATAAACAAAAGTCATTGGCAAACAAGGAGGAAGAAACTGATGACCGTACTGCCTCTGCAAGACCACTGATTGCAATTAAAAAGAAAGGGACACTAAGGACGGACCCCTGTGGGACACCATTCTCCTGGACTCCGAGATTGGAGGAGGGGGGGAAGCTGAGGGAGGCACCAACCCGTATCCGAAACCCGAAAAGAATGGAAGGAAAGAAAGTTTTGAATAAAAAGTGGAAGTGGACCCCTCAAGCCCCAACTGTGCAATGTAGCCAGAATGTGGTGGCACCAGTTGGTGTCGTATGCCTTCCTGAGATAAAAAAAATAAAAAAAAAATAATAATAAAAAAAAAACAGCAACAAGGTGCTCATGTCTGCTAAATGCCTTATGGTTGGCAGACTCCAGAGTCACTAGGTTATCTACACCGGAGCAGCCTTGGCGGAAACCCCCTTGTTGTGGGGACAACAGACCCCGATGTTCAAGTATCCACATGAGCCGCCGACTCACCATACGTTCAAAGAGCTTGCAAAGAACATTGGTGAGGTTGATCGGGCGATAACTATCAGGCACCTTGGATCCGCACCAGGTTTCAACACTGGGATGATAGTGCTTTCCCACCATTGCAATGGGAAAACCCCCTCTGCTCACAGATGGTTTAACAGGGCAAGAAGCTGGTGTTTGAACTCTACTGAAAGGTGACGGATGAACTGGCTGTGATCCTGTCTCGTCCTGGAGAGGTATCTGAGCATGCGGCAAGGGCAGTTTGGAATTCCCATGCACTGAATGGGGAATTGTATGTTTCTTCCCGGCGCGTATGGAAGTACAGCCAGCACCGTTCAACCCACTATTTGAGTGCACGGAAGTCTGCACTGTATGCTGCAGTTGCAGAGTTACGAGCATAATGCTCTAATGCTCTACCATATTCTCAGTGACTCAGTGATAGCAATTACGTCTGTGCCTACAGTACCCTGGGGATCTGTAAGCTGGGGATTGTTGCTGATGGACGGTACCCAAAAAGGCGCCTAACCTGGGACCACACCTGAGATGGTGAGGCACAAGAGCTGATGCTGGCAACATACTTCTCCCAGCTGCCTGCTTGCTCTGCTGGATGAGCTGTCGAGCTCGGGCCCGGAGCCGTTTGAAGGCTATCAGGTTTTCTACGGTGGAGCGGCGCTGGTGACGCTGGAGTGCCCGCCAAAATTCTGGATGGCTGCAGTAATCTCTGGCGTCCACCAGGGCATGGACTTATGCCGGGGGGAGCCAGAGGTAGTGGGAACAGGGGCCTCAGCAGTGGAAACAATGGCAGCAGTGACTTGACAAATCGCCATGTCCACGTCGGCAGGCAGTGGTACTGGAAACATAGCACCGAAGGTGTAATCCTGCCAATCAGCTCTACAGAGAGACCATCGAGGTGGGCAGCCTGCAGGTTGGAAAAGCAGGTGTGACATAAGGGCCGGAAAATGGTCGCTACTGCAAAGGTCATCATCTGTCCTCCAGCGGAAATATGGGAGCAGACTAACTACATAGAGAGAGATCGATTGACGAGTAGGTGCCTTGTGCCACGCAAAAATATGTGGGAGCCCCAGTGTTTAATAGACATGTGTCCTGCTGTAACAAAAGCGTCTCTACATCCCTACCACGAACTGTTGTCTGCATCCCACCCCACAATGGGTGGTGGGAATTAAAATCCCCAAAGAGGAGAAATGGTGGGGGTAGTTGCGCAATCACTGCAGCGACGTCAGTGATAGAGACAGCTGAATCTGGGGGAAGATGAATGGAACAGATGGTGAATCCTGCCCCGCCCGGATGTGAACAGTGATTGCCTTTAGGGTCGTTTGGAGAGGCACAGCAGCATTAGGGATAGTCGTGAGTATGTAAACAGTGACACCACCTGAAGCTCTATTATATGTAGCCCGGTTTCGATAGTACCCCAATAGCCTGAAAGGGCTGATGTCTTCTGAACAGGAAACCACATTTCCTGCAGCACTAGACAAAACACGGGGATGCAGCACAACAGCTGCTCCAACTCAGCTATGTGGTTGAAGAAAACCTCCACAATTCCATTCGATAATTACTTTGCCTCCTAGCTGAAAATCTATAAATATAAGCCGAGGAGCAGATTATTCCATTGGGACGTCGTCTGCCATTTGCTCAGAACCTAGAGAATCGTGATCCATAGGTTCTGTCAGTTCAGTAAGTGCGAGATCCTCGGGAGGGGGGGGGGGGGGGGGAATGCAAGGATCTCGACTTCATCCTATCACTGGCCCTTTGGTGTTACAGACTATGGGGGCTTCTCAGAAGAGGCTTCAGGAGCTGACTATGAGGCCCTTCGATCAGCAGCTGGGGTATACTTTAGCAATTTGCTGGGACATTCTTTGCCACAAAGAGAAGCCTCGGAAGGAAGCGTCCCGAGGGACTCCTTCCGGGCGAGAGGAGCCGGAGAAGGCTGTTGTATCTCCAGCTGTGGGGTGGGGACCGACATCCCCTGTGAATGGGTGGTCATTGCCCGTATCGTGAAGAGTGTGGGAACAACCAAAGTGGTCTTTGAAGCTTCAGCTCATTATTTACATCACATAGAAACAATTTAATAGTTAGATATAGTATATGTTAAGATTTATTGCAATGTAACTCATCCTACCATTTCCTTTTAAAATCATTTTTCGAGCACATAAAAATGGTTGAAATATAAGAACTCCACAGCTGTAAAATTATGATGATCAGTATTTCATCATCTGTTTCAATGGCTGAGTGGATTTGTCGGTGCAATAGCTCAGCGTGTTTGGTCAGGGGACTAGTCGTCCTCTGTAGTAGCAGCAATAATAATAATAATAATAATAATAATAAACTGAGCCAAGAACTAAATTATTAACATAGAACAAACATGATCCTACCTACAGCCACAAAGGATTGAAAACTACCTGGAAAAAAGTGGATAGGATGTCAGCTTATGAATGTAAAGGCTGAATGTTGGAATCTAACTGGAGTCACTTGTACTTTTGTTTTTATTTATACCTTTTCAGTTAATATTTTAAAACTTAATTTGCAACAAATTGTGCAATTGTAGCCATTTATAGCTTCCACATTCTTTCAAAGGATTCCATTTTATAATAGTCTGGAAGTTTAAACAAATAGACAAATAGTCATAGTATAAATATGGAAAATTGATGTATTTATTTGTAATTACTTTGACCGCCACCTGGTGTGTGTACAGTTTTCAGCAAAGAGAAACATACAAGATAATTGGCATATTTTTGTAAGCCATTGCACATGCTTTACATGAGTAAGTGGACGTGTCATTCATTATCTGTTGCTTCTAGTCTAAAATTCACTCTTCAACTACAGTAGACCTATTTGACCCTTTTATCGCATCACAAAGGATGTTCACTTAATTTACTGTTGTTAATAAATGAGATAGTAACAATAAAAATTTCCACTTTATGGTTATGATATACTGCAGATGTTCATTCAATGAATGAAAATGATATGCTATATTTTAAAATAAATATTTTATTTCATAACCACCAAGCGGAAAGTTTTACTACCATAATATTGTGGTGGTTTGGGTGCACAATTCATTATGGATTCTTCACACAATTAAATTACGTTTTATTTCTTGTTTTAATTTTTCAATACTGTCTTCACTAAAAAACTAATTATTGTTTGTGAATTTGAAGTCAACAATTATTTTCCTTGGAATGTAATATTTATCTGACCTCCAATAATAATAATCATCCTTGGAGTATGATATTTAACTGACCACCCATTAAAATTAACTATGAAGGCCTTTTACAGAAAAATGAAATGAATAAAATGAAGAGATGGGTACATGTAGCTTCAGTATTTTGTTCACATGCAATTGGCATCAAGAACTGTTTGGATCCTTCAAGGTATAGAATTTACAAGTATACAGAAAAAGTTCTCATTCATGGTAATTCTCTCCTATGGAGAATGAACCAAAACCCATAGGGTTTGCATAGTTCCTAACAGGGTGTCTGACCAACTGCTCCACAGTCTCTTCTTCAGTTGAGCCCATACCTGCTGATTCCATGGTACTTTTAATCTTCTGAGAGCAGTTCTTACAAAGGAGCATTCTGGGCTACCTGGCCAGTTCATCTCGTCTCCATGTAGAGACTCATGGTCATCCTGGTATTGGACATCTCACTATCACCCATGACCTCTAAATGGTCTAATCCATCTCCTTGCTGTGGAAGCATCAACAATATAACTACAACCTGCCTCAGAGTTAATGTTTTCAAAGAGAGCAATTATTCATTCGCAAATTTAACACAATTCATTTTGAAGCTTACATATGATCATTATAAGCAGCTGAGACATTTCTCATAGCTGAAAACTATTAAGACACCAAGTGACAGTTGAATTAATTATAAACAAATACATCCATATTATACATATTTACTACGACCATTTGTCTGTCTGTCTGAAGATTAGAGAGTAGTGTCAAATGGAATCTATTGAAAAAATGTGGAACCTAGAAAAGCCTGCAACTGCACAATATATAATGAACTAAGGTTTAATATATAACATGCACAAGTGTTAATTCAATCAAGTTGGGGTTCTTGTATTTCAACAGTTTCTACATGCCTTAATAATGACTTTCAACAGGTATAATACTGTGGGTTAAACTGGAATTAATCTTGACATATATTGTATCTTAACTATTAAATTACTTCTATTTCTTGATGAAAACACCAAGCTGAAGCTCCACAAACCACAAGAGTTTGGGAACACTGGCATTTCTGAATCTGTGCATGCGCAATGATCTGTTCATGGACCTGACCATCTTTTGATCTTCTACCCTTCATTGTACTTCATATGGTGGCACTATAGTTATTGAAAGAACACTAATATATCCAGTAGTGTAGCTCCACAAGTTGTTGAGGACCTCATTCATGCTACTCTCACATATGTTAGTGGTTACTTCATTATAAAAGCAACCTTGGTTATTGAAACAACTTACGGGTATGCTGCTGGGTGACTTCGTTGACCACTGCTGATATTTCGACAGCAACACACACTGCCATTCTCAAGGCACAACTGCACTCAAGGATGCAATATACAAGTGAATTTAATACCGCAGTTTACAAAGGGTAAACAAGGAAGATAACACAGTACAAGTCACTACGGAGTAAACACAACCAAAGATGACCAAACATCAAAAATATCAATAGTGAATATTAATCAACAACTAGGCAGCACTAATTGTGTCCCTCTGTTTTTTGATGAGAGACAGTGCTAGATTCCAAGCAGAATTGAAACAAAACCCACCTCTATTTATAAGTTCACTTGCTAGTTTAATTTCAACAGCTTCCTTAATAACACTATCCCAATAGGTGGACGTGCATGGCAGAATCTTTGTGTTGTTCTATTCCATAGGATGACTGGTGTCAAGGCAGAGTTCTACAACAGCAGATTTGCTTGACTATTGTAAGTGTGTGTAACGTTTGTGTTCTATACACCGGTCTTCCACAGTCCTGACTGTCTGACCAATATATGACATGCCACAACTGCAACGAATACGATAGACACCAGCGTTACACAAACCAACATCATCCTTTACAGAGCCCAACAAGGCCTTTTATCTTAGAAGGTGGTCAAAGAAACATATTTCCATAAAATATGACCACTCTTGTTGGAAATGCTTCCTGTTAAGGCAAAAAGACGATAGATTTAGGTGCCACTTCATTGTTATCACCACTCGCCTGTTGCACAGTTGGCTAATACCACAACACACATTTTATCTGCCTCTCACTATTATCATTCTGATGAAAGTTGACCTTGAGATGAGACAGTTCAGCTGGCAAACTTTCAGGGTCCGAAATGACATGGGCCCTATGAACCAAGGTAGGGTCTGTCAGAGTAAAATGGATATAGTGGAGTAAAAAACGGGTATGAACAATATTTTTTTTAAAGAAATCCATTACTATTAATAACATATATCTGAAAAATTTTTCATAAATGTGTATCATCATTTTCTATGTTATTATACCAAAGTTAGGTTGGTAATACTAATAAGTTGAGAGAGGATTTTTTTTTTTTTTTTTCACAACAGAGATTAAACAAAGAAATTGCTTCAATTAATTGTCTATAGTTAACCTGCAACAATTGAAGATTAAAATTCAGGTATTTATACATTGCATATGTCTATTTTCAGTTTGTATTAGTTCAGAGATTTAATTCTTAATTGTTTTAATGTTATTTATGATTTAAAAATGTGGGATAACATGAGTACTGTGTATGGAAGTTGTGGTGAAGTTCTGACCACAGAAAACAAACATTAACCCTCACATTATCAAGTGGGGTATTCTGACTACCCCAGGTTGATTCTTACCCTATAATAATGTTATCTGAAGGGCCACAAGCTTGTGGTTTCATGACTTTGTACTAAAAAGATTGATCTTGACTTCACACTCATGACTGTAATTTTTTTGGCTTTATCATTGTTATTCAAGTAGTTTATTGGTGGGGTTGTGAGACTACCCCACTTGGTATGAAATGTATTATTTGCTTATTTGTATAAAAAGAAGATTTTGTGAGATATATTTGTCATTCATCATCTTTGTTGAGTTTTACCATAGATCCGATGTTAGTTATTGTTGCTGGTTACTACTGTTGAGTTGAATTTGATGTTCACTGTTGAGCTGAAATCACCCAAGTCAGTATTTCATCTGCAAGGAAGGATGCCCAAAGCACTTTCTGGCAAAGAGATCATGGAAATTCTAGACAATTCTGACGTCAGTGATGATTAAAATGAATGGGACACTGATAATGAACTGAATGAATATATGGAACCTCTTGACAAAGACCTATCACAGCATCAGATGAAGCTGACGATGAAATACCAGAAGACATTACACATTCACATGAAGAAGAAGAAGAAGAAGAATTAGAGGATGATGAAGAAGACGAAGACACAGGAGATTTGTTTATTTCTAGAAGTGGACTACAATTTTCTAGTGAACCACCAAAAGGTGGGCGGCGGCAACGCCGCAATATTTTGGACTTAACACCTGGTCCAGTGAATGATGGAAAAACAATCAAAACAATAACAGCGTCATTTTCATTATTTATCTCACCAGAAATCATGAGCATCAATGTAGAAGAAATGAATAGGGAAGACAAACAAGTAATTTCTATGTGGAATGCAGCTCATTCTTTGAGCAAAAAGACATGGAGAGATATAAATGCAACTGAAGTGTACGCTGTATTAGCAATTCTAATAATAGGAGCTGATCGAAATTGTGAATATTGCACAAATGCTTCAGACCTGTGGGGAGGTAATGTAGCCTTTCGGCAACCATTCTTTCCTGCTGCCATGTCACAAAACCGATTTTTGTCTATACTGAAATTCTTGTGATTTGACAACAGACACAAGAGCACAGGTAACGGAAGAAAGCAAAAATAAGCTACAAACCATCAGGGTAGCGTTAGAAAAATTTCAATATAACTTGTGCAAGAACTTCTATTGATGAACAGTTAGCAACATACTGAGGAAACTGCCATTTTAGGGTTTATATGAAGAGCAAGCATGGCAAGTACGTCATTAAAATTTGGGTTTGTGCTGATGTGAAGACACATTACTTATTACAGATCAAATTTACACAGGAATGGTGAACAATACTCGGGAAGTGAATCAAGGACAGAGTTGTTTTGGATCTGGTGGAACCATTTCTGAATCACGGTCATGGTATAACAACTGAATTTTTTCACCTGTTTCCATTGGTTGCTGAACTACTAAAACAAAACACGACATCGGTTGGTACCTTTCATTCCAATAAGAAAGAAATTCCAAAGGAATTCTTGCCAAACAGAAAGAAGTTCACTGTTCAATGTTTGGTTTAAGAAATGACTTGACCCTAGTTTCCTATGTTCCAAAAAAGGAAAAGGCAGTAATATTACTCTCTACTCAGCATAATGACTGACAAGTGAGTACTGAAGAAAGTGACCACAAACCCGAAATCATACTGCACTACAACAAAACTAAGGTGCTGTAGATAATGGGGACAAAATGACAAGAGAATACAGTTGTGTTAGATATGGTGGCCACTAAGAATTTTATTGGAAATGATAGATATTGCAGCACTGAATGCATATATTCTGTACACTCAAAGATTTCCTGAACGGCAGAAGAATAACCGAAGGTGACGTAAACCCTTCGTGACTGAACTGGTATTTGGACTCAGCAAAGGCAACATGGAAGAAAGAGTCAAAAATATCAATGGTCTTCATAAAGATGTACAAGATCCACTGAAAGCTTGTGGTATTGCAATTCCTAAGGCAGTGATCCAGACCAAGTGTTCCAAGTTATCAACACGACGACGTCAAGATTGTAAGAGAAATGATGATCAGAAAACAAGATTCTGTTGTGTAACATGCAAGAAACCTGTTTATAATATACACAGAGAAGAAACTGTTACTGTGAAGTGCATGCAGTGCAAAAATGTACTTGACTGAAAATTTGAAGAAAGCCTTGTGTTATTTTACTGACATTCTAACAAATTGTTAAGTTGATTTGTTCATTTTGATAAACACACATTACGCATGTCATACACATGTTGCATTGTGCACTTTTTGTTTATATTCTTATTTACTGGATCTTGGTTAACCAGATTGTATTTTGCTGCCCTCTGGCAGGAAAAAAAAGTTTTTGTATCCTGCTTATGCACCTGGTGCATATCAGTACAGTTTATGTGTAACGAACTTAATATTCATTTTTATATTTTTGTAAGCCCACATTTACTACACTTTGTATATTTTGTATATCTTTCTTTTATCTTATTCACTGGACCAATGAATAACCAGAACATGATAGTGCCGCCCTCAAGCAGAATTCTTCTTACTTTCCGGCTTACGTACTTCTTGCATACATAAAAAGTCTGTCAAGCTGAACACATCATTTTGTTTCACGATAAGTCAAAACCTGTTATACAAGGGCTATAATGCCCTGTTTATCTGCGAGGTGAGGTATGGCAAATTTTGGTTACCCTATTTCATTTTTATATTTTAAAAAACTATGTTCAACTTTGTAATTTTCATTTTCATTTATATTTTTAGAATCTCTGATGATGGGCATCACCCGAAAAGTGTAAGAAAAAGAATCCATCACCACCTGGATCTTCGTTGTTATTGCAGCCCAATAGACTTTTTTTTTAAGGTCATTTCTATAATAATTGCTATAATGGCTGCCTACCTCCAGCAAGACTTCAAGTCTGATTTGCATTACAAATCAGTGTGACTAGGCTTTCTATAAACATCATGTCCCAATGTACCATCAACCTTCCTCCTGACCAACACATCAAGGAAGGGAAAGCAACCATTCTTTTCCACCTCCATAGTGAACTGAATATTTGGGTGGATTGAATTTAGGTGTTCCAAAAAACCATTTAATTCCTCTCTACCATGACAAAAGTGTCATCTACATATCTGAAATAACATGCAGGTTTCAGGGTCACTGACTCTAAAGTACATTCCTTGAAATCATCCATAAACACATTGGCCACAATAGGTGACAAAGGGCTTCCCATTGCAACTCCAACAGTTTGTTCGTAGTACTGACCACTGAATAAAAAGTAAATGGAAGTCGGCACATGTTGAAAAGGATTTGATAACTCGACTTAGAGCAATGCAAGTGAAGAGAGAAACCACATCAAAACTCACTAAAATATCAGTCATTCAAAGGAAATCCCTGCAATCGATGTAAGAAATCTGCAGACTTCTTAATGTAGTGTTCACACCTACCTACTACTGGACTCAACAAACTACCAAGCTGTTTAGCTGCACAATATGTCAGAGCACCAATTTTACATACTATAGGCCTCAAAGGAAGATTCTCCTTTTGGATCTTAGGAAGTAATCTTGTTTAGTTCACGAACGAACTAGTTCGGAAGAGTGCTCCCACAGGCGAACTATGTGAATTAGTTCGCAGATCCCTCGCCTCTTAGTTTGTCCGCTCCTTTCCCGAAGACTGGTGGGAACAACGAGAGAACACAAGAGTGCGCAGAATCGCATGATTCATGGTTTATTTGCTTAAGTATTTGATGTCTAATTACCCAAAAATACGGGTAATAGCACATGCTTGGGCAACACTGATCATTATATAAAAAACCTGTCATAACAAAAGAAGGAGCTCTTTTAGTAGCGGTAGCAAAAGCCAAAAAGAGCGGCCAAACTAAAAAGAGCGACCTACTTCGTGGCCAAGCTACGAACTAAAATGAGAGCTCTCGGTCGCGAAATAAAATATGTGCGATCGGCCGCGAACTATTATGCCAAACGTATCTCACTTCTTAGTTCGTTGGCTTCTTTTCCAAAGACCAACAGGCAATAGCGACAGGGCGCAGCAGAATTAAAAATCATGTGTTTGCATTCTGCTGATAAGAGCCATTTCGAGGTGAGCGTCTGCCTGCTAGATTACATAGTTCAGTGCTACAAAATTTCTGTTTTGAAGTATTTTGCACTCTGCAATATCTGACTAATAAATTTCATAATGCCAAGATATAGAGATAACTCTAAACTTAAACGCAAGAAATTATCCACAAACTGTTTCTTTTGGTTTGCGTGATATCGTTAGCGGCTCAAGCAGCAAGTGCATGAAGCAGCTAGGTGGGGTAACTTCTCCCTCCACCTGCATGCGCAGACCACGCCGCTCAGCCATCAGTGGGAGCGGACGAACTAAAAGAACGAACTAGTTCATGGCAGAGCCGCGAACTAAAGTGAGCGCTCCCGATCGCGAACTATTATGCGCAAGTCTATTAGGAAGGCCATACAATCTAGGTGGTACAGCACAGTAAGAATTAAGACTCTTGATAGTCTCCTGTGACAAAAGACTTTTCTCCAACGGGTTATTAGTCTCTCTCTCAACACTTTTTGTAGGGTCAGCAACAATTCTATGATATGCTGACTCAGAAAGTAGACATTGCATCTTTTGAATGTAATCATCGTCCTTCAACAAAACTGTGGCGTTTCCCTTGTCCACAAGCAAGATAACAATACCAGGATGCATTCTGAGAGAACTTAAAGCAGACGCCTCAGCTGCAGTTATATTACACTTTGGTGGACGGCCCCTTGGTTATGTATATATGTATTTACAAGTAGTCAGCACTGTGGGCAGTACATCTCATAGTGCCCAAAGTTGATGCCATAGACAGCATTTGGACAGTGCTTCAGTCTGTTACTTAGTGTATTCCTCACAGTACACACATTTTTGCCAGTCTTGGGATTTATACAGAAATATGGTCCAGTTAATACTTACTTTTTTCGCCACATGTAAACTGAAAAGTCAATGGCTCCTATCTAAATGGATTACAGTTATCAACAACAGTTATGGCATATTCATTACTAGTTTTTGTAGAATGGGGTCACTCTAGCACATGCGCTTTGTCTGTTGCTGCATGTGAACTTACCGTTATTCCAGTAAGGGAAGATCTGTTTTATTTATTGATTTATGAGACCCAAGTACTTTTTCTTCATTGTAATTTTATGTCTCTGTGGTATTCAATAAATATAGTGTCTTCTAGAGACTGACAAACGTTACAACAGTAAGGTACATGAGAATATGAATTTAAGTGCAGAAGTTGAAGAAACATCTAGATGGTGAATAAAACACAGATAAAAAAAGTATTGCATTACCATGATTCTAGAAGTTCATGTACATTTACATAAAAACTGAATAAATATACAAAAACCAATACTTAATTTCTGTTTATTGCTCATGAAAACAGAAATTGATAAACTGTATGACATTAACCAAGACATTCTGAATGTGTTCCAGACTGCAGTATACGCTAGTAACTAATACCTAGTAACATGCCCTCTTACACCAATGTGCGTCTGTATTCATCGTGAAATACTGTCTACAACATCAGCAAAGGACATTTGGTCCAGATTGTTCCATTCCTCAGTGGCTCTTTGGCACAGATATCTCAGGTTGGTTGGTGAGTTGTCTCATCCAAAAACAGCCATTGTCAATGTTTCCCAAGCACATTTGATGGGATTTGTATTATCACATATCAATACTACACACAGTGAACCATTGCAAGGTACCATAAAATATTCTCGGTTTACTAGCCACGTCATGTCGGATAAAATCCTCGAGCTTTCAATGCCAATCTTCACCATCGTCAACAGGAGTAAAATCACTGACTGCTGGTGTTGGCAAGGCGTGCTGCTTATATAGCTGCAGCGCTGTATCTAGAAGGTTCTGGAGGTCCGGAGAGCGCCTGCGCAGGAAGAAAGCGTGGGTCGATAGACACGGTACCACATGACGTCACATGGAGCGTACCGGCGGCGCTAGATTTGAACCTGGAGCTCTCTATTCACTATTAGCGCGAGCCCTGCTGAGTGTATACCTCTCGTCTCTGTTGAAATTGTTGCCGTTTAATTTCAGCCGCCTCTTTTATAACAGAATACCAGTAATATGATGTTTGGGCCAGAATTTTCGTGTTTTCAAATAGTATTTTATGCCCATTTGTTAGGCAATGTTCTGCCCAGGCTGACTTCTCAAGCTCTCTTTGTTTAATGTGCCAAGTGTGTTCTGCAGAACGTTCAGCAACAATTCTAATAGTCTGTCCAATGTAAATACTTCTGCACTCACAGGGGACGCCATATACAACCGGAACACGCAGACCTGTACTGTCCTTAACGGTGGCATAACATGTCTCTGATCTTGGAGGCGAGCCAGAAAACTGGTCTCAGTCCATGTCTCCTCAGGAGGCATCCAATCTTGCTAGTCGTTGCTCCACAGAATGGGAGGAATACTGCTGGCTTGGCCTCATCTGTGAGTTCACGAGTTTCATTACGTTGGTGGCAACGGAAAGCTTTAGAAATTTCACTTTTGCTGTAACCGTTCTCCTTGAAAACACGCTTCAAAAATTGAAATTCAGACTCCAAATGGGCATCGTCAGAAATAATCTTTGCATGTTCAGGACAGATTTCTTGTGTACAAGATGATGGAATCTGTTGCTGTTCCAGTAGCGATCAGTGTGTGTAGATTTACTATACACTGAATGACCACAACGGCCTCCTACTTATCGCTCAACCATAACATCCAAGAATGGGAGCTTACCATCCTTCTCCATCTTGACAGTGAATTTTATGTTGGGATGGACACAATTCATGTGGTCTATGAACGGCTGCAATGTATCCTTGCCACGAGGCAATATCACAAAAGTGTCATCAACGTAGTGTAGGAAGTAGGATGGACACAACCTCGCTGAGTTAAGTGCCTGTTATTCAAAATGCTCCATAAAGAAATTTGCCACAGCCAGAGACAATGAAGATCTCATTGCTATGCCATCCATCATTTCATAAAATTTGTTGCGGTACTGAAAGTAAGTTGTTGTTAAGGTATGGCAGAACAGCTTGACGATATAAGGTGAAAATTGTTGCGTCAACAGGTTCAATGTGTCTTGTACCAGCATTCTTGTAAAAAGTGACACCACGTATAAACTAACCATAATGGCAGAGCTTGCCATTAAAAGCTCGAGGATTTCATCCTATATGACGCGGCTAGTAAACCAAGAATATTTTATGGAAGAATGCCGTCACGAAAGACTCCGAGGACACATTGCAAGGTAATTTAGTCATTGCAGGAACACGACAATAGCACTATCATGTATCCAGGTTGGGTACACCACACGGCAACCTGCCTCTCCTTTCAAATAGTTTGTGAGTACACTGCAGTCACTATGCAGAACTCGCTGCTTAGCAGAATACTTAGCAGCTATAGCCATCACTTTTACTGATAGGGATCCTTATTTTTCCTCCAGTTCCTGCAGCAATTACAGTTAGCAAGTGACAACTCTCAATCTACAAGCATTGTCTTGTTAGGTAGGTTTGACTACGTCATATGCCTCGAGACACTGCAAACGACTTCAAGAAGACATCACTTAATAGTCAAGTATCAAGTTTACCAATTGTTTTTCATGTAACTAATAAATGCAACTTTTATAGAACACTGTATTTTCAACGCCACATAGCAGCCACCACGTCCTCCTTTCTAGTACCTATCTATTGTGTGTAGGTCTTGTAGCACTTTAAGCTTTTGCTGTTGTTGTTAGGTTGTTTAAGGGGGACAAAACTACAATGGTCATCAGTCCCCCATTCCATCTCTAGGTGTCAAAAGTAAATCCATACACGTGAAAGATAATATGCCCAGAGCTGAAAGTTGCGAAGTGGGAGAGGAGTCCCACTGAGTCCATAAGACATCATCAAGAATAACAAGACAAAACGAAAAGACGATGACACAAAGACATCTTACATTAAAGAAGCCGATGTCCGTGGTTGACCGAAAAGTCAACCACTCGGTAACACACAGAAATCTCCAGTTAGAGAGAATGATAAAAACCCCCTGCTCGTATAAAACTTAAAACGGAATCTGCCATTGCAGCATCGTCACCTAAAACATCAGTCCAACAGGATGTGGACTATTGTCAGACGGGAGCCACACTGACATTGGGGCGCATTCTCACCACGAAGGAGATGTCCATGGGTGAGCCACATATGCCCAATGCGGAGGCGACATAAAACCACTGAGTCCCGTCGTGAACCCCGCATGGAGGAGCGCCATGCGGCCATTGTTTCCTTGACCACCCGGAGCTTGTTGGGCGTGCTCAGGCTACACCACTCAGCATCCCAAAGCCGATGTACCCGTCGGCGCAACAATGAACGGAGATCAGAAGCTGGGAGGCTGATCTCTAGACTGGGCATTCCAACAGCCTGCTTGGCAAGCCTGTCAACACATTCATTGCCCGGGGTACCAACATGGCCTGGAGACCAGATGAACACCACCGATGGCCCAGACTGTGTAACGGCATAAAGTGTCTCCTGGATGGCCAACACCAGGGTAGACCGCGGGTAAAACTGGTCCAGCTCTTTAAGGCTGCTCAGGGAGTCGCTGCAAATAAGAAAAGACTCACCTGAGCAGGACCGAATATGCATGAGAGTTCTGTGAATGGCCACCAGCTCTGCAGTGTGAACACTGCAGCCATTCGGCAGAGAGTGCTGTTCCACGCGGTCACCATGAAGATAAGCAAATCCCACGTGGCCATCAACCAGAGAACCATCGGTGTAGAGCAGGTCACACCCAGGGAACTCCACTACAACAGCCGAGAACTGATGCCGGAGCGCCTCCAGTGCAACTTAGTCTTTGGGCCCATGGGCCAAGTCCAGCCTTGTAGATGGCCGTGACAAGCACCACGGGGTGTACATGCACGGACCCGATAGGGAGGTGGAAGGGGCAGGAGGGACTGAACCCGATAGGCAATCGTATGACCTGATCTGGGGCGTCGCTGATGGGGACGGACGACGACATCAGGAAAGAGAAGACGATGGTTCGGGGGGCCCGGGGAGGAATACACATGGGCTGCGTAAGCCGCAAGTAGGTGTTGGCAGCGGACTCCCAAGGGTGGGACCCCAGCCTCCACTAGTAAGCTGTTCACTGGGCTGGTACGGAAGGCACCCGTAGCGATGCGAACCCCACAGTTGTGAATGGGGTCCAGTAGGTGCAGTGCCAAAGGTGCCGCAGACCCATAGGCAAAGCACCCAAAATCAAGACGGGACTACACCAGAGCTGTGTAAAGCCTCAACAGCGTCGAGCGGTCGGCATCCCAGGTTGTATGACCCAAGTGTCGGAGAAGGTTGAGATGGAGCCAGCACTTTTGTTTCAGCTGACTAATGTGGGGGAGCCACGTCAGCCGGGCATCAAAGACCAGCCCTAAAAGCCAATGGGTGTTCACTACGGTAAGCAGTTCGTCATTAAGATAAAGTCAGGGTGCGGGTGGACGGTCCGACGCCGACAGAAGTGCATCACTCTGGTCTTGGAAGCAGAAAACTGAAAGCCGTAGGTAAGTGCCCAAGTCTGCGCCTTCCGAATAGCACCTTGCAACCTGTGCTCGGCAACTTGGGTGCTGCTGGAACTAAAAGGGAGACAAAAGTCGTCAGCATAAAAAGAGGGGGACACTGACGATCCAACCGCTGTCGCTAAACCGTTGATGGCGATTAAAAATAATGGAACGCTTAAAACGGAACCCTGAGGAACCCCATTTTCCTGGGTATGAGAGCAGCTCAGGGAAGCACCAATTTGAACACGAAAGGTACGGACAGCTAAAAAATTCTGGATAAAAATCGGTAGGGAGCCCCGGAGGCCCCAGTCATATAAAGTGTTGAGGATGTCGTCGCCAGGTGGCATCGTATGCTTTGTGCATATCAAAGAAGACGGCAACAAGGTGATGGCGCCTGGAAAAGGCTGATCGGATTGCAGACTCGAGGTACACCAGATTGTCGGTGGTAGATCGACCATGGCGAAAACCGCCCAGGCATGAAGCCAGTAAACCTCAAGTCTCCAGAATCCAACACAACCGCCGACTGACCATCCGCTCCAACAGTTTGCATGGAACATTAGGTTAATGGGCCGATAGCTACCCAAGCAAAGTGGATATTTGTCGGGTTAAGCACTGTGACAGGAAAACACCATCACACCAGATGCGGTTATAGACCACAAGTAGATGATGCCGACTATCTGCTGAGAGATGTTTCAGCATTTGGCTATGGATGCTATAAGGCCCAGGCGCCGTGTCAGGACATTGTTGAAGAGCACTAAGGAGCTACCACTCAGTAAAAGGAGTGTTGTAAGATTCAGAGCGGCAGGTACGAAAGGAGAGAGAATGACGTTCTACCCTCTCCTTCACTGCACGGAAGGCTGGTAGATAATTTGCAGAGGCAAAGGCACGAGCATAATGCTCGGCAAACATCTCTGCAAGCGTGGCCGGGTCCGTACATAGGACTCCATTGGAGGAGATCCCAGGGATTCCCGCTGGTGTCTGTAATCCCCGTAGCCGCCTGATTTTACTCCAGACCTGCGAGGCTGAGGTACCTGTCCCAATAGTGGAAACGTATCTCTCCCAGCACTCCTGTTTCCGTCTTCTTATAAGCTGGTGAGCACGACCGCGAAGCCATTTAAAAATGATAAGGTGCTCCTGAGATGGGTGCCGTTTGTATCGCTGTAAGGCCCACCTGAGGTCTTTAATGGCCGCAGTGACCTCCGGCGACCACCATGGCAATGTCTTACGCCGTGGGCACCCTGATGTACGTGGAATGGTAGCGTTCACAGCAGAAATAATAGAATGTGTGGCGCTCTCGACCACCACATCGATGTTCTCAAGAGGGGGAGGGTCAACGATGGCAGCAGAAGTATAGTCTTCCCAGTTAGCCTTGTGCAGAACCCACCTGGGTGGGCATGCTGGGGACTCACATTGTGGGAGTGACAGATAAATGGGGAAATGGTCACTGCCACACAAGTCTTCATGGGCTCTCCAGTGAACAGATGGTGGAAGGCTGTGGCTGCAGATCGACAGATCAATGGCCGAAAATGTGCCAAGTGCCACACCAAAATGTGTGGGGGCACCTGTATTCAAGAGGCAGAGGTCGTGTTAAGGAAGTCCTCGACAACCCTGCCATGACCAGAGATCGTAGAACCATCCCACAAGGGACTGTGGGCATTAAAGTCCCCCAACAGTAAGAAAGGTGAGGGTAGTTGAGCTACGAGTGCAGCCAAGATGTTCACAGATACGTCACCATCTGGTGGCAAGTAGATACCGCAGACAGTAAACTCCTATGTGGTCCTCACCCTGACAGCCACTGCTTCTAATGGTGTTTGAAGGGGCACGGGTTCACTATACACAGAGGTGAAGACATACACACACTCCACCTGAGACCCTGTTATATATGCTACAGTTGCAGTAAAATCCCCTATAGCCACGAAGGGCAGGGGTTCGCATTGCTGGAAACCAAGTTTCCTGAAGAACAATGCAGAAAGCACTTGCATCCACCAATGGAGTTTTTTTTTTTTTTTTTGTGGTTTTAGGGCGCACAACTCAGTTCACCGCAGGAGCACAGCGGTGCAGGGTCGGCGGACAGCAAATGACGGTGGCTGAAACGGCAGTGACCGATCCCCAACCGGGCCAGGATGACCTCCTCCCGCCGAGAGGGGCGTGAGGAGGTCCTCCAAGCGGTCGGGATCGGTTTTACAGTTCGCAATTTATTGTTGGACATTGAAAACCACGCACTGTGCCATTGCGACACGATACTCCGGCGGAGAGCCCGTTGAACATCGTCAGATGGGACGCAAAAGGTAGCCACGCGAGGTAAAAGAGCTGCGGCCTTGGCCGCTATGTCGGCGGTCTCATTCCCGGGCACACCTACGTGGCCAGGGACCCACAGGAAAGAAACATGACAGCTGTCATCTGCTAGCAACTGGAGGGAGCATTGGATCCGATACACGAGAGGATGGTTCGACAAAGGGTCCTTAAGACTCTGCAGGGCACTAAGGGAGTCCGAACAGATGGCATAGAAAGGTTGGCGGTGGTGGCAGGTGTACAAAACGGCCTGGTGGAGGGCAAAAAGCTCAGCCGTGAAGTTAGAGCACCGGTCAGGGAGCTTGTATTGGAAACGGTTGTCCTCGACGACGAAGGCAGATCCGACACCGGCAGTGCTCTTGGAACCATCAGTGTAAATAAATATGGCGTTATCGAACCGCGAACGGAGTTCGACAAGCCTCGAGCGGTATACCAAATCCGGAGTGCTCTCCTTGGGGAGCGAACTAAGTTCAAGGTGAGTGTGAACCTGGGCCTGATGCCACGGTGGCAATGGGCTTTCGCTCAACCGAAAGGTGGAAGGAAGGGTAAAATTGAGCCGCTGTAGCAGGCGGCGAAACCGAACTCCAGGTGGAAGTAAGGCAATCGCACACAACTGATATTGGCGATCGAGTAAGTCGTCAAAAAATAATCGGTACGATGGATGGTTGGGCATCAACCGCAAGCGGCATGCGTACCGACACAAGAGTATGTCACGTCGAGTGGTCAAGGGTAATACAGCAGCCTCGGCATACAGACTTTCAACAGGGCTGGTATAAAATGCACCGGTCGCCAGACGTAATCCCCGATGGTGGATAGAGTTGAGACGGCGGAGAATTGACGGCCGTGGAGAAGAGTATACAAGGCTTCCATAGTCGAGCTTCGACTGAACAATGGCCTGGTAAAGGTGAAGCAGGACGGTACGATCCGCTCCCCATGACGTGCCACTGAGGACACGAAGAACGTTAAGGGATCGGGCACAACGGGCGGCCAGGTAGGACACGTGTGTGGACCAGCAAAGTTTACGATCCAACATGAGTCCCAAGAATTTCGTAGTCTCCACAAAAGGGAGAGCAACAGGGCCGAGATGTAGAGAAGGTGGAAGAAATTCCTTGTATCTCCAGAAGTTGATACACACAGTTTTCTCAGTGGAGAATCGGAAGCCGTTTGCGATGCTCCAGGAATATAGACGGTGAAGACAGCGTTGAAGAGAACGCTCCAAGAGACACGTCCGCTGGGCGCTGCAATAAATTGCGAAATCGTCAACAAAAAGAGATCCGGAGACGTCGGCTGCAAGGCAATCTACGATCGGATTGATTGCAATGGCAAAGAGCGCCACACTCAAGACGGAGCCCTGTGGTACCCCATTCTCCTGGCAAAAGGTATCTGACAAAACAGAGCCCACCCATACCGGAACTTGCGATCCGCCAAAAACGCTTGAATGTAAAGAGGAAGGTGGCCCCGAAGGCACCATGTGTGCAATGTGCGGAGAATGCCCGCTCTCCAACAGGTATCGTATGCCTTCTCCAAGTCGAAGAACACTGCTACTGTTTGACGCTTCTTTAGAAAGTTGTTCATAATGAAGGTCGACAACGTAACGAGGTGATCAGCAGCAGAGCGGTGTCGACGAAAACCGCATTGGATATTAGTCAGGAGGCGGCGAGATTCGAGGAGCCAGACCAACCGAGCGTTAACCATGCGTTCCATCACCTTACAGACAAAGCTCGTCAGAGAAATAGGACGATAGCTGGAAGGAAGATGTTTGTCCTTCCCTGGTTTGGGAATGGGGACAACAATGGCTTCACGCCAACTTGTGGGAACATGACCTTCAGTCCATATGCGATTGTAGGTACTGAGAAGAAAACACTTGCCCGCAGGAGAGAGGTTCTTCAGCATTTCAATATGAATGGAATCGGGCCCGGGAGCAGAAGATCGGGACAGGGCGAGAGCACGGTCTAGCTCCTGCATGGTGAAGGCGACGTTATAATTTTCACAATTAAAAGAGTGGAAAGAAGGCTGCCGTGCCTCCTCTACCTGTTTGCGAGGGAGAAAGGCAGGGTGGTAATGGGCAGAGCTCGAAACCTCCGCAAAGAAACGGCCCAATGCATTGGAAACGTCAGAGGGGTCCACGAGGACTGCGTTCTCCACGGTCAGGCCAGGAATCGGGGAGTGGACCTTGATGCCGGATAGACGGCGTAGGCCACGCCAAACAAACGTGGAGGGAGTAAAACGGTTAAAAGAATTAGTAAAAGCAGTCCAGCAAGCTTTCTTGCTGTCGTTTATGATACGACGACATTGCGCTCTCATACGTTTATAATGTATGCAATTCTCCAAAGTTGGGTGGCGGCGGAAGGTGCGTAAAGCACGGCGCCGAGCTCTAAGCGTGTCGCGGCAGGCTGCAGTCCACCAAGGGACCTGGACACGACGTGGAGAAGTGGATGTACGAGGTATGGAACGTTCAGCAGCGGTGAGAATAACCTCTGTGAGGTAGTCGACCTGACTGTCACAGGTGGGAAAATTCCGATCGTGAAAAACAGCCATGGAAGAATAAAGCCCCCAGTCGGCTTGAGAAATGTTCCAACTGGTGGGACAAGGAGATGGGGAATGATGCAGAAAGTGGATGATACAGGGGAAATGGTCACTCGAGTACGTGTCAGAAAGTGCATACCACTCAGACCGACCGGCAAGTTGAGGAGTGCATATTGCGAGGTCTATATGGGAATAAGTGTGTGTTGTGTCTGAAAGGAAGGTCGGTGCACCGGTGTTGAGGCAGACAAGATCGAGGTGTTGGAGAAGGTCCACCAAAAGGGAGCCTCTCGGACAAGGTGCCGGAGAGCCCCATAGGGGGTGGTGGGCATTAAAGTCGCCTATCAACACGAAAGGTGAAGGGAGCTGATCAACAAGGTTTAGCACATCTGCCCTAGTAAGAGCAGATGACGATGGTGAATAAATATTACAGAGGGAAAAAGTAAATGTGGATAGGGTGATGCGGACGGCAACTGCCTGTAGGTGAGTATGCAATGAAATGGGATGGTAATAGACATCGTCTCGAAGGAGCATCAGAATCCCTCCATGGGCCGGGATACCTTCCACGGGTGGCAGGTCGAACCGCACAGAGGTGTAGTGTGAAAAGTCTGCACGATCACTTGGACGCAACTTAGTTTCTTGGAGGCAGACGACAAGCGGGCAGTGCAATCGAAGGAGTAGTTTTAATTCCTCCCGATTGGAACAAATGCCGCGAATATTCCATTGAAGGAGCGCCAGGATAAAAAATGAGAGAAGAAAAGAAGATAAAAAGGAACAAGCAGATGGGGTCACCTCGACGGCCGCTGAGGACCGGACTTCGAGGGAGCACTGCTATCGCCATCTAGTGGCAAAGGATCATGTTCCATTGGTTTGATCGACGCGTCTGCCACCTCCCGGAGTTGATCAGGAGGGGCAGCTTCCACCGCCGGTAAACGGCCGGGTGCCCGACAGACGGAGCATCCCGGTGAAACAGAAGACGGCCGAGGCCGGCAACTGTTGGATGGCATGACTGAAGAGTCACGCCTCGGCGGGGAAGGGGGCTGTTTTTTCTGGAAGCCTTCTTAGAAGTATGACGGGTGGAAGATGCGGTTGACGATTGAGAAGTCTGAGTCTTAAGAAAATCTTCACGGACTGGTTCTTTTTTTGAACTCCGGGCAGCAGATTTGGGTGCCCGGGATGTGTGTGAACTGGTCGACGAATTCGTTGTAGAACGGGCAGAAGGGATGGGAGAGGTGGAACGAGCAATTTTCGGGCTAGCCGACCTGACGACAGTGTCACAGAACGTTAGATCGCAAGTCTGGATGCCTACCTCCTTAGTTGGTCGAGGGAAGACGAGGACCTGGGTGAAGGTACCTGATGGGAGTACAGCGGGCTTCCTACTAGCTAATAATTTCCGAGCAGCATAGGTGGAGACCTTTTCCTTCACGCGAATCTCTTGGATGACCTGCTCTTCTTTATAAACGGGGCAGTCCCGTGAAGCAGCAGCATGGTCACCCATGCAATTAATGCAGCGAGGGGATGGAGGTTGACATTCACCCTCATGAGCGTCTCTGCCACAGGTGGCGCACTTGGCTGCATTTGGACAAGATTTACTTGTATGGTTGTACCTTTGACAATGGAAGCAGCGTGTAGGATTTGGTATGTACGGGCGAACGGAAATGACTTCGTAGCCCGTTTCACTTTTGATGGTAGGTCAACCCTGTCAAAAGTTAAGAAGACAGTACGGGTCGGCACGAGGTCATTGTTGACTTTTTCATCACGCGATGAACAGCTGTGACTCCCTGATCTGACATATAGTTCAATATCTCCTCGTCCGATAACCCATCCAGCGATCTAGAGAACACTACCCCCCGCGAAGAGTTGAGGGTGCGGTGAGCCTCCACCTTCACAGGGAAAGTATGTACAAGTGTAGCTCGAAGTAACTTCTGCACCTGGAACGCATTCTCTATTTCGAGTAACAAGGTCCCGTTGCGCTGCCTGGAGCAGGTCTTCAAGGGACCTGCGATCGCATCGACACCCTTCTGAATGATAAATGGATTGACTGAAGAAAAATCCTTATCGTCAGTACGTGATACCACCAGGAACTTTGGAATGTTAGGCAATGCCTTTTGTGGCTGAGAATCATGTTTCCGCTTATGGGTCAGGGTTATAGTTGATGTGGAAGGTTTCATGGCGGAGGTGTCCCCCATGATTACCGGCGTCTCCGATGGCGCGCTCCTTCCTTGTGGGGGCCCTCACTGAGGGCGCACCCGCCTTAGGTGACTGTTCGCACCTCAGGTCACACCTCCCGAGAACGGACGGAGGGACCAATTGGCATGTTCGGAAGGTATCAGTTCAGGTAATCACCCCTCCCTGGGCCCGGCCTTTACCGGGGGGTACGTACGTGCCCTACATGTCTACCCGGGGAGGGGAGTTACGCCTTACGCCGTCACCGGCTACGGAGAGCGTGGGTCGACCTTCAGACACGCACAGGGAGGAAAGAAAGGAGGAATGAGAGAAAGGGATGAAGGAGGAGGAAGAATCTCAAACGCCGAGGCGGAGATTAAAGGGCGAGTCGAGAACAAGGAGAAAGGAAAAAGGGGGGAAGGCTGAAGAACAGGAAACGAAGAGGACCAAGAAGAGAAGACAGAGGAAGCGAATAAGAAACCTTGGACTGATGAAAAACGCCCTTCTCCGGGCGAAGGCACAAACCGGGGGGAAGAGGGAAGCGGCCTGAGACGGAAGAAAGGTCGCTTCGGCTCGGGGCCCCGTGCGCGCCACACACGTACCCACAAAAGAGCTGTGGGCCCCCTGGGGGGGCCACCAATGGAGGTTTATCAGCTTCAGTGACCGGTTTTTCAAGGGCGTCACCAAGAGCGAGGTCCTCGGGTGACGCAAAAATCTCCACCTCATCCTCAGAAGTAGAGGTGGAGGCGGAGGGGAGTGGTGGCACTGAAGACACCGTGGTTTCTCGTGTCGTGCCTTTCTTTGGCCTTTGTTTACCCCTCCGTTCCCTCGGGGGCTTCGCCGGTGGGAGGTGCTCCTTGGACTCGGCCACAGGGACTGAGAAGAAGCGTGAAGCCCTACGACCAGCACTCTGCAAGCGCGCCTGCTGCTGGTTAGTGTCGATATCGACACTGGTGGAAGGGAGTGTCCCAAGGGACCCCTTCCGTGTGAGGGAAGCTGGAGAAGGTTGTTCTTTCTCCGGCGGAGTGGCGGTATCTGACCCAGAGGCTTTCGCCTTGGGAGCTGTGGAAGGATGGCCCCCAACCTCCGTGGGGGCAGGCTTAGGTTGGCGGCCCTGGGGGCCCACTGGAACAGAGGAAGTAGAAAATACTGCCACCGCCAAGGAGAGTGGCGAAGACGTCACTGCTGCGAATGAGTTTTTCATTGTTACCGGGTGCAGACGATCAAACTTTTTCTTTGCCTCATTATAGGATATACGGTCCAGGGTTTTATACTATGTAATTTTCCGCTCTCGTTGAAGTGCGGGACATTGTGACGAGCAGGGAGGATGGTTCTGACCACAGTTGATGCAGATGGGAGGCAGTGTACATGGGGCGCCCAGATGTGCTAGACGCCCGCAGTCCCTACATGTAGCACTGGACATGCAATGGGAAGACGTGGCCAAACTTCCAGCATTGAAAGCACCTCACAGGGGGAGGAATATAAGGCCACACGTCAACACGGTATACCATCACCTTGACCTTTTCGGGCAATGTATCACCCTCAAAGGCCAAGATGAAGGCACCAGTTGCGACCCTATTATCCTTTGGGCGCCTATGGACGTGCCGGATAAAATGAATGCCTCGTTGTTCAAAGTTTGCCCGTAGCTCCTCGTCCGTCTGGAGCAACAAATCCCTATGGAAAATTACTCCCTGAACCATATTCAGGGACTTGTGGGGAGTGATGGTGACCGCAACATCACCCAGCTTGTCACAAGCGAGTAGCGCCTGTGACTGGGCCAGGGATGCTGTGTGGATGAGCACAGAACCGTTGCGCATTTTAGATACTGAGTCCACTTCCCCAAACCTGTCCTCTAGATGTTCCACAAAGAAGTGAGGCTTGGTCGCTGTAAATGAGTCCCCATCAGACCTGCTACAAACCAGATATCGAGGAGCATAATCGTTATTCTGTTTTGCAGCCCGACGTCCCTCCCAAGGTGCGGTCAGGGAGGGGAACGTTTGGGGGTCGTACATAGAGGCATTGAACTTTCCTCACTTAGAGACGGCAGTTGTACGTCCGCCAACATCACCCAATTTCTGTCTCTTCATTGCCGGTGATCCGCCCTGATGCCACCCACTCCGATCAGGGGCTCTCCTCATGGGCGCCACCCAGCCACAACAATGTCACCTTGCGGGATGACCGTTGCCGGGAGTCCTGATGCCCCACAGAGACAAGCATCGATTCCTTGGCTTGCATGAGGAGTATGCAGCTCTGGCACCGGTAGAGCGATCCCTGTGTTGTCAGGGGGCTACAGCCAAGAGGGTACATGACGACCCCACCACAACGGACTGGCTACCATGTTGGCTTTCTGGCGCTATGTGAACCATCATAAAGGAGAGTGCTGGGATATCAGTGCACAATGTACGCGACTTGCACGGAAAAAGAAATGACGTGCCCAGTGGCAGAAAAGAAGCCGCAGTCGCAAGTCCATTCCACGATGGGTGCATAAGATGGCATGGCACGAGAATTACATGTTGCACCACGTAAGGTGTCCTTCCCCAAATGGTTCGCTCTTCTGAAAAAATTTTGAAAAATGGAGGGTCAAACCCACATAGGGGACCACAGATGGAAAGCCAAAAAGTATGAAGACTCTTTTTAGTTGCCTCTTAGGACAGGCAGGAATACCGTGGGCCTATTCTTACCCCCCGAACCCACAGGGGGGTTTAGCTTTTGCCATTGTGAGCCCTACACAACAGGATTCACGTCTGGAGAACATGGTGGCCCTTTTGATCTTGCGATGTCATTATTGTGAAGGGACATTCACAAGATGAGCACAATGACCATGATAAATGCTGTCCATTAAGATGAATCCCTTATCAAAACGATGCTGATGTGGTTGCACTACATGTTGGAGAATATCACTCCTCTACCTTGCCGTTTGTTTGCCTTCTATGACCACCAGTGGCAAACAGTGGCCCCGCATAATGCCAGCCAGAAACATCAGGAAATCACTACCTTGTTGCAATTGCCGGACGATGTGCCCAACTGCAGAGGACTCTTCCCTGCACATCTCCCGCCACACCCAAATCTCCATTCGCCACACTGTCTCTTTCCTATTACCAAAGAGAGAGTGTGGCGAATGGAGATTTATTTGGGTGTGGCAGGAGACGTGCAGGGAAGAGTCCTCTGCAGTCGGGCTGGTCACTGTGTCCTCGGTGGTGGAGTGGTCAACATGTCTGCCTAGTAAGCAGGAGATCTCGGGTTCGAATCCCGGCCGGCACAAATTTTCATTCGCCGCACTTTAGTATCCCTACTAAACCTAGTACAGTGAAGCCATAACTGATCGCAAATTGTGATTTATTTCATTCATTGAATGCTGTAACGTCATCAAAAATATATATAATTGTGTTCATCAAACAGAAGTTGCAGATAAGTATCCATGAGGTTGATCTTTGAGAAAAATACACCCCCTTGCAATTTGACCATTAGCTGGTGTGGATGAGGAGAGGGTAAACTGAACATTAACAGCAGATTTGAAATCAGAAACAAGGTGGAGTCGCCCATTGGGTTTTCTGACGACAAACTAGCACAGACCAGCTTGAGGACTCCCAGGTCCTACATTCGGTGTAACTCTGTGACAATGGTGTTGTGAATGGCATGAGAAACCTCACAAGCTTTGATGAACTATGGCTGAGCAGTCTCTTTGAGAGTAATATGGGTGGAAAACCCTTTTTCCATACCCTGTGTGTTAATAAAAAGCTGACCAAATTTGTCACGAAGTGTCACGATGTTATCATGAGGAACGTGAGATTTGTCGCCACATAGTCCAACATCTGAAGACCAAAGATGTCAAACACATTAAGTCCAAAAACGTTAGGACTGTCATAAGCCTGAAGCACTTACAGGAAATGTCTTAAGAGGTAGAATGACACTGCATTAGGTATGGAACAGGTGGCAAGGACAGCAATGCAACCCCAATGCAGATGGTGAGAGCCAGCATTGGAGCACTGAGCCATAGAGAACCAAGCATGTCGTATGTGGCCCCGTTAATCGAAGTCACCCCTGTATCCAGCTGGAATTGTACAACTTGGTTCTGAATGGGTAACTGGTTGAAAAGCTTTTTTGGCTCCTGTTCAAGCAGAGAGGGACACAGGAGACAACCGACACTTTGAGACGTGGCTGGCGTAGTTGACCTGACAAACATACATTGTCTCAGAGTCGTAAGGAAACATAGGGACAAACTGGCCACACAGTTTCTTAAAAGTTAAGTCTTGGATGTGCCCAACCTTCTTGGAAAACATTTGGCCTGGCAAAAACAGCAGGCATCTCTGTCATGAGAAATGAAACAAAAAGAGCACGGTTGGAATTTGCTGGCAGACTGGATTTACACGGGACATGCTGTAAACAGTTTATGGGACCCAGAAGATGTAGTACGCACACAAGAAGGATACCAGCGAATGTCTAGGGCAGCTATGACGGGGGCGACATTTCCACCTCTGCAGTGTCAAATAATATCTACGCCTCAATGATAGAGATGACATCCTCCAGCGAAGGGTCTGAGAGTTTTAGAACTGTTGCACCAAGGCAGGAATCAGTAACATTTTGAATAATAGCATCCTACAAAATGACATTACGAGTTTCCACAGTGGCAGTCAAATTTGCAGGTGTGTGTCATCTTGCGAACAAGAGCCATTGCCTGTATGACTAGGCTGGTTAGTACTTATTGCAAAAGAACTTATAATGGGTAGCGGCCACCAATACCCGAGAGTCAAATATTTATTAAGAGTAGCCACAACCTACAGAAAGGGGACCGATTTGGGTTGCATTAGCGAACAATGCTTAAGGCAGATGCACAAGATATTGATGCCAAACCAATGAAATAAATATGAGCACTACACATCGCCTGAGATGTTGTAGACTGAAAAGTGTTGGAAGAGCTGTAGGTTGACCTTGCAGAATGCTGCCAAGTGGTGGAGGCTGCTTGTGTCGTCAGTCTGGGCAATATGTCAATTCCAAAGCCTGGAGCAGTAATAGCCATGTCGTCCAACAAAAACATCAGTTTTTCCATTAGCTGAGTGAACTGTGTTGACTGACACTTAAGAAACTCGTGAAGCAACATGGAGACCTCCTGCTGAAAAAGCTGCCACGGTGCAAAGGAAAATACAAGAAGACAAGAAAATAGAGAAAACAAAGTGGATGTTTCGAACACCAAAACCAATGCTGTTTGCACACAGAATGATGCCCTCAACTGAGGCTACGAGGTACCCGACCAGAAGCAAAGAGGGAACACCGCCATACAGAAAAGTAACAATAACCCAGCTTCTGTCACCACTAATTTCTCTGTCACCACTAATTTGCTGGGTGCAAAAAGGGCCGAACAACAAAACAACCAGGTGCAAGTAGTGAACAGGTTTACTAGAAACAAAAGCACTCTCCATACAGAACAAAAGGAAAATAACACAACTTCTTGAAATAAAGACAATACAGTCAACTGTCTAGAACATAGCTCGGAAATAGATAGCACGACTGTCACTCCACTTGGGAACAGAAGCTGTTTTTGTAGTGGTGTGCACTTATCTGCACAGTGAGCACAGAAACACTGTGGTTGACATAGCATCCTCAGTGGCACGGCAAGACACGTGGCGGCACGGCCTGCATGACCCACCAGGTGTTTTCCCCTGTAGATACTGTCGATCATTGCCGGGGGGGTCTGTGGATGCAGCAGTGCAGTTACTGCACCTGTGAAGTCTGGCAGTCCTCGTACAGCCCTCTAGAGGATACAAACTTCCCACAGAGTGCTATGCAACCCTGAGGTAATACGCACCACGGTGTGGACATCGACAACACTACCACACATGCATACCAACATGGGATAATACTGGACTACTCCTTCTGGGTGCATAACTTTGTCAGCCATTGTGTAAAAAAAGATGATTATTGATGTTCTCACTATGATTCATTTGGAAATTTTTAACTTCAGAGAGAGAGAGAGAGAGAGAGAGAGAGAGAGAGAGAGAGAGAGAATGCAAGCTGAGATGAGATACAATCTCAGAAGTAATGTTCTGACTAATATATCAAAATTCTATACATAATTATGATCACATTTAATATCTTACTTGTGTGCAGTGCGGCCTCCACATATCCTGAACAGCTCTTCGTCAGTCAAGGGCATGTTTTGTGTGTTAACATTGGCTTCTTCAATTATGTTTGAGCCATCATTTACAGAGGAGCCATCATTTACAGAAGACCCATCTGCAAGTAGTGTCGATGTCTGCAAATGATAAACAGATTATTAGGAATCAATGCAGCTGATGTATGTTACTGATTTTCCCCCCCAAATGACACTTTTGTGATGTGTTTTAGTACAACAACAGAAGCACCTCATAACAGTAATGCAACAAGTGCTTCTGGCAATGCCCTCCAAACCTTCGTGTCCGGCACCCCTCTCGTAGATTTCTCCCTGCCGCCAAATCAAACAAGCTCTTTTACCAATGTTTAGATCTTATCGCATCGACTCCACCTGCAAGTAGATATAGGTGCAGTAGTTTCCTTGCTGAATTCTCAAACATACTCAGACATTACATCTCCACTGTTGTCACCAGTCAACAGGTGCCTCCAAGGTTATAGTAAATAGTCTATTATCCTACTTAGCCAATTCACCACCTAAAACAAATATAAATCAGTAACTTTGTGTATTACCTTTATTTTCATCAAAGACACTAGTTCAGCTAACCTTTTCAGGTTTGATGCTTTTGAGGCTTTTGGTTTTTCTATCACAGACACTATACAGTTGACATTCCCTATCAGTCATTGGAATATCTGTCCTCAGTAATTCACATCATCTTTGGGGACAGCTTAGGCTGTGTTTCAGACGTTGATGATCACATTACTTTGAAGCTGTTGGCGCCCGTGTATTTTCTGCACTAGGCATATTCCCCTAGAAATGTTTAAACATTATTTGGAGCATGTCACGTTGACAATCCCTCACTGCTAGACACACCATGGGTTAAGGCCTGCACAACATTCAGACTTTTTCAAAAATTCAGGTCTGTGGGTCTGAGTTGCAAAAAAATAAAAAATATATAAAGAAAAAAAGATACAGAGCATGGTACATACTATCAAAGACTTGCTACACCCTTCTTTGTTGCTGAATTGCAACCCTGTTATAACCAGTTCGTTCCCAGGGCCTCTACCATTGCACATGCTGTATACCATCTTCTGCGCAAAGATGTCTCATTTGAGTGGTCTCTAGCTTGCAGTGATCCTTGACAGTATTGAAGAACTGCCTCAGATGAGCACCAGGTTTAACTATTTATGACACCAACAAACCACTGATCATGGCTACAGATGCTTTGCAGTATGAAGTTGGGCAGTCCTAGCCCATTGCAATGCAAATGGCTCAGAGCAGCTGGCATTTGCATCCAAAATACTTAGTCCAGCTCAAATACATTACTCACAGACTGAGAAGGAGGCACTACTCATTGTATATGCAGACACCACATTTTACACCTTGTAGGGCACTACATTTCACTTACTTGCAGACCATGAGCCTTTAATTTTTTATAAAGCAATCTGATGTAAACCATGAAGTTTATTTCTTAAAGTGAACCTCTGTGATTTCCAGATACAGTTATAATTTTTTTCCTGGTCAAATTTGGGAGCTGAAGGGTAATTAAACACAGAAACACAGCTAAAATGTAATTTTCTGGTTTTCTTTTTCAGGTCACCTAATTTCCCTTGTATATCTGAAATTCCCTCACATCCAAAACTTGTATGAACCCTATTTTAATATGTAAAGAATGCTCAATCTGACATTTCTCTTTGCTCCATGAAGAAATAATGTATTTTTCACATGATGAATGATGTACTTTAATGGGCAAGTTAAGAAAAGTAAATGCCGTGTGAATCATCAAGTCTTTTGCGAGTTTAACTGCATCATAAGCAGTATGCTTAAAATTCGTAAAACACTGGAAAACTTTGACACACAATAAATGTGAAATATTGTGTAATAGCAATGGCAAACAAGTTTATTTACAATGATGCTGCTGAACATTTTGAAGCATTAACTTTGTGACAGTAAAAGCCAAATTATTGATATGTATCACAACAAAGAAGTGGTATAATTTTTGTTATTCCCCAAAACCGAATTCAAAACAGATTCATTTCGCTTCTAACACAACCCCCCCCCCTCCCGCCCCAATTTTGATATACATACTTTTTTAAAGTATAGTACAGTAAATGTGCGAAGTGTAGTGCAGTGATCAATGACTGGAAAAATCAACTTTTGTCAATAGAATCCAAAGTCAAGTCACCAGCATACAACTTGACAACACCAACTTAAATAATTATAAGTGGAAGAGACGTGGAAGAGACTAGGAGACACCGGGAGATACCAGATAGATTTTATAATGGTAAGACATAGATTTCGGAACCAGGTTTTGAAGTGTAGGACATACCCAGGGGCAGACATAGACTCTGACCATAACTTGTTGGTTATGAACTGTAGGCTGAAACTGAAGAAACTACAGAAAGGTAGGAAAATAAGGAGATGGGACCTGGATAAATTGAAGGAACCTGAAGTTCTTAAGAATTTCAGAGGGAGCTTCAGGCAACAATTGACAGAAACAGGGGAAAATAAAACAGTTGAGGAGGAATGGGTAAAATTAAGAGATGAAATTGTGAAGGCAGCAGAGGACAAAATAGGTAGGAAGGCAAGACCTACAAAAAATCCTTGGATATCACAGGAGATACTAAATTTAATCGATGAAAGGAGACAGTATAAAAATGCAGTAAATGAAACAGGCAAAATGGAGTACAGACGACTAAGAAATGAGATTGACAGGAAGTGCAAAATGGCTAAGCAGGAGTGGCTAGAAGGCAAATGCAAGGATGTAGAGGAATGTATAAATAGGGGAAAAATAGATACAGCCTACCGGAAAATAAAAGAAACATTTGGCGATAAGAAAAACAGCTCTATGAATATCAAGGACACTGATGGAAAACCAGTTCTCAGCAAAGAAGGGAAAGCTGAAAGGTGGAAAGAGTATATAGAGGGGCTCTACAAAGGAAATGAACTTCGAGACACTATTTTAGGAAGGGAAGAGGATGTAGAAGATGATGAAATAGGAGATACTGTACTGAGAGAAGAATTTGACAGAGCCCTGAAAGACCTAAGTCGAAACAAGGCCCCTGGAGTAGATGATATCCCGTCAGAGCTACTGAAGTCTCTGGGAGAACCAGCCATGACAAAATTGTTTCACATTGTGTGTAAGATGTATGAGACAGGTGAAGTACCCTCAGACTATAAGAAAAATGTTATAATCCCCATTCCAAAGAAAGCGGGTGCAGACAGGTGTGAAAACTACAGAACAATCAGTTTAATAAGTCATAGTTGCAAAATATTAACACGAATTATATACAGAAGGATGGAAAAGCTGGTAGAAGCCGACCTCGGGGAAGATCAGTTTGGGTTCAGGAGAAATGTAGGAACACGGGAGGCAATACTCACTTTACGGCTTATCCTAGAAGATAGATTAAGAAAAGGCAAACCAACATTTCTAGCTTTTGTAGATTTGGAGAAGGCTTTTGACAATGTTGATTGGAACAAACTGTTTCAAGTTCTGAAGCAAGCAGGAGTAAAATATAGGGAGCGTAAGGTTATTTACAACTTGTACAAAAACCAGACAGCGGTTGTCAGAGTTGAAGGGCATGAAAGGGATGCAGTGGTTGGAAAGGGAGTAAGACAGGGTTGTAGCCTTTCCCCAATGTTGTTCAATTTGTACATTGAGCAAGCTATAAAGGAAAGCAAGGAGAAATTTGGAGAAGGAATTAAAGTTCAGGGGGAAGAATTGAAAACATTGCGTTTTGCCGACGACATAGTAATTCTGTCAGAGACAGCAAAGGACCTGGAAGAGCAATTGAACGGAATGGACAGTGTGCTGAAAGGTGCATATAAGATGAACATTGAGTAAAACTAGGGTAATGGAGTGCAGTGTAAGAAAATCAGGTGACGCTGAAGGAATTAGATTGGGAAACGAAGCAATAAAGGAGGTAGATGAGTTTTGTTACTTGGGCAGTAAAATAACAAATGATGGTCGCAGTACAGAGGATATAAAATGCAGAATGGCAATGGGTAGAAAGGCGTTTTTGAAAAAGAGAAATTTGTTAACATCTAATATTGATTTAAGCCTAAGGAAATCCTTTCTGAAGGCATTTGTATGGAGTGTTGCCTTGTATGGGAGTGAAACATGGACGATAAGCAGTGTGGACAGAAAGAGGATAGAGGCTTTTGAAATGTGGTGCTACAGAAGAATGCTGAAGATTAGGTGGGTGGATCGCGTAACTAATGAGGACGTACTGAACCGAATTGGGGAGAAAAGAAATTTCTGGCATACCTTGACTAAAAGAAGGGATAGATTGGTAGGACACATTCTTAGACATCAAGGAATTGTGAATTTAGCATTGGAGGGAAGTGTGTGGGGTAAAAATCGCAGAGGGAGACCAAGAGACGCGTATAATAAACAGATTCAAGTGGATGTGGGTTGTCGTTCTTATGAGGAGATGAAAAGGCTTGCTGAGGATAGAGTAGGGTGGAGAGCTGCATCAAACCAGTCTCTGGACTGAAGACCACAACAACAACAAGTACTTAAATATCCTGGTCAGGTAAGTGTAAGATTTTAAGACAAATAATGAAATAAAAATTTGAGTTTTAATCATTTTGTTGGGAAGTTTAAGTAAAAATAAAGTATATACTCGGGAATTGAGCCATCAAAAGGTGACAGAAAAGATCTAGTCAGTAACTTTCACATTAACCTCCTTTAGGCATGCCACACACCTATGTCAGTACATGTTGCCAGCTGGAGAAGGGGAGGAGGACAGGAGGCAGGAAGAAAGTTTGAGTGCTGGTGACTAGTGCCTAAGGGGGAGGGGGGTGATGTGGCAAAGTAGCTGAATAGAAATGCAGGAGGCAGGGGTTACTGGAATGAGGGCTGGACACATGATGCACATTTGTCTAAGCCAATGCCAAACAGTGCTGAGTAAAGGTGGCAAAGAAACTGGAAGGGGGTAGTATGACGGAGGTTGGTTGGTTGGTTGGTTGGTGTGATGTTTTAGGGGAACAGAACTGCGAAGGTCATCAGTCCCCCATTCCATTAAAGAGCGAAATAATAAGTGTGGAAATACTGAAAAATATGCCCAGAGTTAAAACAGCAATGGGAGGAAAAGCACACCCAATCAATAAAATATCAACAAATTCGACAAGAGACAACACGGCAGGGGACAACACGAAAGGAGACAATCACACGGAAACACCAAACAAGTGTGGAAATGGAACGACAAAGCCGAAATTCATGGTTGACCGACCATGAAATTAAAGTAGGAAATGTCAGGCATGGGGCAACACAAGGAAACCTTCAAGTGGAGGTCATACAGACAAGAGAAGCATATACAATGGGCTGAAACAAAGCGTCATATAGAGTTGTAAAAACCACTGTCACAAATAAAACATAAAACAGAGTCAGCCATTATAGCATCACTACGTAAAACTTCAGATAAAATTGCAGGAAAATTAAAACCCCGCTGCAGGGCGGCTAAAAGATGGCAGTCCATCAAAATGTGGGCCACCGTCAAGGAAGAGCCACAGCGACAATGTGGCAGGTCCTCACCGCGGAGGAGATGGCCATGGGTCAGCCAAGTGTGGCCAATGCGGAGCCGGCACAGGACAACCGAGTCCCGGCGAGAGCCCCGCATGGAGGAGTGCCACACAGCCGCAGTATCCTTTACTGCCCTGAGTTTGTTGTGATGGGTCAGGCTAAGCCACTCAGCGGCCCAAAGCTCACGTACTCTATGGCGCAACACAGACTGGAGATCAGAAGCCTGGAGGCCAGTCTCTAATACAGACACACGGGCAGCCTGTTTGGTGAGCTTGTCAGCTCATTCATTGTTCGGGATGCTAATGTGACCAGGAGATCAAATAAAGCCCACCGAACATCCTGACTGATCGAGAGCAAAAAGTGTCTCATGGATAGCCTTCACCAAAGAAGAAGATGAGTAACATTGATCCAGAGCGTGAAGACTGCTCAGGGAGTCACTGCAAAAAAGAAAAGACCCGCCTGAACAGGAACGCATATGCTCAAGAGCACGGAGAATGACCACCAGCTCTGTAGTGTAAACACTGCAGCCATCTGGCAGAGACCGCTGCTCGGCGTGATCGCCATGGACATAGGCAAAGCCAACACGACCATGAACCAATGAACTGTCCGTATATACTATGTCATATCCAGTGTACTCTGCAACAACAGCGAAGAACTGACGGCGGAGTGCCTCTGGAGGAACTGAGTTGTTGGGTCTACTGGCCAAGTCCAGCCTAGAGCATGGCAGCGGTACATACCATGGGGGCGTGCGCGTACGGGCCCAATACGGAGATGGGACATGGAAAGACTCTAGTTGGAAGGCGATTGTGTGACCGGAACAGGGTCGCTGTTGTTGAGGATGGACGACCATGCGAGAGAAAAGCAAATGTTGGTTCAGATGGCTTGGCGACCTACAGCAGCATAGGCCGCGAGCAGTTGCTGGTGGCGGATCCACAGAGGTGGGACCCCAGCCTCTTCAAGTAACTGTTTATGGGACTGGTGCGGAAGGCACCCGTAGCGATGCGAACCCCACAGTGGTGAACGGGGTCCAGCAAGCGCAATGCCGAGGGGGATGCTGAGCCATAGGCAAGGCATCCAAAATCGAGACGGGACTGCACCAGAGCTTGGTATATCCGCAACAGTGTGGACCGATCAGCAACCCAGGTCGTATGGCCCAGATGGCTGAGAACATTGAGATGGTGCCAGCACTTCTGTTTCAGCTGACAAATGTGGGGAAGCCACGTCGGCCTAGAGTAAAAGACGAGCCCTAAAAACCTGAGAGTATCAAAGACCTCTAATAGGTGGTTATTGAGATAAAGTTCAGGCTGTGGATGAACTGTCCGACACCGACAGAAGTACATAACACTGGTCTTCGCAGGAGAGAACTGGAAGCCATGGGCTAGAGCCCAGGACTGCGCCTTCCGAATAGCTCCCCATAACCTACGTTCAGCAACTTGGGTGCTGGAAGAGCTAAAAGAGATGCAGAAGTCGTCAGCACAGAGAGAGGGGGATACTGACAACCCAACTGCTGTTGCTAAGCCGTTAATGGCCACTAAAAATAAGGGGACACTCAAAACAGAGGCCTGAGGAACCCCATTTTACTGCACACGAGGGGTGCTACGAGAAACACCAACTTGGACACGAAATATACGGACAACTAAAAGTTTTGTATAAAATTAGGGAGCTGGCCTCGAAAGACCCCATTCATGCAATGTCTGAAGGATGTGATGTCTCCATGTTGTATCGTATGCCTTTCTCAAATCAAAATACACCACAACAAGATGTTGACGTTGAGCAAAGGCTTTATGAATACAGGACACCAAGTAAACGAGATTATCTGTAACGGAGCGGCCTTGATGGAAACCGCCCTGGCATGGAGCCAGCAGGCCTCTAGACTCTAGTACTCAGCACAGCCGCCAGCTCACCATATGTTTCAGTAGTTTGCAAAGAACGTTGGTGAGGCTGATGGGTTGGTAGCTGTCCGTATTGCAAGGATTTTTGCCTGGCTTAAGCACCGGCACGATGATACTTTCTCACCACTGCGAAGGGAAGACACCATCGTTCCAGGTGCGATTGAACATGGGTAAGATGTTTCATGTAGATGGCACCGAAAGGTGTTTTAGCATTCAGCATGAATGCAATCTGGTCCAGGGCTGGTGTCGGGACTGTGTCCAAGGACACCAAGGAATTCCCATTCACTGAATGGAGCATTGTAGGATTCCATTCGTCGGGGGAGGGAGGGGGGTGGAAAAGGACAGTCGCTTCCATTCTTCCCACTGTTTCACGGCACGGAAAGATGGCAGGTAATTCACAGATGCAGAACTCCGAGCATAGTGCTCAGCGAGATGTTCAGCAATTGCATCCGGGTCTGTACAAACTCCTCCATTCATAGAAATCCCTTGCACACCTGAAAATTTCTGGTATCCACAGAGGTGTCCGATTTTCTCCCACACCTTGGATGGAGAGGTACATGTGCCAATAGTGGACATGTACCATTCCAACACTCCTGCTTACGACGCCTAATTAAAAGATGTGCTCATGCACGGAGCTGCTTGAACGCAATGACGTTCTCCAAGGACGGGTGTGTCTTATGGCACTGGAGCGCACGCCTGCGGTCCCTAATAGCCTCAGTGATCTCTGGTGACCACCAGGGCACTGTCCTCCACTGGGGGGGATCCAGAAGAGCTAGGGATCATACGTTCAGCTGCAGAAATAATGGCTGGGGTGAGACTTTGTCACCTCATCTATGGTGGCATCCATTGGACGGCCAATCTTTGCAGCGTTAGTAAACTCGTTCCAATCAGCCTTATTAAGGGCCCATCTGGGCACACGTCCAGGTGACTGACGCCGTGGTAGTGAAAGGAATATTGGGAAGTGGTCACTACCACACAAGTCCTCATGCACTCTCCAGTGGACAGACGGTAAAAGGGCAAGACTACATACCGACAGATCAATGGCAGAGTATGTGCCGTGAACCACACTGAAGTGTGTGGCAACACTGGTATTTAAAATGCAGAGGTCAATCTGAGATGATAAAGTCTCAACATCTCTGCCACGGCCAGTAATAGTAGTACCCCCCCCTGTGGGTGTTAAAATCACACAAAAGTAAGAAAGATGCGGGGAGCTGAGAAATCAGCGGCACCAAGACATGTCGAGGTACTACGCCATCTGGGGGCAGGTAAATACTGCAAATGGTGAGGTCGATTGTAGTCTTCACCCTGATGCCACAGCTTCTAAAGGCGTTTCTAGGGTTATAGATTCACTGTAGACAGACGAAAGGACAAATATACAGACTCCACCTGAAACCCTGTCATAATCTGTGCGATTCCGGTAATATCCCTGATAGCCTCGTAAGGCAGGGCATCGCATTGGGGGAAATCAGGTTTCCTGCAGGGCAATGCACAGTGCAGGTGAAGTGTTGAGAAGCTGTCGTAACTCTGCTATATGGGGGGGGGGGGGGGGGGGGACCACCACAATTTCACTGGAGAATTTGGTTATTGCTGACTGGATAGGTCATGATAGAGAGGGTAAGGAAGATTATTCCATAGGTTCACTACCTGCTGCTGTCATATGTACACCCACCGGATCCAGGACTATTGGTTCTGGAGAGTCCAGGAAGGCGAGATCCTTGGGGGGATTCAAGAATCTCCAACTCATAGTCAGAAGCGGAAGTTGTGGGAAGGCGTGGCTTTAAAGCCACAGCAGATTCCTTTTTCTTGGGCTTCTTTTTCTTTTCTCTCGCTGTCCTTTCGGTTTTAAGGACTGAGAGGGCTTCTCAGACGGTGTCAGGGCCCGACGTAGAGTGCGGAGCCCTTTGATCAAGGGCGTGCGAGTCTGACAGCTGTTGGAGCATCCCAAGGGACCCCTTCCGAGCGAGAGGAGCCGGAGGAAGTTGTGGCTTCTCCGGCTGACTGACAGGGACCATTGTCCCTGACGGTGTGGGGGGGATATGCTCCCCCAGGAGGTGTATTGGGGGGAGCACATGGTGAAGAGCCCCCAACCATCGGGGGGGCTGGTGGAATTTTACGGCCCTGAAGGCCCACAGAACTTGGCACAGACATGGGGCAAATGATGTCTTTAATGCTAAAGGGTGCAGTTGCTCAAATTTCTTTTTGGCCTCATTATATGACAATTTGTCCATGGTGTTGTACTCCATAATTTTCCTTTCTTTATGGAGCATTGTGCAGTTTGGCAAGCAAGGGGGGTGGTGCAGTCCACAGGCGGAGGAGCACAAGGAGTGTCCTGATGGGATGGACACCCACATTCCCTAAAGGTGGAGCTGGAATTGCACCTGGAGGACATGTGCCCAAATTTCCAGCATTTAAAGCACCGCATCAGAGGAGGAATATAAGGCTTTACATCGCACTGGTATAGCATAACCTTGACATTTTCGGGCAAAGAATCGCCCTCAAAGGCCAGGATGAAGGCACTGGTGGCTACCTTGTTGTCCTTACACCCCCTATAGATGTGCCTAAGTGGACACCCCGTCATTCAAGGTTGGAGTGTAATTCATCGTCCGACTGCAGCAGGAGATCTCTGTGGTAAATAATCCCCTGAACCATATTGTAATTCTTGTGAGGGGCGATGGTCACAGGAACATCTCCCAGGTTTTCACAGGCCAGCAGTGCCCGTGACTGTGCTGGGGATCCTATTCCTAAGAGAACTGCACCGCTTCTCATCTTAGGAATGTCTAAGACTTTGCCATACTTATCTTCTAAGTGCTCCACAAAGAAGAGAGGCTTAGTATTGCTGAATCTTTCCCCACCAGTTCTGGCACAGACAAGAAATTGTCGGGCACGACGTTAAACTGCCCCCCAACCCAAGGTGTGGTGTGACCCGTGCCGAGGGGTGCGTGGCACATGGGTGGATGTGTCTCGAACGGAGCCTCAGGGATACCGGCGACTTCCCTGAGTAAGTTGCCTTGCACCGCGTGGGGTTATCGTGGTGTGAACCATATAAATCTCCAAATTTCGTAGGACTAAAATGAAAACGGAGAAAAAAATTATTTTAAAACAATCCGAGGGGCAATCTGAGATCTCAGATACTCAGACATCGGGATCAGGACAGATGGAGTGCACTCCTACTTCTGAATCAGGGTCTAGACCTGAGCAAGAAGTGGGAACTGTAACAGAGAAGTTGGACCAGATTAGGATTAAGGCCTTGTCTGGGGCTCAGAGGAGGAAACTTCTCAAGGAACAGAAGCAAACGGAAGGAAAAGAATGGCTTCCTAAACATAAGTGGAGGGAATCAAAAGGGCTTGAGCCCAAGACCCCCAAAAAGAAACTGCCTCAGGTCGAAGGGGATACACAGACCCCCTCGACGTCAAAGACAGGTGGCAAGAGGGTTAGGGAGGAATCTAAGACTCCCTCCTCTCTGGACAGGCGTGATCCTGAAGGGCTGAGGCAGGAAATAGGGAAACAGACCTATAGTACTGCAGTATCGGTCTTTAGAATGGCGGTTGTCCAAGAAGGATACCCACTGATAAGCATCACCTCGCAGCGGGTGGAGCTTGTGCAGATGGCCCTCTTTGAAGAGATTGGGAGGGACGCTGGTCCAGGACCCAAATTCAGGAGGGTCTATCTAGATCGCGGTGCCCTCATTTTTGTCTGCGAGGGGAAGCACTCAGCAGAATGGCTTAAGTACAAGGTGCCCATGATATCCCCGTGGGAGGATGCGAAGCTGCTGGTCAAGACAGCAGCCGAAATCCTGAAGACCGCAAAGGTATCAATATGGGTACCAAAGATCCTTAAGGATGTCTCTCCAAAGACTCTGTTCGAGAAAATAAGGGTCTAGAACCCAAAAGTCTCAACAGAGGATTGGAGGGTAATTAACCAAAAGGTCATTCCGGAAGGACGAACCCTGGTGGTGGAGGTCGGAGAGAAGTCCCTGAAGGCATTGCGAGAGCAAGGCCTGAAACTGTTTTTAGGGTTCTCGCAGGTCGCCATCAGGGTAATCAAAGACCTTAAAGGCAATAATGGCAGCAAGATGGGGACTGGAAGTGCTGCAGATAAACCTGCAGCACAGTAAACGGGCCACTGCTGCCCTGAGCCGTTGCCTGGGGAGACAGGAGGTGGACGTGGCCCTGATACAAGAACCCTATTTATACAAAGGGGGTGTATCGGGCCTCGGTGGTACTGGAGGTAAGCTGATTTATGCCAGAAATCTAAAAAACTCCAGAACATGCATTTATGTTAGAAATGGAATACCTTTCATACCAATGATGGATTTTTGTTCCAGGGACCTGGTGACCATCAGGATGCAGCAACGTGAGGAAGGTATCACGAGGGAAATTGTTTTGGCCTCAGCATACCTTCCTTACAAAGACAGCTCTCCTCCTCTTTCGGAAGTGAGGAGACTGACGGAAGCCTGCCATCGGCAAGGTGACGAACTGTTGGTGGGTTGTGATGCCAATGCCCACAATCTATCGTGGGGCAGCAAGAACACCAACAGTAGAGGTGAGCACCTTCTTGAATTTCTCCTATCTAACAACTTGGAGATCCTGAATAGGGGTGATGAACCTACATTCAGGAATAGTAGAAGGGAAGAAGTAATTGACATAACTTTTGGTTCCATGATGATGGGAAGTTACATCAAACAGTGGCATGTGGTCCTGGAGCCATCCTCATCAGATCACATGTATATTAAATTCAATGTTGAAATGGGAACCAGACAGACCACGGCCTATAGGAACCCCAGGAAAACGGACTGGGAGACATATAGGAAAGACCTTCAGCCTATCGGAAATTAAAACTTCGATAAGGAATCCAGCAGAGTTTGAGGAAGTAGCAGAGGCCGTAACCTCTGCTATAGTGACCTCATACCAGGACAACTGCTCAATCACCAAGTGCACAAATAGGAGTGTGCCTTGGTGGAATAATAACCTGGATATGCAAAGGAAACAGGTACAAAGACTGTTCAACCTTGCAAGGCGCAAAGGACAATGGGCAAAGTATCGCGAGGCCCTTGTCAATTACAACCTTGCCATCAGATGGGCAAAGGAGGCATCCTGGAAGGTATTCTGTGAGGAAGTGGAGGGCACAGCTGCTCAAGCGAGACTTCATAAAATCCTCACTAGGGTACCAACTAATCCAGGAGGAACATTGAGGAAGGAGGATGGGGAGTATACAAAGACAGCACATGAAACGCTGGAACTGCTCGTCAAGACTCACTTTCCTCAATATACTCTGGGGGATAACTCAGACCAGAATGCGATTCCTGAGAGACAAGGTTCTCAGGTATTAGCAAAGAGGACTGGGATTTGGCCAAGGAGGGTGTCGATCTCAGTAAGGTCCGATGGGTGGTGGGAACATTTCAACCGTTCAATTCACCTGGCCCCGATGGAATCTTTCCAGCTCTCCTGCAACAAGCAGGAGAAAATCTTATTAGATTCCTATGCAGGTTATTCAGGGTTAGCCTAGCAGCAGGAATCATTCCCAATGCCTGTGAAGGTTGTCTTCATTCCAAAGCCAGGGAGAATAGATCATACCAAGGCCAAGGATATGACACCAACCAGGTAAATCATGTGAGACAGCTCTCCACCAACTCGTTGGGAAGGTGGAGAAAGCACTACACTTTCAGGAAATAGGCCTCATGTATCTTCCTGGACATTGAGGGGGCTTTTAGCAACACGACCTTCGATTCCATGGTTAGGGCAGCAGAGGTGCATGACCTAGGGACCACTATATGTAGGTGGACTAGGGCCATGCTCAGTGGAAGAAAGGTAGAAGCTACCATGATGAATGAAAAAATGGTAATCAACACCACTAGGGGTTGCCTGCAAGGAGGACTTCTTTCCTCTTTATTGTGGAATCTAGTGGTGAATGATCTCATTGGAGAATTAAACTCTAGGCAGTACTTTTGCCAAGGATACGCAGATGACCTTGTCATAGTAATACTTGGCAAATTTGCTGACACAGTGAAGAATATGGCACAAGGTGCATTGGACATTGTGCACGACTGGTGCAGAAAACAGGATCTGGGGGTTAGTCCTAAGAATACTGTTGTTGTACCATTCACAAAGAAGCATATACAACATTCAAGTTGGAATATAAAGCTTTTCAATGAAGCACTACCTGTGAAGGGGACAGTGAAATATCTAGGGGTTACCCTAGATGAGAAACTGACATGGACCCCTCACATCAGGAATATTTGCTCCAAGGCAAAAGGTACTCTTGTGAGTACCAGGAGAGCTTGTGGCAAAAATTGGGGCCTGGATATACACCACAGTGATTAGACCCAGGATCACCTATGGGGCAGTCGTGTGGTGGAATAAGGTAGAACAGCAGGTTGCTGCTAAGGAGCTTGGTAAGGTGCAGAGATTAGCCTGCTTAGCCATAACAGGCGGAATTAGCAGCACACCAACTGCTGGGATGGAAACCATGCTGGATATGCCCCCATTACACCTTTGGGTCAAGATGGAGGCAGCGGCTGGTGCATACAGACTCAAATCTGGCAACAACTGGAACTCTTTGGGATATCCAGAATCACACACTAAAATAGTAAGTGAGTAAATATAGGAAAGGTTGGGGAAATGCCAGCCGACTATATTATAACCCCATACTGCTTCAACAAGCCTTTCAATATAACAATTGGAAGTAGGGAGCAGTGGGAGAAAATAGTTCTACACCGTTCGGGAGATATTGTCTGGTTCACTGATGGGTCAAAATCAGACCGAGGTGTTGGGGCCGGGGTATATGGGGTGCAGACAAGACTGGAGGGCGTCATCTCTCTAGGAAAACTGGCCTCAGTATTCCAGGCCGAAATCACTGCCATCAGGGCGTGTGTGGAGGAGAATTTGCGTAGGTGCTACAAAGATCGTAGCATCTATATCTATTCAGACAGCCAGGCAGCCCTGAGATCACTGGCAGCTCCTGCAACAAGGTCTAAAATTGTTGTAGAATGTCACAGGGTTCTGGTGGAGCTAGGGGAAAGCAATAGAGTAAACCTATTGTGGGTCCCTGGCCACTCGGGGATCAGTGGCAACGAACATGCCGACAGATTAGCCAGGATGGGGGCAGATACTCCATTTATTGGACCGGAACCTGTCCTGACAATCACCAAAGCAATGATCAAATTGGAGCTAAGTAACTGGCTCAGAAGACAGCACGTAGAATATTGGACCAAAGTTCATCAACAAAAACATGGCAAGGTAAGGATGCCAAAGCCATGTTTTAAAAGAAGCTCTGCAATCCTGGGTCTGAACAGGAGAGAGATTAGACTCATGGTTGGATTGCTGACAGGCCATGGGAATTTCAAAAAACACCTACGTACAATGGGAATAACAGAAGAGGACCCTAAATGTAGGATCTGTGATGACGGTGATGAAACTGCATCACATCTAATCTTCAAATGCATTGCATTGGAGAGTAAAAGGCACAGAACATTTGGGACAACCAGACCCAAAGAAATTGTGTCTAATAAAGAACTGGTAGAGGGACTCCTTGCACTGTTCAAGGGCATTGGTTGGCTTTACTAGATATACAGGGAGCGATACCGCACAATAAACTTAGTTTCGGTGCGGGCAGTGGCGGGTTGGACCAAGACTGTTTTGGCTTCCCTGGAAAAATCAATCAATCAATCAATCAATCAATGGCTAAACCCTGTCTTTCACTCGTTCCTCCCATGAGGTAGCTAGGGAAGGGAATGATTGGGGTTCATATTATGCGATATTGAATTCACTTCTACCATGCTTAGACACACCGGTTGTAAGTCCGGCAACGTTTTGTGATCACTTCATGGTGGTCCCATGAGCAGCTAGGGATCTAAAGGTCCACCCAGGCAGAGCCCCACTTGCCTGGGTAAGCCTTATACAACTGAGGTGCAGCAGATTCCTCAGACTTTGTTCGCTAGTGTCTGTTCAACCTCAACAGCCATGCATCTCCTCAGCGTGTAGCACACCTTGAGATTGAGGTTTTCTTTTATAGAGGTTTGAATTGTCCTTGTGAACCAGGCAATTAAGCCACGATCCCTGGGATGAACGAAGGTCATTGAAGCACGCACAGAGCTTACGGTGTAGCGGACTGTTGGCGCAACACACCCATGGCTCAGGACCCCGGGTTCGCCAAGCCCGTACTCAGAAAATTAATGCTGAGCCCCTGAGGGGTATGACAGAGGAAGGGGAAAACTGTTGATTGGACTGTGAGGGAACAGGGTACTGTCGGTTGTCGCCAAACCAATATCAGGAGAAAACAATGATTAAGGATCATTTCCTTCTGCGTAGTTCAGGAAAGCTGGTGGTGGAGGGGAGGATCCAGTTGACCTGAGTGGTGAAAGCCATTGAAGTCAAGCATGTTGTGTTCAAATGCTGTGTTGTGCTAGAGAATGATCCATTTTGCTCTTGGCTATGGTCTCACAGTGGCAATTATTCCTTGTGGACAAATGATTGTTAGGAATACAGATATAAAAACCTGAGCAATGACTGTAGCAAAATTGGTATACGACATCGCTGCTTTCAAAAATAGCCAAACCTCTGTAACAGGACAAGTAGGAAGTTTTCTGAGGGTGGGTGGATTTGACAGTCTTGCACCTGGGACATCCATAGGGATATGATACCTGTGGCAGAGGGGTTACATTTGGGTGGACTAGAATGTTGTGGAGGATGGGTTGTGACGTAACACCATTTTAGGAGTGGTAGGAATGACCTTACATAAAATGTCACACACTTCATGGCAAGAAGGTGTATGTGGTTCAGTTGTTCTAATCTGGGACTTTACTGGGTGATGAGAGGGCACTCCTTTGTGATTGGTTCTTGTAGATGGTTGGAGGTTTGATGGTATATGATATGGCACTGGAAATCAGTTTCCAGACTAGCCCCTTATGTCTTACTATGAAGGCCTTCGTGATACTCTCAGTATACTGGGCATACAAGAGGTCATGCTATACGGATGGGATTTTTTGGTGTGGAAGGAAGAGCAGCTGTTGAAATAAAAGTGATATTGCTGGTTGGTGGATTTTATATGGACAGAATTGTGGATGGTGCCATCATATAGGAGGTGGTCAATGTTCAGGAACATGAAATTCTATGTTGAGGAGGACCAAGTGAACTGGAAGAGAGATGTCGTAAAAGGATGAGGATGGTGTGTTATGGCCCTGAGTCCAGATTATGAAGTGTCATCAATAGCTCTGAGCCAAAACCAATGGTTGGCACTTTGAGAGGCTAGCAACATTTACTCTAGATGGCCCAGAATCTGGGTGACATATGACGGTGCCATGCAAGTCCCCATGGGTGTGCCACAAATTTATTTGTTTAGCTTCCCAATAACAATAACCAACCACAATGGGGTATCCAAGACTGTTGGGCTTATTGGCTTGAAGGAGCTCGTAGGGGGCACGTGAACTTTGTTTTAGGTTGAGGAGGGAGATGGTCTCCGGGGAAAGCTTCTCAGAAGGATTTATTTCAGTAGGTACTGGAGGTAATGCTGTGTCTTCGGAGATGGGTTCAGTCCGGTAGAGCTTATATGTGGATAAGTCAGACAACTGGCAGAGGCCTTCCTACCAGATAGTAATTAAAATTCATAAAAGTGGTTGAGCACTTGTCGGCAGGAAGGTGATTAGGTCTGGATTAATTTTTAGATTGTGTAAGGCTGTCCTTTCTCCTTTTGAAAAGTTGGCATTCTTAGAAAATGATCTGGGGTAGGATGGTGAGGCCAAGGTCGACACAGAACTTAACCAGAGGGCTGTTGGGTGGTAGGACCGAAGGTTGGATTGGTTCTCTCAGAGTTCGACACTTTTCATTGGACTCAACACCAAGTCACAAGAAGATCCCTACCTTGCTCCAATTAGAGCGCACCTGTTGGCAGATAAGGAAGTACGTGGCTATTCACTTAGGCAGGGCATCCATTGCCATAAAGCTGGCAAGCGACCTGCCCCTAAGATTTGTTGGCCTACTGAAATCATCCCTGCAGTCTTTCAGTATTTTCATGACACTCTAGTGCCCAAGCATTTAGGACTGTATAAGACAATTGAGAAAATTTGGGCAAACTCACTTGGCCCTCTCTGTACAGAGATATGCATAGACTAGTCAAGGAGTAAGAGTCTTGTAACATGGGCAAGCCAAACCCTAAAGCCCAGAGAGGTCTCCTTCCTTCAAAGTGGGTGGAAAACCCAATACGGCCCCTTACCCTGCACTCTACATCTACACTCATACTCTGCAAGCCACCCTATGGTGTGTAGCTGAGAGTACCTTGAGTACCACTATTAGTTCTCCCTCCTATTCCAGTCACGTATTGTTCGCGGAAAGAAAGACTGTCGGTACGCCTCTGTGTGGGCATCTGATCTCTCTGATTTTATCTTCATGATCTCTTCGCGAGATATATGTAGGAGGGAGCAATATACTGCTAGACCCCTCGGTAAAGGTATGTTCTCGAAACTTCGACAAAAGCCCATACCAAGCGCGACAGAGCGTCTCTCCTGCAGAGTCTTCTTCCACTGGAGTTTATCGATCATCCCTGTAAAGCTTTCTCGATTACCAAATGATCCTGTAATGAAGAGCACTGCTCTCTGTTGCATCTTTTGTACGTCCTCTATCAACCCCACCTGGTACGGATCCCACACCGGTGAGCAGTATTCAAGCTGTGGGTGAACAAGTGTACTGTAACCTACTTCCTTTGTTTTCGGACTGCATTTCCTTAGGATTCTCCCAAGGAATCCAAGTATAGAATCTGCTTTACCAACGATTGATTTTATATGGTCGTTCCATTTTAAATCCCTCATAATGACTACTCCCATTAATTTATGGAATTAACTGCTTCCAGTTGCTGACCTGCTATAGTGTAGCTAAATGATACAGGATCTTTCTATGTATTCGCAGCACATTACACTTGTCTACATTGAGATTCAATTGCCATTCCCTGCACCATGCGTCAATTCGATGCAGATGCTCCTGCATTTCAATACAATTTTCTATTGTTACAACCTCTCTATATACTACAGCATCATCTGCAAAAAGCCTCGGCGAACTTCCGATGTTATCTGCAAGGTCATTTATATATATCGTGAACAGCAACGTACCCACAACACTCCCCTGTGACACCCCTGACATCACTCTTACTTTGGAAGACTTCTCTCCATTGAGAATGGCATGCTGAATTCTGTTATCTAGGAACTCCTCAATCCAATCACACAATTGGTCTGATAGACCATATGCTCTTACTATGTTCATTAAACATCTGTGGGGAACTGTATCAAACACCTTGCAGAAGTCAAGAAACACAGCATCTACCTGAGAACCCGTGTCTATGGCCTTCTGAGTCTCGTGGATGAACAGCGCGAGCTGGGTTTCACACAATCGCCTTTATTGAAACCCATGCTGATTCCTACAGAGCAGATTTATAGTCTCCAAAAATGTCATTACACACGAACATAGTACATGTTCCAAAATTCTACAACTGACCGATGTTAGAGATATAGGTCTATAGTTCTGCACATCTGTTCGAAGTCCCTTCTTGAAAACGGGAATGACCTGTGTCATTTCCCAATCTTTTGGAACACTATGCTCTTCTAGAGACCTACGGTACACCAATGCAAGAAAGGGGGGGGGGACCCCTTCGCATACTCTGTGTAAAGTCAAACTAGTATCCCATCAGATCCTGCGGCCTTTCCTCTTCTGAGCGATTTTAATTGTTTCTTTATCCCTCTGTCAGTTATTTCAACATCTGCCATTTTGTCATCTGTGCGACAATCTAGAGAAGGAACTACAGTGCAATCTTCCTCTGTGAAATAGCTTTGGAAAAAGACATTTAGTAATTTAGCCTTTAGAGAGTCATCCTCTGTTTACAGGCTCTAAACCCCACAAACAGCCAAGAGTCACAAACCCACTCACCCCGACCAAGCGAGTCCTAGAGCTGACAATAAAATCTACTTTCACGGAGGAAGACAAGGACGCGATCAACAATCCGTGGGTCATCCACCAAAACTAGAGGCAATGAAGGCGGTAGGCCATACTCGCCACGAAGTGTCAAATAGAGAGGACATTCAACCAGAATATGAGACACGGATTGTACGGCTCCACAATCACAATGTGGTGGATTGTCATTTCATAAAAGAAATCCATGGGTCAGCCTGCAGTGCCCAATACGGAGGCGACAGAGGACAGTTTATTCTCTCCGGGAAGGGCGTAAAGATGAACTCCAAGCTGCAGTCGTATCTTTGATGGTGCGGAGTTTATTGGAAGGGGCAGTAGCTTTCCAACTGCTATCCCATGAGGAGTGAAGCAAAGATTTGATCTGCACCCGCAGATCCGCACCCAGAATTAGAAAGGGAGGTGGGCAGAGAGTAACTGCCAATCTAGCCAACCGGTCAGCCTCTTCATTCCCTGTAATACCAACATGGCTTGGCACCCAGAGAAAGGTAACGGAGCAGCCAGCACGATGAAGGTCAGCAAAGAGATCATGGATGGAAATAATTAAAGGATGGGAGGGGAAACAACGATCAATGGCCTGCAGACTGCTCATGGAGTCAGCACAGATTAAACCATGTTCCACGGCAGTCTGTTTAATAAAACAGAGGGCTCTATAAATCGCCATCAGCTCTGCCATGAACACACTGCATGCCTCTGGCAGAGAATGGCATTCCGCCCCAACAGGAGATGTAAAAGCATACCCTGAGTGGCCCGCAGTTTTCGAGCCATCAGTGTAGAAGATAGAGGCTCCCTGAAACTCTTCTAGTACTGGGCGCACTAAACGCCGAAAGACCATGGGGGAAATTAAAGCTTTTGGGCCCTGGAAGAGATCCACCCGAATTAGTGGTCGCGGCACCATCCACAGGAGTGTGCGTGCAGTGAAATGGGGGGGTGCAATCTAGGGAAGGGAAGCGGAAATCTTGGCAAAGAGAGGCAAGCCACAGACCGACGGGAAATCCCGCCCGCAGCCAGATATCAGGGGGTCGAAGCCCTTCATATGCAAAAAGAACCTGGTAGCGGGATGAGCAGGATATTGCCGGATGGCGATGGCATAAGACGCCAGAAGCTGATGCCGCCTGACCTGAAGAGGGCAGATTCCTGCTTCAACAAGGAGACTGTGAACCGGGCTAGTCGGGAACGCACCTGTAACCAAGCGTACACCATAATGGTGAACCGGGTCTAATAATTTCAGGGCAGAAGGAGCTGCCGAGCCATAAACTTGACACCCATAGTCCAATTGGGACAAGATTAGAGCCCGATAGATACGAAGGATAGTTGTTCGGTCTGCACCCCAAGATGAATGAGCAAGGAAACGTAGGGCATTAAGTTTCCTCAAACAACTAATCTTTAAGTGGCGAATATGGGCCACCCAAGTCAATTTTTTGTCAAAGAGAAGACCCAGAAAACGATGCTGTGCTACAACTTCCAGGCACTGATTACCCAAGAACAGTTCTGGATCAGGGTGAACTGTAGTACGACGACAAAAATGCATCACCCTCGTTTTTGACGAGGAAAACTGGAAACCATAGGACGTAGCCCACATTGAAGTCCGCGAATGGCGCTCTGGAGCTGACGTTCAATAGGGGCTACCGAGTAGGACCTGTACCATATGCAAAAGTCATCGACATACAATGTCGGGGTTACCAGCGACCCAACAGAGCTCACCAACCCATTGATGGCGATTAGAAAAAGTGTAACACTCAACACTGAGCTCTGGGGGACGCCGTTCTCCTGTATTCGAGGGGAGCTGAATGAAGAGCTAACTCTGACACGGAACAGGCGGTGGGATAAAAACTGGTAAAGAGCATCTAAGGCCGCAGTCATGAAGAGAACGTAAAATATGACGACGCTATGCAGTGTCGTATGCCTTATGAAGATAGAAGAAGACTGCAACAAGGTGTTGTTTAGAGAAGGCCTGTCTGATCGCCGTCTCCAGTCGAAGTAAATGGTCAATAGGGGATCGTCCCTCCCGGAACCCACACTGGGAAGGTGAGAGAAGTCCCTGGGAGTCAAGAACCCAGCATAATCTGCGGGCTACCATCCTTTCAAGTAATTTACAAGGGACATTTGTCAGGCTTATTGGTCGATAACTGTCCAGCGCCGACGGGTCCTTGCCAGGCTTGAGGGCAGGGACCACAATACTCTCCCTCCACTGGGAGGGGAAGACCCCTTGAAGCCAAATACAGTTAAAAACTTTTAGGAGAAATTGTCGTTGTGAGGGGTTGAGGTGTTTCAGCAATTGATTATGGATATCGTCAGGGCCAGGTGCTGAATCACGAGAAGAGGAGAGGGCCAGCGATAGTTCCCAGTCAGTAAAAGGTTCGTTATATGGTTCCACCTGGTGAGAAGTAAAGCCTAATTTGAAGGTTTCGGCCTGGTGTTTCTTAAGGAGAAAGGTCGCCAGGTATGAAGTTGTCGCTGATATATTGGCGAAGTGAGTTGCAAGATGTTCTGCAACGACAGATGGCTCTGTACAGACCCCATCAGGCAGGGCAAGGCCAGGGATGGAAGATGGCCGCCAGCTACCTTGAATAGATCGGAGCATAGCCCACACTCTTGTCAGAGGGACAGAAGAGCCCAATGAGGAGACAAAATGCTCCCAGCATGTCTGCTTACTTTGTTTGATTAAGTAACAAGCTCTGGCACGCAGACATTTGAAATTTATGAGACCAGCGAGGGATGGGTGGCGCTTAAGATGTTGCAAGGCCCTACGGCACTCGCGAATGGCTGCGGCAACAGTTGCATTCCACCAAGGGACCGGCGGCGAGTGGGTGGGCCCGTTGACCGGGGAACAGCGGCGTTGGCAGCTTGGGTAATCATGTTGGTCATTTGGCTTATAATATCATCTATACAGCCTGAGGGGGAAGATGGAAAAACAACCTGGGATGTACATAGCGGCCAATTAGCACGACGGAAAACCCAGCGGGGTATCCTGGCTCATGGTAGGTGTGAGAGAAGTGAAAGGATCAATGGAAAGTGGTCGTTATCGCAGAGGTCATCATATGCTGACCAGTGAAATAAAGGAAGGAGAGAAGGAGAAGTGAGAGAGAGAGGTCTATGGCAGAAAAGGTGCCGTGAGCGGCACTAAAATGGGTTGGGGAACCATCGTTGAGAAGGTTCAGGTTGTGGTCAGCAAGAAACTGGTCTATGAGGCGGCTCCGGCTAGACGTATAAGCACTGCCCCACAAAGGATGGTGGACATTGAAGTCCCCAAGGATGAGGTAAGGAGGGGGGAGTTGCTGAAGGAGGGCAACTAGGGACGCGAGTGTAGGTGGTCTGTCAGGGGGAAGGTAGAGGTTGCAAATGGTTAACGTAGTGTCCAAGTGAACCCAAACAGCAACCGCTTCCAATGGAGTTTGGAGAGGAATCCAGGTACTGACAATATCTGTCCGGACCAAAGTACAAACCCCACCAGACGCCTGGAGGGGACCAACCCGGTTCCGACAAAAAGCATGGAACCCACGGAGGGTCGGTGAACGTGCATTCATAAACCTCGATTCCTGCAGGATGACACAGGCCACAGAAGAAAGAGAGATTAGCTGTTTAATCTCCAAGAGGTGACGGTAGTAGCCATTACAATTCCATTGGGTGATCACATCACGGAGGGGCTTTATCTTGCAACTTTGGTTTCTTCTTCTTCTCTTTCTCTTTCTTTCTCTTTCTCTCTTGTGGGACGGGGAGGACCCGCCCCAGAGAGAGGACTTTTGTCAGTTAGGTCTGGTACTGACGAAGATCGGGCGACCTTTGAACTCATCGACTGGGAGTCCGACGGCCGACTGGAGGTCGAAGATCTCCGATCTGGAGAATGCCGGGATGGAAGGCCCTGAGATGGGGCACTTTCACCGGTAGGCGACTGAGAAGGGGTGCACTTCTCCGGCTGGGAAGGGGTGGGACACATAGGGAGGGCTACAGGAGAGGGAGATGTGAGGGAGGGGTGGGAATGGGATGTAGGGGGGAGATGGGAGTGGGAAGGGGAGGGTGAAAGGTTAGAAGATAACGTCGTAGCAAAGGTCGTCGCCATCTGCACGGGGTGCAGACGTTCATATTTACTTCGGGCCTCAGAGTACGTCGAACGCTCCAGGGATTTGTACTCTTGTATTTTCTTTTCTTTCTTGAACATAGGGCAATCTGGCAACCGTGAAGAGTGGTGTTGATGACAGTTGATGCACACCGGCAGAGGAACACAGGGGCTCCCCTCATGTAGTGGGCATCCACAATCACCGCATACTGGGACTGCTGTACAGCGAGAGGACATATGACCAAACCTCATACATCGAAACATCGAAAACATCACATGGGAGGTGGAATGTAGGGCTTCACTTCACATCGATATATTATCATCTTGACCTCCTCTGGGAGTGTGTCCCCCTCGAAGGCCAAGATAAAGGCCATAGTATCGACGCAGTTGTCTTTAGGTCCCCTCTGAACGCGGCGAACAAAATGTACACCACGCCGCTCGAGATAGGCCCTAAGCTCCTCATTAGTTTGAAGGAGGAGGTTCCGGTGGAATATCACACCCTGTACCATATTCAAGGATTTGTGCGGGAGTATTGTTACTGGAATGTCGCCAAGGGTGGTGCAGGCGAGCAAAGCTTCAGACTGGGCTGCCGAGACTGTTTTAATGAGCAATGAGCCAGATCTAAGTTTACTCATAGATTCCACTTCATCAAACTTGTCCTCTATGGTCTCAACAAAGAACAGCGGTTTAGTGGTAGTGAAAGTTCCTCCATCAGTCCTTGTGCAAACCAGGTAGCGAGGAAAGGGTTTTGCACCTAACCGGCGAGCCTGGCCTTCCTCCCAAGGGGTAGCGAGGGAAGGAAACATCCTCGTATCCGCAGTAGCAGCATTAAAAGACCTCTTTCTGTCTTGAGAGACGGCCGATGCACTACCGTTTTGGAATCTAACTCTTTTCATAGTGCTAGACGTCCGCCCTGGTGTCACCCACTCCGAAACGGGGGCTCTCCATGGGCGCCACCCAGCCTCAGCAAAGGCCACCTAGCACGACGGCCATTGCCGGGAGTTCTGATACCCCCGAGGACAGGCATCAACTCTTTGGCTTGCATGGAGAGGTCGCAGCTGAGACAGCAGTAGTGTGATCCCTGTGGTGTCAGAGGGCTCAGCCAAATGGTACATAACAGCCCCCCCCCCCACACGAACTGCCTACACGTGCTGGGGACCTAGCAGGGGATGGGGGCTACAGCGAGGAAAGGAAGTGGAAAGGAAAGGATAGGACCCACGCCGTAGGGGCTAGGTCGGGAGTTCTTCCCCAATTGGCTCACACGTTATCGGATAATTTTGTTATGGAAGGTCAAACCCCGAAGGGGGACCAAACTGGGCCGAAAACTGGTGTGCACAACAGACAAAACCAAAATTGCAGGACAACCGGTACCATGGGATAGCCAAGCCGTCATCTAGAGTAACACCGAGAGACGGGGTTGGAGAGGGTGGGAAGGAGCGATTGGGATGGGAAGGAGGGGGAACTAGGAGGGGTAATGCAGCCTGGGGAAAGCAGGAAAAAAGGTTGCAATGGCTCGGGGACCCGTGCGCGCCACACATGTACCCACAAAAGAGCTGTGGGCCCCCTGGGGGGGGCTCATACCGTTGGAAAGAGGAGCAGCAGCGGTAGGAAAAAGTGTAAGAACGGTGCATAATATTGTGAACGATCTTAAGAAGGCCAGACAGAGTGGTCACAAAATTATAACAACAAAGAAGAGGAGACTAAGGAAGAAAACCAAGTGTCTTGGCGTATTTGATAAGTGCTCACTCAAAGGAATTTTTAAGACAAAGTATTAAGACAATATTCATAGAATATATGACTTCAACTGCTATTGGGCAAAGCTGAAAATGTGTACCCAGCCGGAATTCGAACCCGGGTCTCCTGCTTTCTAGGCAGTTGCGCTGACCCCTACACCACTGGGGACACAGTGATCACCGCACCTGCAAGGACTACCCATGCACGCCTCCCGTCAGATACAAATTCCCAGCTTCGCCCTGCCCATAGTACTCAAACTCGTAGTTTAACTAATTCCCGTAAGAGTAAGGGCTTCAAACTTGCCCACCCCTCCCCACTAACGATAGGATCATTGCCCGTCACCGGCATATTATATATATACATGTGGCGTCTTTTCGTAAAGAACAGACGTCACATTCTGATCCTGCAGCTGTTATTATTTAATATTCATAGAATATATGACTTCAACTGCTATTGGGCAAAGCTGAAAATGTGTACCCAGCCGGAATTCGAACCCGGGTCTCCTGCTTTCTAGGCAGTTGCGCTGACCCCTACACCACTGGGGACACAGTGATCACCGCACCTGCAAGGACTACCCATGCACGCCTCCCGTCAGGTGCGGTGATCACTGTGTCCCCAGTGGTGTAGGGGTCAGCGCAACTGCCTAGAAAGCAGGAGACCCGGGTTCGAATTCCGGCTGGGTACACATTTTCAGCTTTGCCCAATAGCAGTTGAAGTCATATATTCTATGAATATTAAATAATAACAGCTGCAGGATCAGAATGTGACGTCTGTTCTTTACGAAAAGACGCCACATGTATATATATAATATGCCGGTGACGGGCAATGATCCTATCGTTAGTGGGGAGGGGTGGGCAAGTTTGAAGCCCTTACTCTTACGGGAATTAGTTAAACTACGAGTTTGAGTACTATGGGCAGGGCGAAGCTGGGAATTTGTATCTGACGGGAGGCGTGCATGGGTAGTCCTTGCAGGTGCGGTGATCACTGTGTCCCCAGTGGTGTAGGGGTCAGCGCAACTGCCTAGAAAGCAGGAGACCCGGGTTCGAATTCCGGCTGGGTACACATTTTCAGCTTTGCCCAATAGCAGTTGAAGTCATATATTCTATGAATATTAAATAATAACAGCTGCAGGATCAGAATGTGACGTCTGTTCTTTACGAAAAGACGCCACATGTATATATAAAGTATTAAGACATTAACCGCTTAACATAAAATCCCGAGTATACTCTTTTTTTAATTTCTGACGAAATAATAAAACGTCGAGTATACTCGGGCTTATCATTTCCGAGCGGCACACATTTTAAATGGCAGAATTTACTCGTTCTATTTACTGTTTTGGAAATTCCTTGATATTATTGGTAGATGTCACTGTGGACTGTTACTCCGAAATTCATATTTCTGGCAACAGATGTTTGTGAATCAGGCACACTAGCAGTCAGTGCTACAATATGTTCTTGCAGTTTTCCTGTTACTTTCTCACATTTTATGAAAATGGAGAGTGAAGATGAGTTTGATATTGAATTTAGTGGGTCTAAGAGTTCTGAAAATAGCTATGAAGACTGGAAGAAAAAAGTGACAACCCAAACTGAATAAAGTATGGCCTATTGTGAGCTACCTGTCAGCTAAATTTAGAAACAGCTGTGTTCCAGGAAGAGATGTCACCATAGATGAAAGACTGCTGCTGTATAAAGGGCGACTGGGATGGATCCAATATCTGCCGCTCAAGAGAGCTAGGTTTGGTTAGTTCTCCCCAACTTGCTGACCTTCTGATAACAAAAAGAACAGATATGTATGGCACCATGCATCCAACAAGAAAAGAAATGACGCCTTCTTTCCGGACCAAGAAACTAAAAACAGGGGAGATGTAGCATTCCAGCATGGTAAACTAACTGCACTGAAATGGAACTATAAGACACACGTCTGCATGCTGTCCACTATCCACAATGCAGAAATGCAAACACGGAAAATAAGAAATAAACATGTTGTCACACCAGTGGCTGTATTTGCTTATAATGACACAATTAGAGGTGTGGATAAAGTTGATCAGCACATTGCAAACAATCCATTGCCACGCAAGAGGGGTAAGAAGTATTACAAGAAGATATTTTTTCATCTCTTGGAATTAGCAGAATGGAATGCATTTGCCCTTTATAAAAAACACAGAGGAAAGCACACTGCCCTTGACTTTCTCGTGGCTGTCGCTGAACAGCTCATTGCCAAACATCAGGGGGAGGAATGTTCACCCAGAGCAGCGGGCCGTCCATCAACAAAAGCAACCACAACGCGACTTGTTGGACGTCATTTCCGATCTGCGATTCCTCCGACCAAGAAGAAGCAGAATCCAACAAGAATATGTAAGATGTGTAGTAGTGTGCGTGATGCCAGCGGTAAGAAGGCACAGAGGGAAGATATATGTGTAAAGACTGTGGTGTAGCTTTGTGTATTGATCCTTGTTTCAGGGTGTTTCACACAGCCACAAACATATAAACGATGGCTCCAAATTTTCATGGTTAGTGTTTCTGTTCACTGTTAGTGCTTTGATGACCAGAATTCACTTTTTTATGTAATTTTAAGAAGAAAATAAAGGGTTAAACATTTCACGAGTATACTCGTGATTTTAAACTATGGGATATTTGGAGATGAAAAAGTCAATTGTTAAGCACTTAAAAAAATAATGTAATTGTAACTGTCATTATTGTACTTCACTGAATATGTCATTCTAGCAAAAAAAAAAAAAAAAAAAAGAACCATATGTTGTAAATAATACATATGTTAAGATGTTAAAAGAGAGATACCCACCCTTCGAAAACTTTGTAATTGGCAAAAGAGGAACCAGATATTAATTTCATGGGAAAATGAACCACTTTCTGGATAATTTTGAAGGATATGGGGTTTCATTTAAGAACGGAAAAAAAAGTACAAACAGATGAATGTTTCTGGTTGAGAGGGAGGACATTGTAGCATGTCATGCATGTTTTCTTAGAACACTGACAGAAAATGAAAAAGGTGCGAAAAAAAAAACATTGTTTATACTGACGAAACATGGGTGCATACACACTATACTGTCAGTAAATGTTGGCAACATAGTGACGCACCAGGTGTGAGAAAAAATGAAAGTTGTTTATGCGGGAGGGGGGAGAGGAGTGAAGAAATTGGGTTCACCGAGGGTGCAGAGCTCATCTATAATCCCAGATCAAAGTCGGAAGATTTTCACAATGAAATGAACACACACACACACACACACACACACACACACACACACACACACACACACAAAGACAATGTGCTTTAAAAATCAGCTGCATACTTAATCACTTTGACACACAGAATGCAGAAGACAAAAAGCTGTAGGAATCCTATGTATTACATGTTTAAAAGGAGAAACAAAACAACATGAACTGACAAGTTAAAACTATCTGAATTTTTCCACAGTACTTGATGCAGCAGGAAAAGTTAATGATGTAATAATGTTTACATGTAGTACTATAAAGAAGAAATATTGTGGAGATTATAAAGCTCTGATGTTATTCATTTCAATGTTCCAAGAATTCCAGTTTCAATTTTGATTCTACTTTCCATCCTCATCAACACACTCCTGGCAACATGTGTATATGTACAAACTTTGTGGAACATTTCATGTTGTTCAATTACTATCATATTTTGTTATGTTTGCAAAATTTGTAATTACTGTCTCATGATCTTTCACATAACACTCCATGTTCAAATTGTGCTGAACTCTTCATTAACTACATCATGGGCTACCATTCTGAGCATTCCATATCTCTGACAAATTGTGAAAATGGATGGAATGGATCATACGTGTGCAATACAAACCCAACTCATATTGAAAACACTTTCTGATTTCAGTAATGATAGTATTCAGCACACGAAGAGCACAATTTTTGGCAATTTTAATTATTACACAAGAAACAACGTAACAGCAAACAATACCCAATTTTCCTAAATATTCTTAAAAAATGAACCATTAAACATGTGCATAACAGTAATTCTAATAGGTGGCATGCTGAAACAAACCTTAAAAAATCTTCCATGTACAAGCTCTGACTTTTTTTTCTTTTTGTTACTTATTTTCTTGTTTGTTACTTCAAGATCCTTATCACAAACTTGCACAGAAACTCCACTCTGAAACGAGAAAAGTTGTACACAATTATAATACAATACTCATTTCATATCTGTAAATGTTAATACAGCCCTTAAATCACACACACACACACACACACACACACACACACACACACACACACACACACGACAGTCGAGAATTTATAATATTTGTGTGTTTTAAGAGAAAATCAGTGAATAAAACTGTCCTTTTTTATGGTAGTTTCAAACTATATGATGAGAGAAAAATAAGAAACCCACATCAAAAGAAAGTTGTATGTCTTACCTCCAAGTCATGATCAATAGTTGATCCTCATGTTCCCCAACTTTAAAAATCGTAAAAGGGTTATTTCAGAAAATGCTACTGCTATTCTTAGATATCTTTGCCAACTCTGTAGTTATTTATTACATATGTATTTATTACGAAACTGAAATGATTATTCCCATCAAATTAGTTCTTGATGAAGGTACAAAGGAATTTACATTAGGTGCCAGGAACATAAAAGTCAAAATTTGTGCCCAGCTCGAATTTGAACTTGTGTCTTTTGCTTACTAGGCAGATGAACAGACCACTATTCCATGACATAGTGATCACAACTGCACATACTACCCTGGCACACCTCCAACCAGATCAAAATTTTTAACTTATACACACACTACCAACATAAATAGGATAATGGGAAGTGGCAAAGGCACTAAGACAGTAGCGATGGGTAAGTTGAAAATATGAGTCTAGCAGGGGCGTACAAGGGTAGTTGGGGCATATGTGGTGACCACGATGTCCAGGTGACATGATGCACAGTGAAACTGCCAAGTAAGCAGGAGGCCCATAATCGAATCCCAGTCTGGCACAAATTCTCAACTTTTCCTATTTACAATATGTAATTCAATGCCCATGGGAAGCTAACGCCTTTCATTCCTGTGAGTCTTTGTTATAGTTCAGTTTTTCCATGCTGACATTGAATGATGAAAGGTGAGCTACTTTGTAGTTAATTCTTGGGAGTGGTGGGAAAGTTAGTGATAAGTGAAGATACAGCATGGGAAATTGTGTGTGTGTGGAGGTGGGCTCTAGCTAGACAATGGATTTATGCTGAAAAATAGGCATAATGACAACACTTCTGTTATTCAGTGAGTTTTCACCATTACTCTGCAATTATTTATTTTACATTTACCATATTTTATGTCAGGCTTATTCACCAATCAGCTGGCTAGTGCTCACAGCACAGCAGTGAGCAACTGTCTGGCACACAGTGGCATATGGTCAGGTGAGGAGTGCTGAGGAGAGATGAATTAGAACACGATACTGTCGCACAATATTAGGCCGAATCCAACGCACGCTACAAAGAGATTTATCACTTCATGGCTGATTAATTCTATAGTCAAAAAGAGAATGTCTATTTGTCACTGACAGCCATTCCTCCTCCAACAACAGCAGGGGCCACAAACACAACAAAGAAGTGAGATCCTGCAAAAAAAAAAAAAAGGCACCTGTCACATCATGATCTCTGCAGGTCTCTTTGGTCGTCTAAACAGGTTCTTTGGTTCTTCGAATTCCCACATGTCCTGGCACTCAGCATAACAACACTTGCTTCCCCTGATATTGGAGGAAAGACAATTTGTCCTGTATATGAAGCAGCAATGTCACGGCTCGATAAAGGTCCTGTAATGATTGCAGCGTACTATGAGAATCATAGCAGATAAGTCTTTGTATTTGCTCCAGTGCCTTGAAGTAGAGCTGGTCAAAATGGCCGCCACTTCCGCTCACTTCCCGCTGATCTCACGGCTTGTCCTGATACTCCCGCATTCACGTCACACCAGCCGGACCCAGCTGAGCCGCCTCAGCCTAGTGTTCACACTGCGCGCCGGGCCAGGCTGGGCCGAGACGAAAAAAGAGGGGAAAACAACTTTTTTTATTTTCACGTTGTAAAAATTGTTTATGGTATATAAGACCACACTACATCATTTTATGAAATTATTTTTTCCTCACAAGCTTTGCCTTGCCTTTGAAATTTTCATTCCGCTTGAGTTTTTAGTTCTGTAACACTCCTCACTCGATTTTGATGAAAGTATGCGGTTAAAAAATCTGATAGTTGGACACAATGGAATAAAACATCTTAGTGTTCAAATAAAACATTCAGCTTTTCATAATTCGTAACAGGTTTTTTTTTTTTTTTTTTTTTTTTTTTTTTTTTTTTTTTTTTTTTTTTTTTTTTTTTTTCCTCAAATAACGCTATTTGTCCAGTATGTGCACTTGATTTACAAATCGTGTATTGAAAAAGTTAGACAGCGGACAGCTTACTGTTCTATGCATATTAGACCATACATTAAAGTGAGTGAAATGGAGCTAAATGAACAGAGAAGTTTTTGAAATGGTAGTCACACTAATATCTACTTCCTTTCACAAGTAATTGCGAGTGATCTGAGCGGCGTCATGCCGTGATCACAAGCCTACGAAATCAGCCTGTGTTGGGCATAGCGTAAAGCTCTGCAGTGCCAAAAAAATTGAATTGGTGGCTATGACTGTTGGTCCCTCATGATGTGTTAATGAATCATAACCAGAAAACAATTATGAACTAATTTTTCTTGGGTGCTGACCAGCTACGGTTTTACATCAGACCATACTTGACTTATGAGAGGCATACATCTGGTTTTTTTGTTCACATGAAACAATTCATGGAATATATATTTCATGTTTGGAACTAGAAGAAAAGAAGAAATTAATGTAAACTGCAACTTTGCTGTTGATGAACTGAAATAAAATTATCCAACTTTACAATTAGTAGCTTTCTAGTTGTAGATGAAGAAGCAGCTCAAAACACGTATATTTATGGCTGCATCTACCTCTTATACACAATATAAACCTTTTTGAAAATTTTCCATTTTGTAGCTTTCGGAAAATGTGGTTACCACAGGTGAAAATAATTGTACACAGCTTGTCCCACATAAATGCAGTATCTTCATGTCTGAGATTAAAGTCAGAATGAACTAAGTTGCTTTTAGGAACCTGTCAGACGAACAATGTCTCTACGAACATTTTGCTGAATCATTTGAAGACAATTTTCTTTGTCTGCATGATGATACTTTCAAATTTTCTAAATACACTGGTTTAGTTTAGCCTCAGACATTACAGGACAGGTCAGTAAAGGATGAGTAGCATGTGTCACTTTTTTCTCCTTATTTAATTAATTAATTAATTTTTTTTAGCGGGTCGGGGTGGGGAGGCGAGATAGGGGCATTGTACCCAGCAATAAGGAATGCCCGCCCACTGTCAGCAGAAGATCGACTGCTATCTACTTCAAGCCAGCTAACAGTACATTGATTTTGTTATTTTATTATTATTGTTCTCACACTGTATTGACTCATAAAATTTTATGCACATAAGAAATAGGGGGTAATGAACTCATCCCATGAATTTAGACTAATATTTAGGAGATTCTTTCCTTATGTGAACATTCGGTATGTTTAATATTCCCAGCGTGAGTTGGCGCTGGCACAAACCGATTGGGATATCGTGTTGCTTCTGCAGCACAAGTATCACACATTTCCAGCCTGCTTTCAGCAGAAGCTTCTCTGCATGGTATTTTTTCTATTATACTTATGAAAATATGTTTATTTTTCTTCTATTACTATTAATTCTGTAATATGAATAAAATATTTGATGTTTTGTTGTTCACACAAGGAAAAACTCTAAAAAATGTTAGTCAAAATTAATGGGATGAGTCCATATCACATATTTCTAATGGGCTTATAATTCTATGAGTCACTACAGTATGCAAAAAATAGTAATAAAATTACTTAGCTGGCTCGAAGTAGATGGCAGAGAACAAGTATTGGTCACCCCTGTGTTTCCTTCGATCTTCCACTAACAGTGTGTGACGATCCCTTGTTCCTTGCCACAAGCCCACCAAGAAGGAAAAAAAAAATCACAACATGAAACAAAATGACACCCACTTCTCATCCTTCACTGATCTGCAGTGTCTGAGACTAAACTAAAAATTGAAATGAAAATTGTCATCAGGTGATTCAGAAAATGTTCATAGAAAAGCAGTTCCAATCAGAATGCATCCTAACAAAATAAATAAAAATTCTGAGAACCGTGTAGAGTTCTTTGAAAGTGGAGGTGAGTTGAAACTCAGAACAGTGAGTCCCACATAAAACTGGCACACCTCACGTACCCCCATGGCCATAAGTTGCAGCATCCCTTATAAGGAGGTAACTAAATGTCTTTAATTTTACTATTCTGTATTCCTTTTTACTTTGTTAATTCCTGCTTTAGTCTCAGGCATGAGGAATAGCGCTTTTATGAGAGACACTGTATACATATTGTTTTACCTTGTGGTACAACATTTTCCGAGAGCTAGAAAGGCGAAAATTAAAAGAAGGCTAAATAGTGTAATAGTCATCTTAGGTGTAGATGCATCAATAAAAGTAAGTATATTTCTGAGCTTCTTCCAGTTATCACCTCCAACTAGGAAGTCATTAAGCAGAATTTGAGAAAATTTTATTTCAGTCCATCAACGGCAAATTCCCAGTTTACATTAATTTATTCTTCTCTTGTAGTTCGAAACACAAAATATGTATTCCATCAATTGTACGATGTGGATAACAAACTAGTTGTGTACCTCTTATTAAGTGAAGTATTACCCTTACGTAAAACAATAGCAGATCATTGTCCATTGTAATCAGTCACCCATCCAAGAAAAATCAGTGTATAGTTATTTTCTGGTTATGAATTATTAACATATCATGAGGATGAACATATGTGAACAGCAAATAATTTATTTGACACCGTAATGCTTCACGCTACGCTCAACACCCGCCAACTTCACAGGCTTGCGGTCACGGCATTACGCTGCTCAGATAACTTGCAATTACTTGTGAAAGGAGATAGATATCAGTGTGACTACCATTTCAAAAATTTCTCTGTACTTTACTTTTTACTTGCTGTAATGTATGGTGCAAAATGCATGGAACACTAAGCTGCTTGCTATCTAACTTTTCAATACACAATTTGTAAATCAGGCGCATGCACTTGACAAATATTGTCATTTGAAAATGACTTTTGAATTATGAAATGGCGAATGATTTATTTGAAAGCTAAGATGATGTACTATCATAAGTCCAAAAATCAGATTTTTTTAACCACATACTTTCATAAAAATTGAGTGAGGAGTGTTACAAAACTAAAAACTCGGGCAGAATGAAAAGTAGACATTTTCTTTCTTTAAAATAAGGCAAAGCTTGCACGGAAAAACTTGGTTGATAAAACATTGTGGGATGGTCTTATATAATGTCAACATTTTTTTCACCCTTCCGCCTTTCTCCTGTCTTGGCCCGGCTGGCAGTGTGTACGCAGCCTTAATGTAAACGTGTGCTGGACGGGCGGAAGAATTACGGCGCGGTGAGGTGGTCTGGCTGTGTGCATATGCACTGCTGTCGGCTGTCCTGCATGCCTGCCGGGAGTACCGAGTCGCCTCGCTCATGGGACCGCATTACAAGCCTCCAAAATTGGGGCTAAAATGGAAACATTTTGATAACTTTGAGAATAGTGAAGTGATTTTAATGATTTTTGGTATGAAAGTATCTTTTGATAAAAGTCAAAAACTAGCCAAGGTATCTTGTAGGGGAAGTGCAAAATAGGGAGCCAACTACCCCTAAAGTGGCCAATTTTGTTGCTAAAAAAAAGTATTTTGATTCAATCGAAGTAGAATCTATTAAAATTTTGAAAGGAAGGATAATTAAGAAATAAGTATTTTTGTATTTTTATACAATATCTGAGAGGTAAACAATCCTTATATTGCCATGCTCATTTGATACTGCTGTTGAAACACCTTGTGAAGCTATATTTCTGGACTGTTTCATCTTTTTAATACACTAGCGTTTAAAGTCACTGATTCCGAGTTTGAAAGCAGAGTCTCAAAATTCAATATGGTTGACCCAGCATAGCAGATGAAAACTCAACAAAATACATAAGTAGACAGTAACTCAACATCCGACATTCAAAATACTGTAAAAATCGACTTTTGAAATAATAGTGAATGAAACATGTTAAAAATATTTATTGGTTTTAACCACCAGTGTTACTGTTCCCTGTGAAGTAGTGCATGAAGGTCACATGGCCGGATTTACACTCTTCCTGCTGCTAGATTAGGTCGAGTCCCCTTGCCTCACACAATTTTCTTTTAATGTGTCACGACACGCTTCACTGTTTGAACACAGACACACAGGTAATGAAAGATAAGAGTGTCTATTTTATTATTAACATATTTTTAATTCTAAATTTATTTTTGTGAGTGTTTATTTCATTTATTATTAATGTATTTTATAAATTACTGATATGATTACATTATTTCTTGACATTAATTAAAATATATTACATAAAATGATTGTTTGTGTCAATCACAACAGATATTTCAGTTCATCAAATGCTAGTTGCAAAAGTCAAATAATATTTATAGGTTTCATTGCAGACAGTGATACCAATCGGTGAAGAATTTTCTTTCCTATTAAGCTCGGAGACTACTAAAGTCAACACAACATATTTGTCCAATGCAGAGGTTGAACAGTCCACGGTCGTTAGCTGTGTGCTGTAGTGAGGCGAAGGGAACAGAGGGAGGCAGGGGTTACATAAATGTGCATTGCTTGCTGACCTCTGTGTCATTAGGTTGACTGTGTGGTGCTTGTGTAGCCTCTGCACACCATAATAAATGGAAAAGAAAATTCTTCACTGATCGGTATCACTGGCCCCAATGGATCTTAAAAATATTATTAGACTTTTGCAAGAAGTGTTTGATCAACCACAGTATGATTTTGAATGTGCTATAAATAACAATGAGAGCACTTTTACTTTTGAATTAGAAACTATAATAAAAGATTCAATGAATGATGCCTATGTAGTAGAAACATTAATTTCTGATGATGAAAATGACATTCAAGGTCGTATTTTAACCAACAATGATGACATTTCTGACATTAAGGATGAAAAATCTTTTGACTTACAATTGGGCACTGTTGAAGTTGATGATTTAACTGGTGAATATAAATGAAAAGTCATTGAACACTGGAAATCAAGAAAAAAAGGAAACTGAAATTTGAAACCGATCAAAATAAATTATAAGGAATCACAATTAAAGCGTCAGTTGTATCGTTGGGAAGCTCAACTAGAAAAAGGTGGAAATAGGAATGAAAAATTGAGGAAAATATTTGAATACATTCACCCTGTTTACATGGTCTCCCAAATCCAGATTTTGTAAACCGGAAACTCACTACAGTGATGACAGAAGCATTGTAACCAGCTGTCAGGTGTACAAGGGGAACCATAATCTGTAACACTTATAGTATACAGAATGGGCAAATGCAGTCTACCTGATTGGGGGAAACTTTATTGCTTTTCTGAAAAGTATCAACAACAACCACTACTACTAACACCACAGCACCAACATTGCCTCCTTGCAATGCTTGATAATAATTACACCTTGTACAACACTAAATCAGTATTATTCTTGCTACAAAGGTCGGCAAAGGATGAAATAGAAGTTCAATTTGATGAGGGACTAGAGAAATTTAAAAACATTTATACTACCTAGGAAAATATTTTGTACTGAAATTAGTGGTGGCTTTTAACCACGCGTTCACCAATGGTTCACATTAACCAGAATGTTTTTGCTTTTATTATTGTATACTTTCAAAACGGCACCAGCTTTTGCTATTAATTATGAGATACTCTATCATGAATTCATTTATATATTCATATGGCCCATGTATGGTATGTGATACTTCTATGTAGTACTCATAAATTTCAATGTTGCTTACCTCATTTGACTTAACAGCAACATTTTTCAAGGCACTATCATAAGCAACTTCCCACCAATTGTAGGTGAATTCTTCTGCATAATCGTGGCCAATACCAGCAGTATCGAACTTCAGTTTTGGAGTTATTGCCTTTGTCATACCAGTTTCGTGTCGACCCAGTCCTTTCCCTGTGCAACATAAAAAAAATTCTTAATAAATTAAAATGTCTGTTTTCATGAAAATATAATTAGACAAATGGTAACATTAAATAAAGTATCACAACATTTTACTGTTGTACAATTTAAATGTGTGTGTTATGTTCATGTCATGCCTACTGATGGATCTTGTGTAACATTGCATATACAAAAAAGGCAAAATTGTGATATGATTAATGGTTTACATTGTTATTTCACAATTTAAATTCATTTTTTCATGTTGGTATCTACCATATCAACACATGAATTTTGTTAATTTAAAACAACTCATTAATATGGTACAAAACAATGATTACTGCCACAATGATGGCAAAGGTCAACATCATTGAGACTGAATACAGATAAATTTTATTTTAGTTTCAAAATGTGGGAAATGATCTGTAACCTTTGGTTGGTGGATTTTGTGTTTCTTAATTGTTTGCAGAACACAGAATACCAGTTTGGAGAAGTTGACTCAGGAAAATTGCACAGTTGATCCTTGTTAATTACGGCAAGGCCTCTTCTGCTGTACAGTCCCAAGCTCTTTGGAAATGTGAATGGCTGGGTGACATGCCAGTGAGTATTGCCCAGCATAATTTGTTCAATATAGTACAAGGAGTCACGGGAAGTTTCCCTTGTAAGATAGTCATAGAGAATATTCCCCACATTATTGGGAGGAGGGGAACTGGGAGAGGTAATACAGCCTGGGAAAATAGGATGAAAGGCTGCAATGGCTCAGGGACCCGTGCACACCACACACATACCCACAAAAGAGCTGTGGGCCCCCTGGAGGATTTCTAATAAGGGGTAGTAGACAGGGAGGAGAAGGTATTCTTGTCATAGGTTCCAGCATTGAAAGTATTAGTACTGGCTTCAGAGACAGCTGCAGCACAACCATTTTGTAACTTCACACTCGTCATGTGCGAAACGTCCAACCTGGTACCATCCCACTCCGATCAGGAACTCTCTCCATAGGCAACAACCAAGCAACAGCAATGGCCATCTGGCACAATGGCCATTGCCAGCAGTTAGATACTCCAAGAGGATGGGCATTGATTCCTTGGTCTGTATGAGGAGGTAACAGCTAAGGTATTATCAGTGTGATCGCTGCATTGTCAAGGGGAGGGCTCAGTCAGAAGGGTACATAACCGCCCCCCTTCCCCACATGGACAGCCCATGGGCTGAAGACCTGGCGGGGGTAGGGGGCTACAGCGAGGAAGGAAGTGGAATAGGAAGGGATTGGGATCCATGTCGTAGGAGCTAAGTAGGAGTTCTTCACCAAATGGCTCACACTAATTGAAATTTTGTTATGGACGTCAAACTTTGAAGGGGCCCAAACTGGGTCAAAAGATAGTGGAAACAGCAAACAGACAAAAGTCACTTAGACCACAATCAGTACCATAGGAATAGCTGGGCCATCTTAAAAGAGAAACACATAGAAAAGGGAAATGAGTGGGGAATTGGAAGGAATTAGGATGAGAAGGAGGGGATCCAGGAAACGTAATGGGGCCTAGGAAAACAGAAAGAAAGACTGCAATGGCTTTGGGTGGGGGGGGGGGACCAGTGCCACACACGTACCCACAAAAGAGCTGTGGGACCCCTGGGGCAGCTGAATATATTTAAGAAAAGGATACTCAGGAGAATCCTTGGTCAAATTTTGGAAAAAGAAAGATGGAGGAGATACATCCCCGAGTTGTATGCCATTTGCAAAGATCATCCTGTTAACGTACATTTCCACTGGAGCGAACGAGCATCAGCAAACAGAGGATTCTCTTTGCTGTGAACGTTCCGCGAGCAATGTTCATTCGGCATTCACAAATGTTCACTCGTGATCCATTGGTTGTCGGTCTTGGAGTGAATCATAAAAGGGAAGTTCACATTCTCTCCACTTTGGCACTGGCATGGCGTAAATGACACAGAGAATTTGCTTCCGGCATAATTTGTTTTTGTACGCGAAGTTTGGTTTTAGCTTGTGGAATAATAAGATGTGGAGTGATGAATAAGTTTTATTACTCATCAAAGAATATAGGTTGTGGAGGTGTTTTTGGGAGCCGAGAGACCCACATTTTAAAATTTTAAATAATAAAATTGATATGCGGAATGAAATCGGCTTGATACTATGCAGTCTGCCTGAAGAGGTGAAGAAGAAGATTTCTTTGCTTCCGTCTTTTCGACTACAAGGCATCTCTCTTAGTACACACTTTCAAGTAATTTGTGTTGCCAAGAATGGGTATCTTATGGCTATTACAAAATGAACTGAAAGTACAATTATCATTAAACTTGATAAATTTTACGTGTCTGCTAGTGTAGGAAACAACTGTTGAATGGCCTTTTAAAACGCAATCACATTAAGTTAGGGAATAATCCAAACATGGTATAATTAATGCTTTTACTACCGTATCAAAATTTGCATTGACAATTGGCACACAATGCGGCAGTAAGTAAAATTTAATCATGTTGAACATTACGTTCAATGTGAAGGACACATTTACTACTAATTTATTGTGCCGATTAGAAAACTTCATCAATAGGTTAATGACATTTAGTGGAATTGAATTGTTTTTCTTGTCTTGATATAATCTTGTGCTTCACATATTGCGCTGCAGACTTCAGGAACTATCTGCAAAATAGCCGCAACGGAGATGCGAAATAAATACTTTAGACTAGCGTAGCTGTCTCCAGTTGCTAAGAACTGAAGCGCAAGTGCAAGTCTTTCTTCAGCTGAGATTACTCGTCTGTAGTTGGTGTCTTGCTTGGAAATCTCTCAATTTTACTCAGCAGTCAGTGAAAATCGTCCATAGATATATGAGTAAAATTTTGGAATAGACCCTATCAGGTTGGTAGCTGCAATTCTGTCACTAGTGCCCCGCCACCACATAATTGCCATTCTCCAAAAATTCCGACACCCATATTATTCTATTTCTACGCTGCATTGTTTTCACCTTTGTATCTCCATTATTAACAGTGCAGCTGCAATACAAAATAATTTGCAACTACTAGTATTTCACTACATTCTTGCAGATGAAATCTGAAGTACAGAGAACGACAACAGAAAAAAACACAGCGTTCACATGTACAATACTCATTTAGCAGGGTTCTCCACTGATTGTCTAATGTAAATGCCTGTTCATCAGTACAAACAAATGGTAGTGAACATAAACAAATGTTTCCTGTGAATGGTCATTCACTGCGTTCGTTCCAGTGTAAACGTACATTTAGAAGAATTGTGAAGTCATCCAGGCTGAAGTAAGGGGGACACGTACCACAGATGAACGACACAGACATAACAATAAATAAATAAAGTTAGAGGGAAAGCCAAGTGGACAGAGAGGACATGGTCGACTGGAAACAAGATGGGAAGATGGAGTCATTGAAGACCTTTGGAAGGTGGGCTACAGAAACTGCAAAACATTAGCAAGGTACAGGGATAAATGGAAGAAGATAGTTTAAGAGGCCAAGACTCACCACGAGTTGTAGAGACACAGAAGAAGAAGAAGAAGAAGAAGAAGAAGAGGAGGAGGAGGAGGAGGAAGAGGAGAAAAAATAGATTCTTCATCCTCAGTTCACGTTAAATTAGAAACTGAACAGTAATGGTTAAAAAAGAACCCACACTTCTTTGTTGAAAACTTAAAACAAGTCTTCTAAGCCCATTCATCCAACCGTCAAAGTGTTAATTACAACTGACGGGTTGTCATTGCAAGGCTGGAGGAAGAGCAAGAAACAGAGAAGTCATCCAGACAGAGTGAAGGCCAGATTATCAAAGGTAGAACAATATCTCTAAATTTCTATCCATACTCCACAAGTGAACTGATGGCATGCGGCAGAGGATACTTTGTGTACTATTGTCACTTCCACTTCGTATTCCCGTAACATATAGTTCACTGTAAAATCAATTGTTGGTATGCCTCCTCATGTACCCTAATCTCTCTTATTTTATCTTTGTGGCCATCACAAGCTATATGTAGGAGGGAACATATGCTTTCTGAACTTTGACAGAACCCTACACCGTGACACAGAGTGCCTCTCTTGTAGGGGTGGGAGTGTTGGGTGCGGCAACTTGAGCGCACGAAGAATTTCTCGAGCAGTTCTTAAGAAGCTCACGAGAAGCAGCGCTGTGGTGCATGTTGCTGCTTGAATGGGGCAGCACACCATGCTGTTATTTGCACTGCTCGCAGCTCACTGTGATTATCATTAAAATACAGGCATTGGATACATGGAAACCAAATTCATGGAGCTGGCAGTACTTTATGGAGTCTGGAGATAACATCTGTTGTAACATTGTCATAAAAAGAATGAAGACATAACAACCAATGGTCAGTATTGTAGTTGTAAATTGTGGTGGCTTTGTTGAAAAAGTACCAGAGCTTAAAGCTGAGTGTTGTTTTTAAAGGGGACTAAACGGCTGGGTTATCAGTCCACTGTTACCAGCAAAGAGAATAACATCATGTGACTTGCAGTTGATGACGAAGCACTCCACAGGCAGTGGAATGCTAAAACTGACATAATAAAAGAAAAATGCAAACCACAAAAGCAGTGGACCAAATAGTCAACTGTGCTAAAAGAATCACAGCTGAAGAGAGTCACTGGCTTATCACTAGGATAATAATGGATGAGCCAGTCATCCTGTACACACTAAAGCTGCCAGTTGGAAATAGGACTGGCAAGACAAAAGGAACAGAACATTAAAACTGTTTAAGTGGTGAGCACCCAGCTTTAAATCATATGATAAAATCCACTTGCGCGAGTAAAACCTAAAACATGGTCAACCATAGAGGTGTCGTCAGCTAAAAGCAAAGAGAGCGCAGAAGGCAGGTTAAATGTCTGCCGCAAAGCAGCTAAAAGTGGACAGTCCACCAAGATGTGGACCACAGTCAATAGAGCACCACAACGGCAGTTTGGCGGGTCCTCTCGACGTAATAGGTGGCCATGCGTGAGGCATGTATGGCCTATACGTAGGCAACAGACGATGACAGAGTCACTTAAAGAGGGCCTAAGACAAGTCTTCCAAGCTGCTATCGACGGTTTGATCGCACAGAGCTTATTGAGCGTGGTAAACCATTCCGAGTTCCAGGCCATGGATATCTTGGGGTGCAGACCCAAGTGGATGTCCCTTTCTGGGGTACCAATATCCAGATGCTGGTAGGTGATGGCCTGCTTGGCCAGCTGATCAGCTCGTTCATTCCCAGGAATGCCAATGTGGCCCGGGGTCCAGATGAAAGCCACAGAACGGCCAGACACGCCAAGACTGAACACAGAGTCTTGGCTGGATCGCACCAGATGGTATATGGGGAAACATTGGTTGAGAGCTTGCAAGCCACTCAGGGAGTCACTGCAGATGACGTATGACTTCCTGGGGCATGTTTGAAGGTGATCTAGAGCACGAATTATGGTGATCAGTTCTGCAGTAAAGACAGTACAGCCAGGAAATAGGGAGCGTTGTTCAATGTGGTCACAATGAACATAGGCGTAATCCACTCTGCCATCTAGCTGGAAGCCATCAGTGTATATGACTTCTGCATCATGGAACGTACCAAGGATGTCCAGAAACTGTTGTTGCAGTGTATGTGGTGAAACTGACGCCTTTGGATCGCAGAACAATTGCAAGTGGAGCTGTAGGCGAGGGATGGATCAAGGAGGGATATGAGATTGGCAGGAGAATGCGGGAGGTAGAGGTAGGGACTCGAGTGAGGAGAGGACAGTACATACCTGAATCGCGATTGGAAGACCGGATCTGGGTCGACGTTGTGAGAGGGAAGGGCGGTGTTTGGAAACAAAAGCTCGTGATTTGGATGGTGAGGTGTAGCATGGATGTGGGTGACATATGAAGCCAATAACTGTTGCCAGCGAAACCTCAGGGGAGGGGTGCCAGCTTCAGCGAGGAGGCTTGGCACAGGGCTGGTGCGAGACGAACGCCACCGTGAAGACTGAGATCCAAGATCCGCAAGGTGACACAGAATCATACACCTGGCTCCCATAATCCAGGCATGATAATATTAGGGCCTTAAAGAGGTGTATGAGGGTTTGACGGCCAGCTCCCCAGGCAGTATATTTAGATGCCGCCAGCACTTTTGCTTCAACTGACGAAGGTGTCGCCCCCAAGTCAGTCGGTTGTCGAAAAGCATGCCGAGAAGCCGATGCATTTCTGCGACATGAAGCTGTTCGTCAGCAAGGTAGAGCTCTGGGTCAGGATGAACGACCCAACAACGACAAAAGTGCATCACTCGGGTTTTGGACGCTGAGAATGTGAAGACGTGCGCTGAGGCCCATGATTGTGTCTCTAGAATGGCTCCTTGCAGGCGCCTTTCAATGACACCAATGTTAGCAGAACAGTAATATAGACAGAAGTCGTCGGCAAACAAGGACAACAGACCGATGACCCTACAGCCTCTGTAAGGCCGTTTATGGCAACTAAAAACAGAGGTACACTGAGAACGGAGCCCTGGGGGACACCGTTCTCTTGGATGTGACGATTACTTAGAGAGGTACAGAATCTAACTCTAAAAGTATGGAGTGAGAGGCAGATCTTTATGAACGTCAGTAGGGGATCACGTAAGCCCCAGTCATACAGTGTAGCCAGTATATGGTGGCGCCAGGTGGTATCGTACGCCTTGCAAACATCGAAGAAGACCGCTACCATGTGCTCAAGCCTGGTGAAAGCAGTGCAGAGTGGCCATGGGGGAAGTCCCCTTGTTGGGGGGGCCAGGAGTCCCCGGTCTTCAAGAATCCACATGAGCCGCCTGCTCACCATACGTTCCAAGATCTTGCACAGAACGTTGGTGAGGCTAATTGGGGGTAGCTCTCGGTCACCTGCGGATCAGCACCAGGTTTCATCACCGGGATAATGATACTATCCCGCCATTGGGATGGGAAAGCACCTTTCACCCAGAGATGGTTGTACAGGGCTAGAAGTCGTCATCGAAAAGCCGCAGGGAGGTAAGGAACGAACTGGCTGTGTGAACACTGTCTGGTCCTGGGGAGGTGTCAAGACAAAGCTAGGGCACTCTCAAATTCCCACTCACTGAATGGCGCATTGTATTCTTCCTGGCAGCGCGTGTGAAAAGAAAGCTGCCGCTGTTCAACTCACTCTTTAAGGACTTGGAAGTCCGCACTGTAAGATGCAGATGCTGAGCTACGAGCATAATGTTCTGCCATGTACTGCGCGATAGCAGCTGGGTCTGTGGACAGGGTACCCCGAATATGGAGGCTGCGGATTCCTGCCAGTGGACGATGCCCGAATAGGTGCCTAACCTGCTTCAACACCTCAATTGTGGTGGCCCGAGAGTCAATAGTGGCTACATACCTCTCCCAGTTATCTCGCTTGCTTTGTTTTATTAGTCAAAGAGCTTGGGCATGGAGCCGTTTGAAAGCAATCAGGTGCTCCAATGAACGATGGCGGCGATGGCGCTGGAGTGCTTGACGACACTTCCTGATGGCCTCAGCAATTTCCGACTGGCGACAGAGAAAACAAGTGGATTTCGGGACTGTAGCTTCAGCAGTAGAAACAATGGTCCTAGTGACATCATCAACAGCGAAATCAACGTCGTCTGGGAGCGGAGATGTTACTGTAACAGCCGAGGTGTAAGCCGCCCAGTTTGCCCGACTGAGTGACTATTGGGGCAGGCAGCCTGCAGGTGATGACTGTGCGAGAGACAGGATGATAGGGAAATGGTCGCTTCCACAAAGGTTGTCATGGACTCTCCAAGTAAGAAGTGGAAATAAGCTGGGACTGCAAAGGGACAGATCTATGGCTGAGAAGGTGCCATGGGCCAAGCTGAAGTGGGTGGCAGCTCCGTTGTTAAGAAGGCAAACATTTAGCTGTGCCAGAAGGTACTCCACTTCTCTACGACGGGCCGTAATCTCAGTTCCACCCCACAAGGGGTTGTGGGCATTAAAGTCCCCCAGCAGGAGGTACGGCGGGGGAAGTTGAGCAACCAAGGCAGCTAGTTCCACATAAAAAACACTGCCCAAATCCTCACAGCCAGTGCCTCGAGTGCAGTGTGTAGTGGCACTGGTGCACTGGAGACATTGCATCTTTCTCACCAAACACCTCCGGAAACCCTGTCGTAGGCTGCATGATTTTTATAATAGCCCCGGTATCCCCGAAGGGCAGGGGTCTGCTGAACAGGAAACCAAGTTTCCTGGAGGGCTACACATAGCACAGGGAATTGGCACAATAAATGGCATAATTCAGCTAGACAGTGGAAATAACCACTGCAGTTCTACTGAAGGATATTGCTGTTGGCATACTGGGATGTCATGAGCATCATGAACATTGAGTTTAGCCTCAGTATCACCTTTTGGCGCTGCCTTAGCACTTGTGGCATCTATATCCATCAATTCTGGGAGGTCGATGAGTGCTAGGTCCTCGGGGGACGCTAGCATTTCCAACCCATCCTCAGAATCCGAAGTTTGACAGACCGACAGCGGGAATGCCGTCAGAAGAGATTTTTTTTCTTAGATACTTTTTTCTTTTGCTTCTCCTCCCGCTGTTATTTTGGTTTAGACTGCTGGGTGGACTTCTCTGAAGTTCTACAAAGAAAAGAGGTTCATGAAACTTTCTCCGTCTGTTCTGCTGCATACGAGATACTTTGAAGAGTATAACTAATCCCTATCTTTAGCCCGATGTTCCTCCAGTGATGTACCAAGGGAAGGAAACGATCGGGGGGTCATATTTCATGGCATTGAAATTTGATCTTCCTCGCTTAGAGACGCCATTGACATAGTTTATAGCTCGTTTCATCTTGGTCCTGCGAGCAGCTAGGGATATAAAGGTCCACCCAGGCAGAGCCCCGCTTGCCTGGGTAAGCCTTGTACAACTGAGGTGTGGCAGGTTCCTCAGACATTGCTCGCTAGTAACTGTTCAACCTCAACAGCCCTGCATCTCCTTGACACGTACCACACCTTGAGATTGAGGTTTTTTTCGATAGAGGTTTGTACCGTTCTTACGACCCGGGCGATTAAGTGAAACTCCCCGGGCTCTGAAACGTACAATGTTCCACCGTTGCGCCGAACGATGGTCGTTGAAGCGTGCACAGAGCTTACGGTGTAGCAGACTGTTGGCGCGACACAGCCCACGGCTCAGGACCCCGGGTTCGCCAAGCCCGTACTTAGCAAATTAATGCTGAGCCCCTGAGGGGCCTTAAAGCTGAAATAAGAACACAAACTTAAGTATGTAACACAGGCCAATACTTTAAGCGCTATCGAATTTTTTTCTACAATTAGTACGTAAGGAGTTTTTGGGTGTAACATCATGTTGCATTTTTCTTTCATGTAAGCATACATACATGAAGAATGCATAGGAAACTTTTTGTTGTTGTTGATGATTTCAATTCTTTCCTCCTGTCAGTCTAAGAAACATTTTGCAACTACTTTCTTCCATAATAATAATAATAATAATAATAATAATAATAATAATAATAATAATAATGTTTCTGTTTTGTGTGAGATGTGTTTTAATCGATAATAGTCCTATGATTTTTGTCTTCTGCGAAACATACTACTACTACTAATTCAGTTTCTTCGTTGCACGTACGGAAGACAATGATTATGACTGCTGTGTCACAATGCTTCCTTGTAGAGTAGTTTTGCTCAGCCTCCAGAGAGTGCAGCACTCTTGACAACTTCTCGAGAGTACTCAAGCGTGTTCATAGCCCATCCCTACTCTCTTGTAGTGTCCGCCATTAGAGTTTCCTAATTATCTCTGTGACGCTTCTGCGCTGACTAAGTACGCCTGTAACAAAGTGTGTCACTCTCCATTGAATCTTCTGTCATCTATTAACCCTACCTGGTAGGGATCCCACACTGATGAACAGTACTCAAGCATTGGCAGAACGAGTGCTTTGTAACCTAATTCCTGTGTTAACAGACACTTCCTATGGATTATTTTACTGAATCTGTCTGGCATCTCCCTTAGGATAGGATAGGATGTTTTGGGCGCACAACAGCAATGTTTTTAGCGCCCTGACAAAAGAATTAGACAACAGTGAATAAAGTAGGCCTTGGCAACAACACTTACACATATTGCAAATCAGCTATGTAAGTTTGCAGACTGAAGTACCCAACCTTACAAATCCTTACAAGGAAATGTCTGAGTATGGAGATACACTTATCACTGATGTTAAAGGCATCAGTGAGCCCTCCTGTAACACACTAAAACGCGCAGCATAAGGGCTTAGGCCAGAGTCAAGAACGTTCACAAAATTGTAAACGTTCGTCACGCTCGCCTCGTCATCAGTTAAAACAGTGGGTAGGACACGACCAAGATTAGCAGCTGCCCTCTCAGCACAATGTAAAATACGCTCAATTGAAATGTATAGCGATTTGCACGCCACAAGCATCACAAATCGGTGTATTCTCCTGACGAAATAAAAAGCTGTGGGTCAAAGGGCTGTGCCCAATGCGAAGGGGCGTCAGTGTCACTTTGAAATGCCTGAATGACTGGCAGGAGGTTCGCCATGGTCGGACAGTTGGTTTAACCACCCGCAGTTTATTACCTTTCACTGCCAGCCACGTCTCCTCCCACAACTGAAGGGACCTCTGGCGCAGAACAGAGCAGACGTTCCACAAGGGAATGGCACACTCTGACATTGGGGTCACTGTAGCCCACCTTGGCAGCCACATCAGCTGCTTCATTTCCCCATATTCCAACATGCCCAGGTACCCAAAGAAATGACACCTCTTTACTCCACGCTGGAGGAGGTACAGTTGGTAATGAATCAATTGTGTTATAGTTTTAGCTGGGTACATGACCAGCAGTGATTGTAGGGCACTAAGGGAATCGGAGCAGATGTGTTTCAGTGCCTGGAGGATGGCATGTAGCTCTGCCGAGAAAACGGAGTAGACAGCAGGAAGGTGAATCCCTATGATGTGACCTGGAAACACTGCAGAACACTCTTTCCTTGTTTTGATCCGTCAGTGTACACCATTGTACAATCAGGAAGCTTATTTAAAATGTTAAAAAATTCGGACTGAAACATCATGTTTGGGGTGTAATCTTTTTTAAAACTGGTTAAATCTAAAAGGAGGCTGGGCCTCTGTAATAACCAAGGGGGATATCTACTCCATCCTCGACACAAAACAGTAAAATCTGAAACACCCATATCTAGAAAACAGTCCTTAGCACGATTCCCAAAAGGCCTCCTAGCTCGAAGCCAATTATGAAACAACCATTCCATAGGCGGCCGAGCAACAGTATCATAATCAGGTGTATATGGGGTGGTGAATGCTGCATACGCCTGACGCACCATGAGGAGCTGTCGCCGATTGGAAAGCGGTGCCTCAGCAGCCTCGGCGCAAAGGCTTGGTATAGGGCTGGTTCGAAATGCCCCGGTAGCCAATCGAATCCCTTCATGGTGCACCACGTTCAACATTTTTAGGAAGGAAGGTCTTGCAGACCCATACACTGTGCAGCTGTAATCAAGTCGGGATCGCACAAAGGCTCTATAAAACTGGAGCAGACTAGTCCTGTCAACTCCCCATGAAGTGTGACTAAGACACTTTAAAATACTGAGTGCTTTGAGACACCGTCTCTTCAAGTCTCTAAGATGCGGCAACCAAGTAAGTTTACAGTCAAATGTAAGCCCCAGACAACGCACAGTGTCTTTAAAATTCAGAATAGTGTCCCTCATCCACAGTTCGGGTAAGTTAAAAATAGAACGTGAACGATTAAAAAGAACACACACAGACTTCTCCAGCCCTTGCCCACTCGACACAGTGGGACGTGGTCAATGACCTGCATGGTAGTGACCATTTCCCCATCTGGCTTCACCTGCCAGACAGAGTGGAACCCAAATGCAGACCACCTCAATGGGTGATCAGTAAAGCCGACTGGACACTGTTCAGCTAACTTGCTGAACTAGAAATTCGTGGCAATGTCCAGCAATGGGTGGATTTTGTATCATTCAAATAATACACAGTGCTGCTGATCATCTATGCTGTTGCTGTTAGGACGACCAAAATGGCTGAGTGTCGCTCAGCAATTAGGGCCAGGTGTGAAGCTCTGCGTAGATTTCAGTCGGCCTGCTGCAAACAACCTCGTGGCCGAGAACGACCCTGTTGCAGTACAAAAATGTGTGGGCTGTCCCATGTTTAATAAATGTGCGCTCAATGACAAGAGAAGCCTCTCGGTTGCTCGACCCCTGGGGCAGGTTCTGGCAAAGCCCCAAAGCCCATTATGTGCATTAAAATCTCCACGTAGGATGAAAGGGTGGGGGAGCTGCGTCAGAAGGTCTTCAAGGGCCGCTACATCAAACGTGTTATGAGGTGGCAGATAGAGGGAGCACACTGTCAAACGGAGGCGCACATAGATGGAAACTGCAACGGCTTGAAACTGTGTAGTGAGAGAGAGAGAGGGGCTCAGGAGTGGTAAGCCGCATTAGTAAAAATTGCCACTCCACCTCTTGCTCTCTCTCCACTAAGATCGTCCTTCTTGTGTAGTACTTAGCCATAGAGCTCAGGGTTGTCAGTGGATTTAAAGTTTGTCTCTTGGAGGCATATACAAACTGTTCTACCCTGTGTCAATATACGGAGTTCCTCCACGTGCATCCTGAAACCCTGCAAGTTCCACTGCAATAATGGGGCCATTTATCAGGGAGGTTGGATATTTACCCTCTCTTTCTTCAGAGACGGAGAAACTGAATGTGGTGGAGGTCTAGAATTGGGGCGAGAGGGTTGCCCCTGAGGGAGATCCAGCTCCATGAAGTCTGGAACTGGGTCAGATGAAGGCTCAGATGGAATAACTTCAAAGGTCTGAAAGGTTCATCACTGTTTTTGCCTGTGACTGTCTTTTGCTGGTAACCTTCTTTGGTTTAGGTGATTTGGTGGTGGAGACAGAGGTCTTGGTTGCAACTGTGGTGATGGTGGTGGTGGTGGTGGTGGTGGTGACGGTGACGGTAATGGCGGGTTCTGCAGGAAGAAGTACCACAGGCTCTCCAAAGGCAGTATCCGTACCTTTGTCAGCTGTTATCAGTGGGGCTACGGAAGATGCAGGTTCTGCAGCCTGACACATGCACTGGCAAGTGCATGTGTTGGTGCCTACACTGACAACCTCAATTTGTGTGCAGACATCAGCTCTGGCAACTGGCTTTTGCAGTACTGAAGCAAAGGAGGTGGTAAAAACAGCAGGTTGCATGGCCTTTTAGGTCTTCTTGGCCTCTGCATAGGAGAGACGCTGAGTGGTTTTGATTTTCTGTATCGTCTTCTCCTGAAGGTAGACTGCACAATCCCTACTCCAGACTGGGTGGTCACCTGAACAGTTGACGCAGGTCGTAGGTGGAGTACAGACAAACCCATCATGTACTGCTTTCCCACATTAGCCACAGGTAGCTTCTCCCTTGCACCCCAAGGTGGTGTGCCCAAAGCGCTGGCACTTAAAACAGCGCATGGGGGTAGGGACATAGGGGCCGTACATTTAAACGCAGAAAACCTGCCTTAATATGCTCAGGTAGTCAAGGGCTATTGAAGTTGAGGATGAAGGACTTAGATGGTACGAGTTCTCCATTCACCATTTTCTTCATATTCTGCACAAAGACTATGCTTTCTGCAGCCCATTCTTCCTTCAGCTCATCCACTGGAATGTCAATCAGATCTCTACAGGAGACTACGCTCTTGCTATAGTTAAAAGAGTACTGTGTAGCTCCGTTTTGATTTGATATTCCCCAAGACTTTTTGCTGTTTGAAGTTTGGACGCCTGTTGGGAAGTTGTTGTTTCCACCAACAGGGTGCCATTACGCAACCGCTTTACTGACTTCAAGGTACCAGCAATTCCTTCGAGACCTTTGTTGATATAGAAGGGCGATACCTACTCAAACGAACCTTCCTTTCTCTTAACAACAAGAGAAACATTCTGGTTAACAGCCTGTGTTCTGTTACTCTGAACATTTTTTTTTTTTTTTTTTTTTTTTTTGAAGAACCTTAATCCGGAGGACTAGATACCTGAGCCCTCTTTTTTGATTGGGTGTTGGTACCCCCCAGTGGTACACCCGTCCCACTGGAACGTTCGAGGGATAAATTAGAGTTTTGTATCTCGGTCCTACAATTAGCTAGGAAAGTACGTGTCCGCCTAGACAGAGCCCCGCGTGCCTAGGTAAGCCTTATACAACTGAGGTACAGCAGTATCCCCAGAGGTTGCTCGCTAGCGATGTTCCTCTTCAACAGCCATGCATCCCATCAGCACGTAGCACAGCTTGGGATTGAAGGTTTTTTTTTATAGAGATTTGTACCATCCTCGCGACCCGGGCGGACAAGCCAAGATCCCCATTCCCCGGCACACACAACGTTCCATCATCACGCCACATGATGGTTGCTGAAGCGACCCAGAGTTTACGGTGTCTAGAAGACTGGCAGCGCTTACCAGTCCCCAGCTCAGGACCCCGGGTTCGCCAAGCCTGTACTCAGCAAATGAAATCTGAGCCCCTGAGGGGGCATCTCCCTTACCAATGATTAATTTCATGACAGTACCTAACATCACAAGTTGTGGAGGCAATATGTTTGAAACAGTATCCTATTACGGTGCTGTCACTATGTGCCAATATCTATACAACAAACCTCCAAGCTGTCAGTCTTTGACAAGCTGTTGATCTTTTAACTTACGTATTTTTGTATTTAAACTAAGTGCTTTGTTGCACATACTACTTAATCTCCATTTTAAAATAAAATGACCAACTTTTAAAATTTGATATGTCCAGATGATGGTGGCATAGCCCACTGAAACTGGTAGTCATAAAATAAATAAATATGTATTTGGCAATCTCGGTTTTTTACTTCTGACAATTTTAGATTAATTTTATGTGGTCGTTCCATTTCAAATTGCTCCTTAGGTCTATTCCCACTCCTGAACCCACAATGAAAGTGACTAAGAAACTGTAAGAAGTTGCCTGGTTTTGATAATCCAAACAAGCCAGCAGAGTACCATCTGCTCCAAAGGTCTTTCCCCAAACAGCTATTGAGAACAACACTATGACAACTTCTTGAGCTGTTCAGTCTTTCCCATGTTTTCAAAGAGGAATTATGAGTGTCTCTCTCCCAAAGTTGCGACAATAGGACAAAACCCATAGGACAATCTCTCTCTCTCTCTCTCTCTCTCTCTCTCTCTCTCTCTCTCTCTCTCTCTCTCTCTCTCTCTCTCTCTCTCTCTCTCCCCCCCCCCCCCCCCAATTACCCCTCTCCATACACCACCTGTGGTACTGGAAACCAGGATCCTGCCATAGTCTGTAGTCTCTTCTGGGTTGGTCTAAAGAGGGTCATTCCCCAGAGCAACTACAAGGCATCTCTCCCCTTTCCCAGAACTCGTCCTGACAGTCTCCCACACTTTGGTACATTTTGTGGAATGATTTATGGAGTTCAGGATATGTTCTCACCACTTCTTCTACCTCTCAAAAATAATCTGATGAAATTTGGCCTTCACCATCAAAAAGGCTTGGGACATTATGATGCCCCCCTTCTGCAGTGATGTACCATAGCTCTCTAGAAGAGCATATCGTTCCAAAAGATTTGAAAATGGTGCAGGTCATCTCTGTTTTCAAGAAGGGACATCGAACAGATGTACAGAACTATAGGCCTATATCTCTAACGTATCAGTTGTAGAATTTTGGAATATGTATTATGTCCGAGTATAATGACTTTACTGGAGACTAGAAATCTGCTCTGTAGGAATCAACATGGCTTTTGAAAACAGTGACTGTGTGAAACCCAGCTCACACTATTCATCCAAGAGACTCATTGGGCTATAGACACGGGTTCACATGTAGGTGCCATGTTTCTTGACTTCCGCAAGGCATTTTATACAGTTCTCCACAGTTGTTTAATGAACAAAGTAAGAGCATATTGACTATCAGACCAATTGTGTGATTGGATACAAGAGTTCCGAGATAACAACGCAGCATATCTTCTCAATGGAGATAAGTCTTCCGAAGTAAGAGTGATGTCAGGTGTGCCACAGAGAAAAGTCTTGGCACCGTTGCTATTCACATTATTTATAAATGACCTTGTGGATAACATCGGAAGTTCACTGAGGCTTTTTGTGGATGATGCTGTAGTATATCGAGAGGTTGTAACAATGGAAAATTGTATTGAAATGCAGGATCTCCAACGAATTGACACATGGTGTAGGGAATGGCAATTGAATCTCAATGTAAACAAGTGTAATGTGCTATGAAATACATAGAAAGAAAGATCCTTTATCATTTAGCTACACTATAACAGGTCAACAAATGAAAGCAGTAGATTCCATAAATTATCTGGGAGTAGGCATTAGGAATGATTTAAAATGGAACCACCATGTACAATTAATCGTCAGTAAACCAGATGCCAGACAGATTCATTGGAAGAATCCTAAGGCAATGCAGTCCAAAAACAAAGGAGGTAGGTTACAGTACACTTGTTCGCCCATTGCATGAATACTGCTCACCTGGGATCCGTACCAGGTGGGGTCGATAGAGGAGGTAGAAAAGATCCAACGGAGAGCAGCATGCTTCATTACAGGATCATTTAGTAATTGCGAAACCATTACGGACATGATCGATAAACTTCAGTGGAAGACTCGGCAAGAGAGACACTCTGTAGCTAGGTGCGGGCTTTTGTCGAAGTTTCAAGAAAATACCTTTACTGAGGAGTCAAGCAGTATATTGCTCCTTCCTAAGTATATCTCGCAAAGAGATCACGAGGATAAAATCAGAGAGATTAGAGCCGACACAGAAACATACCGACGATCTTTCTTTCCGCGAACAATACAAGACTGGAACAGGACGGAGAACTGATAGTGGTACTTGAGGTACCCTCCGCCACATACCATTGGGTGGCTTGTGGAGTATGAATGTAGATGTAGAGATCATGTGTTGCCCAAATTAAGCTGTATTGGTCTAGTAACAGCTCCATTAAAGAAATATGGCTCAATGTAATCTTGGCTTCCATAGTCAGCAAGTGTAGTTCGATTAAAACTACTTGCTAGTTTAACATTCTCCTGTGTCGCTACAGAGTTGTCACATATGCAGCCGGTTACTGCTCCACAGTATGCGACACACAAACACTGCAGAGTGAAAATTTCATTTTGGAAACATCCCTTAGGTTGTGGCTTCTGTGAAGTTTGCAAAGTAGGAGGCGAGGTACTAGCAGAATTGAAGTTGTGGGGCGGCGCCGTGAGTCATGTTGGGATAGCTCAGTGGTAGAGTGCTTGCCCTAAAAAGGCAAACGTCCCAGGTTCGAGTTCTGGTCCAGCACACAATTTTAACCTGCCAGGAACTTTCTTTTTTATTATTATTATTATTTATTTATTTCATGATTCTGGAGGACCGGATATATGAGCCCTCATATCAGATTCAGATTCGCGTTAAGTACCTGGTTAGTGTATTCTTCTGCCATGTGAATCCTGGCAGTCATCTGTTTTGTTTTTGATGGATTAGTACTAGCTCTAGTTATCTTTGTTTACTTTAGTTTCCCCTCTGTCGAGTCTACATTTCATCTTTCTAGTTCTTAGTTTTTCTAGATATTGTTGTCATGAATAGGGACTGTGACTTCTGTATGCGGATGCAGACTGAGCTGGTGACACTTCGCTACTAGCTTCGGGCTGCGTTAACTTCAGTTGCACAGCTCTAGGCTGTAGTCAAGGGGAGCTGTTATTGTTCATGGGAACCGAACAGATACCCAAAGTGTCTAACAATCGGCCCATTGCAGTGACAAGCCCTGTTACTGCTCGCAATGAGGCAGACACCCCACCCGTGGTTGCATAGGAGGTTGCTCCAAAGCGTGGCAGGTCACGAAAGACATTTCAGGGGACCAATCGTGAGGTCTAACCAGTTCGTCTTGCCAACAGGTTTGTGGTGCTATCTGTTCCGGGCACCTAAACCTCCAGATGTCAGCCAGTCAGTCAGATTGGTACCAAACATCATATATCAATAGAGCATCAACCAAAATTCAGATATAATTTATGCTACATGCTGACGGCCATGAGAATGTGAATAAACTATAATAATAAGTAAAACCTGACTTGCAAAATAGAGGAAAAGGGTAACTGTGAGAGCGTATCAGGTGAAGCTCCTGTGGGCAAGTTGGTAGAGCATTAGTCTGTTAAACTGAGGGTGCTGGGTTTAAGTCCCGGTCATGGCACTTTCTCTCCCCCCCCCCCCCCCCCCCCCGCAGTGCGCTGGCAATAGTTATATGGGGGCAAGAGGTTCCTGACATGTAAAAGGACTGTTCAGATTTTATAGCAGTATTACTGGCAGTTTGCTTTTGCTTCATTTATTTGAAAATAATGAACCTGTATGGTTTACTTGTAGTTTCACAGAATACACAAACACAATCGGAACCTAAAAATAAAGAAACTGCATCACACATACAGCAGTATTAATATTATTACTATTATCATCACTATTAATACTTCCGCCCGTGTGGTGCAATAGTTTGTTTATTCTTGTATTCCGATTGCTTCTGTTTATTCTCTGAAACTATGAACAAACTCTACAGGTTTGCTACTTCCAAATAAACAAAGCAAAAGCAAATTGCCAATAATAGTCTGTTATAAAATCAGAACAGTCCTTCGGCATGTCAAACAAGTTTCCAGCACAGTAGAAGTAAAAAGAAAGAAAGAAAAGTGCCATGAGCAGGGCATGAATCCAGCATCCTTGGCAAGACAATCTGATGCTCTACCAACTTACCCACAGCAACTCGAGGAGATATGCTCTCACAGTTATGCTTTTTCTCTACTACGTAGGTCAGGTGGTAGGCTACTTATTATTATAGTTTATCCCCCTTCTCTTGGATGACAGCGCATAGCACAAATTATATCAGAGTTTTGGCTGATATTTTATTGATATATGATGTTTGCTACCGATCTGAGTGTCAGACATCTGGAGGTTTGGATATGAGCTGGATGTTGTCGCTTATCTTGATGTCACCATGCAGCCTGTAAGATCCAAGCTATTACAGAGGGCAGGTTTGCTTGTAGTTGGGCAGATAATGGAGCCGCTCAGAGAGATTGCTGTTAAGGAGGGAAAGAAGGCCAACATTCACTCTTTGCGCATACTGGGTGGAGTCATTCCAGATGTGGATGGGTCCTTCCGGATGCCATGAAGAGTATGGGTTGAAGCCAACTGCAGGAGGTGGCTCGCGTCAGCACCAATGATATGTGTCACTTCGGATTTGAAGAGATTCTCTCCGATTCTAAGCAGGTATCTGAAGTGGTAAAGACTACCAGTCTTGCTTGGAAAAAGAAGGCAGACCTCACCATCTGCAGCATAGTTGCAGGACCGACTACGGATCTCTGGTACAGAGCCGATTTTTAGAGTCTGAAGCAGAGGCTCAGACGGTTCTTCAGCTGTGTAGGCTGCAGATTCCTCGACTAGCACCATCGGATGATGGGGTTCTGGGTTTTACACAAAAAAAGTAGCTACACAGTAGCGAGAGCTGTGTGGTGTGCAGTATTTTATTTATTTATTTATTTATTTATTTAATTTTTAAGGTTAGAGGGGCTCGGGAATACACAAAGGGTTTCAATCTCAAAGGGTACAGGTCAAAAGATAGGACAAACAGAGATCTAAAAACTATTGGTCTAACAGTTTTAAATTGTTGTAGCAGTGTGGGGAAATTACCAGAGCTCCAAGCGCAGAATCTCAAATCATTATAGGTACTGAAAGCTGGCTAAAGCTGGAGATAAGTACAGCTGAAATTTTTACAAAGCAGCAAATTGTGTTCAGAAAAAATAGATTGAATAAAATAGGTAGCAGCGTATTTATTGCTGTCACGAGTGGTTTACTCTGTAGCAAAATTGAAATACATTTATTCGAAAAAGTAGATAAAAATTCAATTACCGCTTTCTTGAGTGAGAATTTCCAGTCTTTTGAAACTAACAATGTGAGTCGATTGGATGCGGCTTACGTTCAAATGAATGATATCAACAACCATTGACACATTTATACCAAACAAATTAACAAAAGAGGTGTCTGATCCGCTGTGGTGCACAAAACAGGTTAGATCATTCTTGCAAAAGCAAAGTAAAAAGCATGCCAAATTTAAACAGACACGAATTCCTGAAGACTGGCAATGTTTTACATAAACTAAAATTTAGCTTGAACTTCAATGGAAGAAACAAAGTTACTACAGCAAAAACCTGTCATGTAATTTGGTAGAGAATGCTATGGGATTCTTGTTGTATTTAAATTATACTAGTGGCAAAACACAATCAATACCTTCACTGCTCAATAGAAATGGTAATTCTACTGATGGCAATTCTGCTAAAGCAGAACTGCTTAACAAGGTTTTGGAAATTCCTTCACCAAAGAATATGAAACAAATACTCCAGAACTTAAGAACAGCTGCCAGCACACACAATTTATACGTAGATACCTCTGGAGTATCAAAGCAACTTAAATCACTTAACAAAAGTAAGTCTCCCAGTCCCAATTGTATACCAATTACGTTCCTTTCAAAGTATACTGATGTTATACCTAGCTATCATACACAACTGCTCACTCAGCGAAAGTTACATACCCAAAGACTAGAAAGTTGTACAGGACACTCCAATATTCAAGAAAGGCAAAAGGAGTGATCTGCAAAATCACTGATTTCGGTTTGCAGCAAGATTTTAGAACACATACTTTCTTCAAATATTATGAACTTATCTCTAAGAGGATGACCTATTGACTCATAGTCAACACGGATTCAGAGAGTATTATACCCATGAATCACAGCTAGCTTCCCCCCCCCCCCCTCACATGATATGATGGGTGCTATTGGCAAGAGATATCAAATAGATCCCATTTATCCAGATTTCTGTACCTCCCATGCGTCTTCTAATCAAACTGCGTGCTTATGGAGTATTGCCACAGTTGTACGATTGGAGTCGCAATTTCCTGCCAGAAAAGACAGTATGTTGTAATTGATGGAAAGTCATCGAGTAGAACAGATGTAATATCCCTGGGAAAGTGTTATAAGGCCCTACTCTTAATTATTCTTATAAATGATTTAGGAGACTGTTTAGCTCTGTTAGACTGTTCGCAGATGATGCTATCATTTACTGGTCAGAAAAGTCATCAGAAGATCAAAAGCAACTGCAAAATGATTTAAATAAGATATTTGGATGACACAAAAATTGGCAATTGACCATTAATAATGAGAAATGTGAAGTCGTCCATATCAACACTAAAAGAAATCTGTTACACTTTAGTTACACGATAAATCACTCAAATCTATAGGCTGTGAATTCAACTAAATACCTGGTAGTAACAATTATGAATAACTTAAAATGGAAAGAATGCAAAGAAAATATTGTAGGGAAGGCAAACCAAATACTGCGTTTCATTGGCATAAGATTTAGAAGATGCAACAGATCTACCAAAGAAACCGTCTACACTACACTTGTGCGTCCTATTTTGGTATATTGCTGTGAATTGTGGGATCCACACCAAGTGGGTTTGATGGACGATTTAAAGAAATTTCAGAGAAGGGCAGCTCATTTTGTATTAATGCGATATAGGGTGAAGAGTGTCACAGAAATTATGCATGAGTTGCGCGCAAATCATTAAAAGAAAGGCATTATTCATTGCGGAAAAATCTATTTGTGAAATTTTTTTTCACTAACTTTCTCTTCCAAATGCGAACATAACCATATTTTGTTAGCACCCACCTACATAGGGAGATATGATCATCATAATAAAGTAAGAAAAATCATTTTATGCACTATTAGAGAATGGAACTGTAGAGAAATATAAAAGCGGTTGTGAACCCTCTGCTGTGCACTCCAATGTGACTTGCAGAGTATCTATGTAGATATAGATATTTGGTTCAGTCTTGATAACCCGCTGTTGTACATCCATCATTGAGAAATGACAAAGAAGCAGCTGAAGGATTGATCCATGCTGGTCCCAAAACCATCTAGGTAACAATGTCCCACATGTTTGGGCAAGCCTTATGCAACTTCGGTGCCAATAACCCCCCCCCCCCCCCCCCAATCATCCACCGTGAGGTTCCCTGCTAGTGACTGTTCCATCTCAACAACCATTGCAAATATAACTTGGTAAAATTACTTGTCTCCTTGTGGTGTAGTGTTGCATGTGGCAATGCTGGCAGTGGCCAATGAACCTTGGTGCAAATGGAGACAGCCAATTAGTTATTAGCCTTAACTGATGTTTTGTCTTTACATAAACAATATCATACGGTTTTTTAAGAAATCTGATGGGATGCAGACAGATCTATATTTTAATCCATTTTTGTCATGAGGAAGACTCATATGGGAGAGGGGTTTACTTTTTTCATTGATACTGTAGTAGATAATTAATGCTGTTCCTGCTCTCTGGTCGACAAGTTCTTGTATGTACCCTTGTCTGCTCAATAAATCAACTGTAATCGTAATCTGAAAACTTAATAAAGAAACTTTTTCATTACTATGTCAGACACATACGGAAGACAGGTTTATGCCTTATACTATCACCTTATTGTTAGCATCATGTGCAGTGGTCACTGCCAACATCACCACACTACAGCATGAAACAACAATTAACTATAACCCCCATGACTTATGAAACATACGTTCTGTAATGTCCACACCGGTATGCCCTCACTTTCTTTGGAAATATCACAGTTTTCTTGAAGTCTGAGGGTATTTTACCTTTACCATATATCTTGCACAGCTGGTGAAACAATTTTGGCAAGGTGAGGATGTAAGTAGTTCAGAGGGAACATATCCATTTCAGGGGCCTTGTATCAACTAATATCTTTCAGTGTTCTGTCAAATGAAGAGTAGGTTAGCACAAATTGTAGGGTATTATTAACAGAACTGTCACAGAGAGTTGTTGTCAAATTAGGTGAATTTTTATTTGGTAGGCAGTCACAGACACCACAAATTGAGTAATGCATACATCAGGATAACAAAAGCCTGAAGCACTGGCATTTGAAACACTGCATGGGGTTTGAAAATTCTGCTGAAAATTGCAGCAATAATTGGTATTGCCCATTATACAGTACCGATATGTGGAGTGTAGCACTGTTCATGCCTGAGCTGCGACCTCCCTGCCATAGAGTGGAGGCATGGGTGAAAGTCCTCATTCAGAGGCATGCAACATAACACACTGACATCATGGGTCAAATCCAACAGGTGGTATCCTATGCTGAAGCACAAAATACCACCCATCATGTGTTGCATGACTCTAAACACTTATTGTTTCTCTTTTGTTATGAAAGTGTCATTAATTTTTAGAATACAAACTGAATAATTGACATTCACCCATCCATATACTGAGCACAATGATTTTATTGATAAACACTAATCATTTGAAACTTTGTTTGAAATGACAACTACTTTGCAGAGCACTGTGGTGAAGGAAACGCATAAAAAATGGCCAGGAACTGACAACAGAGAGTTTTTGGCAAAACCGATGCCTCTGCACCGCAAGACAATTCCAGGTGGAGCTGCTGGTGGGGGACGGACCAAGGGAGTGTATGTGGTTGGTAGGAGAAAGTAGGAGGTAGAGGGAGGGATGCAAGGCAGGAAAGGAGGGTATGATCCCGGACCGCAATCAGAAGACCCAACCTGGGTCAGCGAGGTGGTATGGGAGGTGCAGCAGCTGGAAAGAGAGCCCACAATTTGGATGGTGTGGCAAGGCATGGGCATGGGCCACATATGAGAGAAGCAGTTGTCGGCGGCGAAACTCCAAGGGAGGCATTCCAGCTTCAGCAAGGAGGCTTGATGTAGGGCTCGTGCGGAAAGCCCCCGTTGCGAGAAGATCCCACCGTGAAGAATGGAGCCAAGAATCCGCAATGCTGAGGGAGCTGCAGAACCATAAACCAAGCTCCCATAGTTGAGCCGTAACTGCATGAGTGCCTTATAAAGCTGCATAAGGGTTGAACGGGTAGCCCCCTAAACAGTGTGGCTGAGATGGCGGAGAATATTTGGGTATTGCTGGCACTTGGGCTTCAGCTGTCGGATGTGGGGCACCGAAGTGAGCCGGCCATCAAAGAGCATGCCCAGAAAGTGGGGAGTCTTTTCAACACAAAGCATTTTGACACCTAAGTACAGTTCGAGTTCCAGGTGTGCCGCCCAACAATGACAGAAGTTCATGACCCTGGTTTCGGCTGCAGAGAACTGAAACCCATGGGCTAGAGCCAAGGACTGCACCATTTGGATTTCTCCCTGAAGATGCCTTTCAGCGACACCAATGATGGCAGATCGAAAACACACAGAAGTCATCAGCAAACAAGGAAGATGAAACAGAAGAACCCACTGCTGAAGCAAGACCATTAATAGCTATTAAAAACAGGGGTGCACTAAGAACAGAGCCCTGTGGGACACCGATCTCCTGCACACGGGGCGGGCTAAGAGTTGCACCAACCAGGACCCGAAAAGTGTGGCGCGAAAAGAAATTTTAAATGAAGATCGGGAAAGAACCCCGTAAGCCACAATCGTACAATGTTGTGAGGATGTGATGGCGCCAGGTGGTGTCATAGGCTTTGCGGAGGTCAAAAATGACCGCAAAAGGTGCTCACGCTGAGTAAAGGTGGTACGGATGGCAGACTCCAGAGCTACTAGGTTGTCTATAGTGGAGCAGCCTTGACGGAAGCCCCCATGATGACGGGCCAGGAGGCCTCGGGGTTCAAGGATCCACATGAGTCGCTGACTCACCATCCATCCAAACGCTTGCTTAGAACATTAGTAAGGCTGATTGGGCGGTAACTATGGACCGCCAGTGGCACCTCGTTTCATCACAGGGACGATGACACTATCCCGCCAATCAGATGAGAAGACACTGTCGGCCCATAGACGATTTAACAGAGCGAGCAGTTTATGCTTTGAGTCCGCTGATAGATATCTGAGGAACTGGCTATGAATTCAGTCAGGTCCAGGCGATGTATCAGGGCATGCAGCGAGGGCACTACAGAACTCCCATCACTGAAGGATGCATTATACGACTCCTTGTGGCGCGTGCAAAACGACAATAGCTTTCACTCGACTCGCTGTTTGATAGCACAAAAGTCAGCACTGTAAGCTGCCATTGCAGAGCTACATGCATAGTGTTCCACCAAATGCTCAGAGATAGTGGGTGGATTGGTACAGAGAGCACCCTGGATGCAGAGACAGTGAATGCCCGTCGACAGATGGTACCCATAAATGTCCCGAAATTGGGACCACACCTGAGAGGGAGAGGCACGAGAACTGATGGTGGCAATATAACTCTCCCACAAGTCCTCGTTGCTCTGTTGAATCAGTCATTGAGCTTGGGCCTGAAGACGCTTAAAAGCATTCAGATGCTCTGCGGAAGGATTGTGCCGATGGTGCTGAAGCGCTCTCCGGCAAGCTCTGATGGCCTCAGCAATCTCTGGCGTCCACCACGGCATGGACCTATGCCGTAGTGGCCCAGGCGTACATGGGACAGTGGCTTCAGTGGCAGAAATTATAGCAGCAGTAGCATCACAAATCGCAATATCAACATCAATAAGAAACTGATCTGGAAGCCTAGCAGATGAGGTGTAAGATGGCCAGTCAGCTCAGCTGAGTGATCACCGGAGCAGGCAGAGACTGTGTGAGCGACAGAAAAATGGGGAAATAGTGGCTGCCACATAGATCTACACCTACATAGGATACTCTGCAAATCACATTTAAGTGCCTGGCAGAGGGTTCATCGAACCACAATTATACTATTTATCTCCCATTCCATTCTCGAATAGCGCGCGGGAAGAAAGAACACCTGAATCTCTCTGTTCAAGCTCTGATTTCTCGTATTTTATTCTGATGATCATTTCTACCTATGTAAGTGGGAGTCAACAATATATTTGCACATTTGGAGGAGAATGTTGGCGATTGGAGTTTCGCAAGTAGCCCACGCCGCAGCGATAAGCACCATTGTTGTAATGATTCCCATCCCACATCTTGTATCATTTTCATAACACTGTGTCCCCTGTATCGTGACAATATGAAATGAGCTGCCCTTCTTTGGACTCTTTCGATGTCCTCAGTCAAACCCACCTGATAAGGATCCCACACTGGGCTGCAATACTCCAAAAATGGATGGACAAATGTAGTGTATGCAGTTTCTTTTGTAGTTCTGTTGCACGTTTTAAGGGTTCTCCCAATAAAATGCAATCTCTGGTTCGCCTTTCCCATGATATTATCTACGTGTTCTTTCCAATTTAAGTCTGAAGTAATAGTAATTCCTAGGTATTTTGTGGAGTTTACGGCATTCACATTTGATTGATTTATCTTGTAAACAAAGTTTAACAGATTTCTTTTCGTACTCATGTGGACGACTTCACACTTCTCATTATTTAGAGTCAATTGCCAATTTTTACACCATACTGATATCTTATTCAGATCGTTCTGCAGTTGGTTTTGATCTTCAGATGATTTTACTAGACGGTAAATGACGGTGTAATCTGCAAACAACCTAAGAGAGCTACTTAGATTTTCCCCTAAATCGTTTATGTAAATAACGAACAGCAGAGACCAATAACACTACCCTGTGGAACGCCCGATATCACCTCTATTTTAGTCGATGCCTTACCATCGATTACTACGAACTGTGTCCTCTCTGACAAGAAATCCCCTATCCAATCACAAATTTGGGGCTATATACCATAACCACGCAATTTGATTAAAAGCCGTTTGTGAGGTAAGGTGTCAAAAGCTTTCTGGAAATCAAGAAACATGGAATCAATATGCGAACCTTTGTTGATAACACCCATCACTTCATGCGAATCAAGAGCTAGTTGTGTTTCGCATGAACAATATTTTCTAAATCCGTGATGACCTTGGGTCAATAGATCGTTCTGTTCGAGATAATTCATAATATTTGAATACAGGATATGTTCCAAAACCCTGCTGCAAATTGACATCAATGAAATAGGCCTGTAGTTTAGTGGGTTACTCCTACTGCTTTCTTGAATGTAGGTGTGACCTGGGCAACTTTCCAATTTTTTGGTACAGATCCTTCTATGAGAGTGTGGTTGCATATGACTTAAGTAAGGAGCTATCGCTTCAGCATAATCAGATAGAAATCTAATGGGTAAACAATCCGGACCAGAACACTTGTTCTTGTTAAGTGATTTTAGTTGCTGCACTACTCCAATGATATCTACTTCTACGTTACTCATTACAGCATCTGTTCATAATTCGAAATCTGGAATATTGGTTTCGTCTTCTTTGGTGAATGAGTTTCTAAAAGCTAAGTTTAGTAACTCTGCTTTAGTAGCGCTGTCATCGGCAGGATCGCCATTACTATCACGTAGTGAGGGTATTGTTTGTTTTTTGCCCCTAGTATATTTAACATATGACCAGAATATCTTTGGGTTTTCTGTCAAATTTCAAGAAAGAGTTTCATTGTGGTAAGTATTGTAGGCATCTCGCATTGAAGTCCTCGCTAAATTTCGTCAATAATTCTCAGAGAATGCGTTGAGTATAATTTCACACGATGTTTTATGCCTACCTCCTGATTTGAAAATATAACTTCGCCAACAGATCGAGGGTAAATTAAAATCACCACCTACTATTACCGTGTGAGTCGGGTACGTTTTTGTAATTAGACTCAGGTTTTCTTTGAACCTTTCTGCTATTGTATCATCTTGCAAGGAAGACTGGCAGTCTTTACAACATCAGATAGCCACTCAAAACCTCAGAGAATCTCTTCAGATCAGAAGCGACACACATCATTGGTACCGACGTGAGCCACCACCTGCAGTTGGCTGCACCCTGTACCCTTCATGGCATCAGGAAGGACTCGTTCCACATCTGGAATGACTCCACCCGGTATGCGCACAGAGTGCAAGTTGGCCTTCTTCCCCTCCTTGGCAGCCATCTCTCTAAGGGGCTCCATCACCCGCCTAATGTTGGAGCTCCCAACTACTAGCAAACCCACCCTCTGTGAAAGGACGAATCTTACAGGCTTAGTGGTGTCATTAGGATGAGAGACACCATCTGACTCAGGAACGTTGTCCTGAACGGATAGCGCCTCAAACCTGTTCACAAGACGAACCGGGGAGGCCTCACGATCGCTCCCCCGGAATTTCTTGCGCCTTCTGCCATGCACTGGAGCAACCTCCCACGCAACCACGGGTGGGGTGTCTGCCTCACTGCTAGCAGTATCAGGGCATGTCGCCAGCGCAGGCCGATCGGTGGAGACGACTGGAGTCCGTTCGGTCCTCACTACCGGCCAACAACAACGACATCCCTCTATCGCAGCCTCCAGCTGTGCATCGGAGGTTAACACAGCTTGAAAGTTTGAAGCTGGTAGTGAAGTGTCACCAGCTCAGACTGCATCCATACACAGCAGTCAGAGTCCCTATTCATGATTACAGTGCCGAGAAACTGAAAACTACAGTCTCGATACGCTCAAAGGAAGACTACACTGTTTGTTAAAATGGGGATTTCAATCTAATATGCACGGGAGCACTATAAATTTACAAACTGAAACGAAAACGCACAGACAAAAATCAAAATACTGTATGTTGCTTCTAATCAGAAGCCAGTTCCACTTACAGAAGGCTGTGTCTGCTGCTAATCGGCAGGCGGCTAAACAGACACTCAAGTGTAAATGAATTATTTAGCACCATTCAAATAACCATCACACTTGTTTTTACTTTTTGGCGAAGGGAAAACAGATGTAAAGTCGATGTAATTATTTGTCACGAATATTTCACCAGTGTTTTTTGTGTCTTCAGGTTTTTCTTTTTTAAGAGTTACAGCTATGCCTCCGACATTTTATTGTCAATAAAAAACAATAAGGTTCTGTGCTGTCTCCTCCTCAATTCTCTTTTCCCCATTACGATTAGATTCTATCCAAACTTGGCGTCTCTACCTATGGGCAGTAAATCTCAAACTGCCCCCTTGATGGGTAGGGGCCCTTCTTCATCCATTGCTCCCCCAACACCTGGCGGAGCAATTCCCCCACCACCACTGGGGACGCCAGTCCCCACCTCTCAGCTAGAGAAGGAACAGCTTTCTCTAGCTCCTCTCAGTCGGATCGGGTCCTTTGGGATTCCCCCTTCTGAGGCTTCTGAGGCATTTTCTGCTTCCGAAGATGAGGTGGAGATCCATGCATCTGCCGAGGATGTGGCCCTCACCAGCTCACTAGAACCGATGATTCTAGACTGATGGCTTGGGACGTCGTGGTGAAAGGTAATCCAGAGATTTAAATCCGTTTATCGCGGCCTTTCAGCAAACAAAAAAATAAAATTCTCCAGTGGAATTGTGGGGAATTTTTCTACCATCTGGCTGAGTTGCAACAATTATTGTGCCACTTCCCTGCGATCTATGAAGCCTTGCAGGAAACGTTGTTTCCTGTTGACCGGACCCCGGCCCTTTATGTTGTCGGGGCTACTATAGGAACGAACTGGCTACTACAGGGTGTCTGGTGGTGTTTGTCTTTATGTCCTCACCACTGCCCCCAGTGCTGTCATGACTCTCCAAGCAACTCAGGAGGCAGTGGCTGTTCGCATATGGACAACTCATGGAATCACAATTTGTTCCATCTACTTTCCGCCAGATGAGGCTCGCTCTCTGACAGATATTTCTGCCTTAGTTGCCCCGCTTCCTCCACCATTCCTCCTCCTGGGGGATTTTAATGCCCACCACCCTTTGTGGGGAGGGACATATACCACAGGTTGTGGTAGGGATATAAAGGTCTTTTAGCACAACATGATATCTGCCTTTTGAACAATGGTGCCCCCCACACAATTAAGTATGGCGTGTGGCACATATGCTGCTATTGATTTGTCTCTTTATAGTCCCAGACTTCTTCAGCTTGTTAACTGGAGAGGCCACGGCGAGTTGCCGAGTGGTCGTCGTCCAGAGCGCACCTCTCCAGAGTCAGCACATTTTCAGTTGTAAGTGAAACCGGCTTCTCACTAGAAGCTACATCTTTTGACTTTTCAGTGCGCTTTCGCTTCAGTTCATTAAAGTTATTGTGTGCTCGCGTTTTTATTTGATTCATATTCACGTTAAATATCTGGTTAGTGTATTACTCTGCCGTGTGAATCGCGTCACTCATTCACCAAAGAAGACGAAACCAATATTCCACAGTTCGAATTACGAACAGAGGCCGTAATGAGTAGTGTAGAAGTAGATATCATCGGAGTAGTGAAGCAACTAAAATCACTTAACAAGAACAAGTCTTCTGGTCCGGACTGTATACCCATTAGATTTCTATCTGATTATGCTGAAGCGATAGCTCCTTACTTAACAGCCAAATACAACTGCTCTCTCAAAGAAGCATCTGTACCAAAAGATTGGAAAATTGCACAGCTCACACCTATATTCAGGAAAGGCAGTAGGAGTAACCCACTAAACTACAGACCTATTTCATTGACTTCAATTTGCAGCAGGGTTTTGGAACATATCCTGTATTCAAATATTATGATTTATCTCAAACAGAACGATCTATTAACCCAAGGTCAACACGGATTTAGAAAATATCATTCATGCAAAACACAAGTAGCTCTTTACTCACACAAAGTGATGAGTGCTATTGACAAGGGTTCACAAATCGATTCGGTATTTCTTTACTTCCAGAAGGATTTTGACACCTTACCTCACAAACGGCTTTTAATCAAATTGCGTGGTTATGGTATATCACCCCAAATTTGCGACTGGATAGGGAATTTCCTGTCAGACAGGACACAGGTCATAGTAATCGATGGTAAGGCATTGACTGAAACAGAGGTGGTATCGGGCATTCCACAGGGTAGTGTTATTGGTCCTCTGCTGTTCCTTATTTATATAAACGATGTAGGGGAAAATCTAAGTAGCTCTCTTAGGTTGTTTGTAGATGACGCCGTCATTTACCGTCTAGTAAAATCACCTGAAGATCAAAACCAACTGCAGAATGATCTGAATAAGATATCAGTAGGGTGTAAAAATTGGCAATTGAGTCTAAATAGTGAGAAGTGTGAAGTCGTCCACACGAGTACGAAAAGAAATCCATTAATCTTTTGTTTACAAGATAAATTAATCAAAAGTGAAGGCCGTAAACTCCACAAAATACCTAGGAATTACTATTACTTCAGACATAAATTGGAAAGAACAAGTAGATAATATCGTTGGAAAGGCAAACCAGAGTCTGCGTTTTATTGGGAGAACCCTTACAAGTTGCAACAGAACTACTTAAAGAGGCTGCATAGCCTATGCTTGTCCGTCCAGTTTTTGAGTATTGCTGCCCAGTGTGGGATCCTTATCAGGTGGGTTTGACGGAGGACATCGAAAGAGTCCAAAGAGGAGCAGCTTGTTTCGTATTGTCATGATACAGGGGAGACAGCGTTACAGAAATGATACAAGATCTGGGATGGGAATCATTTCAACGGCGCTTATCGCTGTGGCGTGGGTTAGTTACAAACAAAACTACAATCACCAACATTCTCCTCCGAATGCAAAAATATATTGTTGACTCCCATTTACATAGGTAGAAATGATCATCAGAATAAAATACGGGAAACCTGAGCTTGAACAGAGAGATTCAGGTGTTCTTTCTTCCCGCGCCCTATTCGAGAACAGAATGGGAGATAAATATTATAACGGTGGTTCGATGAACCCTCTGCCAGGCACTTAAATGTGATTTGCAGAGTACCCCATGTAGATGTAGATAGTAACATAACAGCAGAGCATTAGTAAGACAAATCTTAACATAACTAAAGTGTACTCACAGTAATGAAGTTAGCAAAGCACCACTGTAGTTGACAACTTTAGTGTATTTGTAGTCTATGCTAGGCTGAATCAACAAGGTATTGCGCTCTTCCTGAAATTATGCTGGCTCAGAAAATATTGCAATGTAAAATAGTATGCGTTGAAATTACTAAAAGGATATCAAATATGAAATCCTTAATTTCAGCTGGGGCTTCCGTAAGACTGTAATTTTAGCCTAGAAATCTTGATAATTACGGAAAAATCATAATACTTTGTACGTCTGCATAGGGCCCACAGTGGGAGTTTGCACTTGGGGAGGGTTAGTCCCCAAGGAGAAGGGTGATGATACAACAGTTGCAAATGATGATGTCATACGAATAGGGTGGAGTCGCTCTTATTTCCTTCTCGCCTCAGAGTAAGTCAACTTGTCCAGGATCTTTATATCCATTATTTTTCCACTTCTTATGTAAAGGAGAACAGACCGGCAAGCAAGGTGGACGTTACTGCCCACAGTTCACACACACACAGGAGGTGGGGTGCATGGAGCGTCCGGGTGGGATGGCCACTCTCATTCCCGACATGTGGGGCTGGAAGTACATCAGGAGGACATATGCCTGAACTTCCAGCAGTTAAAGGACCTCATAGGGGGAGAGACGTATGGCTTCACATCACGGCAGTATATCAATACCTTGACCACCTCAGGCAGTGTATTGGCTTCGAAGGCCAAGATAAAACCACCGGTAGCAACACTTTGATCTTTTGGACCCCTATAAACACACTAGACGAAGTGAACACCTTGTCGCTGGAGGTTGGCATGAAGCTTGTCATCGGACAGCGATAGTGAGTCTCTGTGAAAGATCAGACCCTGGATCATGTTGAGAGTTTTATGGGGTGTGATACTAATGGCAACATAACCCAGCTTTTCACAGGCAAGTAGAGCCTTCGACTGAGCTGGTGACGGCATTTGTATAAGGACAGACCCACTTCTCATTTTGGAAAATGAAGTAACCTCACCAAACTTATCCTCGAAGTTCTCCACAAAGGACTGTGGCTTGGTATTCATGAGAGACTCCCCATTGACATGTGTACAAACCAGGTATTGGGGCATGTAAGGCTCAGATCTATTGTGGGCCCTACATTCCTCCCAAGGGGTGGCAAGGGAAGGGAACGATTGGGGGTTATACTGTGGAACGATGTAGTCACTTCTTCCATAATTTGAGATGGCATTTCTGTGTGCACCGACACTATTAATTTTTCGTTTCATTTTTGTCCCACAAGCAGCTAGGGACCTAAAAGTCCACCCAGACAGAGCCCCGCTTGCCGGGGTAAGCCTTGTACAACTGAGGTGCGGCAGGTTTCTCAGAAGTTGCTCAACAGCCATGCATCTCCTTGGCACATAGCACACCTTGAGATTGAGAGGTTTTTTTTTTTTTTATAGAGGTTTGTACTCTCCTTACGACCCAGACGATTAAGCCAAATTCCCCGGACTCTGAAAGGTACAACGTTCCACCTTCGTGACAAACAATGGTCGTTTAAGCACACACAGAGCTTACAGTGTGGCAGACTGTTGGTGCGACACAGCTCAGGACCCCGGGTTCGCCAAGAAATGGAAGGTTTTACTTTATGATTCTTTTTGCGTGTTTCAGGATATTGTGTGTGTGTGTGTGTGTGTGTGTGTGTGTGTGTGTGTGTGTGTGTGTGTGTGTGTGTGTTTCCTTCAATTTTTGTGTTTAGTATGTCCTCATTCATGTCGTCATGGGTTAAAGCAGACAGGCAGTATTGGGACCTTGAATATTGCAAATGCCGCAAGACTCAAAGTTAACCAACTGCCTGTGTGGCGCAATGGATAGCATCACCAATTGCGGTGCTGAAGGTCATCGTTTCAATCCAGTCCCTCGGCAAAAATATATTTCTTTGTAATTATCATTTCCAGAATATTCTACGTGTTCCTTATGTTCACTTGTAATTTCTACTTGTTTCTTATGTTAACTGTTCTTCTAATTTCTGGTATATTCTGTCTGTGTATAAATAGCAGAGCACTCTGCCCAAGAGTCAGTTAGTGCTGCGTGTATGTAAAGTTTGCAATAAACCAGCTTTTAGTACAAGTGCTGTGTTCAGTTGACAACTCTGCCATCGAAGTCAACCTGCTTCTATTTCAACGCGACACAAATATAGGCTAGCAGACAAAGTAATTAACTGTTTAGATAAAACCTTTAGAGATATAACAGTTTGGTATTTAACAATTTGATTTGATTAAAGCCTACAATGTGACAGTCTGCTCTTGTTCCCAGTATCCTGCAAATGTTAGCAATGCCTCAGCTTATATGAAAGCCAAATACAAAAAACTTGTAGTGACACGCTAGTCAGTAGCATCGTCCTAAGTCCAGGTCTGGTTGAGAGATAAGTCTCCTCGTGAATTGACTACAGGTAATTCCATGTCAATTCAACACACCTCTCAAACTGAACCTCTCAGCTTTCTTTCAAATTTGGTACATTCAATGATCCAGACAAGACATGGAAAAATGCCAATTTGCAGGGCTGTATTACAATTGCAAAGACAGCCCTAAAAGTTTGGAACTTGTGCGAAATTTACATGCGTCCGTCTCAACATAAAAGACTGTAACTCTGCTTCTAAGTTACAGCAATGAAAATGGTACGTTTGGAAAGCTAATGAATAGACCTTTACACTGATATGCCACGTGGCAGGTTTCTGAATATTTTTATTCTAAAGGTCATTGACCTTGACTTTTGACATTGCATATCTCAAAACACCCCATCTTCAAATTTTCTGGAAAAAATATATTTTATTGTTCTATTATGTTACTACAAATATGATTAATATCAAGATGGCACACCAAAGCCATCATCCACAAAAATTATTTTGTCAACTTAAGTGCATGGCAACTTGCAGTAAGCAGCTATTAGCTTAAATCCATTTTTTTCTAGAAAACCAGCCACTAGCAGTTACTTTTATTCTGACCAATTCTGTAATATTTCTAGCTGTGAACAGCCAATCAGAGAGACTTATTTAATCACCATTAGACTCGTTTTATTGCTGTGGGTTGTTTGATCAAAGTGCTGTGTACATGTGTTGTAAAGAAACATTTAGTAATAGCATGTAAAAAATGGATTTCAAATCAAAATTGTATTGTTGTAATCCATTTAGCGAAGTCAGTCATGCAAGAGTACAGAAGAATATAAGGAATATTCAGGAGTTGATGATAAACAAATGTCATAATTTATTTTTAGGTGAAAAATTTTGCAGTATATGTAGAAAGAAAATATCAGAAATCCCAACAAGCACTGAAGATTTTGCCTCCATTGAGCCAGGCACTTCCAGTGAAGATTTAAGTGAAGATGAAGTAGCTTAAGATCTGGCACTTGATTCTTGAAATAGTGGCCTTCAGTATTTAGGTGAATCTCCTGTGAAGAAAAAGAGGCTTCAGAGTGAGAAAAAGTACCCAAAGCAAAAAGTGAAGGAAAAAAAATAGCTTCTGTGCTGGAGCATACTTATGTGGCATAACTGGAAAAAGAAGAGTGTGAAAATGGAGAAAGTGAAATCATCACTCAGCAGACAATTCAGACCGTGTGCGCGACAAAATACAAATTTCAACTGTACTTCCAAAGAGCTGGAGTATAAGGAAAACTATGAAAGAATTTTCTGCTTCAGATTACATGGTGCAGAAAGAAAAACAGTTAGTAGCAGAACATGGGATATTGGTGACACCAAATCCAAATCCAGGTAAGACATTATATGAGTAAACCGTTCAGTGTGTGCGTGATTTTTAATGCGATCACGACGTGAGATGTATGATGCCAGGAAGAAAAAACTTTGTATCTGTGAAAGAAAATGGAATTACAGTACATAAGCAGAAGCAGCTAGTGTTGCACAACCTTAAACTCTATTCCTATTTCAAAGATAAATACCCAGATAAAAATGTTGGATTCTCAAAATTTTGTGAGTTGCGACCAGAGCACTGTGTTCTTGCCAATGCCATTGGGACCCATTCTCTCTCTCTCTCTCTCTCTCTCTCTCTCTCTTTTTGCAACAGCGCACAGTAATGGCCCTTGTGTTGGAGTAGCAGGGACTGTAAAGAGATTAGCAAGACTTGTCAGCCTCAAGCGATCTATTGAAAATCATATTCTGACATTAAGACAGTTGTTTGAGTGGTGCAAGAAAAATATTCCTTCATGTATCTTCCATTACACATTGGTTTCCCATCATACCCTAATGAAGATTCGGCCAAGTTGAAACAATATTTCAAAAATACAAGGACAATTTCAGGTACCCATAAGCTTCATTGCTTAATACCTGTTAACAAAGGTTTTATTAAGGATGAAGACATATTCCACTTCTTCACTGAGTAGAGAAGAGTCAGTGATTGCTATGGCGAATGATATGCTGTTAACAGATATATATGAATTTGTTGCCAGTATGTATGACAATCATTGGTGGGTTGCATATGTCTTACAAACTTGTGAAGAAACAGATGAAGTAAAGCTCAACTTCTTGCATCCACATGGATCATCTCCATCATTTGTGTTTCCTGCCAAACCAGACACTTGTGTCATCAGAAAAAGTGACAGTATCACAAGACTCGATCCAGTGACACCAACTGGAAGGGCATACAATCTCCCTGTATCAGATCTGGAAAACATTAACAATTTAGTTGGAGAATTGTGAGGAGAGATCTAATCAATTTTCATTAAAATTTTAACATAAATGGCTCGTAATACCATTATAATAATGCAAACCATATTTTTGTAGAATATTACTTATGGACTGTATTTTATCATAATTTGTGTTTCAAGAAAACTGTCTTGAGCAGTTAAACTGGCAACCCACGCGCAATGGAAATATTCTAGACCTTATAGCCACAAACAGGCCTCACCTTATTAACGATGTCTGTGTAGAGACAGGAATTAGTGATCATGATATCGTCATAGCGGCGATGGTGACCAAAGTTCATAAACCAGTCAAGAAGGCTAGGAGCGTGTTTTTGTTGGGAAGAGCCGACAAGCAAATGTTACGATCGCACTTAGAAAATGAATGGGCATCGTTTAATTCTGGGACTATGGATGTAGAGGAATTGTGGACTAAATTTAGGTGCATTGTTAATAAAGGGTTAGAGAAATATGTACCAGTAAAGATGATTAAGGATGGAAAAGATCCACCAGGGTATAATAATAATGTTAGAAAGCTGCTGAGAAAGCAAAGGCTGTTGCACTCTCGATTCAAAAAAGAACACGCAAATGATGACAGGCAAAAGTTAGTAGAGATTCGTGCGTCTATAAAAAGATCGATGCGTGAAGCATACAATAATTATCACAGCCATACTTTAGCAAAAGATCTTTCCGAGAACCCGAAAAAATTCTGGTCCTATGTAAAATCGATAAGCGGGTCAAAGCCCACTGTCCAGTCACTAGTTGATCATTCCGGGGCAGTAATAGAAGAAAGCAAACAGAAAGCTGAAGTTCTAAATTTAACTTTTAAGAAATCTTTCACGCAGGAGGACCGCACAAATATACCATCATTTGATCAACATACTAATTCCGAAATGGGGGACATAGCAATAGGTATTTCCGGTGTAGAGAAGCAGCTGAGAGAGCTAAATACGAAAAAGTCTGCTGGTCCGGATGGAATACCAGTTCGGTTTTACAAAGACTATTCTGCGGCATTGGCCCCCTACTTAGCTTGCATTTATAGCGAATCTTTAATTCAGCGCAAAGTTCCTAGTGATTGGAAAAAAGCGCAGGTGACTCCCGTGTATAAGAAAGGAAAGAACTGACCCATACAATTACAGGCCAATATCATTGACATTAGTTACCTGTAGAATTTTGGAGCATATTCTCAGCTCGAATATATTAAATTTCCTTGAGACCGAAAAGCTTCTTTCTATGAATCAACACGGATTTAGGAAACATCACTCGTGTGAAACTTTGCTTGCCCTTTTCTCACATGAAATCTTGAGAGGCATGGACGAAGGGCAACAGGCAGATTGTGTTTTTCTCGGTTTCAAAAAGGCATTTGACGCGGTGCCGCACTGCAGACTGCTAACGAAGATACGAGCTTATGGAATAGGTTCACAGATTTGTGACTGGCTGGAAGACTTCCTAAGTAATAGAACGCAGTACGCTGTTCTCGACGACTGTATAGTCAGGCGTGCCCCAGGGGATTGTGATTGGACCGCTATTATTTTCTATCTATATAAATGATCTGATGGACAGAGAAAGTTGTAATTTGCGGCTGTTTGCTGATGATGCTGTGGTGTATGGGAGGGTGTCGTCTGTAACTGACTGTAATAGTATACAGGTTGACTTACACAAAATTTCTAGTTGGTGCGAAGATTGGCAGCTAACTTTCAATGTAGAAAAATGTAAGGTGATGCGCATGAGTAGAAAAAACAATCCTATAATGTTCGAATACAGCATCAGTAGTGAGCTTCTTGATGCGGTCGCGTCGTTCAAATATCTAGGCGTAACATTGCAGAGCGATATGAAATGGAACGAGCATGTAAGGACAGTTATGAGTAAGGCAGACAGCCGACTTCGGTTTATTGGGAGAATTTTGGGAAGATGTACTTCACCTGTAAAGGAGACCGCGTATAAAACGCTTGTACAACCATGTCTTGAGTATTGCTCAAGTATTTGGGACCCGCAGCAGATCGGTTTGAAGGAAGACATAGAGGCGGTTCAGAGGCGAGCAGCTAGATTTGTTACCTGTAGGTTCGACCAATGCGCGAGTGTCACGGAAATGCTCCAGCAACTCGATTGGGGATCGCTGGAAGAAAGACGACGTTCTTTTCGTGAATTTCTGTTAAGTAAATTTAGAGAGCCGGAATTTGAAGCCGAGTGTAGTACGATCTTGCTGCCGCCTACTTACATTTCGCGTAAAGATCACAAAGACAAGATAAGAGAAATTGGGGCTCGTACGGAGGCATATAGGCATTGTTTTTCCTCGTTCAATTTGGGAATGGAATGGGAAAGGAAATGCCTAGTAGTGGTACAGTGTACCCTCCGCCACGCACCTTACGGTGAATTGCGGAGTATGTATGTAGATGTATATGTGAGCTGCCTTCTTCATTTTGGTACCAGTAGTGTATTGATGCCGACAAAATAATTTTTTTGGGAATGATGCCTTTGGTGTGCCATCTTGATATTTACCATATTAGTAGTAACATAATGGAACAATGAAATATATTTTTTCCAGAAAATTTGAAGATGGGATGTTTTGAGATATTCAAGGTCAAAAGTCAAGGTCAATGTCGTTTAGAATAAAAATACTCAGAAACCTGTCATGTGGCATATCAGTGTAAAGGTCTATTCATTGGCTTTCCAATGGTACCATTTTCATTGCTGTAACTTAATTAGAACCAGAATTAGTCTTTTATGTTGAGACAGACACATGTAAATTTCGCACAAATTCCAAACCTCTAACTTTCTTCGCAGTTGTAATACAGCCTTGCAAATTGGTATTTTTCCAAATCTGAAAGAAATCTGAAATGGTCAGGTTGAAAATGTTACTTTACTGCATTGAACTGACATGGAATGACACCTAGATGGTAAAATTTTACTTACCGTCTCGGGGGTGTGGTGTACTAATGTTGGCAAATCGAAATTCACAATACAGGTGGTGAGCATGGGAGCAGGGCGCATGACGTCCAGGTATTTAGCACCCGGACGAAAACAGAGTGAGACAAGTGTCAAACAAGATAAAAGACAAGCTAATTAAATGATGGCAAAACATTCACATCAAAGTTACCAAGAGAGGACTAGGTAGATTAGCACGGCTGGCTGAACACAGAAGGAGGAACTCAGCCAGCCACTCAGCATCAAACTAAGATCTCCAACCTAAAACCTTAGGTCAGAGTGCAGACACTTCACAAAATCTTAAAACCTTTTTCACACTCGTCTTGTCATCAGCTAAAAGAGGGCAGATCACCACTAAGTTTGCTTCTGTCCTGCCGCTGGATGGAGTAAGAGTTGGTCTGGTATGAGCCGTGGCATCCTCTCATCTGCGTACAGGCTGATCAGCGATTGTAGTGCGCTAAGTGAATCGGAGCAGATAAGAAACAGTGTGTTCCGAACATGCCGCATTTCCTGCAATGCCATCAAAATCGTGTGAAGCTCTGCTGTGAAGAGAGAGAAGGCTGTTGGGAGGCAAATCATAGTAACATGGTCTGGGAACACCATGGAAGAGCCAAGGGAATCCCCGAGCTTTGAACCATTGGTGTAGGCCACCGTAAAATCATGATGCCTATCTAAAATTTTGAAAAAACTCAGTGATATGTAAAATCAGGAATGCAACCTTTCTTAAAACTGTGTAAGTCTAAGATAATGTTGGGCCGCCAAAGGGGCCACGGAGGAAATATGCTCCAACCCTGATGTAAGATGTTAAAATCAGGTACACCCATCTGTGAGAGACAATCCTTCATGCGAATCCCAAAGGGTCGTGTTGCCCGTTGCCGAGTATGAAACAACCCAGCCATAGGCGGCCGAGCTACACTATGGTATGCAGGTGCGTGTGGCATTGACAATGTTTTGTATCCCTGATGCCCCAGGTGAAGTTGTCGCCTGATGGACAGTGGCGGCTCAGCAGACTCAGCACAAAGGCTCTAGTAGCCAGCCGAATCCTTTTTGTGGTGCACCACATCAAGCATCTTCAAATAAGAGGGTCTGGCAGAGCCATCCACCATGAATCCACAATCAAGGCAAGATCGCACGAATGCCCGATAAAACCAAAGCAGACAGGTTCTATCTGCACCCCACGAATTGTGGCTAAGACATTTTAAAATACTCGGGGCCTTGTTTCTTTAGGTCCTTGAGGTGTGGCAACCACGTGAGTTTTGAGTAAAAAATTAGACCCAGAAATCTCACTGCTTCATTAAAATGTAGGACAGTGTCCCTCATCCTTGGTTCTGTTAAGTTCAAAATAGAATGGGAACAGTTAAAAAGAACACACATAGACTTCTCGGTCGAAAATTTGAAACTACTCTTCTTCGCACCCTCATCCAATCATTGAAGAGTAAGTTGCAACTGACAAGTGGTCATTGCAAGGCTAGAAGTCATCAACAAATAACGAACACTGAACAGGACTTTGGACAACAGACGTAAGACACTTAATTGCTGTGGCAAACAAAGTCACGCTTAAAACACTACCCTGAGGAACACCGTTCTCTCGCTCAAAACGATCCGAGAGCACGTCACCGACTCAATACCTAAAATAGCGTGGAGAAAGAAAGGACACAAAAAAGAGGTGGAGGCTTCTACGAAAACCCCATTCATGGAGCTGCCTGAGGATAAGATGCGTCCAAGTAGTATCGTAGACTCGTTCGATGTCAAAAAAGATACCCAAAAGGTGCTGCCAGCGTAGGAAAGCCTCTTGTATAGCCGTTTCCATGAAGGTCAGGTTATCAAAGGTGAACCGATATTTCCTGAACCCACACTGGAAACGATAAAGGAGTTGCTTGGATTCTAACATCGAGATGAGGCAGTGGTTGACCATCAGTTCTAAGGTTTTTCCTATGCAGCTAAAGAGGGCTATGCTACTATAACTACTCGGGCTCGTACGGTCCTTTCCTGGTTTTAAAATAGGAACTAAAACTGTTTCACACCATGAGTCGGGAAAATAACCTGACACCTAAACAACATTAAAAAGTGAGAAGAGGAGTGTTCTGTTCTGTAAGGTGTCATAGCATACTATAATGTATCCTGTCATGTCCAAGGCACTTATCACGAACTGCAGACAAAGCAGAATCTAGCTCCCACATGGAGAAAGGGCAGTTGTATTCTTCTGCAGTGGTGGACCTGAAGTCCAAACTGCCCTTCTCAGCACCCATCCTGTGGCGCTGGAAAGTAGGATCCTGCTGGGCAGTGGAGGTTACAGTGATGAAGTACTCCGCCATAGTCTGCACTATGTCTCGTGGATCGGTGTGGAGAGTACCATTCACCACAATAGCTGCTACTGGGCTCAGTCCTCCTCTTCCAGATATCCTCCTTATGGTCTTCCATGCTTTAGTGCTGGGCGTGGAACAATTGACAGAATTCAGGAAGTGCTGCCATGTCTTCTTAATCTCTTTTATAACTCTGACTTTTTGCCTCGATAACCAAAAGGCTGCGAGATTCTCTGCAGTGGGCCGGCACTTGAATTTTCGCAGAGCCGCTCGTCTCGCCTGTATTGCAGAGCGACATTCTTCAGTCCACCAAGGGACAGGGTACTGTTGTAATTGACCCGTGGACTGGGGAACGGATGCTTCAGCAGCGCGATGGATCACTTGTCTAATATGATCCACCCATTTCTGGACAATATCACATTTTACAAATGCAGACATTTGGCTGAACAAGGTCCAGTCTGCCTGATGAAGCACCCATCATGGCAGGATTCTGGCTGATACCACTGTGTCTGGTAGAGGAATCCAGAGAGGTAAATGGTCACTGCCATGTAGATCATCGCTCACTTCCCATTGAGCAGAGTGGGCAAGTGCTGGAGAGGACAGCGAGAGATTAATAGCAGAGAATGACCCTGTCACAGCACAGAAGTGTGTGCTCTGACCTGCATTTAGTAAGTGTGCACTGGACAACAAAATTATCCTCTCAATTGCTCTACCCCTGGGGCAGAGCCCCAAAGCCCATTGTGTGCGTTAAAATCACCGCACAGGATGAATGGCGGGGGAGCTGAGTGAGAAGATCATGGAGGGCATTCTCATCAACTGCATGATGTTGGAGCAGGTAGAGCAAATATATAGTCAAACGGTGCCGCAAATATACAGACACCGCGACTGCTTGCAGGCCTGTAGTGAGCGAGACAGGTGAGGAGTGGTAGGTAGCATTGACGAAAATAGCCACCCCACCTTTAGCTCTCACACCAGTTAGGTCATCCTTTCGGTAGAGGAAATATCCACGTAACTTAGGGGGAGTCTGTTTCTTTAAAGCAAGTATCTTGAAGACAACACACATAGGTCTATCCCAAGTCAACAACCGCAGTTCCTCCACATTGGTGCACGTTCCACTGCAGTATGGGAGCCATCTTAACGGAGACTGTATACTGACTCTTTCTCTCTCTCTCTCTCCATTGAGAAGGGGAGACTGACCTAGCTGAAGGTTCAGTCTTGGGGAGTGATGTTTGCCCCTGAGGGACATCCAGCTCCATAATCTCTGGAACAGAGTCAGAAGGGAGGTCAGGTTGAATGACATCTACAGAATCAGATGATTTAGTATTTGCTTTAACCTTTTCTTGACTTTTCCCTGATGTCTTTCGGCTTTGCAACCTTCATGTTCGTGACAGCAGGAGTGGATAGGTCAGGGATGACCTTCGGAATGGCCTCTGGCTTTGAAGGTGCCAGGGCCTGGCCAATGGCCTCTGCCGGGGAGGGTGACGAAGGCTCTGTAATGTTGACTCCAGTAGCTTTTTCTGATGTGTGTTGCAGGAGTTCGGGTTCTGGAATAACTGCAGCCTTGCAGGTGCACTCATAGTTGTTGGTACAGACACTAGTGACGTTCGTATGGGTGGAGACATCAACTTTGGGAACTGGCTTTTGGACAACAGTAGCAAAGGACGTGACAAAGGAAGCAGCTTGCACGGCATTAAAGATCTTTTTTGTCTCACCGTAGGAAATTCGTTTGGTAGTTTTGATTTCCTGCACTTTTGTCTCCTCCAAATACACTGTGCAGTCCCTGCTCCAGACTGGATGTTCCCCAGAGCAGTTGTCACTTTGCAGGCGGTGTGCATTCGGCTCCCTCATGGGCCCCGAACCAGTGACAATTAAAATATCGCATATGGTTGGGTACATAGGGCCACACCTTTAATCTAAAGACTCCTCCTTTTACATACTCCAGCAGCTTCGGATTATTAAAGGTGAAAATGAAGGACTCAGATTTTAGAAGTCCCCCATCCACCCTTTTCATGATGTTCTGCACATCCACAATTCCTTCAGAGGCCCAATCCTCCTTAAGTTCTTCATTTGGAATATCAACAAGATCATGACAAGAGACCACACCTTTGCTATGGGTGCTATGCATCTCTGTCTCTCTCTCTCTCTCTCTCTTATTCCCCAAGGCACTTCTACATCTACATACATACTCTGCAATTCACCGTAAGGCGCGTGGCGGAGGGTACACTGTACCACTACTAGGAATTTCCTTTCCTATTCCACTCCCAAATAGAAAGAGGAAAAAAAGAATGCCTATATGCCTCCGTGCAAGCCCTAATTTCTCTTATCTTGTGTTTGTGATCTTTACGCGAAATGTAAGTAGGCGGCAGCAAGATCGTGCTACACTCAGCTTCAAATTCCGGCCCTCTAAATTTACTCAACAGAAATTCATGAAAAGAACATCGTCTTTCCTCCAGCGATCCCCAATTGAGTTGCTGGAGCATTTCCGTGACACTCGCGCATTGGTCGAACCTACCAGTAACAAATCTAGCTGCTCGCCTCTGAACTGCCTCTGTCTTCCTTTAAACTGATCTGCTGTGGGTCCCAAACAATTGAGCAATAATCAAGACGTGGTCGTATAAGTGTTTTATACGCGGTCTGCTTTACAGGTGAAGTACATCTTCCCAATAAACCGAAGTCGGCTGTCCACCTTACTCACAACTGTCCTTACACTTGGCATTTGTAAGGTTTACCACTTGTTGGGAACTAGAAGTTTCGACCGACAGGGTAACATTTCTCAACGGTTTCACAGACTTCAAATCTCCTGCAATGCCCTCTAAACCCTTTTGAATGTAGAAGGGCGAAATCTTTCGGAGCAGCCGCTCTGCGGCCGTCCAGAAGCTTCTAGACGCAGGGCTGCAACTATATAAGCAGGTCGCCTTGCCAACACCGGCAATCAGTGATTTTACCCCTGATGACAATGGTGGAGCTTGCCATCAAAAGCTCAAGGATTCTATCCGACGCGACGCAGCTAGTAAACCGAGAATCTTTTATGGAACTATGCCATCAGGAAAGACTCCAAGGATACTAAAAACACATTCTGTACAGCAGAATGTGCTCTGTTACTCTTTAACATGCTCGTATTACAGAGACCTGTGCCTGAGGACTGCCTAAGCGAGCCCTCTTGTTGGAGTGGGTGTTTGTTCCCCCCAGTGGTACACCCATCCCGCTGGAAGGGGGAAAAGCAGAGGAAATATTCATGCTGCTCCCACGAGCAGCCAGGGAAATGAATGTCCGTCTAGACAGAGCCCCGTGTGCCTAGATAAGCCTTATACAACTGAGGTGCGGCAGTATCCCCAGAGGTTGCTCGCTAATGATTGTTCCACTTCAACAGCCATGCATCCCATCAGCACGTAGCACACCTTGGGATTGAAGGGTTTGTTGTACAGGCTTGTACCATCCTCGCAACCCGGGCGGTCAAGCCAGGATCCCCATTCCCTGGTACACACAGCGTTCCACCGCCACACCACACGGCGGTCACTGAAGCGTGCCCAGAGGTTACGGTGTCTAAGATGACTGGCGGAATTTACCAGTTCCCAGCTCAGGACCTGGGTTCGCCAAGCCCATACTCAGCAAATTAATGCTGAGCCCCTGAGGGGTTCACAATACAGCCCATCTGCTTTGACCAATGACGTCATATCTGAGTTAAAGATGATAGTTTGTTTATAAGCAGAAAACAGATTATAGATTATGATTTTGTGTTTAAAAAATGATCTGTAGGTTATTTCTGATGGCTAAGTACAGGTCAATAGAGAGGTTTTTTTTCTCCCCCTTCCGCCAAAGGCGTGAATCTTTGGGCCAAGACCTGTTATCGATGGTACACTGTTGTGGTGATCTGTAATTTACAAGGATAATCACAGATCATTTAATACCTACAATACATAAATATGACAACATTATCCCTTATGTTTATATTCACTGATAGTGTTTGTTTTGCTATTTGGCGTATCTACAAAGCGTATCTTGTCAAACTGAGATATGACATAAATGGTCAAAGTCGGCGGGGTTGCATCGCAGTCTTCAATTATGCCGAATAATCATTCGTGTTAAGCGTGAAATTAATAATGAATGTTATTCCTGCTTTATGGTTAACAGGTTCTTATATGTACCCTTCTCAAGTACAGCTATCAAATGTGAAACCAGGGGGGAAATAAAGGTTGTGACAAAGAAGCCCTATGTTGTGTTGAAATACAAAATTTGTATCTCCCACAATTCTAACTAAAACACTGTATTTATTGGCTACCCAATTCAGCTGTTCTGCCATCTTTGATTCCCATCATTGCTCGCAGTACACATAATTAACTTACATATCAAGGTAAGAACATCCTCTGTAAACTTTTACCTCTGATTTTATAGAGTGACATCTGAAAAACGATACATGCACAATGTTTTCTATATGAGGTTAATAACACAACATAAGTTAGTGGATGGGAATTCTCTGCGCTAGTTGTAAACACCCTAGCCTTAGTTATAAACTATGCAAATTTTCTGCTTCAAGTGCCACAACAATCTTCCAGATGTCAGCTGTTACTCGGAGAAAGCTTTTCTATCATCTGTAAGTTAGAAGAGCCTCTCGGTTACCCCAAAGCGGAAACGCAAATCCACTGCTTAATGTTGTGTCAGCATGTTAACTGTGGTTTGCCAGCTCCCCATTTGCATTCTATTTTACCTTAATAGTATAAATTTTATGAGGCTAATGTGGTTCCTCCTAATACGTGGCCTATGTAAGATATTTTTTAGACATACAGCGTTTTATGAGTTTTCACTTTCTTCACGCTTCTCTTAGAACATCATTTATCATCATATATCTATTGAGGGTATTTACAGCATACTTCTGTGCAACTACATTTCAAATGCTGCAAGTCAAATGTTTATGGAGCTTATGAGACTTCACTGCAGTTCATTCGTCCCTAAACGTACAAACTAACTTATACTAAAGACAACACAAATATCCATATGTCAGAGGGAGGATTCGAACCTCCAACCCAGGAGGTCGAGCGAGCCGCAACATGGTGCTCCAGACTGTTCGGCCATTCCCGTGCGGCGCTGCAAGTCAATTTGATAGTAGGCCTAGTTACTTTTATATTACGCAAAGGTCTGCACCATATAACAGTACTAACCAGTTGCAGTACTTTCTTAACCTCTGGCTGCTCTTCAGATTTAGTTGATTATCACAGAACAGAGAACTCATGTTTCAGAAAGTGATTATATATAGCCAGAGCTATCAAATATTCTAAAGGAAACAATTATCACTTCAACTGTCACTGGAATTTTTCTTTATTTGTAGCAGTTCTTTGTTAAGTGCTGTAGACGCACACAGTGAATGCCTTATGGCATCTTACAGTGTAATAGACAAGGCGTCACTGAAGACCAGGATACTACCCGTAAGCTTTGACCCAGGACATCAACATGTAGGAAAACCCATATATGGGATAATATCTTATTACTTAGGTATTGTAGACAAATAATTTGTGGTTATCTTCATAAATTACAGATTAAAGCAACAGAATGTACCACTGATCACAGGTCTCAGCCCAAAAATTAGCACCTTCGGCGATCACTTGCAGGGTAAAAAAAGAAAAGAAAGTATCTCTGTTAACCTGATGTGTGAAGGTACAGATAACTTTTTAAATACAAAATCTATCATCTATGTTCTGCTTGTAAACAAACGGCTCAGCTGAAGACGGGGATACCACCTGTCAGCTTTGACCCGTGATGTCATTGCAGTGCGGTAATTTTGAGGTGCGTGCGTGTTTGTAGAAAGCGTGAGTAATTATGTGGTGGCTGAGTTAAAGACAATAGTTTGTTTACAAGCAGAACAGAGTACAGATTATGATTTTGTGTTTAAAAAGTGACTTGTAGCTTCTCTCTCATGGTTACGTGTAGGTTAACTGAGTGATTTTTTTCACAAGTGAGTACCGAAGGCATGAATTTTTGCACTGAGACCTGTGATCAATTGTACATTCTGCTGTAATTATTCACATATGACTTGGAAATTTTAAAAGCTAAAAATTATCCAGATTCAATTATAACAACTTCTAAAAACATGAAAAGTGCAAATCTCGACAGTATTTTAAAGTCAAACTTCAGAGGTACATCCTAGAAAGAACTGCCTGTCTGCAGTGCAAATGTTGCAACGCCTCTGCTACTATGGGCAGAGTATACAAAATGTGAATAACTGATTATGGTAACATGGAAAACCTACCTAATGACAATGTCAAAATACAATATCTGAAACTAAAACATCACTATTAGCTACAAAAATTAGCTGTTCTGATATCTTATCTTCCCATCATAACTTGCAGTAGCATTATCAACACAAACATCATGGTAATTACATTTTCTAGAACTTAGTGAATGCCACAAAAGGCAAACTACGGCTATATACTATATGTGACACACAAACATAAATTGCATAATAAAGAAAGCTATGAAACTGTTTTTCCTTTTGGCTTACCAAGAGTGGCAGACCACTTCACAGTTATTGTGAAACTACGTGGTGATATAGAATGCAACCATATGGATTATCTTGTTTAATTCTATAATTTGTACTTGAGCCATCTGATGATGATTTGGTGGTTGTAGGCTAATTATAAGTAGTTATGGGAACAAATAAACAACTTCGGCAGCAGTTGTGGGGATGATAATTATCTTGTTCATAAGAGTTCAAGTACACAGTTAATTCTCCTATTGCTCTCATTCGACAGTAGTACAGAGTAAAAAGGTAATACTAACAGTATTATCATGCTGTTAGCCATAGTCTTCATGACAAGTATTCAAATAAAACTAAGGGTAAGTTATCAATGGAAAATAAATAACCGTTTCTCAACAGTAAGATAGCTGACTTCCAGACAGTCCCAAAGGCTACACACAATTAAGACAACTGGTAACTCAAACAGGGACACACACTAAAGGAGCTGCAGTAAGATAAAGGAATTTGTTGTGTATAGAGAATAAAAATTCTAATAGGAAGTAATTCAAGTAGAAAATGGTTATTGTCAAAGTCAATTTTTCAATTCAATTGTTTGTAAAGATTATGGGACTTAACTATGGGGTCGTCAGTCCATAAACTTACAAACCACTTTACATTGAAGGCAAACATACAAGACCGAGGGGCGATTCGAACCATCAACGAGTCAAATGTTAGACTCATTACAACAACAAATAAGGAAAGAACACTGCCCAAACTAACACAGTTACCCTACATCAATCAGCAATAAAATGGAACCCTGTAAATGCGTCTGGAATTATTAACATAATTCTTGCATGTTGCATCACTAATAAACCAAATATGCGTGCCCTTTAAACACAGAAACAACAAAATGACTGGCAGGAATTAGTCAAGTATTCGACTTTTCAATGAAATATACATTACTCTTTAAAAAATTATAATATACTACAATTTATAAGAATAAATTTGTATTCATTGTAAAGCTTGTGACATTCCTTCCTATGAACTTACAAAATAGGTGACACTAGCGGGCTAACGCACAAGGACGCGCTTCATTTATAGGAAGAAACATAATTCACTACATATAACCAATTGATATATAACGTCAGGTAACAATAGCGTTCGATTTGTGTTGTTCCTACGAAATACATATAACAATGCCTACCTTCTTTCCAACCATATTTCGCCATTTCACGTTTGGCAAACTCCATGATTAATAACTTGAGTCCTGTATCTGTTTAACGCGCAGACGAATCACTCAAAATTTTAAACTAACACGCAAGACACTATCTGTAGTTGTATTAGTTTAATAGGTGTCAGCAACATGTCTCTGTTTCATTGCCCTGCATGTGCAACCGAGAACCAACCTCCTCCTTATGTTTCACTTATTCCCTCACATTGAACACCAAACAACAACAAACATCCACACCCCGCGGCCCCACGCGCACTTCACTACAACTTCAAAGGTAACAATAAAGCCAGAAACCAAAGATATTCTTCTCATACATGTCTCTAGGAACGCGCGCACGCTCACACACACGCACACAAAACAAAAGTAAAGGATTAAATAAATTACGCACTAACGAATTCTTTTATCCAAATAGCTGAAGAGATTGACAAACGATAGTAACTTATTTAAAGAAATTGCAAAGCGTTCGTTTGGAAAAATAGATGCCTTGTGTTTAATGAAAGCAGATATCTGATTTTCAAACGGGTTGTAATTTTAACAAAGGCAAGCATTCCCAAAAAGGAGGTAACCTAGATTCTTCACCTTTAAATAATATGATACAGAAGTTTTAAACACTACAGCTAAATATACAGTAATTTTATTGATTAAAACCAATTACTATATCCTTTAAAATATTCTGAGCACGTTTTGGATCGGTAGAATCAAACTTTTATGCAATACTACATTGCATTTCCGTTTGTAGCTAAGCTCTGTCAATGTTACGTGTGTGTCAAGGGCACACATTCAGTAGTTTTGCAACAAATTACAAATTATAAAATACAACAATAACAAGAACTGGAGATGTGTTATCCAAATTTGTTTGGGAGATAACAAGTTTTACAATAACGACACAATGCAACACATAATCCCATGTGAAGTGAGGCAAATGATGAATTCAGTATTATGTGTTGCTACAATGTCTGGCTATAACCGCTACTACACACCTGAGTCTTTTCAATCAAAGAGTCTATGTATATGTTGTTGAGGTATAGCAGTCCACGTTTCTTTCACAATTTGCAAAAGTTGATCTAGTGTAGCTGGAGGTGGTGTATCCCAGGCCAGTTGTCTCTCAGTCATCGATCAGACATTTTCAATGAGCGAGAGATGGGGAGAACATGGTGGCCAAGGCACCAATGCAAACAATGGGGGGTGGAGAAGTCTTGAAAATTGCAATGTCATGTTTGGTTGTGCAGTACCACTCCCAAGCATAATACCGGGTGGGTGCAGGACGAGCATGGGAATGCATAAGGCAACAGCTCGATGGTTTCTCACTGTAGTGTCTCAGGACTCTAATGCAACCATCTTGGTAGTGTAGGCAAAATCGAGAAACATCAGTAAACCCAATGTCAAGCAATTTCGCTTTTCATCATGTCAGTGCCAGCTCAAAAGTCTGTGACGTTGACTCAGTGGAAAATGCAGAAATGGACGCCTTGTGGATAGTTCACTCCACTGCAAATCAAATCGAATGGTGTAAGCAGACGCTACTTAATTTTCAGCAGCCGGAATTTTTTGTAATGTGATTCGTGATTGGGATTAGCACTTCATCAGTCCTATGTGCAAAATATACTTGATATCCCATGTAGAAGTGTCAGGTGGGTGCAGTCATTCTCGTTTGTCTGTCGTTCCCCCAATCTTCATCAGTGTTACTTGGTTTTGACCGACACGATCGCCGATATCTCTGAAGAATAATCTACAGTCCTTAAAGGCAACTATTCTTTCTTGGTCTTACTCCAAACTGTGCTTGAAAGATGCTCATTGTCTTACTGAAGGGGCTTACACAAAACAATTGCATGAAAGGGAAATATATAGCGCTTGCATGTGGCACTGATAACGCCCATGAAGTGCACTTTAGCTGAAATGCTAATTATGTGCATTTCTTGTTGCTAAAAATGCATGCTGCAAGTGGCACATAATTTGGATTCTTCCTTCATGGTGCTGCATTTTTGATGAGCAGAAGATGATTGTCAAATCCTAGATTGGACTGGTAAAACCTAGGATTTACCATTGGTAAAAGTCAGAAATTTCCTCTTACATGTATACATTTTGAATCTTTGCAAAGAGACATTGGTAAATTTCAGCACTTACCTATATGAACTGTTAAAAACTGTATTCATTAAAAAAATCACCTTAGCATTTACTGAAATAGCTTGTATTGATTCTAAAATGCCAAGAAAGGTGCCAAGAGGCTACATGTCAACAAATGGTAATGAAAGCTTCAAATGTACAGTACAAAAGAATTTGTGACACGTCTTTACAACATCTGCACTTCCCAGTGTTGCAAAGGTCCAATACCTTCGACAGTCAATTACTTTATATTTACCTATGCTAGTACAAGAAAATTTTAATGCACAGTGTGTCATTCGTTATCTCATTTAGGGCACCTTTTCCGTACATGGAAAAGAAGATGGGTATAAAATTCGTATACACACATTACCCAGACAAACTTGGATTAGGGTAGTGACTTTTTCTTTGTTAATGTTTCCACCAATGTATCTTGTCATATCTCAAATGTAGAAATATTTACCCCTGTCAGTGTACTTGGTTAAGTGATATAACCCATCTGAGAAGATTATTACATTCACATTGGTTTGCTGTTAGGGCAATATTACCCTAAACACACACTCATTAATCGTCACATATTCGGAAATTACTATCCAAATATCTGTTTCGTCCTTTATTTTCTGATCAGTTGGAAATGTAAATAATACAGAATTCTAGAAAATACATTTAATTTATTCAGAGAAGTACATTTAAAATAGAAAGATGAAAAAAAAATCCAAGTTCTGAAGGAAAACTGAACCGTCAACTCCTTTCCATGTAGTTTCGAAGTCAACCATACTATCTGTTATGCTAAGACATCATGTATACCATAAAGTGAGTTAGTAGTGATTGTCATGATACTCAAAGATTTACCTTCTTGATTTATTACAAACCAATATTTATTTGTAAATAGAAGTTTTTTGACAAGTCTTAACACTTTGACTGCTGTGGACGTCTATAGACGCAGCTTCTCGCCCTTCCCCTGGTGCTGCGGACGTCTATAGTCACGGCTCCGCCCCTTCTCTTGGTGCTGTGAACGTCCCCAGGCACGTGGCTGGGAATTTCCATCAGTGCTGCTGACATGTTCAGATGTGCCGGGCCCCGCTCCCTGTGTGCTGTGGACGTCTCCAGACGCAGAGCTGTATTTCTGCACCGTTTCAGTAGCTATAGAGAGTTTTGGCCGCATATTTCGAACGTACATCGACGCTCACTGCTGCGATCCTTCGTTGTTGATTTGTTTCCCATTTTGTGTTTTTTGTTAGTTTCGATTATTTCATGTCACTGAAATAAAGACATTTTGGAGATACTAGAAGCGACAGTGAATGTACATATTCCAGAGTATTTGCTCTGGTACACCAGTAAAACCGATTTGTTTTATCTGATACAAACTGTAACGATTCTTCTGACATAAATCATAAAAAATGATAGAATACTTTAATCTTGAGAGAGTTGACATGTGTGCCCCGAAGCAGAGTCATCAAACAAATGTATTAATGGAATAAAATTTGTTTTACAATTTCTTACTGAATATGGCGCACAAAATTATTTTCTTTATTATTCTTATGAGACCATGTGTAGTTGTAGAAGATGGCCTAATTTCATTTATTTTAACAAAATATTGCACCAGATATAATAGCTCAAAGTCGCCAGAAATTCACACTCAATCTGAACAACATTGCGCATGTAGTCAAACCAGTGTTTATATCTCATCAAGTATTATTTAGACGATTACCACACATTACCAACGTTCATAGAGGACATATGCGAATGTTCATATAAAATCTCTTCAAAATCTATGATGGCCAAGGGGGACAATGTTCCGAAAATAGTGACCACGAAACGGTTTGGAAAAGAGCACATCTTAATGTCACATTTGACTGGAAAGAAAACGATTTCTAGCCCTTAAACAACGAATTTGATGACTCGAGTGTAGGACACAAATGTCAACAAGATGTTTGGCATACTTGTAGTCCCTCAGATATAAATGCTGAACTTAAGAGAATTTGTTGGGCACGGATTTTTTTCTGGCGACTTTGCTTAGCATTTTCTGGCTGAATATGGCTCACAAAATTATTTTCTTTATTATTCATAAGAGAAAGTGAGTAGTTGTACACGCTGGCCAAGTTGCATTTATTTTAACAATATAAATGTAAGTCTCCAGAAATTCACGCTCACTCGGCGCAACTTTGCAAAAAAATCTTCAAATGTTTGTTAAGCTTATGGGACTTAACTACGGGGACATCAGTCCCTAAACTTACAAACTACTTATGAACTACTTACGAACTAGGACAGCACAAATATCCATGCCCGAGGGGGGATTCGAACCCCCGACCGTAGTGGCCGTGCTGACCGTGACTGGAGCGCCTCAGTCACCTCGGCCACCGCGGCCAGCCGCAAGTTTGTGCATGAAGTCAAACAAGTGACTATACCTGATCCAGTATTAGTTCGATGATTGCCAAACATTACTAATATTCATAGACAACATATGTAAATGTTCATATTAAGAAGTTCTCGAAATCCATGATGATTGCGCATCAAACTGTTTCAAAATCAGGCCATTTGATGTGGAATGGCCAACAAGCAGTCTCAATGTGTATAATGTCTGTGTAGTAATACATCTGCAGATTCAAAGCCACAGATCACACTCAGAAGGTGGGACAGCCACGACCGCCCATGGCTGCAGGAATATTCAGCACAGGGCGAGGTCAGCTGATCAGCTGGCTCAGCCGCCTGCAACAGGCCGTGGGGACACCTGAGCATAGGTAGCACGTTTAGGCGGCCGCAAGGGCGCGCGCAACACAACAGATGCTTGGCGCCAGCAGCTAAAGGGTTAAAGCCTTCACAAGGGCACACTACAAGTCCAGTTCACCATTTCTAAATATGCTGAATTGAAAATGATGTCTGCAACTTCGTATCAATAATTCTACTTTTGCTGTATGATGTATATAGTCTCTGGTCCTAATCGGAAGTGATATTTTTTTTTCTGCAACACACACTTTTGGCAACCGCTTGGTGTACACTAATTCCTTCTCTTCCTATTTCTTCGACCTTAATAAAATTTTGCTCGCAAAATATAAATGGTTCGTAGTGTACAGTGCCTTCAATATGCCTGCTTTGAAACCAAGCTGATAATATTTCTCATACCGAATATTTGTAACTGATATTATTGAATTTGAATCAATTTTCGCCTGATCTACTTCCAGTACTTTAATTCGCACATTCTGTCCTCTTCAAGGTTATGGAATTTTGTTACACGAGGCTGCTTTCATTTCATTTGCTTGCAGCTGAAGACATTGCTTTACTTGAAAAAAAAATGGAAAATAAGGTTAGTTGGTACTCTGGTATGTTCAAATGTTAGTGAATCTTAAGGGACATAAATGCGGGGTCATCAGTCCCTAAACTTACAAACTACTTATGAACTACCTTGTACTAAAGACGACACAAATATCCATGCCCAAGGGGGGATTCGAGACCCCAACCGTAGCGGCAGTGCAGACTGTGGCTGGCGCGCCTCAGACCGCTCGGCCACTGTGGCTGGCAAATGGACATTGTAAAATGTAAACTTTCACGGCCGGAATGGTCAATATTACTAAAAATTTCCGGTCTATTATGCCGTGGTCTTTTGGATTTATTATGGAAACCCAACGTTTCGTCACTGACTGCGGAGGACATTTTCAAGGGGGATCGTGGCACTTTTGATGTCCGATGCACACCCTGGCTCGCTACTGAGTGCTCGCAATCCGTTTATGAGTGCTCGCGAACAGAGGTGTGACGTCAGATGTTTTTGATATGCGCGCGGAATTCGTCGTTGCCCATTGCAGCCGTCCGTTAATATCGTCCCATTGTGGAAGACTGTTACATTTCTTCTTCAAAACTGGAATTCAGATTTCATTTAGTTTCACGCGCTCCTCCATCCTTTTGAAGTTATTATTATTATTATTATTATTATTATTATTATTATTATTATTTCTATAGCCCCTCTGTACAGTCTTTCGTGGTATCCATTTGTGGCTGCTAAAACCTGACTCTTATCAAATTGAATAAGGTGTTCCCCTGGTTGAAAAACATCTTCAGCAACAGCTGATCTGTCAGTCTCTCCCCTTCTACACTTCCCCTTGTGTTCATCTAGTCGTGTTTCGACTGTTCTTTTTGTGGACCCACGTATACGTCTCCACAGGTACACGGAATCCTATAAATTCCTGCTTTTTCCAGCGGTTTGCGAGCATCCTTTACCGATTTCAGGTGAACCTGTATCTTCCGAGTAGGTTTGTAAATAACGGCAACATTCCGTTTCGTCAAAATTTTACCGATGCAGTCGGTGCCTTCCTTAATAAAAGACAGGAAGACTTTGGATTTCAAAGGAACCCTTTCATCGTTTTCAACTCTACGTGTCGATCTCAAAGCTCTCCTTATCTCTGTAGACGAATAGCCATTCTTAAGTAAAGTATTACTCAGGTGTTTCAATTCCTCGTCGAGTAATTCTGGTTCGCAGATGTCCCTTGCTCTGTCCGCCAACGTCTTTATAATGCCTCGCTTTTGCTGTGGGTGGTGGTTTGAATCCCGGTGCAGATAACGGTTTGTGTGTGTGGGCTTCTGATAAACTGTATGGCCCAATCTGCCATTCCCCTTGTTGAAAACTGACACGTCAAGAAAATTCAGTTTTCCGTCTGTCTCCTTCTCCATGGTAAACTGGATTCTAGAATTAATCCCGTTGAGGTATTGAAGAAAACGATCTAGTTCCTCTCTACGACGCCTCCACAAAACAAACGTATCGTCTACATAGCGAAACCAAATAGCAGGTTTTTTGTTTGCTATTTTCAATGCCTGTTCCTCGAATTTCTTCATATGGAAATTTGCTATAACCGTGTTTTAAAGGGTTCCCCATAGCTACACCATCAGTCTCTTCATAGAAATCATCGTTCCATTTAAAATAAGTAGTCGTGAGGCAATACTTGAATAGATCTGCAATTTCGGGTGGAAAGAGGAGATTCAGCTGTTGCAGCACCTCATTGACTGGAACCATAGTAAACAGGGATACCACGTCAAAACTAACTAATATGTCCTCTGGATTGACCAATATATCATTCAATTTACTTATAAAATGTCTCAAATTCGTGATGTAGGAATCTGAGCGCCCAACATGCGGTCGTAATAGTTTTGTCAAGAACTTGGCAATCAAATAGGTGGGTGAAGCAATTGCACTAACAACTGGTCTCAGAGGAGGAACAGTTTCATTTTCTTAATGGACTTTCGGCAACCCATGAAGTCTTCGTGGTAGTGCTACTGAATTTAACAGACTTTTTTTGTACACACTGTTCATTCGACGACTTTTTTATTAACTGTGTAACAGTGCTAATAACTTTGTCAGTAGGATAGTTACTAAGTTTCCTGTATGTCTGCGGATCTAATAATTCCTTAATCTTGCAATGATAGTCAGTCACATTGAAAATCACTGTAAAATTTCCCTTATCTGCAGGGAGAATGATAATACTATCGTCCTCATTGAGGCTTTATATAGCATTTTCTCACCCGTGGTTAAATTACTTTTTGGAGGCTTTGCACAAGCCAATACTCTGACAGCTTCTATATGTATTTTCTCAGCTGTAACTTTGCCCTAAATTGCGAATACCCGCTTCTATATTGGCTATAATTTCCTCTGTAGGCACAGCTCGCAGACTAACGGCAAAATTTCCGCCCCTGGCAAGCACTGATCTCTCATCATCAGATAGCAAATGTTCCGATAAACTGATAACAGTGCAGAAAGAATCTAAGTGACTGATGGTCGGTTGTGGTCTACAAGACGTTGTTACCACACGTTTGTTAATGGTATCGTGCATCAACCTGCCAATTCTATCCCAGTCACTACTACACACACCATTGCTGATGGTAATATGGACAGACAATAACACAGTTTGTGCTTGCCAAGTCCCAACTGACCCAATTGAATCCGCTCCCATAGTAGAGCCTCTTCCGTCCGTTTGTAAATCCGCTACGCCTTGGCTGTGCTGCATAATCGTTTCATCCTCAGAAATTTTGGAATAACACTGGCCGACCTGCAACGAGAGAGAAATGTGAGGGAAAAAGCTGCACTCTCTTCTTCTGGAGACATTCCATGCGTAGCACATTTCTTGACATTTCCTCCCCGTAGAGGCGTCTTATTGTAAAATGCAAACTTTCACGGCCGGAATGGACAAAATTACTAAAAATGTACGGGCTATTATGCCGTGATCATGTGGATTTATTATGGAAACCCAACGTTTACTATGCTGTTTACCATGGAGAAGGAGGCAGACGGAAAACTGAATTTTCTTGATGTGTCAGTTTTCAACAAGGGGAATGGCAGATTGGGCCATACAGTTTATCGGAAGCCCACACACACAAACCGTTATCTGCACCGGGATTCAAACCACCACCCACAGCAAAAGCGAGGCATTATAAAGACGTTGGCGGACAGAGCAAGGGACATCTGCGAACCAGAATTACTCGACGAGGAATTGAAACACCTGAGTAATAATTTGCTTAAGAATGGCTATTCGTCTACAGAGATAAGGAGAGCTTTGAGACCGACACGTAGAGTTGAAAAGGATGAAAGGGTTCCTTTGAAATCCAAAGTCTTCCTGTCTTTTATTAAGGACGTCACCGACCGCATCGGTAAAATTTTGACGAAACGGAATGTTGCCGTTATTTACAAACCTACTCGGAAGATACAGGTTCACCTGAAATCGGTAAAGGATGCTCGCAAACCGCTGGAAAAAGCAGGAATTTATAGGATTCCGTGTACCTGTGGAGACGTATACGTGGGTACCACAAAAAGAACAGTCGAAAAACGACTAGATGAGCACAAGGGGAAGTGTAGAAGGGGAGAGACTGACAGATCAGCTGTTGCCGAAGATGTTTCTCAACCAGGGGACCACCTTATTCAATTTGATAAGAGTCAGATTTTAGCAGCCACAAATGGATACCACGAAAGACTGTACAGAGGGGCTATAGAAATTGTAAAACACCCCAATAATTTTTGGGGAGCTCGACAACCGCTTCTACACATTTTCTTCTGCTGCCGACAAGACATTGAAGATTGTTTTCCGCGGCCTGCCAAGGAACTACAGTCTGTAACACATAAAGCCACAACTGTCATACATGGGGTACAGTTTTGGCCTCCGCTCCGTCACCCCGCTGTCTTCACGCCGAATGAGGAAAGAGACGCCACTGGTCCTGGTTATCATCTGTGACATACTACATAACAGTGGTCTCTGGCAAGTTACCAAGATCGTGTCCACGCCTGTCACCACAGAGAAACTCCGATCAAAGTGGGGTGAACCACAGTGTTACAACTGCCAAGCTGTGGAGCATGTCGCCCGTTTCTGCTCATCGCCTCTGCACTGTATGAAGTGCATTAGGGAACATGCCAGCCGAGCATGCTCACGGAAGAAAGAAGACGGACCACCTAAGTGTGCTGGTTGTGGTGGGGAACACGTCACCCCTTACCGTGGCTACTCCGAATTCCTCAGGGCTGCTGCAAAGAGCTGCGGTCAACGCGCTGGGACTGTCAGGAAACCGACGTCAGTACACCCAGGAGTTAGTTATGCTGCTGCAGCAGCAAACATACCAGCCGACAAGCGACCTGCCCTTGCCCAAATGACATTGACTACCACAGGGACCCAGGCAGCACATCGGAAGAGGACTGGAGGCGATGCCTGCACAAACCAGCCTCCTGCCAGAAGTGAACGCGCTCAGGAGCAATGTGACCACGCCCATCAGGGACGAGAGGAAGACGTCGTGGCTGCCTCTCTGAGCAGTTCATCAATCGTTCCTGTAAGTCCATGGGAGAATGCCGCACGACTGGAGGATATGATGACGCTCCTCCATGAGCTGCGGGAACTCATCAAAGAAATTCCACGGCAAATCACAGTTGCCGTCACAGCAGTCGTCCAGGCAATCTCCACTGGATCTACGACCACCCGCCATGGCCTGTAGTCAATGAGGACTCACTGTTACTGCGTGGAATGCCAAAGGCATTCGCACCCATGAAGGAGAATTCCGGTAATTCCTTAGGGATGAGGCAGTCGACGTTTGTCTTGTCAACGAGACCTTCCTCAAACGAGGGGTCCCCGTCCATGCCGCAAATTACGTATGCAACTGGATGCATTGACCTACACATTGGGGCGGAACGGCCATCTACTTCCGCACATCCTTGGCCCATCATTGTGTTCAGCTACCTCCTCTGCAAGCTACGAAAGCCACGGCGGTAGCAGTACACACATCTATCGGCAGGATCACATTCATCGCTGTCTACAGTCAGCCGAAAACTATGATGCATCCTGCAGACATCGAAGCATTGCTGTCGCCTCCTGGCAAGGTCTTTGCACTGGGGGACTTTAACGCCAAAGGGGGACTTTAACGCCAAACACCATATATGGCATTCTCGGGTCACAAACCACCATGGGCGGAGCCTACAGCAGGAAGCTCAACAATATGATGCAATAGTTCTTGGCCCTCAAAATCCGATCCATTTTACAGAGAATTCTATATAACCTGTATACTGCGCACATGCCACGGATCGACAGGGTGCACGTCGCCCTCTATGTGGATTACACTGTGCTCTTCTCCCATAGCATGAACGTCCGCACACTAGGTACTCGGCTGCAACGAGCATCAGACGAGCTGACCTTCTGGGCCACCAAATGGAGGCTCAGTTTTAATGGGCAAAGACGCAGGCACTCATAATCGCCAGGAAACGTGTTCCAGCCGACCTACCACGACTTTTGATATGGGGCACAGCTGTTCCATGCTGTAGGACAGCTAAGTACCTAGAAGTAACGTTTGATAGACGGCTTATCTGACATCAACATGTGAACAACATCATAGGCAGCTTGGCTGCTGGACGAAAAATGCATTGGATGTCGTATCTATTCAAAATCCTTCCTATTTTAGATGAAATGCTTCCAGAAAACGGTAGGAAAGCCAGCGACTTGCAACTTTCTTCTTAAGGTTCCCACGACGGTCCAAACTGAAAAGCACGGCAGATCTGTTGGTCCGTGTAACCATTCTTCTTGAAAACCGTTCTCAGATTGTCCATCTCTTTAGTCCACCTCCTCTTTTTCGTCCACCTGCCAAGGTTAGAGCGCTCCTGGGCTCAGTAAAAGATGACTTAGGATTGAGGAAACCCGGCGTATACAAAATTCCTTGTCACTGTGGAAAAGTTTACATCGGCCAGACAATCCGTACAATTCAAGATCGATGTACGGAACACCATCGACACACAAGACTGCTTCAACCAGGGAAATCTGCAGTAGCTGAGCACTGTCTTACTGAGGGATATAAAATGAAATATGATGAAAAACAAATGGTTGCTTCTGCGTCTCGCTATTGGGACTGCATTTTAAAAAAATCGATTGCTATTCGTCTTTCTGACAATATTATAAACAGAGATAAGGGACCAGCCGCGGTGGCCGAGGAGACTGAGGCGCTCCAGTCACGGTCTGCACGGCCACTACGGTCGGGGGTTCGAATCCCCCCTCGGGCATGGATATTTGTGCCGTCCTTAGTCTTAGCTAGTTGATAAGTAGTTTGTATGCTTAGGGACTGATAACCCCGTAGTTAAGTCCCATAAGTTCTACAAACATTTGAACATTTCAGAGATAAGGATTTCCCTTTGAGTAAAATGTGGAACCCTTTATTTTTTGAGAAACAACGGTCTCTGCTGAATAGCGATCTATCGTTTACGCCGGCTTCTACCACTGGCGGCGCTGAAACGTAGAGGGCAGAACTGTCAATTTTTGCGCACGCGCCCTCAGCCTTCCGCGGCGTATATAGGGGCTGCCGCTCGTGGCTTGTACTCCGTCTCGGCGAGTCGGTGTACCAGCACTGTCACCTGAGGATGGCGGCCAGGTGGACCGCCGAAATATTGTGTCAAGATGACGTTTTGATCCGGCAGGAAACCCGAGAAGAATATTATGAAGCATTACGCCGGGAAAGCCTACGTAGTCACAAATTAACGCATTAATTAAACACTTTATAAGCACTAAATAATACAATTTTAATATGTTACACACTGTTGTGATTGGAAACCTGTTGGCGTACATTCAATATAGCGCACATTTCATAATGAATATCGAATGTTCGACATAGTGTTTCTGAACCAGAGATTCGGGCGCTACGTGCCCTCACGTACTATAAGAAACCTCTTGTTTAAGCTACACCTAACCTTCTTAAGGCTGCGCTACAGATCACTTTATTTCAAGTCAAAGTTAGGTTAGGGGTAGGTTAAACAAGAAGATTTTTTTTTTTTCGGTATGTGACGGCGCTTCTGCAGTTCTGATACACTATATCGAATTATATTTCCATACTACGACGTTCGATATATATCGACAGGAACACTGCCGTGCACAAAGGCTTCCAAATTACCGAAAATACATTAAGAAGCTTGGTGCAGACGGTAAAAGGAACTATAATGAAGGTTATTTGCATGAAGCAGTGAATAAAGTGAAATACAATGAAGGCCTACCACTCTGCAAAGATGGGTGAAAAAGAGGACAAATGACGTTTTGAAGGCCTTCTCCTATGTTCACGTTGGGGGTTTCCATTTGGAAGCACAGATATTAGAGTGATAGTGCAACAGTATCTGAACAGGAAGGGAGTAGTGGAACCAATATTTGCAGGCAACAAGCCTGGGGTTGACTAGTTGCATTCATTTATATTAAGAAACAAGGAACTAACTGTAAGATTTTCTTAAAACATTAAAAGGGCAAAAGCTGGGGTTTCACAGGAATGCATTGTTTCATATTTTAAAAACTTAGAACAATCTTTAGGAGTGCCACTTTCCCATATAATCAATTATGATGAAACAAACTTTACAGACGAATCAGCAGCTGTGAAAGATGTTGTAAAGAGGGGTGTAAAACATCCTGAACGAATTGTAGACTGGAGCAAAACAAGCACCAGTGTCATGGTAGCTGCAGCTACAGATGGACATGTTCTCCCACCTTATGTTGTTTACAAGGCTAAGTACATTTATACAGGATGGACTGACGGTGGAATCAGTGGTTCTGCACACAATCGAAACTCCAGTGGGTGATTTGATGCAGACACTGTCTGTGACTGTTTCACAACAATTATTTTACCTTAATGCAGAAGGATAGATGGTCCCAAGCTGCTCATTGGTGACTATCTTTCAAAACATTTGACATTACAAGTTATCAAAGATTGTGAAGTAAAGAGAGCATGGCGGAAAGTCCTCGATGTGTAGAAAATGAAGAACAGGGGACCACTTCCCAAAACAGGATTTCCGAGATTGCTGAAAACTGCATTTGAAGCCATAAAGTCTACATCAGCAGAGAATGTGAGGTCAGCTTTCAATGCTTGTGGCATATTCACTTTAGACCCACAGAAGGTTGTGACTAAACTGCTAGAAAAATGTAGAACGCCTAATGTACACTTGGAACAGTTGTGGACAAAAACTCGTATCGAACACTTACAATAAACCCGGGAGAGTGAAACATCAGCAAACTCCCGCGGCACAGAGAAAAGGATGAAAATTTTACCGGGGAAAAGTGTACAATCTGAAGATTTTGATGTACCAGACTGTATGAAAGAGAGAGAAATTAATGATGATGATAGCAGAAGTGCCATGGAAATAGAAGAATGCGAAGATTCTGAAATTCATTATTACAAAGGAGACCATGTCCTTGTTTCCTTTGAAACTAAAAGAAGAGAGAGATGTTTTGTATGGATAATTATGGAGGTAGATGAAGCTAGTGCCGTGATTAGCTTTTTAAGAAAAAAGGAAGGGAAGAACGAGACACATTTTGTATATCCTTATGTTGCTGAGATACAATCAGTTGCCTTCTCAAATATCATTTTTAAGGTTAAAATAAAAGACTTGAGGAGGGGCCGATATGCGGTCTCCAAAATAATTTGAGAAATGTGGAGTAAAAAAGAAATGCCATTTGTGATGATAACATTGTTTTATTATTGAATTTAGCCCATGTTCGGTTCAAGTTCTTAAAAGTTGAAGCAATTTAACTGTATTTGTAAATATAATTGTACAATTAAAAGTATTCTTATGAAAAATATACTTTTATTTCCTCTAAAAAGGCTTACACTGATCCACTTTTCACCTGGATGGGGTAAAGTGGTTTACATATGGAAATGTATTGGTGATCCACTTTACCCCAAGTAGTGGGGTAAAGTGGATCAAACTTTTAGAATTTTTATTTTGGCAACATTGTCCTCTAACAACATAATGTTAGTGGCATCTGATAGATCATTAATGCATAACAGTGAATAATTTTTAGCAGATTTTCCTTATTTATTAAAGTCCTCTTTCCTTAAGAAAACCTCAAAATTTGATCCACTTTACCCCAGTTTACGGTAACTGTATGCAGTGGGTTTCCACTTATCTCGCCTCATATTGGCTAACCATCGTTTTGTAAGTTTTTCATTTTTCAAAGGAAAACTGAAAAATATGATTACATATTACTTTAGTTACAGTTAAACTCATACACAACCCACAGGACTATTGTATGCAGAAATGTGGGAAGTACAAAAGACGAGTACACGAAATGTTAGAAACGAAAACAAATACTTACTGAAAATACGATATTCCAACAGTCTTATTACTGCGATTCGTACAGTTATATACTCGGCATGATTTCAGCTTAATAAATAATCTTTCAAGCTTACTTGGATAAATAAAATGTGAAACCAAAACACGTAAATAACGTCAGTGTAACTTTCGAATTAAAGCATTTGCAACAACTGTCCTGATGTTGCCCATTTTCATTGGAACACCAAACATCTGTATGACAATTAAGTCAATTTCGCACTATGAACTCATTTTACTCTGTATGGTATGATAAGTTTTTTTTTCCCCTGACATGTTTCACATAACCTCAAACAAGTAACGATTGCGTGAACACTTGCATACTTGACATACTTGTATTTACAATTTAGTTCCATAATCATCTAATTTTGGCCACCATGGCCTATAGCAATATGGGTCTCTTGCCACAAAACAATTCATCGAAACAAAAGTAATAATGGATTTCTTCGTTTCCAGTAGACACTGGTTGGGTTGGGTTGGGTTGGGTTGTTTGGATGGGATAGGAGGACTAAACTACTGAGGTTATCAATCCCCCAGTGGGGAGGGGAAGGAGTGAGGATAGGAAAGGAGGGGAGGGGGAAAGGAAATGCAGACCGGGAACTAAAGAAGGAAGGAAGACTGCATTAGCTCGGGGCTCCGTGCTTACAAAGAAACTTTGAGCCAGCCCCAATTCATTGTATCATGGACAGTGACAAACATTGACAGGTGTGTAAAGTGTAAACAAGACTCGCAGCTTGTGAAATCATGTTCCCATTAGTTTTTCAAGCATAAGAGACAACTGTTCTTCACAGAACACAGCTTGGTTTCCTTGCAGAAAGCCTGGTCATACACAACTTGTAAGCACAGAACACCTTCTTATTCAGAGTAGGCTGTTTCTTCAACGCCGATGGCGAAGCTTAGTGATGTATGTGGGCAGATGTCTTTGTCCCTCCCCAGTGCAGTGCAAAGACAAATTGTTTGTGAGATTAGACATGGCCGGACGCTGTATGAGTCTTCATTATGGCTGTGTTTATAGCCCATGGTTGCTCCGCGGTGGAGCATCCGCTGTGATTTTGCGGAGGCTCCGCTCCTCAGTCACACAGCAGGTGGTTCAGCCGCAGTGACCTTGAGCACCCTGTTCCCACCTAGCGGCCAGACATATGAAGCGCGGAAAAGCCCCATTAACTGCTGAGTAAGCAGTTTGGAAGTGCAGCCGCTAGTATTTTGACGCCACAGGGGAAGAGCAGAGAGGCAGCTACCATAGATGCACCTATAAACAGGTCCCACGCTCCCTTATGAGAAACAGCGCACTGCCAAACCGCCACGATTCGAATGCCGTGGAGCAACTGCGGGCTACAAGCACGACCTTACACACTGGGTTCTTACGTTGATCGATCGTGCCCCCTTATGAACTGTTATTCTCAGCACGATTGCCAAATACTAGTAAGCAGCTTACTGTGTATAACGGATAAAACATTCCAGTCCGTGGTAGCTGCTACCTGCAGGTCTCTTAACAGGTGTCATATATAATTTTATGTGCACGAGACTGTGAAATATTTTTGTTTAAATAGTTTTGGTTTATTTGCCCTTCGTATTCAGAACAATTACTTACTATTTCTGCTCTTGACACAAAGGAAACTGTTTTTCAATTGCATGTTGTGTTTGTGGACTTATTTTCTAAAGGCCTAGGCAATGCAAATAATTTCGTAGCACATGACACTGAAGGACAATGCGCAACCTAAGTTTTTTTGCACTTTGAGACAAAGTTGAAAAAGAATTTTAGGAAGTACAGGACAATGGTGTTCTTGCTTCTATTTCAGCTAGTCAGCAGGCTCTGTCATTTGCGATTTTCTTTAAACCTTCTGACAGTCTTTGTCTTAGCATTGATCTTAAATCCACTGTGAATCCACAAACAATGATTGTTCGAGATCGATTGCCTCCCCTGGAGGAGGTAATGGACAGGCTTGGTGTGGTAGATATTTTTCAAAAATTGACTTACACAATGCGTATCTGCAAACTGCGTTAGATGAGGTGTCTCAGAAAATGTGTTTGGTCAACACCCATTTAAGTTTGTTCAAATTTTTGCGCTCACCCTTTGGCAGTGCTTCCGCACCTCCCACTTTTCGACGCTGTTTAGAACAGCTTACTGCATAGTTCATTTCTGTTCAAATTACTTGGATGTTATTGTGTTATCAGGATGTACACCAGAGGAACACATCGGAAACTTTCGTACACTCTTTCAAGTACTTTCGGCTGCAGGGTTGAAGTGTCGCCAGGACAAATGTGTTTATTTTCGGACTGAAATTCGTAATTAGGTAATGTTATTAATACCCAGGGTGTCTAATTTGCTGGCCATTCGCAACCCTCCCATTCCATGTGACCAGAAAGAATTTCAGGTCATTCTCAGGAAGTTGATTTATTATATCCAGTTTATACCCAACACAGCCCAGATGGTAAATCTATTCCCTCGCTTGTGCCGGAAAAATGTACTATTGTATGGACAGAACACTTCCAGGTTGCATTTCAGAAACGGAAATGTGCTTTGTTGAAGTGACAACTACTAAGCCAGTAGTTTTGGCTGCTGAAACTTCTGCTTACAGGATTGCAGCTGTGCCTTCATATATAATTGGCTCACAGTACAGGTCGATTGCTTTTTCCCCAACTTGCTGACAAAGACTCAGTAATTACTCTCAGATCTCGCTACTGTTTATGGTGTGAGAAGGTTTCACCAGTGTCATTTTTGCGAAAGTTATACCTGAAGACGTATCATAAACCGCTCATTGTTTCATCCATCAAATCTGTTTCAACACATACTGCTCAGAGATTGCAACGTTGGGCTTTGTTCTTGTCACAGTATCCGTACAACCTATTGTATTGGCCCATGTCAAAGCATGGAAATGCTGAAGCCTTTTCTCGTCTTCCTATCGACTCTGACACCACTGAAGCGTGGTGCTGTCATATCGATGTGCAGGACAGGGAAATCTTGCAATCCTTTCCCCTAGACTATCTGAAGATTACACAGGCCACAGTGGCGGATCATGGCTAGAAAACTTTGTGCCATTACATACGGGATGTTGGCCTCCTTCCCAGAAAAACATTTTGAATTATTTTGTACATCATTAGTTTGCTCTACAGCATAGCCTCTCCATTCAGCACAGTGTTTTTATTGTAAAATGACAGAGGGTAGTTATGTGTGTTTATTCCAAAAGTGGTGAAAAAGATGTTTTAGGAATGCTCCACAAAGGACATTGGAGAATAGTATGCAATAAACAGTTAGTGCATCAACATAGTACTTGGCTGGGCATGGATGCTCATATTGCATAGATGATGGCACAGTGGCACACTTGTGTTCAAACTCATTCCTTCATGACACAAACATTTTCAGCTTAGCTGACGTTTCAGTCCCCATGGCAATGAGTGCATGTTGATTTCGAGGGACAATTTTGGAACACTCGTTAGCTTATTGTAGTAGACTCTTTCATCAGCAACTCTCCATCTGTGGTGCCCATGCCTTCGACTACATCACATAGCAACATTCAGGTGTTGTCATCTCTTTTTTTATTATTTTATTTTATTTTTTATTTATTTTATTTTATGGTTTTTTTGGAGGGGGTGGGGCGGGTGAGTGTATGCAATCCTAACATTGCACAGTGACAAGCGCAGCACCCCTGGAATGTGATATAGGAGGCACAGCGATATGCGCCAGTTGCAAGTGGGGATGGGACTGTGAGGCCCAGCGACTCAGGCGCACCAAGAATTTCTCGAGCTGCTGGTGCACAAGTAGTTCTCAAGAAGCTCACGAGAAGTGGCGCTGTGCGACAATTTAGGCTACGGCCACACTTGCGTTTTTTGAAGCTTGACACTCAGCATCTAAAGAAGCAGCTTCAAAAGTCACCTGGTGGTGGTCACATTGAGCACGTATATAGCTTTTTTCAGGCGTCCTAGCGACCAAAGTCATGAATGTGGCCATATATGGCTCAGTAGCGTTTCAGACCTGCCTGGGTGAAATAACAGCATTGAGAAATGAATGCATTAAGTATACAATCTGCAAGAAAAATAAGTGCTGCAGTGTCACTGATTCGACGGAGACGGCATAGACAAAAAAGATGATGATTGCTACCATAGGTGTTTCTGGCAGATGAAGCCTGTGAGCTGTGTGAAAAGCTTCTGAGACCATACCCCGGTAAGGACATGACTAATATTAAAAAATTTTAACTACCGTTTATCGAGTGCCAGGTGGTACGTGGAATGTGCATTAGGTATTTTAGCCAATAAATGGCGTATATTCCACTGTTGATATCATTTGTAAAGCCACTTGTGTACTGCACAACTTTGTGAGGGAAAACGATGGGTACAACTTTGAAGACACGTTATCGTGTCTTTTGGACAGTCTTCCGGCCCAGGGAACATGAAAGGAATACACACAAGAGCGCAGTTTGCTGAATATTTCTGTTCTACCGCAGGATCTGTATCCTGGCAAAAAATTCACGTTGGAGCGCAATGTGAGGAGCATCTTTTGATGCAGGGAATGGACCCCAGCCCATCCGACTAGCGTCTGACCTTGAGGATGCGCCTTCCCATCCCATCTGACGTTGGCAGAAAAAGACGCTGTGTGTCGTCACTACCGACCTTCTCTAACCTGCCTATAACTGTGTTGTCTTTTGACGCTGAGCATCCAGCTTCAAAAAAACCAAGTGTGGCTGTAGCCTTAAAGCCCTCTATAGAGCTTGACGACAGTTGTCTGGGGCAGCACGCCACGCTACTGACTGCTGACACTGACAGTCAATGCTCGCAGCTCACGGTGATTGTCTTTCAAATACGAACACACAAGTAGGTACGCAATGGGGCTTCTGGATAGAATTTGACCATTGACCGTCTTGTTGCCTACTTTGCAGGGGCCATACAACAATATTGCTGACACAAACAACAATATGGCGAACATAAACAAGATGGCGGACATAAACAATTAGGCAGACAGAAACAAAAATATGGCGGCGGCGGCAGACATATGCGGGAAGATCATTAAATATATTTAACTCAAGTTTATTGTGTCATGACAGCTTCCAAGATCGTAAAATGACATTGCATTCCCTCAACTAGTACTTTCGCGTACAACCTCTAATTTCAAGCAATAATCGAAGCATCTCCAAGTTCTTCTTCAATAGCAATTATTTCATTATCGTGAGCCATATTACCAGCTCCCTTGGACGCTAGTAACAGGAGCAATCGGTCCACCAGTTCATTCAGATCAGTCCAATGCACATAACTCACATGTTCAGTATTAGTTTTTCAATCTTTAACTTTCAGATCATTTTCCTTCTCACCATATCTGTCCAGCCCCATTCCTTCTTTAGCCAACACGCATTCTTTTTCTAAAAAGGGGAGAATTATGTTAGTATACTTTTAACCCTCATTGACATTTATTCGTCTACAAGAATTATACCTTTGTCTATATGCATTGGTGGCAAATAGTATTTTAGCATAATTAAGAAGACCCATTGGTGTATAACTGTGTATACTGAGTTTGTTTTTAAACAAGAGATTAGACAATCCTTTCGTTCCAGAATATTTTACTTTATGAATTATTAAATCATCTCCATCAACTCGTACAGGGGAATTTCCAATTGCCCACGTCCTTAATTCATCATCAAACCTAATGCAATTTGTAGGATCCGCTGTTTTTCTGTCTAGAGGTTTATGAAAAACTAATTTTGCCAGTCTTCCTTCATTCTCATCAGCACTATCATCATCATTATCAATATTATCCCCTCCTCCTTCTTCCTCCAAATCTTCTTCTTCTTTTGCAACTAGAGCTGAGTCATATGGTTTTATGAATGCACGTTTCTCATCATTGTCTTCAAATTTATTCTTTTGATCTACAACTCCAGGCTTGATCTGGTGGGTCTCTTGAATCAATCTCTATAGGGGTTGAGTTACTGGGTTCATTACTTTGTTCAGTAGACTCTCAGCTTCTGCCTCACGTCTTTGTAGTAAATCAGATTTCTTGCATATAGCATGTCGAGCTTCCAGTACTCGCTTGTTAAGTTTCATGTTCTCATTAAAGCGAGTGTGCAGTGGTATGGTCTCACGTCTTTTTTCTGTCTCACATCTTTGTACTATATCCAGTTTATTGCGTTTAGCACGTCGGGGTTTCGGTAATTGATTTTTTTATGATGTATCTTTTCATCAATGCAACTGTCCTGCAACATGATGCAGCTGGATTATAAAGGCATATTTGTACTTATATATATATATATATATATATATATATATATATATATATATATATATCATCTACGCTGGAGGACCATCCGCTAAGAGGTTACCCAAGCTGTCTATAGCGTGTCCTCTACAACGCGCTTCGCTGGTAGCGCATGCACACACACACCACACAACGGAACTCCTATACATTAATACAATATGCTTATCAAAATTACAGCGATACCGTCCATTATATAAATCATCATCTTTACCTGCAACTATGAAATTATGCGCAGTAGCACTCCATATCTCTTTACACAAATCAATGAATGCATTAAATGTCATTTCAGGATTATCGTGATCACTGAAAAGTGTCGCATATTACGTTCATCTTGTTTGAAGAGAACAATAATATTAACATTATCTCTAATTAACTATTTGGGAATTTTTGCTGTAAATCTGAATTAAGTAAAAACAGTCTACGTCATAATGGTGACCCATTGAAAAGTATGCTCTCATATTATCCTGTTTATCGCAAACAAAGTCATCAAAAGTGAAAATGGAGTGAAGAAGTGCTTTATCCGGTGGCATTACTTCATAATTACCCATGAATGGGAAATATCCAATATCTCCAATGCCGTCAATCATTTGAGCTAGAAATTTGTATTTATATTACTGCAAAGATTTGGAGAATACATAAACGTTCTTCAATGACAGACCATTCTCATGCACAAGAAGATTAAATATCACAGTCGTTTTTCCACAGTTTGAAGGGCCAGATATAATACATCTAATTGTATCTGGAAATAGATCTCCATGTTTGCGACTCCGTGCAGCTGATGTCCATCATTCGATAATAGGAGCAATGGGAAGTTGGCATGCATGCTTCTTGAACTGCATCTTGAAGTTAACTAGCGAGTCTTATATAAGAAGAGTAAGGGTATTCATATGTTCGAAGTTGCATGACGAAAGCGTGGTGGATCACTTCTTAATAGCGGATTCAATCACCTATCTGTCGAACTACATATACCTGATAATCAAAATATCCACGGGTGTACTGCTGGTCTATAGTGCCCGTTGGACACTATAGACCGGCAGTACACCTGTGGATATTTTGATTATCAAATACGCCGGGAGAAACTGAAGAATCACATACATATACCTGGTTACTCTTACTGCAGAACAAAGTTAGCAAAACGGCTGCAAAGAGGTGTCGCTGGAATCAATAAACTAGACTCAGCTTGCAAAGAACACGATATTGCGTAAGCAAAACACCCAAACAGATTTCTGACAGGCACAGAGCGGACTTGATTCTAGCAGATAAAGCAGTACAAAGAATAAATGCCTCAGACACTAAGCTGAGTGAAAAAATAGCCACCCTAGTGGTGGCTGGTGCAATGAAGGCCAAAGTCAGACTCGGTATGGGTATTAATAAAAAGAAGAATATGAATAATAATAATAATAATAATAAGAATATGAAGAAGAATAAAAAGATTGGAGGTAATGAGATGAAATGATTGATTAAAAAAAATCGCTCTGGTCTTAAGTAAATGAAACCTGGAACTAATTTCTGGGGGGCAGTGAAAGCGGCTCATAAAATTGCTTTGGATGCAGCTCCAAAAGCAAAAAATATCTACTATTAAAGAATGCATATTACCTCTTCCCAAGAGATGTGGCTTTTTGCCCCTCATTCCAATTTTCGCAGCTTTATCAGCACTTGGCGGTCTGGCAGGAGGAGCTGCAGGCATTGCCAAGGCAGTTGTAGATGCAATAAATGCTCGCAAAGAGCTGTCAGAGTTGCAATGACATAACCGAACTATGGAGGCCATAGCGCTTTGCAAAGGCAAGGGGCTGTATTTAGGGCCTTAAAGGAAGATTGGTTTTGGGCTAAATGTGAGGAAGAAAAAAAATTCTCATTAAACAGCCTACCCAAAAGAGCGCTTACAAACATCGACTTAGAATGCTATGCTAGAAAACTTGAAATACCCCAGTTTAGAGGTGTCTTCAGGTGATACACTTTACCAAATAAACCTAAAAGATATGAGAGTCCAATTGTCAACCTCCAGACAGATAGTGAGCCTGGCTCCCACTGGGTTTCTTATAAGAAGAATGGAAATGATGTCTACTATTTTGGTAGTTTTGGCAGTTTACCGCCTCCTCTAGAAATAGTCACGTATTTCAAAAATTGTACTATTAAGTACAACTATAATACGTTTCAGTCACCTAAGAGCCATAGGTGTGGTCATCTTTGTTTAAAGTTTATAAATTCTGGATAAATTACTGTGAATTCCAATACATAATGTATGTGGGCGAGGACAGCATGACGTTTAGCCTGTCAGTAAAACAATCGGTTATAACCTCCACATTTAATTCCACAATTAATTTGTCTCATCATCATTTCTGCGAAATTGCATTACTCAACTTATTTTCATACAATTCTATACCGAACATTACGTCTAAAACAATCATTTTTAATTCTAGACAAAGTTACTATAAAACCTGGAACATACGAACTCAAAGATATATTTTCATCTTTTCATGGAGATTGAATTGCACAACGCCAAGTTTGTCAATGATGATGCGCCAGAAATTCAAAGTAGAACTGAGAATCTCTTACCATAAACCTTACAAACGATGTACAACCTGCTGTAATGTAGCTGTTAATTTTACACTGGATAATAATATTAGCTCAGTCCTAGGATTTGAGAATATGTATACTGACAAGGAAACTTCAGCACTAGCTGTGCACGGTGTAAATATTCAGAACGTTAATGTGCTATGCATAGATTGCAACATTTCAGCTGGGTCCTCCCACAACGGCGCTCCTACGCACACATTACATTAGTTCTCCCACAGTCCCACCTGGATATAAGATTGTGGAATCACCAAATTCACACATTTACATGCCAGTTGTTGTACAACACATTAAAGATTTAAGCATATCTATTAGAGATGAGGATGAGAATCTAGTTGAATTCGATGGGGAGGATATAACTGAGATTGCATTTAAGAAAAAAAGCGTACTGGTAAACTTCTACAGTCAACAACTTATGCATGATGAGGTGAATGTGTCTACAAATAGAAAATATAAAAAAGGAAAAGGTTCATATGAAGAAGATAGAGGCTATATATAAAAAGAAACAAGTGAAGCAGATTAAAAAGAAAAAAATAAGAAGAAGATTGATGTAAACAAATGTGTTGACTCCATGCAAACGAGAACTACCATCGACAGTTGGCTATAGTGTGCTATAAAAACCAACGTCACTCTCTGTGAACTCTCATTCAAAATTGCTACTATATATAAGGAAGACAATGTCTTATTTACTGAGTGTGAGAGAGAAGATTCACGCCAATAACTCCGTTACCCCATTTCAGTGTCATAGATTCGAACCGTAAACTCGACCAAATTTCGCTTACAGAGATAAAATATCAGTAGTGATAAACAATAAAGACTTGTGTCTGTTGCCTTGTGAGAGTAATCTTTATATTCACCATCATCTACTAAAGGCGGATGGATCGGGAGTGGCTACTGATATTCATTAAAAAACTGTATGCTACACTTGATTTCTGAAATTCAATATCATTTGAATAACAAACAAATATAAAATGTACGCAATCCTGGAATTGAAACGCTGATGAAGGGGTATGCCTCATTCACACTGAACGAAGCTATAGTATTGCAAAATGCAGAATGGGGGGAGAACGAGAAACTAAACAAATTGTTGACTCCAATGGGAGTCTCAGCTTCTGCATTCCACTGAGCATGACACTTGGCTTTGCTGATGATTACAGGAAGATTATTTTAAACGCTAAACATGAACTTGTGTTGTTTCATAGTGCACATGTTGCAAATAGCATTATCGCAGGTGCTGTTGACGCTAAGTCAAAAATTGTATTTGATAATATTTACTGGGATATACCTGAAATTCAGGTGTCTAAAAAAGAGAAAATATTATTAATGAAAATCATAAAAAATGATCTAAGGCTGAATTTGGCATTCCGCCACTGGGAACTAACTGAATGTTTCATGCCAGAACTTGATAAATAGACAAGGGAAGTAAATTGCAAGCAAGTCTCAAAATCACTCAATACATAATTATCGCATTTAAAACAGACAGGAAAGCCATGAATGCTAATTGTAGTATATTCGATTTCATAGATTTGACAAAATTAGAGATAAAAACTTATCAAAATATTCCTACGAGACTAGTCGGTTAACTTTAACACGAAGAATACAGCGCTAGCATATGCCATGTATAGCAAATTTCAGTCAGTGTATTACGAGACAAGAGGAAAATTTGCAAATCCTCTCATGAGTCGGAAAGAGTCTCAGAAATGTCGAATTCATGTTTTTGTTAGGTCATGGCAAGAAGAAAATCTAATATCTTCTAACTCTGATATCCGAATTGAAATGAAGCTCCATAAACCGTTTCTAAAGAATACAATTGCATACTGTCTGGTTATTCACGACTCTGTTATGGAAATGATACCATCAACCAGCGAGGTTTCATGGATGGATTAATATGAGGAAACATGTACACCATCATTGTCAAGGATTCTGCGTAGTAAGTAATCAATTTATTCTGAAGAATGTTGCCTTTCAGATGTTGAGCAACGAGATCGAAATGTAAAATTACTGCATAAATGTTGGATTCATATTTCATACTAATAATAATAATGTTTCAATCAATATTTTTTATTTTTTTATATTTCCATCTTCCAGTAACATCTTCCAGTAATATATATATATATATATATATATATATATATATATATATATATATATATATATATATATATATATATATATATATATATATATATTACAAGTAATTGTGTCATTCTGATGTGGACATTCAACCAAGAGTTGTTGTATGGCCCCTACAAGGTAGGCAACCAGACAGTCAAAGGTCAAATTCTATCCAAAAGCCTCCAATTTCTATCCAGATGCCCCATTGTGTACCTACTCATACAAAACAAAAGTCACAGAGCTGGCAGTACTTCGCGGTCAATGCAGATAACGTCTGTTGCAATATTCTGTTCAAAATGTTTAAATGTTTGTAAATCTTATGGGACTTAACTGTGGGATCATCTGTCTCTAAACTTACAAACTACTTACGAACTTACTTACACTAAATACAGCACAAACATCCATACCCGAGGGGGTGGGGGGATCGAACCCCTGACCAGGAATGGCCACGCGCATCGTAGCATAGCGCTGCAATGCGCTCGGCTGCTCTCCTGCGGCCAAGATTCTGTCTTGATAAGCTATGTAATGTAGCAAAAAATACAACAATCGTGATAAAATATTTAAGGTTGCACAATATACTATATCTAGCAATGAAACAGATATGTCCTTGGATACAGAAGTGCATTATTGTATTAATGCAACACAGACAAAATACTCAACTCTGTTTGTATGTTATCCATTCAAACTAAATTAGAAAGAAATTTGTTGAAAAGGTTGTATAGTACTGGAAACAGTTCGCCAGTATCGAAAAACATTAAAATTTAATTTGCCTATAATAAAAAGAACAAGCATCAGAATTAACATTATGCAAAGTTTTGATCACTATGAGGATAAAATAACCAGCAGTCAATATTGTAGTTGTAAATTGTGGTAGCTGTGTTGAGAAAGTTTTAAGCTGAAATATTAAGGACGGAAACTAATAACAGTGGCTAAAACCGAAGATACTGTAATCTCTTCCGATTTTTTTCTACAATAAGTAAATCTATATAAGGAGTTTCTGAGTGTAATATGTTGTAGCATTTCTCACACATACATGCGGAATGCATAATTGTTTTCGGTAAAAATCAAGTTTTTGCTCCGTGGGAGATACGTACTATGAATTTTGTTTTACGAGATTTTCCCCCTTTACTAATAATTACAATTCCCCATATTGGAGGGCTGGGTGGAAACAGCGTTGAGGCTGCTCTTCTGCCAAGATTTTAACACTAATTGTAAGTATTGCTAGATCAGTACATAAAACAAGAAGAGAAATGAGAGTTTTTTATTTATTGATAATATCAGTTTCCCATTTCTGGGTCTTCTGAAAAACTTTCTGTTTTTCTGTATTGTATTTTCAACCCAGGTGTGGGCATGCTGGCAGCAGCTTAAACATGCTACTTTTCACGAGAAACGTTCTGCTACTATTATCTTTTGTAAAAATGGTTTTGTTTCGCGTGAGATACGGGTTTTAATTAATAATAGTCCTATGGTTTTTGTTTTCTGCTGAACATTCTACTACTACTACTACTACTAATTCGGTACAAATAAAAGAGAGCCGCATACTTGGCACCAATGTGTGAAGTACAAATTCTTTCGCGCCGGTATCGTAGACAACTATCACTACGTTTAGATGTAACACATCTTCCGGAAGACAAAAACCGATTTTTGTAAACCGTTTTTCGCTGCCGTGTTTACATGGCACAGCCTCTATCGGATTTCTTAATCCACTTAAGATGGCGACTGAAAAACAGCTGATTCAGTCCCCGATTTAGTCAGCATAATCGCTATTTTTCTTTACTTAAATACACAGATTCATGCTTACTCTAATATTAATACTTTTATTTCACATTAGAAAATATCATTCTGTCCACATGTGCCGAAAATTCTTACCAAAAAAACACAATCTGACAAGCCAAGAACGCTTGAAAAACGGTTGCGATTACATGGGCACGAAAATCGATTGTGGAACTGGAAAACCGCTTTAGAGAAGTGGATTTCCAGAATCGATTTTGGAGTGTTTACATGACCAACCACAAGCGGAATTGGAAAATCGGTTTACGAAATCCGGTTTTGGAAGCCCATGTAAATGGGGTGTATTCAGTGGCGTACCTATGTCACCAAGGGCCCCGGGGCAAAAATGACATCGGGGCCCTCTTTTGACTAAAACTATACATATGTAAAACTACTTCATCATCTCCTTACCACCCCCTGGAAGACAAAAAACCTAAATACTACTAAGTAAATCATTATGTGTTATGCAGCAGATAATAATTAATCGTACTCTCTAATATAATTATAATACTAAAAGTTTGTTATGGCTTCACGCATAAATTACTGGGTGGATTTGGATGAAATTTCAGAGATAGAGTGGGACCTGGGTAGGACATACAGATAAAACGACCCCATGGGATAATTTCCGAAGTTGCTCTAAAATTAGGTGACTGAAGTCGTAGGCAGAAGCTAGTAAAAAATAAACAAAGAAGAAGTATTGCTCAAACACGAAAACATGGCCACCTGCCGTGAAGCAAACCGGGAACAGTCAAGTCAAAAACTCGCGCGTCCGCGGTGACAGGAGGACTGTTGTCAGTGCCGACAACTCACTCTCGCTAAACTACTGCGCTGTTAGCTCATTGCTCCGTACCCATCAGCCTAATTTCTTTGATAGCCCAGTCAAAGAAGGAAAATATGGGTAATATTCGTGTAGGACGGTTTCAGCAACGGACTTTGCCGGATTTTGTTTGATGACACACTTTGGATTGAGCCGTACCCATACCAGGCTTCATGAAATGTTCAAATGTTTGTCAAGCTTAAGAGACGTTTCTGCAGAAGAGAGTAGATCAAATATTCAAATGTTTGTAAAGTTTATGGGACTTAACTGTGAAGTAATCAGACCCTAAACTTACAAAGTACTTATGAACTTCCTTATACTGAAGACGACTTAAACAGCCATGCCCCCAGGGGGGATTCGAACCCCCGACGGGGAACGGCCTCGCGCATCGTAGCATTGCGCCTCAATGCGCTCGGCCCCTCCGCTGCGGCCCCAGGCTTCATGAAGTATACGTGTCTGGCCAGGAAAAAGTAATGAGTAAAATAAGTCGATATCTTCGCTTATTATCGTGAGAGAGGGGTAGAGTAGGGTGACCAGATTTCCAAAATAAAAGTAAGGAAGACAAATGTTGCCTTTACCTGGAGCATTAACGCACACACCAGGCTCTTCCACAACGCTGTCTTCGTGGAATGAATTCATTAATCACTGAATTTGTATAGTTCGAAGACTTGCACATGTCATGTGAAAGCATTACTTAAGAAAAATATTGAAAAAAATTTAGGTTGCCCAATAATGCTTAAAATTGATATAGCGATTTTGGACAACCTATGCTTTTTTGCATTCAAAATAAAAAAAGATCTCCCCAAAGGTTCAACTATTAGAAACTTATGAAAGAATTACGTCCAAAATCGTGCCTCAATTCCTTTGAGTTTAAGCTTATTTCTTTTATTGTGTGATAATGGCTATATTTGTTCTCGGTATCGTTACGCTAATATTACTTAAAAAATTTTAATTGAAAATATATGGGGCGGTTGGTAAAATTCGGGACAATATACGTCCCGTATTTACTTAGTCGGGACAACGGGACGGTAAAATACGGGACGTCTGGTCACCCTAGGGCAGAGGGCAGCGTCTTGAATGCACAATTCATTATTGTTGTGACAAAGTAACCATATTTTGTCTTCTTCTAGCACGAATTTCAGAGTGAAATTGATTACAGCACTTCATTGGGATCTATGATAAAGGAGCACTCCCATGGGGGAATTTACTACAGAAACAGTTGAGTTACCATAATAATACCGTTCTGCAATAATACACTTACAGACTTTATATTAAAATGTGGTCACGCTATGTATTGTCAAACACACTGCTAGTAATTGAGCCCCATTCACTTTTATTTCACAACGATTGGCAGCTATGGGAACTACGACTTCAACGACAACATGCTGACGGTGGCAGGGTGCACATCTTAGCGTACAAGCAATACACCTTGTTACGTTTATATTCTGCGGTGGGAATAATTTTTGGATTTCACTTTGTGCTTTTGAGGTTTGTTGGTCAGGATTCAAAAAGTTAAAAGTCGAAATTCTTCATTCAACTAAAATACCATATACAGTAGAAAGTCGATTATGCGAAGTAATTGGGGGACATGGATGTTCGGAAAACCAATTATTCGTATAGTAGAACTGTACATTTTTGTTTGCCAATAAGAAGTACTGTACAGTAAATATATTCAGTATTTGAGGTTCTCGATCCTTCACACTGTGCTGAGCAACACGCCGCAACACTTGGAAGGCTCAGCCGTTGCTGTGCGCAGCTTTGATGCTGCCGCAACTTCTGCTGCTACGCAGACTAAATTGTTGAACACAGCGACTGGCGGCTTGGCCGGTCAGCAGCGCCAGCGAGTGTCTTCGTGTGACGTGAAGGCCCCATTAGAAGCAATGTTCCGCCACCCGGTGGCCCAATGCGGCTACTGTGGGAAATTTGGTTTGAGGCCCCCTCGGGCATGGATATTTGTGCCGTCCTTAGGATAAGCTAGTTGATAAGTAGTTTGTAAGTTTAGGGACTGATAACCCCGTGGTTAAGTCCCATAAGCTTAACAAACATTTGAACATTTGGAGTGGGAGATAAATGGACGCTAGTGAGGGAGAATTTAAAAAAAAAAAAAAATTGGAGGATCTACTGTAACTTTTTCCGAACGTCGCTCAAGTAGGCCGAGGGGCCCCTAGTGCTCGAGGGCCCCGGGGCACTGCCCCGCCTAGCCATATGATAGCTACGCCACTGGGTGTATTACGACTGCTCTAATTCAGTGCTTCCTTGCAGAGTAGTTTCGCTCAGCCTTCAGAGAGCGCAACACTGTCGACAACTTCTCGAGAGTGCGCGAGAATTTCTCGAGATTTTGCCTTAGCGTCGCACGTTTCTTGAGCGCACTCATAGCCCATTTATAGTTGCAAGTAGATGTTCGGTCACGTCCTCGGTCGACGCAGAGGTCAGCGCCCCCCTGCAAAGCTGATTTAACGAGCTGTACGTTGATTGTCGGCCCCCACTCGATCGTGATTCTCCTGAATAACAGCAAGAAGAATTAGCATACTTTTATTACCATGTGTTTAATATTGTTATAGTCTTTTTATTTGCCTGCCAGAGAGACTTCAGTATTTTCTTCACTTCTAAAAAAAACAGTTTACCTTTCTAAAGAGCAGTGGTGGACACCCCCATGTAGAGTTATACGTACGTCAGTGCGTTAATACGAGTATTAAAAAGCACTAACAGCCTATAGAAGTACTTACTTCAATAAAATACAGGCTCGAAAATTAGATCTAAAACGTCGAAACAAACAATTTCTTTCAGAGGATAAACACTTGTCAACAATCACGACGGCGACCACAGGAATTAGTTCCGCGGTAGGTAACGGAGATAAAACACTGGCAAGCGTACTCGTACTGCCAACCGTTATAAAACTGGGGGGCGCCGTTATGTTGGTGAAATGACACTTTAGCTATTACAACGTGATGTCAGTGTGCATTTACAGTAGTGAAACGAAGGTAAAGTTTCTTCTTGTAAACAGAGAATGGGAACATGACTTGTTAAAAAATACATTTGTCTGTGACACATACAAGTTCGCCGCCCTACTGTAGCAATAAAGTTAGTAGATCACTGACGTTGGTAGCAGTAGTAAGCGTAAGACACGGCGAGTTTCGTTACACGCTAGGCAAGCCTCGTGCGGTACTTTAAACAGCCTGTGGAGCGTGTTTCTGGTTGGAATTCAACAATACTTGTTCATTTTTACAGACGGTTAGGTGGTGGTTACCTGAGCAATTATTATTATTATTATTATTAATTTGGCAAGATTTACTGCGGTGAAAGTTGTGCGCGACGCTTGCCTAGGCCTCACGACGGCCACCCATAAGACATTCAAGACAAAGTGTCCCGACAACAAGTAAGAAGTCAAAGCTCAACCAAGCATCGATTACGACTTACAGACGTCTAGGTACCTCTCTTTGTTTGCAAAGTTTTCAGTCTAACTCTCATATTCATTACACAAACTATTTTCATTTTTTTTATCTTCAGCAAGAGTGAAAAAAAAGGAAAAAAAAGTCTGGAGGGGGGGGGTTTGAACACTCTCGTCCCCCCCCCTTATCTACTGCCCTGCTTAGATCTATGTATCGCTGTTCCCCATCCAGTACTTCGACAGTTAAGGTTTCGGTCTTCCTGTAATCCATCACTTTTATGGTTTTATACGCCTTCCTACAATACCGAGAATTCGGGTAGTTTAATTCTACCACCTGCGTATACCCATCTAAGGAATCTCTCCGTCCTGTTACAATGCAAACGATTATTTACAACAGGTCAAATATCGATAATCGAGCCGGCCAGAAGAAGTTTACATCTTCTTGCGTATACCCATCTAAGGAATTTCTCGGCCCTGTTACAATACAAACGATTCTTTACAACAGGTCAAATACCGATTATCGAGCACCCCATAAGACGTTTAAACCCTATTATACAACGGAGAGTTACAATAACAAAGACTGTACGATATAATCAAGCGATTTCCAACCGTCTACATTATAACTTTTGGCCCACTTTAGGTTACGGTAGTAACACTAAAAGTGGGCCTTTGCGATCGTCTTATGACAGCTCGAAATTTAATTGAAAATAACGGCTTAACTATTCATCTGACACGAAAATTGAATAACCGAATTTCTAGAGGAGAAAATTCTCTACAACTTTGCTCTTTTATGTTTTTTTTTTTTTTCATATCTCGTAGCGTTTCAAAGATATTTGCAAAAATAACGGCACTTTTTGATGTCTGTCTGTCTGTCCGTCCGTCTGTCTGTCTGACCGTAACGTGTTCCCTGTTTTTAAGACGAACCGTTCAGCCGATCAGCACCAAATTTTACAGACATGATTGTAGGCCGCCAGAGACCAGAACCTCCCTTTTTCAAATTTTTTGGACAAAAAATACGGCGGTAAAACAAAAAAAAGCCGATTGTAATATAAATGTAATTGCAAACGAACCGTTCATCTGACACGAAAATTGAATAACCTAATTGGTAGAGGAGAAAATTCTCTACAACTTAGCTCCCACATGTTTTTTTCATATCTCGTATCGTTTGAGACATATTTGCAAAAATAACGGAGATTTGACACCCTCCATTGAATTAACGAAAACTAGCCGTTCGGAGATGTCACGTGACATTCCTCGCGTATTTGATGATTTTCTTATTCTAACTTACACGTTGCCATTTCAAAGCAACGGCACACTGAGGAATTAACAAAAACACATCGTTCTTCGTAAGTTAAATGATAATCTAATGTCTACAAATGCCATATTAACATCAGTTAACAACGGACATCAATAGTATGAGATTAAGGAACTGTTTATTTGTTTTATAGCCGTAGCGTAGTGGGCAACGTGCTGGACTTTGTACGCGAAAGATTGGTGGTTCTAAACCCGCAACTACCAATTTTTTTTTTCTTAAAAGGGTTTCAGACACACTTATTAATTTATTTATTATCATTTTGGTCCAAAATGTTTGAAAAAACTTTTAAAACTACAAATCTAAAGTGGGCCGTAAAACACGTCAGTGCGATTTTTTTTTCTTATCTTGCATCGTTTCAGAGATATTTGCAAAAACTACGGCGATTTGACGATGTCTGTCTGTATGTATAGTGTTCCCACTTTTTAGGTCGAACTGTTCAACCGATCGACACCAAATTTTAGACATAATTGTTGGCTACCAGAGACCAGAACCTGGCTTTTTCAAATATTTAGGACAAGAAATACGTTAGTAAAACCAAAACAAGCCGTTTGTAATGTAATTTTAATTCCAAATAAACCGTTCATCTGACGCGAAAATTGAATAACCGAATTTGTAGAGAAGAAAATTCTCTACAACTTTGCTCCCTTTTTTTCATATTTCGTATCGTTTGAGAGATATTTGCATAAATAACCGAGATTTGACACCCTCCATTGAATTAACGAAAACCAGCCGTTCGGAGATGTCACGTGACATTCCTCGCCCGTTGTGTATTTGAAGATTTTCTTATTGTAACTTCCACGTTATCATTTCAAAGCAATGGCGCACTGAAGAATTAACCAAAAACACGTCGTTTTTCGTACAATAAATAATAAGCTAGTGTCTAAAATGCCATATTAGCATCAGTTAACAACTGCCATTAATAATACGAGATTAAAGTTCGCATCTTCACATTGGTGGCCGTGGGCAATGCGTTAGACTGTGATGATGAAGGTCAATGGCTCCAAATTCGCCACTACTAATTTTTTTTTCTCTAAAAGGGTTTCAGACACTCTTATTAATTAAATAGAGCTATGTTCTTCAATGTTTAGAATTGTGCATATGTGAGAATGCTCCCTCTAAAATGCGTGTTTGTTCTATTTCGTGAACATACCGTGAAATTCATAACAACGAATTGAACAATGGTCTTCTGAAGCATATGTACGGAAACTGGGAGGATACTGTAATAATGAACATTCTGCACAAAGTGCTGATTCAGGTAGTTTCGTATATAAAGGAAGTCCCAGATTTCTGTGGAAAGTGTAGTTCCTTAATCAAACAGAAGAGAAGTGTATACATTGTAAGAAATTACTTTTTTTTTCCCTAAGCGTTTATTCACTGTTTGTGGAATATACTGAAAGTCATTAATTAGAATCAATGTATCTATGTCAAACGTACGCTGTGATCCATCCAGGCTATAGTAACTCGGCCGAACGCCAAATGTACGCTACATTCGTTCCAGCGTATAGTCATTCGTAACCAGTACAGGCAAAGGAAAAAAAAAACAAACTTAGAACTACCAAGGCAATACAGGTGACAATATTTTAACGGAAAATATAATGAAAATATGGGAGAGATATTAAAATAATAGTTGAAAGAGGTAGAAGTTCAGAAAAGATTATGTTTGTCAAAGCTAAACTCAAACATCATATAATTTTGGCTGTTTGTTAAAATGCGGTCAGAAAGAATATTACGTGTTGGGTGCATAGATATTATCACAATAGCAGAGTCGTAATCTTATCACCATAATTTTTTATAATTTAGAATGTTATTTTCGTCCAATATGTTTGCAAAAATTTATAACACTACAAATCTAAAGTGGGCCGTAAAACACGTCAATGCGATTTTTTTCTCTCGAAAGCATTGACCTAACAACACCCTTAGTCGATAATACAGTAACCACGGAACCCAGGTAGTAGTTTACCTGCCCAATGGAACACTGAGTTTCAGTTCTGTAGAGCAAGCTCGACCAGCCCTTTAACCACAAATATTCCTACTTCAAGTTCCTTTCTTGTGATCTCTTTTATAATTCCATTAAACCGAACTCGGATTTATTTTTTTAATTACAAGTAGCTGTCTACCGCAAACGAAGATGCTAACCTACACAGCGCAACACCTGTTCCTTAAAAGAACATGGTGAGTCTACACTTTTTTGTCACAATACAACTGAGTACGTGCAACGTTATGTTCGCAGACACTTATATCGCACTCCAACGTCCGCCTACACCGATCATAACATGCTCTCTAAGGAATGGATGGGAGTGCACAGTACAGGACCGCACTTTGTAAATATTGACTATCCCCATTTTCGATCTAGCCCATAGGTGTATATTGCAACTTCCACCCCGAAACGCCTGTCATAAAATAGATCTGATGATTCGACAAATAAATGTATTCGTAGGCAATCGATTCCAACTGCCCTATACAGCCTCCTTCCAAGCGAAAGTCACGGGTGGATACTAAGTGCTTTCACATCCCAACGAAATCGTGTGGGATGCCCAACAACACGAAGCTGGAAATGAGAGTTCCTAGTTTAACACCGGCTAGCCCCACTTTATAAGGTACAACCAAATGATTTCCTAGACATGTTCTCCAGTGTCTCCTTGCCGAGTTTAGCTCCAGTATGCCGAGGGCTCTTACAACGCAGCCGCCAGGTAGGCGAAATGGTAACTACGCAATTTACCACCGCAAACCACTCGTAAATTAAACAACACAAACACACGATCAAACAGACAATACTTCGTAACGTACACAGCGCAAAGTTTTAAGAACATATTCCTAAATCGACCTTTAGAGCTCTATCGCAACACAACATCATCAACAACTTTTTTTATTTTTTTTTTATATATAGCTTATGGGACTTAACTACGGGGTCATCAGTCCCTAAACTTACAAACTACTTATGAACTAGCTAAGACTAAGGACGGCACAAATATCCATGCCCGAGGGGGGATTCGAACCCCCGACCGTAGTGGCCGTGCAGACCATGACTGGAGCGCCTCAGTTCCCTCGGCCACCGCGGCCGGCCATCCACAACTGGAAACAGATACTGCAACGCATAATTTAAACACTGTTTACTTAAATTCTATCCCAACTAGCCTACCACACTATGTAACAACAACCAACTCCAACCCAATGACTGAACTACAACACCAACCTACAACAAACACCTCTTTTGTAAATCTAAGAGCCTTAACTACGTGGTCATTACTCCCTACGCATGCAAACTACTTGCATTAAGGAAAACACAAAAACACGCATGCCCGAGGGAGGACTCGAACCCCAAGGCAAACGGCTGCGCGCAACTGCCGTGGCAGTTCTTTTCTACTAAAGTTCTAAAATAAGTAACAAGCGGCGACAGACTAGGTATCTTAACGTCGTGGGTGGATCTCTCTCAAACATCTAACCGATTGATCATACATCTTTTTCATTCCATGTCCCACCAGACAGTGGTCACTAGACCACATACCTAGTGTGGTTAACGAGCAGCTATCGTACCCCCTTCTAAGAAATCAGTACTCTCGATAAACAACCACTCACGTCGTAAAAATGACTGACGTGCTAACAAGGAACGATCTAGATCAAAACCAAGTTCTTTTTCTTATATTCCTTACAACCAAAAGCGTAAAATAGTCTACACCATTCGAACTAATACAAAACCCGAAATTTTAACCGAATGCCAAGAGCAATCCTTTAAGAGACTAAACAAACAATTAAACGCCCCCCCCCCCGCGCAACCGAGATAACTACCCAGCTATAAATAGCGTAACCATAGGGTTTATTGAAATCGATGTTTCTCGACCGAAGAACAATAATAATAGAAAAGTGTACCTCTCAGATGTTTAAAAGTAAACAGGATTAGTACGTAGCCTACAGAATGGTGACGCAAATGAGATAAAATGGCTGTCATGTCAATTACATCTCATTCGCATCACCATACTATAAGCTACGTACTAATCCTGTTAACTTTTAAACTTCTGAGAGGTACACTTTTCTATTATTATTGTTCGTTTACGCAGTGTATTTCAAGAGTATTTGTTAGTCAGCAAATTTTTACAATTTACCTTTGTAATATTTGTTTCCACAGCTTCCCTCAATCTTCTCACCCTCTTTTTATCCAAATATTCCATTTATTGACATCTTATAAATTCAACGTACATTCTGCCAATAGCTACTTAAGCCACTGAAAATTCCACGCGCATGCGCCACCGGTCCTGGTATGCACGCTCCTTGCATCGAATCAGTAAGCGTGAAGACTACAAATGCGATGACGCATCTTTCAGTCTAAATCACATTCTCTAGATCATAGGGATGTCCAATTCCTGTGATATGCAAGTGTAGTAAGTAACAGTTTTATTCTGATTTGTATTTCACAAGCTTTAGACAATTGGCTTGGTATGAATTTGTAATTTATGATATCACATTGTCTATGTGTTTCTGAAGTAGATGGGTTTATATCCGTCGGAACCGTGGTCAAGTTTATTAAACAACTACATTGCAACTGGTTGGCTGGATATTAATTTGCTATCCTGTAACCGTTGCTGAGACGCAGTTTATGTTTATATTACAGACCTTCAAACAGTAATTTATCTATGAGTACATCACTAAATGTCATTCAGAATTAGACGGAGGTGACAAAAGCCATGGGATTCCTCCTAATATGATGTCTAACTTCATTTTGCCTGGCACAGTACAGGAGTAGTAAGCCACGCTGCTTTTATAGCTGTCGCTACTTGCAAGCAGTGGCGCCTCGTTTTGTATGTTTACAGGTTCACTGAACCCCCTCGCCCCTCAAACAAAAAAGTCGCTGTGACGTGTTTTACGGCCCACTTTAGATTCGCTTGTAGTTTTATGATTTTCTGCAAACATTTCGGACGAAAATAATAAAAAAGTATGGGCGATGCGACTACGACTCTACTATTCTGATAATATCTATGCACCCTACACGTAATATTGTTTCTCACCGTATCTTAACAAAAAGCCAAAATAATTTGACATTTGACTTTAGCTTTAACAAATATACTCTTTCTTCTTAACTTTTTCCTATTTAAACTATTATTTTAATACCTCTCCCACATTTTCATTAAAATTTATCCGTTAAAATATTACCACCTGTCTTGCCTTGGCAGTTTGCCGAAAGTTTATTTTCTTTGCCTGTACTGGTTACGAATGAATATACCCTTGAAGGAACGTAGTGTACATTTGCCGTTTGGACGAGTGACTAAGGCCTGGATGGAACACGGCGTACATTTGGCGTTCGGAAATCAATCACGTGACATCCCTTCCCCAAAACTCTCTTTTGCATACGTCATCTTGCTTTCTCTATTTGATGATTTTCTTATTATAGCTTAAGTGTTGTCATCTAAAAGCAATGGCGCACTGAAAATTATCAAAAACACGTCGTTCTTAGGACAATGAAATATAATGTCTGAAAATGACATGTTAGCAGTTAAAACCTGCCATCGATGGTGCGAGAATTACAGATTAGTGTCGCAGCTGTTTGCCGTAGCGTAATGGTCACATATTTACAAACATGTTAGACCGTTCGAAACTTGGTAGGGCGCGGTGGCTCAGCGCGCTAGGTCAGAGGTTTGCAAACGTGTTGACTCGACGCCCTCTGTAACGAAAAAACTGAGTGAACGACGAAACGATCAAAATAGAACAAAACATATCAACGTCCACAAAGTACCGATCAAACCGAAGAACCAATGAGAAGAGAGAAAAAGAAAGAGGGTTCAACGCCATCTGTAATTAAAAATAAATAAATAAATAAAAATAAGAGCAAAATTCTCAACGAACAACCTATAACGAACATGAACAAACGACCGCAAAGCATTTATTAGGTAGTCGTTTCCATTCGTCTACCGCGTTCTCCAGGTTCATTTTAGACTGGAATTTTTTTAACAATGATGCAAACAATGTGTCTGGATGAGCGCTCTTCAGACAGTTGCATAAACGACGAACCTATCAGTTTGGTCAGCGTTTTAATCAAATTTTTAGAATATTTTCCATTATTAATGCCTTCTCCAAGCAAAATTTAATATTTAAACGGAAAATAATAAACTGAAAAAAAAAAAAAAAAATTGGCAATTCAAAAATTTCCTACATTCGCTGGATTTAGACTTTTACATCCCTCAGTTCCTTTCAGGTTGGAAAGTCCCTATGCTGGGACTTCAACGTCCCAATGCTGGTGCACAAATTATTGTGATTTTTGACCAAAGACAAAGAAATTCAGATGTTGTTTTACACCATGATGACTAATTGATAGGATTACAGTAAGTAAAATTTTCATATTTCTAAGGTGGATTTCCGCCTGTTTTAAAACACAATCTTCACCATTAAAAAGTTGCATGACAACGATCGCCGCCCACACACAGTTCTTGGAAAAAAAGAAGGAACGGGAGCGCAACTTTAACATTGTCCATACTCTCAAAAAGTATGTTTCTCTCGCCGGCCGCGGTGGCCGAGGGGACTGAGGCGCTCCAGTTACGGTCCGCACGGCCACTACGGTCGGGGGTTCGATTCCCCCCTCGGGCATAGATATTTGTGCCGTCCTTAGTTGTAAGTAGTTCATAAGTCTAGGGACTGATGACCCCGTAGTTAAGTCCCATAGACTCTACAAACATTTGAACATTTTAGTATGTTTCTCAAACGTGGGGGTGTCAACTTCTCGCGAGTTTATATTGTATGCTCCTCATTCATGCAGTTATCTCAAACTATCATCTGCACAAAAAATGCTATTAGGGTCTCCTGTAAAACTCTTTGAGGACTGTTTGGAATTGTGATCCAAATTTCTTCGAAAACTGGCAAATGTTTTTTTTACCTGGTATAATTTTTCCCGAGTACTGTTATTTTCTTCGCGAAATTCTACAGAACTAAACTTCTAGAAATATTGCATATCTAATAATCAGAAGTCAATTCACATTTGCCGAAAACAACCTACCTTAGCTGTCCCTCTTAATTCGCAAAACAGCTGAAGTTGGTATTTGCCGCAAACTGCGAATTTACTTCTGGCGATTTAATATATAGCTTCGGACCATCACCAATATATATTCCTTTGGAACACATGTGTCGTAGTAAATATCTACTGCACAAAGTACATCTATCTGGAACTCTGAAAAAGTCAGTTATTCGATCAAGGGGCGCCAACTGCACAGTACTGTTACAATGGACATCCTATTATTGCCACTATCGCTTTGGAAGCCATTCATAAATGTGATCCAATTTTGTTTTCGCAAATTGCCAAAACACATATTTTCAAAAACTGCGAATATTGATTTTCTCTTCAAAATTCCGAAGAACTATTCAAAATTTCAAATATTGTATAGCAAAATTGTGGAACTATAACAAATCTCTCAATCTCTGCGATATAACCTTGCATTTTTCGACAGTTGGATAGCAATTTCAGGGGAAACAATAGGACACGTAAGAGCGAGGAGATTAGGATAGAACTTAAGCTCGCTTACATTGACATATTAGTTGTACTTGTTTTTATTATGAGCATACAAAGACCACACAGTTTCTTCCACAAAAATTTCGAGGTTAGCGCTTAAAAAATTTGCATTGCGCATATATTCACATTCCGACAGCGCTCCCGCGAGATTTACTTATAAGACGTAAGAGTACTGCTTTGAATGAGCGTGAAAATCCTGCTCTGTAATTTCTTGTCCATATATTTTTTTTAAGACCAAGAATATCTTGATACTCCTATTCGGCTTTATGTTTCACTCATGGCAGACGTGTATTTATGTAATAATCCGGAACTATCTCTCAAATTGACGAAGAAATTGTCAAGGGCACCCGTATACAGAGTTTCTTAACTACTCCGTGAGATGGCAGCACGTCCACCACACCACTGGAGCAATGCAATGTCCCCACCATAGACCACACCGTCTCACCGCCAAACCAAGCGACCAATAAGAAGACGCTGTGTTTCACGCGCGGGTATCTGAATTCACATGTGATGTGTGTTGCAGTAGTAGGTTTTTTCTATTCTGTGTTCGCTTGTGCAGCCAATTTTTGTTGGCCATTTAAAGCGACAATTGTAGGCCTACTTGTTTAGTGGAAGTTGCGTTTTAACATATGCTATGATTACGATGTCCAGCTTTTGTTTCTTTCTTATTGCTGTTTTATTCAATAACATGAGAATTACCAAGCGCATTGCATTCGGATGCGCAAACCGAGAATTCTGTCCGCAACATTTTCGCCGAGTTCAGTGATACTTCGACGGCGCGCTGAAGGCACTATAACACAGGGCGTATTTCGAGGATTATTAATTCGTTTCAACATGCTGATAACCTTCACGAGTTTAGTAAAACTATGCATATATAATTAAATACATTGAAAGAAGTTACAAAGAGATCATGAGTTATTAATATTATTATTATTTCGTTGTCGTTGCTGAAATTTCACGCTATTTGCGATTTTCCAATGATGGAAAAAACATCTGATAGAAAACAATACACTTTTTGTTTACAGCAGCTGTTATACGAATGTCTAACAGACATGAAGACACACACCCACGGAAAAAAATGGAGCCGTGAATTCTTACAGCAAATTAAACCACACCCAACTATTTTAATTTTTTGCTTAATTTTCTTTTTTCATGCAAGGGTAGTTACCTACAGCGTTTCGTAGGCTGAATACGGAGCATTAATTAGCATGGAATGAATCAACTTTGTAATGGTTTGAAAAAAAGTTACTGTCTGGGTTCTGAGTTCAGTCTTTTGCTGTCGTGTCTCAGTTTGGAACAGGGGACTGATGACATTGTTTAGTCCCCTTAAAAATTCCAAAACAATAACAGACAACTGGTAGCATTTGTTATAGGAGGTATTTATCCAGAAACTAATGATAGACTTATATCACCAACAAACCTAACAAGTATCTGGAGGAAATTAAAGACATTTGGCCAAACAATGTTAGAAACTATAGCAAACGTGGTCATTGATGAGAACATTCAGTATTTACATAATTATGTACAGCCAACTTTGATTTTTTTATTTGGTCCTCTTAAACTACATTCCGGTTCTGTATAAAGTTTTTGTCATTGTGTGAGATAAGTCACAATACCACACTAGCAAAATGAAGAAAAACGGACCATACTGTAGTCAATATAAATCAAGGTATATGACGTCAGAAGTAAAACTAAATCAGTACAGTACCGTGTAATGAGAACTGAACACTGGAGCAAACAGACAAACTCAAATTTTATACCTTTATTTGAAAGAACAGACAGTTACTTTAATATCCTCTTAAACATTAGATGATCTACATAGTTTAAAGTTGGATGTTATGTAGCTAAAGCTGGTGGTGGTGAAATGTATGGTACTGGCTTAACATATGTTCATATCTGAAAAAAAAAAAGATTATTATATACGGTACCAGTACTGTGTGTGTTTTGCCTACCGATTTTTTTTTTTCGTAAATTACATGCGGTTTTGAAAAACATCTCATGAACAAGCTGTAGTCAAGTGTTCAAACTTCATTATCAAGAGTATTGCCATAGCTCCATAACAGCCACAGTGCAGTGACTGAGCTCTCCAAGGCGCCTTGCTGCTGAGTTGTGCAGATGCTCATCATCAGAGGTTCGAGTCCTCACACGGGCAAGGGTTTGTATGTTTCTCCTTAGGTTAGTTTCAGTAGTTTGTAAGCCTATGGACTGATAACCAGAGTAGTTAGGTCCCATAGATTTACAAACATTTATTATTTTCCATAAGCCACTAACGTTTACTATGCTAAAAAAACAATGGTTACACTTCCAAGGGGCTAAAAAATATATTAGAGATATTTTAAATTAAATGTTTAATTGTAACATATTATATTTTGTTCTCTGTATTCTGATGGGTTTCTGTTAAAAAAAAAAAAAAAAAAAAAAAAAAAAAAAAAAAAAAAAAAAAAAAAAAAAAAGAAACAGAATGAATTCATTTGCATCTACATAGAAGAGGTGAACTTCTAGGAAAGTGGTCCAATGTTCTTTTATACAGGGTAATTTGATACTTTTGTGATAATTTCAGAAGTAATAACATGGGAAAAGCGTTACTGTGTTACTTGATTTTTTCAGGGGAGGTTCTTTAGTTTATAGTAGGATTTCCTACAAAGTGTATACACTTACACACACACACACACACACACACACACAGTTATACATACACATTTCACACACATCGACACTGGACAAACAAGCGTTCTTATGCCATTTGTCATTGGCACGCCATTGTGGGAAAGGGTTACCTGCTTTTTTTTTTTTTTTTTTTTTTTTTTTGCTTACTTTAAACCCCAGTGATAACCCTGAGAGTTTCGCCAGAGGATTAACACGCTAACACTTATGTACACACATACATAGACTTACACAAACATACATATTATATTTACATATTTCACAAGTCAACACTTACAACTAACAGTACACAATAGACCCATATTTACACAAAACTTTAGGTTAAGTTTTTCCATGGATAAGCGGTATTCTTCGTGGGTAAGTAAGTACCCTAGTATCATCTTTCCTCATAATTATAGGTCATAAGGTCATAGCCACGTGGCTATTCTTGTTACGTGAAGTGTAGTGACTTCGTTATTATTCTTGATGAGATATTCTGAAGGTTTTTGCAGTTTATGCGTCTCTAATTTATAGTTATAAGATATTTCACTAAATATCAAGTGTTTCTGAGTAATCTTAAATGCGCCAAAAACAAATACAAAGGGCAGATGCTGCCTTCATGGAGGATTTACACATGTGCAAGGTGAGGAGTGCATTAGGTCCATTGTCTTGCTTCAGGGCCATTCATGCTTAACCGCCAGAGCTCAAGTAGCCAGGAGCTGGTGCCTCTAGCAGCTCCAAAGCCAATGTTAAAAGCTGCGTTTCCCCTTGCACCTCCCTGCTCTGGGAGTACCCATATGCTGCCTCGAGGGGGTTCAGATAAGAAATTGAACCTTAGCCACGCAGGCGCATTGCAACACTGCGACCACTGACGCCTATATTAAACGGCCACACTATGACTCATTTACGTTTCTCATACGATAAAAATACTTCGAATGTTAATATAAAATGGACTGATAGAAAAACACTTTTTATTTTATTATTTTTTTTACTTTTTTGCATATTTTATTTTCAGGGGCTCACTGAACCAGTGAACTTATAGGACGTGCCGCCACTGATTATTAGTCCCGAAGATGAATAGAAAGGGAGCGGAGAGTCACTGAGAAACAATGAATTGCGTACCTATTAATGTAAGCATGAACAATAATCATGTGTCGACACTAAAATTAGTACAGGGCATCATTATCATTCCCCCTAGTTCCTTCGATACAGACATAATTTCAAAATCTGAGATATACTGCAATGGCCACTGTTGTGTCACAAGGGGTACATAGTTTCATTACATTAGATTTAAAGTAGTTTCAGAAACAAACTTACAGATCACAGTTTCCAAATCACATTGCAATGTTTTGCAGGGGGCCTGGTGCAACTGCACCATTTACACATGCCGGCCATGGATTGGGCAGGTTTTGCACTGGGGTCTCCCACAGAGAGACATACCACCATCCATCCAAGATCACCCCGCACTACCTCCTAACAACACCCTGGTCACTCTTCAGGAATTCCTCACCTCAAACTAGCCTCACCCTAAGGACATGAATCTTTTGGCAGAAGAAAGGAGAGAGTTAAACAACCTGAAGACAGATTCTGACTAATCATCCTCCATGTGGACAAAGGTTTGACCACTGTTGTCATGAATAACAGTGACTATCTGGCAGAAGGCCTCCACCAACTGTCTGACTCTTTCATCTACAATTTTCCCAGAATAACTCCATCCCAAAAGTCCAACAAGCAATTCAGTCCATGTTGAAATCCTACAATCCTCCCCAGGACCTCTCTCCTGATTCCATCTTGCCCAACACCATCTTTGAAGACCACTTTCTACATGCTCCCAAAAATCTGCCATACAAAGAAAGCTAGACACCGTATTGTGGCTGGTTACTGTGCCTCCCCTGAGAGAATCTATCATCCTACATCAAGGATACCAACCACTTTCTTCACAGACTCTCCACCATCCCCATCCTTTTACCTCCAGGATTATTTATTTATTCATCGTTACTCATCATGGTTGACACTACTGCTATTTATACCAACACCCCACATGCTAAGGTAATACTGCTCTTGAATATTACCTCATCCAACATCCTTCAGAATCTCAATCCAATACCTCACTAATGTTAACATAATGATCATCTAATTTTCCTTTGAAGGGAAAGTATACAATCAAATCAAGGGCACTGCCACGGGCACCTGCATGACTCCCTCCTATGCCAACTTCTTTATGGGCTGTCTGAAGGTAACTTTCCTAGTCTCCCAAAACCCCCAACCTCTGATCTGGTTCAGATTCATTGATGAAATCACCCCGGCTTGACTCAGGGACAGGACACCTGATTCTCTTACTTCCACAATCTCAACTCCTTTTCTCTTATCTACTTCTCCTGGTCTTCCTAAATACAACATGCTACATTCCTGACATTAACCTCTATCTCACTGATGGCTCCATCCATACTTCCATCCACTTCTGTTGACAGTTGCCATCCTTTCCACATCAAAAATTCCTCAGAAAGCGTGGCCACCCACCAACATTGAATTTGCAGTGATGAGTACTCCATTGCTTAATGTGCTGAAGCTCCCACAAGAAGCCTTCACTGAGTGGCACTATCCCACAAACCTAGTCTGCAAATAGATTTCCCTACACATAACCAATCATCCCTCCATCCACAGTAACCATCTACAAAATAGGACCCCCTCATTACCCATTACCACCATGGACTGGAACAACTAAACTACATTCTTAATTAAAGGTTTAATTTTCTTTCATTGTGCACTAAAATGAGAGATATCCTGCTCTAGATCCTTCCTGCCCCTCTTAAAGTGGTGTACCATTGCCCAGCCAACCTCCACAAATTCTTTGTTCATCCTTATGCCATCTCCATCCACAGCTTACTACCAAAGAAATCACATCCCATGTGAGACAACTCAGTGTAAGATCTGCCCAATCCACCCAACCAGTACTTGGTATACTAGTCCCATCACAAGCTTATCATATCCCACTGAAGTCTGGGCCACATTTGAAAGCAGTCATGTGATGTACTAATTAAGCTGTAATCCCTCTCCGGGGGAACCACTTTGACGAAGCACTGTCCGTGTGGGTGGAGAAGCTTGCGCATCTGTAGGAAGCTGAGGGCTATACATAAGGTAGACAACCTACTGCCGGATAGGCCTCAGGTGATGGATCAGACTAAGAGTGTCCCACAATGTCCCGTCTTCCTTATCCTCTCTCAATCCTTTACCAATTCCTTTCCCAACCCAAGGTGTGATGTGATCCATGCCGAGGGGTGCGTGACACATGGATGGATGTGTCTCGAACAGAGGCTCAGGGATACCGGGCGACCTCACTGAGTAAGTAACCTTGCACCGCGCGGGGTTATCGTGGTGGGACTAAGATAAACACAGAGAAAGAAAGTATTTTAAAAGAATATGAGGGGCAATCTGAGACCTCAGATAGTCAGACATCGGGATCAGGACTGATGGCGTGCACTCCTACTTCTGAATCAGGGTCTAGACCTGAGCAAGAAGTGGGAACTGTAATAGAGAAGTTGGACCAGATTAGGATTAAGGCCTTCTATGGGGCTCAGAGGAGGAAACTTCTCAAGGAACAGAAGCAAAAGGAAGGAAAAGAATGGCTTCCTAAGCATAAGTGGAGGGAATCAAAAGGGCTTGAGACCAAGACCTCCAAAAAGAAACTGCCTCAGGTCGAAGGGGATACACAGACCCCCTCGACGTCGAAGACAGGTGGCAAGAGGGCTAAGGAGGATCTAACACTCCCTCCTCCCTGGTCAAGCGTGATCCTAAAAGGCTGAGGCGGGAAATAGGGAAACAGACCTATAGTACTGCAGTCTCGGTCTTTAGAATGGCGGTTGTCCAAGAAGGATACCCACTGGTGAGCATCAGATCACAGCAGGAGGAGCTCGTGCAGATGGCCCTCTTTGAAGAGATTGGGGCGGACGCTGGTCCAGGATCCAAATTCTGGAGGGTCTATCTAGATCGCGGTGCCCTAATTTTTGTCTGCAAGGGGGGAGCACTCAGCAGAGTGGCTTAAGGACAATCTGCCCATGATATCCCCGTGCGAGGATGCGAAGCTGCTGGTCAAGACAGCAGCTGAACTCCTGAAGACCGCAAAGGTATCAATATTGGTACCAAATATCCTTAAGAATGTCTCTCCAAAGACTCTGTTCGAGAAAACAACGGCCCAGAACACAAAAGTCTCGACAGAGGATTGGAGGGAAATTAACCAAAAGGTTGTTCCGGAAGGACGAATCCTGGTGGTGGAGGCCGGAGAGAAGTCCCTGAAAGCAATGCGAGATCAAGGCCTGAAACCGTTTTTAGGGTTCTCGCAGGTCGCCGTCAGGGTAATTAAAGACCTTAAAGGCAATAATGGCAGCAAGATGGGGACTGCTGCCCTGAGCCATCACCTGCGGAGACAGGAGGTGGATGTGGCCCTAATACAAGTACCCTATTTATACAAAGGGGGTGTATTGGGCCTCGGTGGTACTGGAGGTAAGCTGATTTATGCTAGAAATCTAAAAAAATTCCAGAACATGCATTTATGTTAGAAATGGAATACCTTTCATACCAATGATGGAATGTTGTTCCAGGGACCTGGTGACCATCAGGATGCAGAAACGTGAGGAAGGTATCACGACGGAAATGGTTTTGGCCTCAGCATACCTTCCTTACGAAGACAGCTCTCCTCCTTCTTTGGAAGTGAGGAGACTGACGGAAGCCTGCCATCGGCAAAGTGACGAACTGTTGATGGGATGTGATGCCAATGCCCACAATCTATCGTGGGGCAGCAAGGACACCAACAGTAGAGGTGAGCACCTTCTTGAATTTCTCCTATCTAACAACTTGGAGATCCTGAATAGGGGTGATTAACCTACATTCAGGAATAGTAGACGGGAAGAAGTAATTGACATAACTTTTGGTTCCATGATGATGGGCAGTTACGTCAAACAGTGGCATGTGGTCCTGGAGCCAGCCTCATCAGATCACATGTATATTAAATTCAAGGTTGAAATGGGAACCAGACAGACCACGGCCTATAGGAATTCCAGGAAAACGGACTGGGAGACATATAGGAGAGACCTTGACTTCAGCCTATCGGAAATTAAAACTTCGATAAGGAAGCCAGCAGAGTTTGAGGAAGTAGCAGAGGCCGTAACCTCTGCTATAGTGACCTCATACCAGGACAACTGCTCAATCACCAAGAAGTGCAATGTGTCTTGGTGGAATAATAACCTGGAAATGCAAAGGAAACAGGCAAGAATACTGTTTAACCTTGCGAGGGGCAAAGGACAATGGGCAAAGTACCGTGAGGCCCTTGTCAATTACAACCTTGCCATCAGACGGGTAAAGGAGGCATCCTGGAAGGTATTCTATGAGGAAGTGGAGGGCATGGCTGCTCAAGCGAGACTTCATAAAATCCTCAATAGGGCACCAACTAATCCAGGAGGAACAATGAGGAAGGAGGATGGGGAGTATACAAAGACAGCACATGAAATGCTGGAACTGCTCCTCAAGATTCACTTTCCTCAATATACTCTGGTGGATAACTCAGACCAGAATGCGATTCCTGAGAGACAACGGTTCTCAGGAATTCGCAAAGAGGACTGGGCTTTCGCCAAGAAGTGTGTCGATTTCAGTAAGGTCCGATGGGCGGTGGGAACATTTCAACCGTTCAAGTCACCTGGCCCCAATGGAATCTTTCCAGCTCTCCTGCAACAAGCGGGAGAAAATCTTATTAGATTCCTATGCAGGTTAATCAGGGTTAGCCTAGCAGCAGGAATCATTCTCAATGCCTGGAGGGCAGTGAAGGTTGTCTTCATTCCAAAACCAGGGAGAATTGATCATACCAAGGCCAAGAATATGAGACCAATAAGCCTGTCCTGCTTCATTCTTAAGACATTGGAAAAGCTGGTTAATGTGCATGTTAAAGAAAGGAGGTTAAGTAGGGCTCCTCTACATTCAAACCAACATGCATATCAGCCAGGTAAATCATGCGAGACAGGTCTCCACCAACTCATTGGGAAGGTGAAGAAAGCACTACACTTTCAGGAAATAGCCCTCTGTATCTTTCTGGACATCGAGGGGGCTTTTAGCAACACGACCTTCGATCTCATGGTTAGGGCAGCAGAGGTGCATGACCTAGGGACCACTATATGTTGGTGGACTAGGGCCATGCTCAGTGGAAGAAAGGTAGAGGCTACCATGATGAATGAAAAAATGGTAATCAACACCACTAGAGTTTGCCTGCAAGGACGAGCTCTTTCCCCTTTACTGTGGAATCTAGTGGTGAATGATCTCATTAGAGAATTAAACTCTAGGCAGTACTTTTGCCAAGGAAAATGTTCAAATGTTTGTAATTCTATCGGACCAAACTGCGTGGTCATCAGTCCATAGCTTACATACTACTTAAACCTAGGTAAACTAACCTAAGGACAAACACACACACCCATGCCCCAGGAAGGACTCGAACCTCCACAGGGAGCAACCGCGCGCTGTGGAAGACTGGATTCTAGAATTAATCCCGTTGAGGTATTGAAGAAAACGATCTAGTTCCTCTCTACGACGCCTCCACAAAACAAACGTATCGTCTACATAGCGAAACCAAATAGCAGGTTTTTTGTTTGCTATTTTCAATGCCTGTTCCTCGAATTTCTCCATATGGAAATTTGCTATAACCGTGTTTTAAAGGGCTCCCCATAGCTACACCATCAGTCTGTTCATAGAAATCATCGTTCCATTTAAAATAAGTAGTCGTGAGGCAATACTTGAATAGATCTGCAATTTCGGGTGGAAAGAGGAGATTCAGCTGTTGCAGCACCTCATTGACTGGAACCATAGTAAACAGGGATTCCACGTCAAAACTAACTAATATGTCCTCTGGATTGACCAATATATCATTCAATTTACTTATAAAATGTCTCAAATTCGTGATGTAGGAATCTGAGCGCCCAACATGCGGTCGTAATAGTTTTGTCAAGAACTTGGCAATCAAATAGGTGGGTGAAGCAATTGCACTAACAACTGGTCTCAGAGGAGGAACAGTTTCATTTTCTTAATGGACTTTCGGCAACCCATGAAGTCTTCGTGGTAGTGCTACTGAATTTAACAGACTTTTTTTGTACACACTGTTCATTCGACGACTTTTTTATTAACTGTGTAACAGTGCTAATAACTTTGTCAGTAGGATATTTACTAAGTTTCCTGTATGTCTGCGGATCTAACAATTCCTTAATCTTGCAATGATAGTCAGTCACATTGAAAATCACTGTAAAATTTCCCTTATCTGCAGGGAGAATGATAATACTATCGTCCTCATTGAGGCTTTATATAGCATTTTCTCACCCGTGGTTAAATTACTTTTTGGAGGCTTTGCACAAGCCAATACTCTGACAGCTTCTATATGTATTTTCTCAGCTGTAACTTTGCCCTAAATTGCGAATACCCGCTTCTATATTGGCTATAATTTCCTCTGTAGGCACAGCTCGCAGACTAACGGCAAAATTTCCGCCCCTGGCAAGCACTGATCTCTCATCATCAGATAGCAAATGTCCCGATAAACTGATAAGAGTGCAGAAAGAATCTAAGTGACTGATGGTCGGTTGTGGTCTACTAGACGTTGTTACCACACGTTTGTTAATGGTATCGTGCATCAACCTGCCAATTCTATCCCAGTCACTACTACACACACCATTGCTGATGGTAATATGGACAGACAATAACACAGTTTGTGCTTGCCAAGTCCCAACTGACCCAGTTGAATCCGCTCCCATAGTAGAGCCTCTTCCGTCCGTTTGTAAATCCGCTACGCCTTGGCTGTGCTACATAATCGTTTCATCCTCAGAAATTTTGGAATAACACTGGCCGACCTGCAACGAGAGAGAAATGTGAGGGAAAAAGCTGCACTCTCTTCTTCTGGAGACATTCCATGCGTAGCACATTTCTTGACATTTCCTCCCCGTAGAGGCGTCTTATTGTAAAATGCAAACTTTCACGGCCGGAATGGACAAAATTACTAAAAATGTACGGGCTATTATGCCGTGATCATGTGGATTTATTATGGAAACCCAACGTTTACTATGCTGTTTACCATGGAGAAGGAGGCAGACGGAAAACTGAATTTTCTTGATGTGTCAGTTTTCAACAAGGGGAATGGCAGATTGGGCCATACAGTTTATCGGAAGCCCACACACACAAACCGTTATCTGCACCGGGATTCAAACCACCACCCACAGCAAAAGCGAGGCATTATAAAGACGTTGGCGGACAGAGCAAGGGACATCTGCGAACCAGAATTACTCGACGAGGAATTGAAACACCTGAGTAATAATTTGCTTAAGGATGGCTATTCGTCTACAGAGATAAGGAGAGCTTTGAGACCGACACGTAGAGTTGAAAAGGATGAAAGGGTTCCTTTGAAATCCAAAGTCTTCCTGTCTTTTATTAAGGACGTCACCGACCGCATCGGTAAAATTTTGACGAAACGGAATGTTGCCGTTATTTACAAACCTACTCGGAAGATACAGGCTCACCTGAAATCGGTAAAGGATGCTCGCAAACCGCTGGAAAAAGCAGGAATTTATAGGATTCCGTGTACCTGTGGAGACGTATACGTGGGTCCACAAAAAGAACAGTCGAAACACGACTAGATGAGCACAAGGGGAAGTGTAGAAGGGGAGAGACTGACAGATCAGCTGTTGCCGAAGATGTTTCTCAACCAGGGGACCACCTTATTCAATTTGATAAGAGTCAGATTTTAGCAGCCACAAATGGATACCACGAAAGACTGTACAGAGGGGCTATAGAAATTGTAAAACACCCCAATAATTTCAAAACGATGGAGGAGGGCGTGAAACTAAATGAAATCTGAATTCCAGTTTTGAAGAAGAAATGTAACAGTCTTCCACTATGGGACGATATTAACGGACGGCGGCAATCGGCAACGACGAATTGCGCGCGCATATCAAAAACATCTGACGTCACACTTCTGTAAGCGAGGCCTCGTAAACGGAGTTTGGCTTCAGTCAGTAGCGAGCCAGGGTGTGCATCGGACATCAAAAGTGCCACGATTCCCCTTGAAAATGTTCTCCACAGTCGGTGACGAAACGTTGGGTTTCCATAATAAATCCACAAGACCACGGCATAATAGCCCGGAAATTTTTAGTAATTTTAAATGGACATTTTTAGAAAATCAAGATAGTGAAGATTTAGGCATGTGAATATACTAACAAAATATAGCTATAATTTACAGATTTGAAACTAATTTTTATTATATTCAAGGATTTAGTGTATATGAAGATACCACCCATTGGCTTTGGACGACATCTTATCGTAAGTAATCAGGAAAGCGTTCCACAAGACAATAAGAGTGCATGTTGGTGCCGGGAATTAGAACTAGTTAATTGTTACTGATGGTAAGGGTACCAACAGTTGAACATGTACACATCCAGCCAGTTGAAGAACAATTGGTCAAAGAGATTAAAATTCGCTTCTATTTTAGTTCCAACTAGTGATACGACACACTATTTTATAATCTTAAAGTGACTACAGTGAGAAAAAGATGGTTAAGTAAACACAATATTTACGGTAAATATTTTATCTTGATAGTGATTCATTCTCAAAACGTGTCGTACTGAGCATGAAAACATACGTAACTTGTGCAGTGTTTCATGATCAAATCAATGGAAATTAGTGAAATTGTTGCGATGTACTGTCCCTTAAATTTTTAAAAGAATTGCCGGAATTTCGCACTTCCTTTCTTCTACGAATAGGCAGCGAGATTGCATATAAAAGTCTTTGCATGTGTAGTGGCTTATCTCTTTGGAGCAAGGTTTGTAAACGCTTTGTAGTCGGTAAGAAGCATTTCCGCCAATGACCCATATAAAAGCTACATAGACTGGCTAAGGTGCTGCCGTTTTCTTTTCGAGTCGAGTGAGCGATGTCAGAGGAAGCGGACATACGTACCGCGGAGGGTTTGGCGGCCCGCCGTCCGGCCGAGCTTGCTCGGTCGGCGGCCTCATCCGGCCCCCCACTATGCTGACCCAGGAAACGACTACGGACGACGCTATGGAATGCGGAACAGAAGCAATACACGCTCCACTGCCCGAATCGGAGGATGAACGCACGGAACGGCAGGGCAGTTCCAAGACGTCTCGTCGGAAGAAGAGGAGATCAGCGGCTGCGTCTGGAAGCCCGCACGCTTCCACATCAAGAAAAAAGGCGCGTCAGGAAGCGGTAGTCGACGACGACGGCTTCGAACTCGTCAGACGACCTGTAAAGACTGCACAAATGAGGACAGCGACACAAGTACCGACGACCAACACGTTCACGGAATTGGCGGAAGGGCTGGATGTACCAGCAAGGATGAAGGAAGCAAAACCGCCTCCGATCGTCGTACAGCACGCGGACGACTACGACAGCCTCTACAGGCTACTCATCCAGATGGTTGGACAGGACAATGTTATCATCAAGCCAGCGGGAACGGTCCTATACAAGGTCACCCTCAAAATGGCGGAGGGCTACAGGAAAATCACAGCAAAGTTTGGGGAGCTCGACAACCGCTTCTACACATTTCCTTCTGCTGCCGACAAGACATTGAAGATTGTTTTCCGCGGCCTGCCAAGGAACTACAGTCTGTAACACATAAAACCACAACTGTCATACATGGGGTACAGTTTTGGCCTCCGCTCCGTCACCCCGCTGTCTTCACGCCGAATGAGGAAAGAGACGCCACTGGTCCTGGTTATCATCTGTGACATACTACATAACAGTGGTCTCTGGCAAGTTACCAAGATCGTGTCCACGCCTGTCACCACAGAGAAACTCCGATCAAAGTGGGGTGAACCACAGTGTTACAACTGCCAAGCTGTGGAGCATGTCGCCCGTTTCTGCTCATCGCCTCTGCACTGTATGAAGTGCATTAGGGAACATGAAAGCCGAGCATGCTCACGGAAGAAAGAAGACGGACCACCTAAGTGCGCTGGTTGTGGTGGGGAGCACGTCACCCCTTACCGTGGCTACTCCGAATTCCTCAGGGCTGCTGCAAAGAGCTGCGGTCAACGCGCTGGGACTGTCAGGAAACTGACGTCAGTACACCCAGGAGTTAGTTATGCTGCTGCAGCAGCAAACATACCAGCCGACAAGCGACCCGCCCTTGCCAAAATGACATCGACTACCACAGGGACCCAGGCAGCACATCGGAAGAGGACTGGAGGCGATGCCTGCACAAACCAGCCTCCTGCCAGAAGTGAACGCGCTCAGGAGCAATGTGACCACGCCCATCAGGGACGAGAGGAAGACGTCGTGGCTGCCCCTCTGAGCAGTTCATCAATCGTTCCTGTAAGTCCATGGGAGAATGCCGCACGACTGGAGGATATGATGACGCTCCTCCATGAGCTGCGGGAACTCATCAAAGAAATTCCACGGCAAATCACAGCTGCCGTCACAGCAGTCGTCCAGGCAATCTCCGCTGGATCTACGACCACCCGCCATGGCCTGTAGTCAATGAGGACTCACTGTTACTGCGTGGAATGCCAAAGGCATTCGCACCCATGAAGGAGAATTCCGGTAATTCCTTAGGGATGAGGCAGTCGACGTTTGTCTTGTCAACGAGACCTTCCTCAAACGAGGGGTCCACGTCCATGCCGCAAATTACGTATGCAACTGGATGCATTGACCTACACATTGGGGCGGAACGGGCATCTACTTCCGCACATCCTTGGCCCATCATTGTGTTCAGCTACCTCCTCTGCAAGCTACGAAAGCCACGGCGGTAGCAGTACACACATCTATCGGCAGGATCACATTCATCGCTGTCTACAGTCAGCCGAAAACTATGATGCATCCTGCAGACATCGAAGCATTGCTGTCGCCTCCTGGCAAGGTCTTTGCACTGGGGGACTTTAACGCCAAACACCATATATGGCATTCTCGGGTCACAAACCACCATGGGCGGAGCCTACAGCAGGAAGCTCAACAATATGATGCAATAGTTCTTGGCCCTCAAAATCCGATCCATTTTACAGAGAATTCTATATAACCTGTATACTGCGCACATGCCACGGATCGACAGGGTGCACCTCGCCCTCTATGCGGATTACACTGTGCTCTTCTCCCGTAGCATGAACGCCCGCACACTAGGTACTCGGCTGCAACGAGCATCAGACGAGCTGACCTTCTGGGCCACCAAATGGAGGCTCAGTTTTAATGGGCAAAGACGCAGGCACTCATAATCGCCAGGAAACGTGTTCCAGCCGACCTACCACGACTTTTGATATGGGGCACAGCTGTTCCATGGTGTAGCACAGCTAAGTACCTAGAAGTAACGTTTGATAGACGGCTTATCTGACATCAACATGTGAACAACATCATAGGCAGCTTGGCTGCTGGACGAAAAATGCATTGGATGTCGTATCTATTCAAAATCCTTCCTATTTTAGATGAAATGCTTCCAGAAAACGGTAGGAAAGCCAGCGACTTGCAACTTTCTTCTTAAGGTTCCCACGACGGTCCAAACTGAAAAGCACGGCAGATCTGTTGGTCCGTGTAACCATTCTTCTTGAAAACCGTTCTCAGATTGTCCATCTCTTTAGTCCACCTCCTCTTTTTCGTCCACCTGCCAAGGTTAGAGCGCTCCTGGGCTCAGTAAAAGATGACTTAGGATTGAGGAAACCCGGCGTATACAAAATTCCTTGTCACTGTGGAAAAGTTTACATCGGCCAGACAATCCGTACAATTCAAGATCGATGTACGGAACACCATCGACACACAAGACTGCTTCAACCAGGGAAATCTGCAGTAGCTGAGCACTGTCTTACTGAGGGATATAAAATGAAATATGATGAAAAACAAATGGTTGCTTCTGCGTCTCGCTATTGGGACTGCATTTTAAAAAAATCGATTGCTATTCGTCTTTCTGACAATATTATAAACAGAGATAAGGGACCAGCCGCGGTGGCTGAGGAGACTGAGGCGCTCCAGTCACGGTCTGCACGGCCACTACGGTCGGGGTTCGAATCCCCCCTCGGGCATGGATATTCGTGCCGTCCTTAGTCTTAGCTAGTTGATAAGTAGTTTGTATGCTTAGGGACTGATAACCCCGTAGTTAAGTCCCATAAGTTCTACAAACATTTGAACATTTGAGAGATAAGGATTTCCCTTTGAGTAAAATGTGGAACCCTTTATTTTTTGAGAAACAACGGTCTCTGCTGAATAGCGATCTATCGTTTACGCCGGCTTCTACCACTGGCGGCGCTGAAACGTAGAGGGCAGAACTGTCAATTTTTGCGCACGCGCCCTCAGCCTTCCGCGGCGTATATAGGGGCTGCCGCTCGTGGCTTGTACTCCGTCTCGGCGAGTCGGTGTACCAGCACTGTCACCTGAGGATGGCGGCCAGGTGGACCGCCGAAATATTGTGTCAAGATGACGTTTTGATCCGGCAGGAAACCCGAGAAGAATATTATGAAGCATTACGCCGGGAAAGCCTACGTAGTCACAAATTAACGCATTAATTAAACACTTTATAAGCACTAAATAATACAATTTTAATATGTTACACACTGTTGTGATTGGAAACCTGTTGGCGTACATTCAATATAGCGCACATTTCATAATGAATATCGAATGTTCGACATAGTGTTTCTGAACCAGAGATTCGGGCGCTACGTGCCCTTACGTACTATAAGAAACCTCTTGTTTAAGCTACACCTAACCTTCTTAAGGCTGCGCTACAGATCACTTTATTTCAAGTCAAAGTTAGGTTAGGGGTAGGTTAAACAAGAAGATTTTTTTTTTCGGTATGTGACGGCGCTTCTGCAGTTCTGATACACTATATCGAATTATATTTCCATACTACGACGTTCGATATATATCGACAGGAACACTGCCGTGCACAAAGGCTTCCAAATTACCGAAAATACATTAAGAAGCTTGGTGCAGACGGTAAAAGGAACTATAATGAAGGTTATTTGCATGAAGCAGTGAATAAAGTGAAATACAATGAAGGCCTACCACTCTGCAAAGATGGGTGAAAAAGAGGACAAATGACGTTTTGAAGGCCTTCTCCTATGTTCACGTTGGGGGTTTCCATTTGGAAGCACAGATATTAGAGTGATAGTGCAACAGTATCTGAACAGGAAGGGAGTAGTGGAACCAATATTTGCAGGCAACAAGCCTGGGGTTGACTAGTTTCATTCATTTATATTAAGAAACAAGGAACTAACTGTAAGATTTTCTTAAAACATTAAAAGGGCAAGAGCTGGGGTTTCACAGGAATGCATTGTTTCATATTTTAAAAACTTAGAACAATCTTTAGGAGTGCCACTTTCCCATATAATCAATTATGATGAAACAAACTTTACAGACGAATCAGCAGCTGTGAAAGATGTTGTAAAGAGGGGTGTAAAACATCCTGAACGAATTGTAGACTGGAGCAAAACAAGCACCAGTGTCATGGTAGCTGCAGCTACAGATGGACATGTTCTCCCACCTTATGTTGTTTACAAGGCTAAGTACATTTATACAGGATGGACTGACGGTGGAATCAGTGGTTCTGCACACAATCGAAACTCCAGTGGGTGATTTGATGCAGACACTGTCTGTGACTGTTTCACAACAATTATTTTACCTTAATGCAGAAGGATAGATGGTCCCAAGCTGCTCATTGGTGACTATCTCTCAAAACATTTGACATTACAAGTTATCAAAGATTGTGAAGTAAAGAGAGCATGGCGGAAAGTCCTTGATGTGTAGAAAATGAAGAACAAGGGACCACTTCCCAAAACAGAATTTCCAAGATTGCTGAAAACTGCATTTGAAGCCATAAAGTCTACATCAGCAGAGAATGTGAGGTCAGCTTTCAATGCTTGTGGCATATTCACTTTAGACCCACAGAAGGTTGTGACTAAACTGCTAGAAAAATGTAGAATGCCTAATGTACACTTGGAACAGTTGTGGACAAAAACTCGTATCGAACACTTACAATAAACCCGGGAGAGTGAAACATCAGCAAACTCCCGCGGCACAGAGAAAAGGATGAAAATTTTACCGGGGAAAAGTGTACAATCTGAAGATTTTGATGTACCAGACTGTATGAAAGAGAGAGAAATTAATGATGATGATAGCAGAAGTGCCATGGAAATAGAAGAATGCGAAGATTCTGAAATTCATTATTACAAAGGAGACCATGTCCTTGTTTCCTTTGAAACTAAAAGAAGAGAGAGATGTTTTGTATGGATAATTATGGAGGTAGATGAAGCTAGTGCCGTGATTAGCTTTTTAAGAAAAAAGGAAGGGAAGAACGAGACACATTTTGTACATCCTTATGTTGCTGAGATACAATCAGTTGCCTTCTCAAATATCATTTTTAAGGTTAAAATAAAAGACTTGAGGAGGGGCCGATATGCGGTCTCAAAATAATTTGAGAAATGTGGAGTAAAAAAGAAATGCCATTTGTGATGATAACATTGTTTTATTATTGAATTTAGCCCATGTTCGGTTCACGTTCTTAAAAGTTGAAGCAATTTAACTGTATTTGTAAATATAATTGTACAATTAAAAGTATTCTTATGAAAAATATACTTTTATTTCTTCTAAAAAGGCTTACACTGATCCACTTTTCACCTGGATGGGGTAAAGTGGTTTACATATGGAAATGTATTGGTGATCCACTTTACCCCAAGTAGTGGGGTAAAGTGGATCAAACTTTTAGAATTTTTATGTTGGCAACATTGTCCTCTAACAACATAATGTTAGTGGCATCTGATAGATCATTAATGCATAACAGTGAATAATTTTTAGCAGATTTTCCTTATTTATTAAAGTCCTCTTTCCTTAAGAAAACCTCAAAATTTGATCCACCTTACCCCAGTTTACGGTAACTGTATGCAGTGGGTTTCCACTTATCTCGCCTCATATTGGCTAACCATCGTTTTGTAAGTTTTTCATTTTTCAAAGGAAAACTGAAAAATATGATTACATATTACTTTAGTTACAGTTACACTCATACGCAACCCACAGGACTATTGTATGCAGAAATGTTGGAAGTACAAAAGACGAGTACACGAAATGTTAGAAACGAAAACAAATACTTACTGAAAATACGATATTCCAACAGTCTTATTACTGCGATTCGTACAGTTATATACTCGGCATGATTTCAGCTTAATAAATAATCTTTCAAGCTTACTTGGATAAATAAAATGTGAAACCAAAACACGTAAATAACGTCAGTGTAACTTTCGAATTAAAGCATTTGCAACAACTGTCCTGATGTTGCCCATTTTCATTGGAACACCAAACATCTGTATGACAATTAAGTCAATTTCGCACTATGAACTCATTTTACTCTGTATGGTATGATAAGTTTTTTTTTTCCCCTGACATGTTTCACATAACCTCAAACAAGTAACGATTGCGTGAACACTTGCATACTTGACATACTTGTATTTACAATTTAGTTCCATAATCATCTAATTTTGGCCATCATGGCCTATAGCAATATGGGTCTCTTGCCGCAAAACAATTCATCGAAACAAAAGTAATAATGGATTTCTTCGTTTCCAGTAGACACTGGTTGGGTTGGGTTGGGTTGGGTTGTTTGGATGGGATAGGAGGACTAAACTACTGAGGTTATCAATCCCCCAGTGGGGAGGGGAAGGAGTGAGGATAGGAAAGGAGGGGAGGGGGAAAGGAAATGCAGACCGGGAAGTAAAGAAGGAAGGAAGACTGCATTAGCTCGGGGCTCCGTGCTTACAAAGAAACTTTGAGCCACCCCCAATTTATTGTATCATGGACAGTGACAAACATTGACAGCTGTGTAAAGTGTAAACAAGACTCGCAGATTGTGAAATCATGTTCCCATTAGTTTTTCAAGCATAAGAGACAACTGTTCTTCACAGAACACAACTTGGTTTCCTTGCAGAAAGCCTGGTCATACACAACTTGTAAGCACAGAACACCTTCTTATTCAGAGTAGGCTGTTTCTTCAACGCCGATGGCGAAGCTTAGTGATGTATGTGGGCAGATGTCTTTGTCCCTCCCCAGTGCAGTGCAAAGACAAATTGTTTGTGAGATTAGACATGGCCGGACGCTGTATGAGTCTTCATTATGTTTGTGTTTATAGCCCATGGTTGCTCCGCGGTGGAGCATCCGCTGTGATTTTGCGGAGGCTCCGCTCCTCAGTCACACAGCAGGTGGTTCAGCCGCAGTGACCTTGAGCACCCTGTTCCCACCTAGCGGCCAGACATATGGAGCACCGAAAAGCCCCATTAACTGCCGAGTAAGCAGTTTGGAAGTGCAGCCGCTAGTATTTTGACGCCACAAGGGAAGAGCAGAGAGGCCGCTACCATAGATGCACCTATAAACAGGTCCCACGCTCCCTTATGAGAAACAGCGCACTGCCAAACCGCCACGATTCCAATGCCGTGGAGCAACTGCGGGCTATAAGCACGACCTTAGACACTGGGGTCTTACGTTGATCGATCGTGCCCCCTTATGAACTGTTATTCTCAGCACGATTGCCAAATACTAGTAAGCAGCTTACTGTGTATAACGGTTAAAACATTCCAGTCCTTGGTAGCTGCTACCTGCAGGTCTCTCAACAGGTGTCATATATAATTTTATGTGCGCGAGACTGTGAAATATTTTTGTTTAAATAGTTTTGGTTTATTTGCCCTTCGTATTCAGAACAATTACTTACTATTTCTGCTCTTGACACAAAGGAAACTGTTTTTCAATTGCATGTTGTGTTTGTGGACTTATTTTCTAAAGGCCTAGGCAATGCAAATAATTTCGTAGCACATGACACTGAAGGACAATGCGCAACCTAAGTTTTTTTGCACTTTGAGACAAAGTTGAAAAAGAATTTTAGGAAGTACAGAACAATGGTGTTCTTGCTTCTATTTCAGCCATTCAGCAGGCTCTGTCATTTGTGATTTTCTTTAAACCTTCTGACAGTCTTTGTCTTAGCATTGATCTTAAATCCACTGTGAATCCACAAACAATGATTGTTCGAGATCGATTGCCTCCCCTGGAGGAGGTAATGGACAGGCTTGGTGTGGTAGATATTTTTCAAAAATTGACTTACACAATGCGTATCTGCAAACTGCGTTAGATGAGGTGTCTCAGAAAATGTTTTTGGTCAACACCCATTTAAGTTTGTTCAAATTTTTGCGCTCACCCTTTGGCAGTGCTTCCGCGCCTCCCACTTTTCGACGCTGTTTAGAACAGCTTACTGCATAGTTCATTTCTGTTCAAATTACTTGGATGTTATTGTGTTATCAGGATGTACACCAGAGGAACACATCGGCAACTTTCGTACACTCTTTCAAGTACTTTCGGCTGCAGGGTTGAAGTGTCGCCAGGACAAATGTGTTTATTTTCGGACTGAAATTCGTACTTAGGTAATGTTATTAATACCCAGGGTGTCTATCCCTTTAGGTCTAATTTGCTGGCCATTCGCAACCTTCCCATCCCATGTGACCAGAAAGAATTTCAGGTCATTCTCAGGAAGTTGATTTATTATATCCAGTTTTTACCCAACACAGCCCAGATGGTAAATCTATTCCCTCGCTTGTGCCGGAAAAATGTACTATTGTATGGACAGAACACTTCCAGGTTGCATTTCAGAAACGGAAATGTGCTTTGTTGAGTGACAACTACTAAGCCAGTAGTTTTGGCTGCTGAAACTTCTGCTTACAGGATTGCAGCTGTGCCTTCATATATAATTGGCTCACAGTACAGGCCGATTGCTTTTTCCTCCAACTTGCTGACAAAGACTCAGTAATTACTCTCAGATCTCGCTACTGTTTATGGTGTGAGAAGGTTTCACCAGTGTCATTTTTGCGAAAGTTATACCTGAAGACGTATCATAAACCGCTCATTGTTTCATCCATCAAATCTGTTTCAACACATACTGCTCAGAGATTGCAACGTTGGGCTTTGTTCTTGTCACAGTATCCGTACAACCTATTGTATTGGCCCATGTCAAAGCATGGAAATGCTGAAGCCTTTTCTCGTCTTCCTATCGACTCTGACACCACTGAAGCGTGGTGCTGTCATATCGATGTGCAGGACAGGGAAATCTTGCAATCCTTTCCCCTAGACTATCTGAAGATTACACAGGCCACAGTGGCGGATCATGGCTAGAAAACTTTGTTCCATTACATACGGGATGTTGGCCTCCTTCCCAGAAAAACATTTTGAATTATTTTGTACATCATTAGTTTGCTCGACGGCATAGCCTCTCCATTCAGCACAGTGTTTTTATTGTAAAATGACAGAGGCTAGTTATGTGTGTTTATTCCAAAAGTGGTGCAAAAAGATGTTTTACGAATGCTCCACAAAGGACATTGGAGAATAGTATGCAATAAACAGTTAGTGCATCAACATAGTACTTGGCTGGGCATGGATGCTCATATTGCATAGATGATGGCACAGTGGCACACTTGTGTTCAAACTCATTCCTTCATGACACAAACATTTTCAGCTTAGCTGACGTTTCAGTCCCCATGGCAATGAGTGCATGTTGATTTCGAGGGACAATTTTGGAACACTCGTTAGCTTATTGTAGTAGACTCTTTCATCAGCAACTCTCCATTTGTGGTGCCCATGCCTTCGACTACATCACATAGCAACATTCAGGTGTTGTCATCTCTTTTTTTATTATTTTATTTTATTTTTTATTTATTTTATTTTATGGTTTTTTTGGAGGGGGTGGGGCGGGTGAGTGTATGCAATCCTAACATTGCACAGTGACAAGCGCAGCACCCCTGGAATGTGATATAGGAGGCACAGCGATATGTGCCAGTTGCAAGTGGGGATGGGACTGTGAGGCCCAGCGACTCAGGCGCACCAAGAATTTCTCGAGCTGCTGGTGCACAAGTAGTTCTCAAGAAGCTCACGAGAAGTGGCGCTGTGCGACAATTTAGGCTACGGCCACACTTGCGTTTTTTGAAGCTTGACACTCAGCATCTAAAGAAGCAGCTTCAAAAGTCACCTGGTGGTGGTCACATTGAGCACGTATATAGCTTTTTTCAGGCGTCCTAGCGACCAAAGTCATGAATGTGGCCATATATGGCTCAGTAGCGTTTCAGACCTGCCTGGGTGAAATAACAGCATTGAGAAATGAATGCATTAAGTATACAATCTGCAAGAAAAATAAGTGCTGCAGTGTCACTGATTCGACGGAGACGGCATAGACAAAAAAGATGATGATTGCTACCATAGGTGTTTCTGGCAGATGAAGCCTGTGAGCTGTGTGAAAAGCTTCTGAGACCATACCCCGGTAAGGACATGACTAATATTAAAAAATTTTAACTACCGTTTATCGAGTGCCAGGTGGTACGTGGAATGTGCATTAGGCATTTTAGCCAATAAATGGCGTATATTCCACTGTTGATATCATTTGTAAAGCCACTTGTGTACTGCACAACTTTGTGAGGAAAAACGATGGGTACAACTTTGAAGACACGTTATCGTGTCTTTTGGACAGTCTTCCGGCCCAGGGAACATGAAAGGAATACACACAAGAGCGCAGTTTGCTGAATATTTCTGTTCTACCGCAGGATCTGTACCCTGGCAAAAAATTCACGTTGGAGCGCAATGTGAGGAGCATCTTTTGATGCAGGGAATGGACCCCAGCCCATCCGACTAGCGTCTGACCTTGAGGATGCGCCTTCCCATCCCATCTGACGTTGGCAGAAAAAGACGCTGTGTGTCGTCACTACCGACCTTCTCTAACCTGCCTATAACTGTGTTGTCTTTTGACGCTGAGCATCCAGCTTCAAAAAAACCAAGTGTGGCTGTAGCCTTAAAGCCCTCTATAGAGCTTGACGACAGTTGTCTGGGGCAGCACGCCACGCTACTGACTGCTGACACTGACAGTCAATGCTCGCAGCTCACGGTGATTGTCTTTCAAATACGAACACACAAGTAGGTACGCAATGGGGCTTCTGGACAGAATTTGACCATTGACCGTCTTGTTGCCTACTCTGCAGGGGCCATACAACAATATTGCTGACACAAACAACAATATGGCGAACATAAACAAGATGGCGGACATAAACAATTAGGCAGACAGAAACAAAAATATGGCGGCGGCGGCAGACATATGCGGGAAGATCATTAAATATATTTAACTCAAGTTTATTGTGTCATGACAGCTTCCAAGATCGTAAAATGACATTGCATTCCCTCAACTAGTATTATGTTAGTATACTTTTAACCCTCATTGACATTTATTCGTCTACAAGAATTATACCTTTGTCTATATGCATTGGTGGCAAATAGTATATTAGCATAATTAAGAAGACCCATTGGTGTATAACTGTGTATACTGAGTTTGTTTTTAAACAAGAGATTAGACAATCCTTTCGTTCCAGAATATTTTACTTTATGAATTATTAAATCATCTCCATCAACTCGTACAGGGGAATTTCCAATTGCCCACGTCCTTAATTCATCATCAAACCTAATGCAATTTGTAGGATCCGCTGTTTTTCTGTCTAGAGGTTTATGAAAAACTAATTTTGCCAGTCTTCCTTCATTCTCATCAGCACTATCATCATCATTATCAATATTATCCCCTCCTTCTTCTTCCTCCAAATCTTCTTCTTCTTTTGCAACTAGAGCTGTGTCATATGGTTTTATGAATGCACGTTTCTCATCATTGTCTTCAAGTTTATTCTTTTGATCTACAACTCCAGGCTTGAGCTGTTGGGTCTCTTGAATCAATCTCTATAGGGGTTGAGTTACTGGGTTCATTACTTTGTTCAGTAGACTCTCAGCTTCTGCCTCACGTCTTTGTAGTAAATCAGATTTCTTGCATATAGCATGTCGAGCTTCCAGTACTCGCTTGTTACGTTTCATGTTCTCATTAAAGCGAGTGTGCAGTGGTGTGGTCTCACGTCTTTTTTCTGTCTCACATCTTTGTACTATATCCAGTTTATTGCGTTTAGCACGTCGGGGTTTCGGTAATTGATTTTTTTATGATGTATCTTTTCATCAATGCAACTGTCCTGCAACATGATGCAGCTGGATTATAAAGGCATATTTGTACTTGATATATATATATCATCTATGCTGGAGGACCATTCGCTAAGAGGTTACCCAAGCTGTCTATAGCGCGTCCTCTACAACGCGCTTCGCTGGTAGCGCATGCACACACACACCACACAACGGAACTCCTATACATTAATACAAATATGCTTATCAAAATTACAGCGATACCGTCCATTATATAAATCATCATCTTTACCTGCAACTATGAAATTATGCGCAGTAGCACTCCATATCTCTTTACACAAATCAATGAATGCATTAAATGTCACTTCAGGATTACCGTGATCACTGAAAAGTGTCGCATATTACGTTCATCTTGTTTGAAGAGAACAATAATATTAACATTATCTCTAATTAACTATTTGGGAATTTTTGCTGTAAATCTGAATTAAGTAAAAACAGTCTACGTCATAATGGTGACCCATTGAAAAGTATGCTCTCATATTATCCTGTTTATCGCAAAGTCATCAAAAGTGAAAATGGAGTGAAGAAGTGCTTTATCCGGTGGCATTACTTCATAATTACCCATGAATGGGAAATATCCAATATCCAATGCCGTCAATCATTTGAGCTAGAAATTTGTATTTATATTACTGCAAAGATTTGGAGAATACATAAACGTTCTTCAATGACAGACCATTCTCATGCACAAGAAGATTAAATATCACAGTCGTTTTTCCACAGTTTGAAGGGCCAGATATAATACATCTAATTGTATCTGGAAATAGATCTCCATGTTTGCGACTCCGTGCAGCTGATGTCCATCATTCGATAATAGGAGCAATGGGAAGTTGGCATGCGTGCTTCTTGAACTGCATCTTGAAGTTAACTAGCGAGTCTTATATAAGAAGAGTAACGGTATTCATATGTTCGAAGCTGCATGACGAAAGCGTGGTGGATCACTTCTTAATAGCGGATTCAATCACCTATCTGTCGAACTACATATACCTGATAATCAAAATATCCACGGGTGTACTGCTGGTCTATAGTGCCCGTTGGACACTATAGACCGGCAGTACACCTGTGGATATTTTGATTATCAAATACGCCGGGAGAAACTGAAGAATCACATACATATACCTGGTTACTCTTAGTGCAGAACAAAGTTAGCAAAACGGCTGCAAAGAGGTGAGGTGTCGCTGGAATCAATAAACTAGACTCAGCTTGCAAAGAACACGATATTGCGTAAGCAAAACACCCAAACAGATTTCTGACAGGCACAGAGCGGACTTGATTCTAGCAGATAAAGCAGTACAAAGAATAAACGCCTCAGACACTAAGCTGAGTGAAAAAATAGCCACCCTAGTGGTGGCTGGTGCAATGAAGGCCAAAGTCAGACTCGGTATGGGTATTAATAAAAAGAAGAATATGAATAATAATAATAAGAATATGAAGAAGAATAAAAAGATTGGAGGTAATGAGATGAAATGATTGATTAAAAAAATCGCTCTGGTCTTAAGTAAATGAAACCTGGAACTAATTTCTGGGGGGCAGTGAAAGCGGCTCATAAAATTGCTTTGGATGCAGCTCCAAAAGCAAAAATATCTACTATTAAAGAATGCATATTACCTCTTCCCAAGAGATGTGGCTTTTTGCCCCTCATTCCAATTTTCGCAGCTTTATCAGCACTTGGCGGTCTGGCAGGAGGAGCTGCAGGCATTGCCAAGGCAGTTGTAGATGCAATAAATGCTCGCAAAGAGCTGTCAGAGTTGCAATGACTTAACCGAACTATGGAGGCCATAGCGCTTTGCAAAGGCAAGGGGCTGTATTTAGGGCCTTAAAGGAAGATTGGTTTTGGGCTAAATGTGAGGAAGAAAAAAAATTCTCATTAAACAGCCTACCCAAAAGAGCGCTTACAAACATCGAGTTAGAATGCTATGCTAGAAAACTTGAAATACCCCAGTTTAGAGGTGTCTTCAGGTGATACACTTTACCAAATAAACCTAAAAGATATGAGAGTCCAATTGTCAACCTCCAGACAGATAGTGAGCCTGGCTCCCACTGGGTTTCCTTTAAGAAGAATGGAAATGATGTCTACTATTTTGGTAGTTTTGGCAGTTTACCGCCTCCTCTAGAAATAGTCACGTATTTCAAAAATTGTACTATTAAGTACAACTATAATACGTTTCAGTCACCTAAGAGCCACAGGTGTGGTCATCTTTGTTTAAAGTTTATTAATTCTGGATAAATTACTGTGAATTCCAATACATAATGTATGTGGGCGAGGACAGCATGACGTTTAGCCTGTCGGTAAAACAATCGGTTATAACCTCCACATTTAATTCCACAATTAATTTGTCTCATCATCATTTCTGCGAAATTGCATTACTCAACTTATTTTCATACAATTCTATACCGAACATTACGTCTAAAACAATCATTTTTAATTCTAGACAAAGTTACTATAAAACCTGGAACATACGAACTCAAAGATATATTTTCATCTTTACATGGAGATTGAATTGCACAACGCCAAGTTTGTCAATGATGATGCGCCAGAAATTCAAAGTAGAACTGAGAATCTCTTACCATAAACCTTACAAACGATGTACAATCTGCTGTAATGTAGCTGTTAATTTTACACTGGATAATAATATTAGCTCAGTCCTAGGATTTGAGAATATGTATACTGACAAGGAAACTTCAGCACTAGCTGTGCACGGTGTAAATATTCAGAACGTTAATGTGCTATGCATAGATTGCAACATTTCAGCTGGGTCCTCCCACAACGGCGCTCCTACGCACACATTACATTAGTTCTCCCACAGTCCCACCTGGATATAAGATTGTGGAATCACCAAATTCACACATTTACATGCCAGTTGTTGTACAACACATTAAAGATTTAAGTATATCTATTAGAGCTGAGGATGGGAATCTAGTTGAATTCGATGGGGAGGATATAACTAAGATTGCGTTTAAGAAAAAAAGCGTACTGGTAAACTTCTACAGTCAACAACTTATGCATGATGAGGTGAATGTGTCTACAAATAGAAAATATAAAAAAGGAAAAGGTTCATATGAAGAAGATAGAGGCTATATATAAAAAGAAACAAGTGAAGCAGATTAAAAAGAAAAAAAGAAGAAGAAGATTGATGTAAACAAATGTGTTGACTCCATGCAATCGAGAACTACCATCGACAGTTGGCTATAGTGTGCTATAAAAACCAACGTCACTCTCTGTGAACTCTCATTCAAAATTGCTACTATATATAAGGAAGACAATGTCTTATTTACTGAGTGTGAGAGAGAAGATTCACGCCAATAACTCCGTTACCCCATTTCAGTGTCATAGATTCCAACCGTAAACTCGACCAAATTTCGCTTACAGAGATAAAATATCAGTAGTGATAAACAATAAAGACTTGTGTCTGTTGCCTTGTGAGAGTAATCTTTATATTCACCATCATCTACTAAAGGCGGATGGATCGGGAATGGCTACTGATATTCATTAAAAAACTGTATGCTACACTTGATTTCTGAAATTCAATATCATTTGAATAACAAACAAATATAAAATGTACGCAATCCTGGAATTGAAACGCTGATGAAGGGGTATGCCTCATTCACACTGAACGAAGCTATAGTATTGCAAAATGCAGAATGGGGGGAGAAAGAGAAACTAAACAAATTGTTGACTCCAATGGGAGTCTCAGCATCTGCATTCCACTGAGCATGACACTTGGCTTTGCTGATGATTACAGGAAGATTATTTTAAACGCTAAACATGAACTTGTGTTGTTTCATAGTGCACATGTTGCAAATAGCATTATTGCAGGTGCTGTTGACGCTAATTCAAAAATTGTATTTGATAATATTTACTGGGATATACCTGAAATTCAGGTGTCTAAAAAAGAGAAAATATTATTAATGAAAATCATAAAAAATGATCTAAGGCTGAATTTGGAATTCCGCCACTGGGAACTAACTGAATGTTTCATGCCAGAACTTGATAAATAGACAAGGGAAGTAAATAGCAAGCAAGTCTCAAAATCACTCAATACATAATTATCGCATTTAAAACAGACAGGAAAGCCATGAATGCTAATTGTAGTATATTCGATTTCATAGATTTGACAAAATTAGAGATAAAAACTTATCAAAATATTCCTACGAGACTAGTCGGTTAACTTTAACACGAAGAATACAGCGCTAGCATATGCCATGTATAGCAAATTTCAGTCAGTGTATTATGAGACAAGAGGAAAATTTGCAAATCGTCTCATGAGTCGGAAAGAGTCTCAGAAATGTCGAATTCATTTTTTTGTTAGGTCATGGCAAGAAGAAAATCTAATATCTTCTAACTCTGATATCCGAATTGAAATGAAGCTCCATAAACCGTTTCTAAAGAATACAATTGCATACTGTCTGGTTATTCACGACTCTGTTATTGAAATGATACCATCAACCAGCGAGGTTTCATGGATGGATTAATATGAGGAAACATGTACACCATCATTGTCAAGGATTCTGCGTAGTAAATAATCAATTTATTCTGAAGAATGTTGCCTTTCAGATGTTGAGTAACGAGATCGAAATGTAAAATTACTGCATAAATGTTGGATTCATATTTCATACTAATAATAATAATGTATCTTTTCAATCAATATTTTTTATTTTTTTATATTTCCATCTTCCAGTATTATATATATATATATATATATATATATATATATATATATATATATATATATATTACAAGTAATTGTGTCATTCTGATGTGGACATTCAACCAAGAGTTGTTGTATGGCCCCTACAAGGTAGGCAACCAGACAGTCAAAGGTCAAATTCTATCCAGAAGCCCCCAATTTCTATCCAGAAGCCCCATTGTGTACCTACTCATACAAAACAAAAGTCACAGACCTGGCAGTACTTCGCGGTCAATGCAGATAACGTCTGTTGCAATATTCTGTTCAAAATGTTTAAATGTTTGTAAATCTTATGGGACTTAACTGTGGGATCATCTGTCTCTAAACTTACAAACTACTTACGAACTTACTTACACTAAATACAGCACAAACATCCATACCCGAGGGGGCGGGGGGATCGAACCCCTGACCAGGAATGGCCACGCGCATCGTAGCATAGCGCTGCAATGCGCTCGGCTGCTCTCCTGCGGCCAAGATTCTGTCTTGATAAGCTATGTAATGTAGCAAAAAATACAACAATCGAGATAAAATATTTAAGGTTGCACAATATACTATATCTAGCAATGAAACAGATATGTCCTTGGATACAGAAGTGCATTATTGTATTAATGCAACACAGACAAAATACTCAACTCTGTTTGTATGTTATCCATTCAAACTAAATTAGAAAGAAATTTGTTGAAAAGGTTGTATAGTACTGGAAACAGTTCGCCAGTATCGAAAAACATTAAAATTTAATTTGCCTATAATAAAAAGAACAAGCATCAGAATTAACATTATGCAAAGTTTTGATCACTATGAGGATAAAATAACCAGCAGTCAATATGGTAGTTGTAAATTGTGGTAGCTGTGTTGAGAAAGTTTTAAGCTGAAATATTAAGGACGGAAACTGATAACAGTGGCTAAAACCGAAGATACTGTAATCTCTTCCGATTTTTTTCTACAATAAGTAAATCTATATAAGGAGTTTCTGAGTGTAATATGTTGTAGCATTTCTCACACATACATGCGGAATGCATAATTGTTTTCGGTAAAAATCAAGTTTTTGCTCCGTGGGAGATACGTACTATGAATTTTGTTTTACGAGATTTTCCCCCTTTACTAATAATTACAATTCCCCATATTGGAGGGCTGGGTGGAAACAGCGTTGAGGCTGCTCTTCTGCCAAGATTTTAATACTAATTGTAAGTATTGCTAGATCAGTACATAAAACAAGAAGAGAAATGAGAGTTTTTTTATTTATTGATAATATCAGTTTCCCATTTCTGGGTCTTCTGAAAAACTTTCTGTTTTTCTGTATTGTATTTTCAACCCAGGTGTGGGCATGCTGGCAGCAGCTTAAACATGCTACTTTTCACGAGAAACGTTCTGCTACTATTATCTTTTGTAAAAATGGTTTTGTTTCGCGTGAGATACGGGTTTTAATTAATAATAGTCCTATGGTTTTTGTTTTCTGCTGAACATTCTACTACTACTACTACTACTAATTCGGTACAAATAAAAGAGAGCCGCATACTTGGCACCAATGTGTGAAGTACAAATTCTTTCGCGCCGGTATCGTAGACAACTATCACTACGTTTAGATGTAACACATCTTCCGGAAGACAAAAACCGATTTTTGTAAACCGTTTTTCGCTGCCGTGTTTACATGGCACAGCCTCTATCGGATTTCTTAATCCACTTAAGATGGCGACTGAAAAACAGCTGATTCAGTCCCCGATTTAGTCAGCATAATCGCTATTTTTCTTTACTTAAATACACAGATTCATGCTTACTCTAATATTAATACTTTTATTTCACATTAGAAAATATCATTCTGTCCACATGTGCCGAAAATTCTTACCAAAAAAACACAATCTGACAAGCCAAGAACGCTTGAAAAACGGTTGCGATTACATGGGCACGAAAATCGATTGTGGAACTGGAAAACCGCTTTAGAGAAGTGGATTTCCAGAATCGATTTTGGAGTGTTTACATGACCAACCACAAGCGGAATTGGAAAATCGGTTTACGAAATCCGGTTTTGGAAGCCCATGTAAATGGGGTGTATTCAGTGGCGTACCTATGTCACCAAGGGCCCCGGGGCAAAAATGACATCGGGGCCCTCTTTTGACTAAAACTATACATATGTAAAACTACTTCATCATCTCCTTACCACCCCCTGGAAGACAAAAAACCTAAATACTACTAAGTAAATCATTATGTGTTATGCAGCAGATAATAATTAATCGTACTCTCTAATATAATTATAATACTAAAAGTTTGTTATGGCTTCACGCAAAAATTACTGGGTGGATTTGGATGAAATTTCAGAGATAGAGTGGGACCTGGGTAGGACATACAGATAAAACGACCCCATGGGGTAATTTCCGAAGTTGCTCTAAAATTAGGTGACTGAAGTCGTAGGCAGAAGCTAGTAAAAAATAAACAAAGAAGAAGTATTGCTCAAACACGAAAACATGGCCACCTGCCGTGAAGCAAACCGGGAACAGTCAAGTCAAAAACTCGCGCGTCCGCGGTGACAGGAGGACTGTTGTCAGTGCCGACAACTCACTCTCGCTAAACTACTGCGCTGTTAGCTCATTGCTCCGTACCCATCAGCCTAATTTCTTTGATAGCCCAGTCAAAGAAGGAAAATATGGTAATATTCGTGTAGGACGGTTTCAGCAACGGACTTTGCCGGATTTTGTTTGATGACACACTTTGGATTGAGCCGTACCCATACCAGGCTTCATGAAATGTTCAAATGTTTGTCAAGCTTAAGAGACTTTTCTGCAGAAGAGAGTAGATCAAATATTCAAATGTTTGTAAAGTTTATGGGACTTAACTGTGAAGTAATCAGACCCTAAACTTACAAAGTACTTATGAACTTCCTTATACTGAAGACGACTTAAACAGCCATGCCCCCAGGGGGGATTCGAACCCCCGACGGGGAACGGCCTCGCGCATCGTAGCATTGCGCCTCAATGCGCTCGGCCCCTCCGCCGCGGCCCCAGGCTTCATGAAGTATACGTGTCTGGCCAGGAAAAAGTAATGAGTAAAATAAGTCGATATCTTCGCTTATTATCGTGAGAGAGGGGTAGAGTAGGGTGACCAGATTTCCAAAATAAAAGTAAGGAAGACAAATGTTGCCTTTACCTGGAGCATTAACGCACACACCAGGCTCTTCCACAACGCTGTCTTCGTGGAATGAATTCATTAATCACTGAATTTGTATAGTTCGAAGACTTGCACATGTCATGTGAAAGCATTACTTAAGAAAAATATTGAAAAAAATTTAGGTTGCCCAATAATGCTTAAAAATTGATATAGCGATTTTGGGCAACCTATGCTTTTTTGCATTCAAAATAAAAAAAGATCTCCCCAAAGGTTCAACTATTAGAAACTTATGAAAGAATTACGTCCAAAATCGTGCCTCAATTCCTTTGAGTTTAAGCTTATTTCTTTTATTGTGTGATAATGGCTATATTTGTTCTCGGTATCGTTACGCTAATATTACTTAAAAAATTTTAATTGAAAATATATGGGGCGGTTGGTAAAATTCGGGACAATATACGTCCCGTATTTACTTAGTCGGGACAACGGGACGGTAAAATACGGGACGTCTGGTCACCCTAGGGCAGAGGGCAGCGTCTTGAATGCACAATTCATTATTGTTGTGACAAAGTAACCATATTTTGTCTTCTTCTAGCACGAATTTCAGAGTGAAATTGATTACAGCACTTCATTGGGATCTATGATAAAGGAGCACTCCCATGGGGGAATTTACTACAGAAACAGTTGAGTTACCATAATAATACCGTTCTGCAATAATACACTTACAGACTTTATATTAAAATGTGGTCACGCTATGTATTGTCAAACACACTGCTAGTAATTGAGCCCCATTCACTTTTATTTCACAACGATTGGCAGCTATGGGAACTACGACTTCAACGACAACATGCTGACGGTGGCAGGGTGCACATCTTAGCGTACAAGCAATACACCTTGTTACGTTTATATTCTGCGGTGGGAATAATTTTTGGATTTCACTTTGTGCTTTTGAGGTTTGTTGGTCAGGATTCAAAAAGTTAAAAGTCGAAATTCTTCATTCAACTAAAATACCATATACAGTAGAAAGTCGATTATGCGAAGTAATTGGGGGACATGGATGTTCGGAAAACCAATTATTCGTATAGTAGAACTGTACATTTTTGTTTGCCAATAAGAAGTACTGTACAGTAAATATATTCAGTATTTGAGGTTCTCGATCCTTCACACTGTGCTGAGCAACACGCCGCAACACTTGGAAGGCTCAGCCGTTGCTGTGCGCAGCTTTGATGCTGCCGCAACTTCTGCTGCTACGCAGACTAAATTGTTGAACACAGCGACTGGCGGCTTGGCCGGTCAGCAGCGCCAGCGAGTGTCTTCGTGTGACGTGAAGGCCCCATTAGAAGCAATGTTCCGCCACCCGGTGGCCCAATGCGGCTACTGTGGGAAATTTGGTTTGAGGCCCCCTCGGGCATGGATATTTGTGCCGTCCTTAGGATAAGCTAGTTGATAAGTAGTTTGTAAGTTTAGGGACTGATAACCCCGTGGTTAAGTCCCATAAGCTTAACAAACATTTGAACATTTGGAGTGGGAGATAAATGGACGCTAGTGAGGGAGAATTAAAAAAAAAAAAAAATTGGAAGATCTACTGTAACTTTTTCCGAACGTCGCTCAAGTAGGCCGAGGGGCCCCTAGTGCTCGAGGGCCCCGGGGCACTGCCCCGCCTAGCCATATGATAGCTACGCCACTGGGTGTATTACGACTGCTCTAATTCAGTGCTTCCTTGCAGAGTAGTTTCGCTCAGCCTTCAGAGAGCGCAACACTGTCGACAACTTCTCGAGAGTGCGCGAGAATTTCTCGAGATTTTGCCTTAGCGTCGCACGTTTCTTGAGCGCACTCATAGCCCATTTATAGTTGCAAGTAGATGTTCGGTCACGTCCTCGGTCGACGCAGAGGTCAGCGCCCCCCTGCAAAGCTGATTTAACGAGCTGTACGTTGCTTGTCGGCCCCCACTCGATCGTGATTCTCCTGAATAACAGCAAGAAGAATTAGCATACTTTTATTACCATGTGTTTAATATTGTTATAGTCTTTTTATTTGCCTGCCAGAAAGACTTCAGTATTTTCTTCACTTCTAAAAAAAACAATTTACCTTTCTAAAGAGCAGTGGTGGACACCCCCATGTAGAGTTATACGTACGTCAGTGCGTTAATACGAGTATTAAAAAGCACTAACAGCCTATAGAAGTACTTACTTCAATAAAATACAGGCTCGAAAATTAGATCTAAAACGTCGAAACAAACAATTTCTTTCAGAGGATAAACACTTGTCAACAATCACGACGGCGACCACAGGAATTAGTTCCGCGGTAGGTAACGGAGATAAAACACTGGCAAGCGTACTCGTACTGCCAACCGTTATAAAACTGGGGGGCGCCGTTACCCTGGTCTCCCCTACGTTTCAGCACCTGCACATCGCCCTGTGGAAACCCAAATTACAGTAGTGAAGCTGCAGTGCTGACGAATATGAGCAAGCTGACACGCGACAGTTATTAACAAAGTCCACTGTCGCCTCTTGTGATAGACATCCGTCGCTTCTTTGTAATAGTACTTTGGTGAAATGACACTTTAGATATTACAACGTGATGTCAGTGTGCATTTACAGTAGTGAAACGAAGGTAAAGTTTCTTCTTGTAAACAGAGGATGGGAACATGACTTGTTAAAAAATACATTTGTCTGTGACACATACAAGTTCGCCGCCCTACTGTAGCAATAAAGTTAGTAGATCACTGACGTTGGTAGCAGTAGTAAGCGTAAGACACGGCGAGTTTCGTTACACGCTAGGCAAGCCTCGTGCGGTACTTTAAACAGCCTGTGGAGCGTGTTTCTGGCTGGAATTCAACAATACTTGTTCATTGTTACAGACGGTTAGGTGGTGGTTACCTGAGCAATTATTATTATTATTATTAATTTGGCAAGATTTACTGCGGTGAAAGTTTTTGTGTCCCAACTTCGTCGCCGCTTTTGTGTCCCAGCCTCGTCGTAGGTGTCGGTGGCCGAGTGGAATGAGCCCGACACAGGAACAAAAATAGCACGCTGGTGCAGGTACGGAGGGGAGCAGCCAGAAACTATAAACACTAGAGTAAATTAGAAAGATATATATTGCACAGAATGTAACAATACTTAACTTTTACATAGTACTGCAGAATGTTGATACATAGTTGTTAGAGGCCTGCCTAGTGCCTGTACGATAGCAAAGTCTTCACTGGTGCCTATCTGATTACGAAGGTCCTAACTGGTTGCTAACTCAGTCCGAAGTGACCGGTGTCTTTCCGTGGTGGCCACGAGCGGCGTTGTCGCAGAGGGCGCTCGTGGCTGTCGTCGTGAGAACGCCGCGCCGTGCGTGCATGGCGGCGCGCGGCGAAAGTAAGTGGCGCGCACTTTGTACTTGTGCGACACCACACCCCTCCCCCCCAAACCGCCGCGCCGTCGTGGCGTAGGGCTGAGGGCCACGGCGACGGCACTGGGAGGAGGGCCTGGGCGGGGGCGTTACTGGTGGGACGGGCGTCGTAGCTGAGGCCGGGATCGAGACGCCGTCCGCGCCCCGGCATCCGCCTTGAGATCCTCCAGGGAACCCGCCGAAACCTGGGGAAGGGCGCCCGCCCCCGCCCAGAGGGAGCAGGTCATCTTCTGAGGTGCGTGGCCCAGGCGGCGGCGGCACGCACGGTCCCGGAGTCCCTCTCGGTGACGCTGTCATCTGCGGCGGCGACAGCGGCGGCGTCGCGTCGATCTCCATCGGGACGATCTCGTAGTCCGGGGACGAACGATGTGGCTGTGCTCCCTGGCGGTGAACTGGGTCTGGAATCAAGAAACCGGAGACAGGATCGCGCGGCCTGTGCAGGCGCAATTGGTTTGCGTGGCGCCGCAGCTCCGACCCTGTGGAAGAACGTACAACATACATATTGCTACCGAGCACGCGCTGAATGGTGCCCGGCAACCATGTCTTCTTGTTTCCAGCAAACACCCTGTACAGCACCGGCGTAGAAACCTGAAAACGCGTAGCGCCATACGAACCGACTCGGTGCGTGGGAGGCTGCAGCAGGTGAAGGAGAGTGCGGTGACGGCGGCCGTGTAGCAGCTCGGCAGGAGACGGGCCGTCACGTGGCATGCACCGATACGTAGACAGGAAAATTTGAAGAGCTTGCTGCCTGGAGTGCTGACCTTTCATCTTTTCCATGTGAGACTTGAATGTTCGAACGAAACGTTCTGCTTCACCATTGGACTGAGGGTGAAAAGGTGCAGTGGTAATATGCTGAATGCCATTCACACGACAAAACTGTTGAAATTCCGCACTAACAAACTGAGGTCCATTGTCACTGACGATAATTTCAGGCAAGCCTTCGATGCAAAACACTGATGTTAAGGCACTGATTGTACTAGACGCCGTCGTTGAGTTCATGGCAATCACAAAAGGAAACTTGCTGAAAGCGTCTACTACAATTAACCAGCGCGTATTCCAGAAAGGTCCGGCAAAGTCAATATGTAAACGTTGCCATGGTCCCTTGGGGCGTGGCCAGTCTGAGAAACGCTGTGGAGGAGCCGCCTGATGCTCCGCACAAACTGTACACTGTGATGTCATGCTCTCTATCTGAGCGTCCATACCAACCCAGGTACAATGACGTCTGGCCAGTTGCTTTGTCCTAACAATGCCCCAATGTCCTTGATGCAGGAGGCGTAACACTTCTCGTTGCAGGGAACGAGGAACAATCACTCTTGCTTGGTCGTTGTCGGTATGCAACAACAGTACACCCTGACTTAAAGATAATGCATGACGTTGTGCAAAATAACGTCGAACCAGAGGCCGATCAATGTCTTTGGCTCTGGCAGGCCACCCAGAGCGAACAAAACGTGCTACCACACTTAGGTCTGCATCCGCAGCTGTTTCCTGTGCAACCCGACGAGAGTTCAAAGGAAAGTCTGCGACAGCGGAAGCATCTCTGGAGTCTATCTGACAACATGCCATTTCTGAAGAATCAAATGATAGATCCTGGCCAACCGGAAGTCGGGAAAGTGTGTCCGCGTTAGCATGTTTAGTGGTAGGTCGGTACAAAATCTCATACTGATAATTTGACAGCATTAAGGACCATCTCTGAAGCTTTTGCGCCGTACGTGGCGGAATTGGCTTTGTGGGTGAGAACAACGACGTGAGAGGCTTGTGGTCTGTCAACAAATAGAATTTTCTGCCATAGAGATAATGATGAAACTTTGTGACGCCGTAAATGATTGCTAAGGCCTCCTTTTCTATCTGACTGTAATTCTGTTGCGTCGGCGTCAGTAGCTTGGATGCAAAGGCAATAGGACGATCGTGACATCCAATACGATGCGAGATTACTACGCCCAGACCGTACGACGAGGCGTCAACTGCTAACACTACAGGCTTCTGTGGGTCAAAGGGAATCAAACATGCATCACTGAGTAGTGCAGACTTTAAGTTGTCAGAGGCAACCTGGCAATCTTTGGACCAAACAAAAGGAACATTTTTCCTACGTAAGCGATGCAGTGGAGCTGCAATCTGAGACGCATTGGGAATAAACCTGAAATAATAGTTAAGCTTTCCCATCACTGCTTGCAATTCATGCACATTCTTAGGAGGAGGCAAGTCTTTGATTGCTCGAAGATGTGACAGTAAGGGATGAATTCCTTGGGCATTAATCACATGGCCTAGGTACTCTATTTCAGTTTGAAAAAACGAACACTTTGCTTTATTACAACGTAGACCTGCTGCAGTCAACACTTTGAAAAGGCACTCCAGGTTTGCTAAATGTTCTTCAACTGTACGTCCGGATACCACAATATAATCTAAATAGTTCGAACAACACGGTACAGAAACTGTCAGCTGTTCCAAAAAAACGCTGAAAAATAGCGGGAGCGGAAGAACTGCCAAAGGGTAGGCGTTGAAATTGAAAAAGGCCCATGTGAGTATTAATGACGAAAAACTTTTTTGACTCGTCATCAAGTGGAATCTGTAAGTATGCCTCTGCTAAATCAATCTTGGAAAAGAAGCGAGACTGTCCTAATTTGTCCATCAGTTCCTCAGGTCTGGGCAGAGGGTAAGTGTCTACAATTGTTTGACTGTTCACTGTTGATTTGAAGTCCGCACAGAGACGAAGTTTTCCTGACGGCTTGGGTATAATTACTATAGGCGAGGCCCACTGACTCGCAGAAACAGGAGAAATCACCCCACTATCTTGCCAACGTTTAAGTTCTTCGGCAGCTGTATCACGCAAGGCGATAGGCACTGGTCTAGCTTTACGAAATTTTGGAACTGCAGATTCTTTTAAAGTTACATGTGCCACGAAGTCTTTTGCACAACCTAGTTCCGGCGAAAACAAGTCACTGTATTTGTCACACAATGCATTGATTTTATCCTGAGGCACTATTGACGAAATTTGAAGCACATCTCTTTGAATTGATAAACCAAACAAGTCAAAAGCATCTAGTCCAAAAATGTTCTGTGTCGATTTGGCCTGAAGAACTACAAAAGCAACTGTTTTTGTTATACCTCGGAAAGAGGCAGGCAGGCTACACGTTCCTAGCACGGGAATATTTTGACCTGTATAAGCTGTTAACACTTGCTGTGACGGCGACAATTTTGGCGAACCCAGAATTTCATAAGTATCTTTATTAATTAAGGTAACAGCGGAACCAGTGTCGAGCTGAAATTGCACAGTCTTATTGTCAATGGAAAGATTCACAAAACGTTTTTGCTTGCGGCGCTCGACAGGTGCGCGGATGTGGGCAACGTCTGCTACGGTTTGTGTGCTGCGTATGCGCGGGCCGCGTAGTGAAGGAAGCGGCTCAGACTCGGCACGCAGGGGATTAACAACACTGTCACTAGATGACACTACCGCCGGATCGGCGTCCGCGCAATGCTTGGCTACTGCACTAAAATTACTTTCAGTATCTACAACAAGTCTACTGGCACTATCTACACAGTACTGGGCACTTTTACAATAAGAAGTTGCAGAAGGCACTAGGTTCACTACAGGATTGCACTGTACATTGTCACTTTGCTTGTCCCGAACCCTTTTCCATTGCACATTTTTACGCGCTCGTCGGCGCGTGCTACGTGGTGCACTATATAGTTTTTCCATGGACGCAGAACTACTGCTCTTCAAACTCCAAACCTATGCTCTTCCCATCAACCTCGTCCGGGTCATTGCCTCCTTCCTCTCAGACCGCCCCACCTATGTTACCGTCCACAACACCGACTCCCGTCTTTTTTATCCCTCTGCTGGTGTGCCCCAAGGCTCTGTCCTTTCTCCCCTCCTGTACCTCCTGTATACCTCGGATATGCCTAAGCCTGCCCCTCCCGTACACCTTTTCCAATATGCTGATGACACCGCTTTCCTTGCCTTAGCTCCCACCCTTGCCCGTTCCAACCGCCTGCTCCAAGAACACCTTGACCTCTTAGCCGCTTGGTGCAACCAGTGGCTCCTGTCTATAAATCCTACCAAAACCCAGGCGATCATCGTAGGTCGTACAACCCGTTCCTTCCGTCCCCGAGATTTTTATCTGACCCTCCATAACCGTCCCATTCGTCTCACCCCTACCCTAAAGTATCTGGGCCTCACTATTGATCGCACCCTCTCCTGGACTCCCCATCTACGCACTATCCAAGAAAAAGCCCGCTCCCGCCTCCGCCTCCTCAAACTCCTTGTTGGCCGAACATGGGGCCTCAACCCTTCTACCATCCTCTATACCTACAAATCCCTCATCCGCCCAGTCCTCTGTGTCGCCCATCCCGCCTGGATCTCCGCTCCCCCATCCTTCTACACATCTCTGGAGATACTGGAACGCCATGCCCTCCGCCTCGCCTTCCGTATCCCACTTTATCCCCCTTCCCCCACGCGGATCCTCTATGATCTCATTACCTTCCCCAGACTCGTTCTGTTTATTGAAAATCTCCGCCTCCGTTACATATCCCGCAAATCAGATCCGCCTAATCCTCTAGTCCATCCCCTCCTCTCTGCACCAGGTACATTGCCGCGCCTCCACCACTGTATTCCCCCTGCTCTCCACTTGTCCACCCTCCGGATCCTCTCCCGTGGCAACTTCCGTACCCTCCCCCTCCCGGATGATGCCCTCCGACCTGACATCTACCCTTCATACCAGCTTTGATCCTTCTCCTTGCTCCTTCTCCCCCTTCTCTCCCTGAGGGCCCCGACTATCCCTCCCTTCCTGTCCCTTCTCCCCTCCTCCGTCCCTCCGGATCCTCCTCTTACCGCCCCCCCTATCATTCTTCCCCGTGGCTTCCTGGGACGTCAGCCCCCCCGTCCCTTCCCTACCGGCTCTGTGGCTCCTCCCCACCCTCTCCATCTCCTTCATCTCTTTTCACCCCACAAAACATCTTCAATGCTGTCAGTGCCCCACCATCTATGGAACCTCTTTTGTGCTCCGACAAGTGTGGTGTGTTTTAGTTTAAATTGTTTTATCTTACAACAGTGGACGGCCAACCCGCAGCCGACACCGTCAGTTTTAACTTGTGTATCTCTGGAAGTGTGTGTTGTGTTTTTTGTTTTAACTCCAAATAGCGGACGGTCTCACCATGGCCGCCGCCCTATGCTCATTTTAACTGTGTGTGTGCGCCACTGACATTCGAGTAACTGTTTTTATTCACCACTTTCGCCATTTCAAGTGTTTTATGTCACCACTGTTTCCTCCATTTTATGTACTTTGTTTTATCTCCATTTTAAATCTCCATTTTATGTCTGTATTACCTCCAAAATTTTATCTCCTTTGTGTTTTTATGTTCTCCGCTCACAAATTTTATTTCTGTAGGCCGAAGAGCGCAAGTGAGCGCTGCCGGCCCGCCCCTTTTTTCGGGGAATTGAAACGACAATAAAGAAAAAAAAAAAAAAAAAAAAAAAGCAGAACTACTCCCCCTCCCAATGTGGCTTCCGACCCTCCTTCTCCGCCGACGACCAGCTCCTTCGCCTGACTCATCTCCTCTCCGTCCAACTCAACTCCCGTCGCTCCGCAATTTTTGTATCCCTCGACATCCAAAAAGCCTACGACCGAGTATGGCATTCCGGTCTCCTCTTCAAGATCCAGCTCTACGCCCTTCCCATTAATTACGTCCGCCTCATCGCTTCCTTCCTTACCCGCCGCCCCTCCTACGTCACTGTCTGCAACTCCAACTCCCGTATTTTCTACCCCTCCGCCGGGGTGCCCCAAGGCTCAGTCCTCTCTCCCCTCCTCTATCTCCTCTACTCTGCCGACATGCCTCAACCCCAACCTCCCGTCTATCTCCTCCAATATGCTGACGACACCGCCTTCCTGGCCCTCGCCCCCTCCCTTGCCCGTTCCCAGGTTTTGCTCCAGTCCCACCTCACCGAGTTCGCCTCCTGGTGTAACCGGTGGCTCCTCTCCGTCAATCCCGACAAATCACAGGCAATAGTCATAGGTCGTACTACCCGCACCTTCCGCCTCCACGATTTCTATCTTACCCTTCACAACCGACCCATCCGTCACACCCCTACCCTCAAGTACCTTGGCCTTACCCTTGACCGCCAACTGTCCTGGACTCCATACCTCAAATCCCTCCGTGAGAAAGCTCTGTCCCGCCTAAACCTCCTAAAACTCCTCACTGGCCGGACGTGGGGCCTCCACCCTTCCACTGTCCTTCACACCTACAAATCAATCATGCGCCCCGTCCTTTGTTCCTTCCACCCCGCCTGGATATCAGCCCCTCCTACTTTCTACAAGTCCCTCCAGATTCTAGAACGCCACGCCCTCCGCCTCGCATACCGTATCAGACTCCCTTCCCCCACGCGGATCCTCTATGACCTCATCCCCTTCCCTCCTCTCCTACAACACCTCGAACATCTCCGGCTCCTTTACACATCCCGCAAAATAGAGTCCCAAAACCCTCTGGTCTACCCTATTCTTACGAATCCCGGGCCTCTGCCACGCCTCCGCCAAACCGTCCCTCCCGGCCTTCACCTCCATACGCTCCGTATCCTCTCCCAAGGCAATTTCCGCACCCTTCCTCTACCGGATACCGAACTTCGGCCCGATATCTACCCCTCCTACCAACTCTGATCCCTTCCCCGTAGCATCAGCGCCCCTCCCCTCTCTCCCGTCCCTTTTCCTTCCCGCCCGCTTGGCTACCCCTCTCCCATGCCCAGAGTCTCGTCACTCCTTCCCTCCTTACGCTCTCTTCCCTCCCCTTCTCCCCCTCCCCCGCACTTCCCCCGTCCCTGCCCCACCTCCCCCCCTCCATCCCCTCCCCACTCCCTGCGGGGGCGTCTCGACTTGGTATCTATGTGTTCAGTGCAAGTGTCTCCAGTGTCGTGTGTTTTACTCAGTGCCTCCATAATCGCCGTCCCCATGTTTTATTCTTTACGCCGTCAGCTGTCTCCGTGTGTGAACTTCGTGTCTCCGCAATGTACTTTTAAACTTGTCACCGTGGCCGGTTGTTTTTACTGACTGTGTGTGTGTTTTATCACTACTCGTCTCTTTTTTGTTCTCTGCCATATGTTTTGTCCCATTTATACATGTCCGTTTTACTCTGAAGAAAAATCTGTCTGTCAAGTTTTTAATTTCCGCAATTTTGTTCATCTTTTTTATATTTTATCTCTTCTTTGTCAAATGCTTGTGTATCACATGGCTGAAGAGCAGCCACCGCAGCTGCTGCCAGCCTGCCAGCTGTTTCTACGGCTGGCTTTAAAACAACAATAAAGGAAAAAAAAAAAAAAAAAGCAGAACTACTTTCTTGCAAATGAGATCCAAGGAAAGCACTGTTCAATTCCACAGCCCGTATAACATTTACAGAATGAACTGCTCTCGCACTTTGCGAAGCACTGTTTCTAACGGTACCGTTCTTTGAGTTTTTAATTTGCATACACACAGACTGCACATGTCCCGATTTGCCACATTGATAACAGGTTGCGTTGCGACTAGGGCAATGAGCACGCTTGTGGCGAGACACACACTGGGGGCAAGACTTATGAACATTTTTCTGAAATGAGCGTTGGCGCCCGTTATTCAAATCACTGTTTCTAACACGACGGGGCGACCTTTGCGTCGCACTTTTACACTGGCTACTGTTCACTGTCTGTTCAGCACGGCCGGTAGAAAAATAAGAATCACTAGGGCTAGACTGAGAACTTCGGCTAGGAAAGCGTCCGTTACGGCGCACTGAATTAACACTGTGGCTTTGCATTTCTACATCTGCTAAGTCAAAGGTATCATGCGCTTCTATAAGCTGCAGTACACTGTCTAATGAGGGGTCAGATTGTTTCAGAATTGCTGCCCGAATTCTGGGGTCCTGAATGTTCTGCGTAATCGCATCCCTCAACATCACGTCACTATACGAAAGTCCACAAGAGCAAGTAAATTTACATTTGCGGGTTAAGCCCTTCAGTTCCGTGATCCATTCCTGGAGTGACTGCTCAGGTAATTTTTTAAGTCTGAAAAATTGGTACCGTGCAGCGGCTACAAGAACTTTTCTCTCGTAATGAGAATTTAGTGCCTCTACTATTTGTTCAAAGTCTACATCACGAGGAGATGCTTTGGGGAATAGTTTCTGCAGTAATACGAAGGTTTTGGGGCCCACCACAGACAATAAAAGATGCTTAACAGTCTGACCTGTAAGTTGATGAGCCGCGACGAGTTCTTGAAACTGTGCGAAGTAGTCGCTCCATTCTTCCTCACGTTCGTTGTACTGGCGAAATGTAGGAAGCGTTACGGCGGCAGGTGTGGGCTGCTGAAGCGGCGGCTGTTGTTGTTGGTTAGCTGCTTGCGCTGTGAGCTGGGCCACAGCCTGGAGAAGTTGTGTTATTTGCGCCGTCTGTAACTGAATAATTTCCATTAAATTTGGGTTCGGGGTAGTGGCCATGCTGACCGATTAGGCGCCGCGCATACAAGTAAATTATAACAAAACACAAATGCAATATGAAAGAGGACGCTCTGCAACAAAAAAGTCCACAAAACACGTAACTGAATATGTTCCCCCAAAAATCTTATAATAAGGGTGGGTGGGCGGGATCAATTTCTGCGTGCTCCGACTGCTGCTGTCTGGCTGCTGCTAGCGGGCTGGTCCAAGGTTCGTCAATCACTCCTCGTCGCCACTTTTGTGTCCCAACTTCGTCGCCGCTTTTGTGTCCCAGCCTCGTCGTAGGTGTCGGTGGCCGAGTGGAATGAGCCCGACACAGGAACAAAAATAGCATGCTGGTGCAGGTACGGAGGGGAGCAGCCAGAAACTATAAACACTAGAGTAAATTAGAAAGATATATATTGCACAGAATGTAACAATACTTAACTTTTACATAGTACTGCAGAATGTTGATACATAGTTGTTAGAGGCCTGCCTAGTGCCTGTACGATAGCAAAGTCTTCACTGGTGCCTATCTGATTACGTAGGTCCTAACTGGTTGCTAACTCAGTCCGAAGTGACCGGTGTCTTTCCGTGGTGGCCACGAGCGGCGTTGTCGCAGAGGGCGCTCGTGGCTGTCGTCGTGAGAACGCCGCGCCGTGCGTGCATGGCGGCGCGCGGCGAAAGTAAGTGGCGCGCACTTTGTACTTGTGCGACACCACAAAAGTTGTGCGCGACGCTTGCCTAGGCCTCACGACGGCCACCCATAAGACATTCAAGACAAAGTGTCCCGACAACAAGTAAGAAGTCAAAGCTCAACCAAGCATCGATTACGACTTACAGACGTCTAGGTACCTCTCTTTGTTGGCAAAGTTTTCAGTCTAACTCTCATATTCATTACACAAACTATTTTCATTTTTTTTATCTTCAGCAAGAGTGAAAAAAAAGGAAAGAAAAGTCTGGAGGGGGGGGGGGTTTGAACACTCTCGTCCCCCCCCCCCCCCCCTTATCTACTCCCCTGCTTAGATCTATGTATCGCTGTTCCCCATTCAGTACTTCGACAGTTAAGGTTTCGGTCTTCCTGTAATCCATCACTTTTATGGTTTTATACGCCTTCCTACAATACCGAGAATTCGGGTAGTTTAATTCTACCACCTGCGTATACCCATCTAAGGAATCTCTCCGTCCTGTTACAATGCAAACGATTATTTACAACAGGTCAAATATCGATAATCGAGCCGGCCAGAAGAAGTTTACATCTTCTTGCGTATACCCATCTAAGGAATTTCTCGGCCCTGTTACAATACAAACGATTCTTTACAACAGGTCAAATACCGATTATCGAGCACCCCATAAGACGTTTAAACCCTATTATACAACGGAGAGTTACAATAACAAAGACTGTACGATATAATCAAGCGATTTCCAACCGTCTACATTATAACTTTTGGCCCACTTTAGGTTACGGTAGTAACACTAAAAGTGGGCCTTTGCGATCGTCTTATGACAGCTCGAAATTTAATTGAAAATAACGGCTTAACTATTCATCTGACACGAAAATTGAATAACCGAATTTCTAGAGGAGAAAATTCTCTACAACTTTGCTCTTTTATGTTTTTTTTTCATATCTCGTAGCGTTTCAAAGATATTTGCAAAAATAACGGCAATTTTTGATGTCTGTCTGTCTGTCCGTCCGTCTGTCTGTCTGACCGTAACGTGTTCCCTGTTTTTAAGACGAACCGTTCAGCCGATCAGCACCAAATTTTACAGACATGATTGTAGGCCGCCAGAGACCAGAACCTCCCTTTTTCAAATTTTTTGGACAAAAAATACGGCGGTAAAACAAAAAAAAAGCCGATTGTAATATAAATGTAATTGCAAACGAACCGTTCATCTGACACGAAAATTGAATAACCTAATTGGTAGAGGAGAAAATTCTCTACAACTTAGCTCCCACATGTTTTTTTCATATCTCGTATCGTTTGAGACATATTTGCAAAAATAACGGAGATTTGACACCCTCCATTGAATTAACGAAAACTAGCCGTTCGGAGATGTCACGTGACATTCCTCGCGTATTTGATGATTTTCTTATTCTAACTTACACGTTGTCATGTCAAAGCAACGGCACACTGAGGAATTAACAAAAACACATCGTTCTTCGTAAGTTAAATGATAATCTAATGTCTACAAATGCCATATTAACATCAGTTAACAACGGACATCAATAGTATGAGATTAAGGAACTGTTTATTTGTTTTATAGCCGTAGCGTAGTGGGCAACGTGCTGGACTTTGTACGCGAAAGATTGGTGGTTCTAAACCCGCAACTACCATTTTTTTTTCTTAAAAGGGTTTCAGACACACTTATTAATTTATTTATTATCATTTTGGTCCAAAATGTTTGAAAAAACTTTTAAAACTACAAATCTAAAGTGGGCCGTAAAACACGTCAGTGCGATTTTTTTTTCTTATCTTGCATCGTTTCAGAGATATTTGCAAAAACTACGGCGATTTGACGATGTCTGTCTGTCTGTATAGTGTTCCCACTTTTTAGGTCGAACTGTTCAACCGATCGACACCAAATTTTAGACATAATTGTTGGCTACCAGAGACCAGAACCTGGCTTTTTCAAATATTTAGGACAAGAAATACGTTAGTAAAACCAAAACAAGCCGTTTGTAATGTAATTTTAATTCCAAATAAACCGTTCATCTGACGCGAAAATTGAATAACCGAATTTGTAGAGAAGAAAATTCTCTACAACTTTGCTCCCTTTTTTTCATATTTCGTATCGTTTGAGAGATATTTGCATAAATAACCGAGATTTGACACCCTCCATTGAATTAACGAAAACCAGCCGTTCGGAGATGTCACGTGACATTCCTCGCCCGTTGTGTATTTGAAGATTTTCTTATTGTAACTTCCACGTTATCATTTCAAAGCAATGGCGCACTGAAGAATTAACCAAAAACACGTCGTTTTTCGTACAATAAATAATAAGCTAGTGTCTAAAATGCCATATTAGCATCAGTTAACAACTGCCATTAATAATACGAGATTAAAGTTCGCATCTTCACATTGGTGGCCGTGGGCAATGCGTTAGACTGTGATGATGAAGGTCAATGGCTCCAAATTCGCCACTACTAATTTTTTTTTCTCTAAAAGGGTTTCAGACACTCTTATTAATTAAATAGAGCTATGTTCTTCAATGTTTAGAATTGTGCATATGTGAGAATGCTCCCTCTAAAATGCGTGTTTGTTCTATTTCGTGAACATATCGTGAAATTCATAACAACGAATTGAACAATGGTCTTCTGAAGCATATGTACGGAAACTGGGAGGATACTGTAATAATGAACATTCTGCACAAAGTGCTGATTCAGGTAGTTTCGTATATAGGAAGTCCCAGATTTCTGTGGAAAGTGTAGTTCCTTAATCAAACAGAAGAGAAGTGTATACATTGTAAGAAATTACTTTTTTTTTTTTCCTAAGCGTTTATTCACTGTTTGTGGAATATACTGAAAGTCATTAATTAGAATCAATGTATCTATGTCAAACGTACGCTGTGTTCCATCCAGGCTATAGTAACTCGGCCGAACGCCAAATGTACGCTACATTCGTTCCAGCGTATAGTCATTCGTAACCAGTACAGGCAAAGGAAAAAAAAAAAAAAAAAAAAAAAAAAAACCTTAGAACTACCAAGGCAAGACAGGTGACAATATTTTAACGGAAAATATAATGAAAATATGGGAGAGATATTAAAATAATAGTTGAAAGAGGTAGAAGTTCAGAAAAGATTATGTTTGTCAAAGCTAAACTCAAACATCATATAATTTTGGCTGTTTGTTAAAATGCGGTCAGAAAGAATATTACGTGTTGGGTGCATAGATATTATCACAATAGCAGAGTCGTAATCTTATCACCATAATTTTTTATAATTTAGAATGTTATTTTCGTCCAAAATGTTTGCAAAAATTTATAACACTACAAATCTAAAGTGGGCCGTAAAACACGTCAATGCGATTTTTTTCTCTCGAAAGCATTGACCTAACAACACCTTTAGTCGATAATACAGTAACCACGGAACCCAGGTAGTAGTTTACCTGCCCAATGGAACACTGAGTTTCAGTTCTGTAGAGCAAGCTCGACCAGCCCTTTAACCACAAATATTCCTACTCCAGTTCCTTTCTTGTGATCTCTTTTATAATTCCATTAAACCGAACTCGGATTTATTTTTTTAATTACAAGTAGCTGTCTACCGCAAACGAAGATGCTAACCTACACAGCGCAACACCTGTTCCTTAAAAGAACATGGTGAGTCTACACTTTTTTGTCACAATACAACTGAGTACGTGTAACGTTATGTTCGCAGACACTTATATCGCACTCCAACGTCCGCCTACACCGATCATAACATGCTCTCTAAGAAATGGATGGGAGTGACACACAGTACAGGACCGCACTTTGTAAATATTGACTATCCCCATTTTCGATCTAGCCCATAGGTGTATATTGCAACTTCCACCCCGAAACGCCTGTCATAAAATAGACCTGATGATTCGACAAATAAATGTATTCGTAGGCAATCGATTCCAACTGCCCTATACAGCCTCCTTCCAAGCGAAAGTCACGGGTGGATACTAAGTGCTTTCACATCCCAACGAAATCGTGTGGGATGCCCAACAACACGAAGCTGGAAATGAGAGTTCCTAGTTTAACACCGGCTAGCCCCACTTTATAAGGTACAACCAAATGATTTCCTAGACATGTTCTCCAGTGTCTCCTTGCCGAGTTTAGCTCCAGTATGCCGAGGGCTCTTACAACGCAGCCGCCAGGTAGGCGAAATGGTAACTACGCAATTTACCACCGCAAACCACTCGTAAATCAAACAACACTAACACACGATCAAACAGACAATACTTCGTAACCTACACAGCGCAAAGTTTTAAGAACATAATCCTAAATCGACCTTTAGAGCTCTATCGCAACACAACATCATCCACAACTTTTTATTTTTTTTTTATTTTTTTTTTATTTTTTTTTATATATATATAGCTTATGGGACTTAACTACGGGGTCATCAGTCCCTAAACTTACAAACTACTTATGAACTAGCTAAGACTAAGGACGGCACAAATATCCATGCCCGAGGGGGGATTCGAACCCCCGACCGTAGTGGCCGTGCAGACCATGACTGGAGCGCCTCAGTTCCCTCGGCCACCGCGGCCGGCCATCCACAACTGGAAACAGATACTGCAACGCATAATTTAAACACTGTTTACTTAAATTCTATCCCAACTAGCCTACCACACTATGTAACAACAACCAACTCCAACCCAATGACTGAACTACAACACCAACCTACAACAAACACCTCTTTTGTAAATCTAAGAGCCTTAACTACGTGGTCATTACTCCCTACGCATGCAAACTACTTACATTAAGGAAAACACAAAAACACCCATGCCCGAGGGAGGACTCGAAGCCGGCCGCGGTGGCCGAGGTGACTGTGGCGCTCCAGTCACGGTCAGCACGGCCACTACGGTCGGGGGTTCGAATCCCCCCTCGGGCATGGATATTTGTGCCGTCCTAGTTCGTAAGTAGTTCATAAGTAGTTTGTAAGGTTAGGGACTGATGACCCCGTAGTTAAGTCCCATAAGCTTAACAAACATTTGAACATTTTTTGAGGACTCGAACCCCAAGGCAAACGGCTGCGCGCACCGCAGCTGGACGCCTTAGTGCGCACGGCTATTCTGCCGTGGCAGTTCTTTTCTACTAAAGTTCTAAAATAAGTAACAAGCGGCGACAGACTAGGTATCTTAGCGTCGTGGGTGGATCTCTCTCAAACATCTAACCGATTGATCATACATCTTTTTCATTCCATGTCCCACCAGACAGTGGTCACTAGACCACATACCTAGTGTGGTTAACGAGCAGCTATCGTACCCCCTTCTAAGAAATCAGTACTCTCGATAAACAACCACTCACGTCGTAAAAATGACTGACGTGCTAACAAGGAACGATCTAGATCAAAACCAAGTTCTTTTTCTTATATTCCTTACAACCAAAAGCGTAAAATAGTCTACACCATTCGAACTAATACAAAACCCGAAATTTTAACCGAATGCCAAGAGCAATCCTTTAAGAGACTAAACAAACAATTAAACGCCCCCCCCCCCGCGCAACCGAGATAACTACCCAGCTATAAATAGCGTAACCATAGGGTTTATTGAAATCGATGTTTCTCGACCGAAGAACAATAATAATAGAAAAGTGTACCTCTCAGATGTTTAAAAGTAAACAGGATTAGTACGTAGCCTACAGAATGGTGACGCAAATGAGATAAAATGGCTGTCATGTCAATTACATCTCATTCGCATCACCATACTATAAGCTACGTACTAATCCTGTTAACTTTTAAACTTCTGAGAGGTACACTTTTCTATTATTATTGTTCGTTTACGCAGTGTATTTCAAGAGTATTTGTTAGTCAGCAAATTTTTACAATTGACCTTTGTAATATTTGTTTCCACAGCTTCCCTCAATCTTCTCACCCTCTTTTTATCCAAATATTCCATTTATTGACATCTTATAAATTCAACGTACATTCTGCCAATAGCTACTTAAGCCACTGAAAATTCCACGGCGCATGCGCCACCGGTCCTGGTATGCACGCTCCTTGCATCGAATCAGTAAGCGTGAAGACTACAAATGCGATGACGCATCTTTCAGTCTAAATCACATTCTCTAGATCATAGGGATGTCCAATTCCTGTGATATGCAAGTGTAGTAAGTAACAGTTTTATTCTGATTTGTATTTCACAAGCTTTAAACAATTGGCTTGGTATGAATTTGTAATTTATGATATCACATTGTCTATGTGTTTCTGAAGTAGATGGGTTTATATCCGTCGGAACCGTGGTCAAGTTTATTAAACAACTATATTGCAACTGGTTGGCTGGATATTAATTTGCTATCCTGTAACCGTTGCTGAGACGCAGTTTATGTTTATATTACAGACCTTCAAACAGTAATTTATCTATGAGTACATCACTAAATGTCATTCAGAATTAGACGGAGGTGACAAAAGCCATGGGATACCTCCTAATATGATGTCTAACTTCATTTTGCCTGGCACAGTACAGGAGTAGTAAGCCACGCTGCTTTTATAGCTGTCGCTACTTGCAAGCAGTGGCGCCTCGTTTTGTATGTTTACAGGTTCACTGAACCCCCTCGCCCCTCAAACAAAAAAATCGCTGTGACGTGTTTTACGGCCCACTTTAGATTCGCTTGTAGTTTTATGATTTTCTGCAAACATTTCGGACGAAAATAATAAAAAAGTATGGGCGATGCGACCACGACTCTACTATTCTGATAATATCTATGCACCCTACACGTAATATTGTTTCTCACCGTATCTTAACAAAAAGCCAAAATAATTTGACATTTGACTTTAGCTTTAACAAATATACTCTTTCTTCTTAACTTTTTCCTATTTAAACTATTATTTTAATACCTCTCCCACATTTTCATTAAAATTTATCCGTTAAAATATTACCACCTGTCTTGCCTTGGCAGTTTGCCGAAAGTTTGTTTTCTTTGCCTGTACTGGTTACGAATGAATATACCCTTGAAGGAACGTAGTGTACATTTGCCGTTTGGACGAGTGACTAAGGCCTGGATGGAACACGGCGTACATTTGGCGTTCGGAAATCAATCACGTGACATCCCTTCCCCAAAACTCTCTTTTGCATACGTCATCTTGCTTTCTCTATTTGATGATTTTCTTATTATAGCTTAAGTGTTGTCATCTAAAAGCAATGGCGCACTGAAAATTATCAAAAACACGTCGTTCTTAGGACAATGAAATATAATCTAATGTCTGAAAATGACATGTTAGCAGTTAAAACCTGCCATCGATGGTGCGAGAATTACAGATTAGTGTCGCAGCTGTTCGCCGTAGCGTAATGGGCACATATGTACAAACATGTTAGACGGTTCGAAACTTGGTAGGGTGCAGTGGCTCAGCGCGCTAGGTCAGAGGTTTGCAAACGTGTTGACTCGACGCCTTCTGTAACGAAAAAACTGAGTGAACGACGAAACGATCAAAATAGAACAAAACATATCAACGTACACAAAGTACCGATCAAACCGAAGAACCAATGAGAAGAGAGAAAAAGAAAGAGGGTTCAACGCCATCTGTAATTAAAAATAAATAAATAAATAAAAATAAGAGCAAAATTCTCAACGAACAACCTATAACGAACATGAACAAACGACCGCAAAGCATTTATTAGGTAGTCGTTTCAATTCGTCTACCGCGTTCTCCAGGTTCATTTTAGACTGGAATTTTTTTAACAATGATGCAAACAATGTGTCTGGATGAGCGCTCTTCAGACAGTTGCATAAACGACGAACCTATCAGTTTGGTCAGCGTTTTAATCATATTTTTAGAATATTTTCCATTATTAATGCCTTCTCCAAGCAAAATTTAATATTTAAACGGAAAATAATAAACTGAAAAAAAAAATAAAAATAAAAATTGGCAATTCAAAAATTTCCTACATTCGCTGGATTTAGACTTTTACATCCCTCAGTTCCTTTCAGGTTGGAAAGTCCCTATGCTGGGACTTCAACGTCCCAATGCTGGTGCACAAATTATTGTGATTTTTGACCAAAGACAAAGAAATTCAGATGTTGTTTTACACCATGATGACTAATTGATAGGATTACAGTAAGTAAAATTTTCATATTTCTAAGGTGGATTTCCGCCTGTTTTAAAACACAATCTTCACCATTAAAAAGTTGCATGACAACGATCGCCGCCCACACACAGTTCTTGGAAAAAAAGAAGGAACGGGAGCGCAACTTTAACATTGTCCATACTCTCAAAAAGTATGTTTCTCTCGCCGGCCGCGGTGGCCGAGGGGACTGAGGCGCTCCAGTTACGGTCCGCACGGCCACTACGGTCGGGGGTTCGAATCCCCCCTCGGGCATGGATATTTGTGCCGTCCTTAGTTGTAAGTAGTTCATAAGTCTAGGGACTGATGACCCCGTAGTTAAGTCCCATAGACTCTACAAACATTTGAACATTTTAGTATGTTTCTCAAACGTGGGGGTGTCAACTTCTCGCGAGTTTATATTGTATGCTCCTCATTCATGCAGTTATCTCAAACTATCATCTGCACAAAAAATGCTATTAGGGTCTCCTGTAAAACTCTTTGAGGACTGTTTGGAATTGTGATCCAAATTTCTTCGAAAACTGGCAAATGTTTTTTTTACCTGGTATAATTTTTCCCGAGTACTGTTATTTTCTTCGCGAAATTCTACAGAACTAAACTTCTAGAAATATTGCATATCTAATAATCAGAAGTCAATTCACATTTGCCGAAAACAACCTACCTTAGCTGTCCCTCTTAATTCGCAAAACAGCTGAAGTTGGTATTTGCCGCAAACTGCGAATTTACTTCTGGCGATTTAATATATAGCTTCGGACCATCACCAATATATATTCCTTTGGAACACATGTGTCGTAGTAAATATCTACTGCACAAAGTACATCTATCTGGAACTCTGAAAAAGTCAGTTATTCGATCAAGGGGCGCCAACTGCACAGTACTGTTACAATGGACATCCTATTATTGCCACTATCGCTTTGGAAGCCATTCATAAATGTGATCCAATTTTGTTTTCGCAAATTGCCAAAACACATATTTTCAAAAACTGCGAATATTGATTTTCTCTTCAAAATTCCGAAGAACTATTCAAAATTTCAAATATTGTATAGCAAAATTGTGGAACTATAACAAATCTCTCAATCTCTGCGATATAACCTTGCATTTTTCGACAGTTGGATAGCAATTCCAGGGGAAACAATAGGACACGTAAGAGCGAGGAGATTAGGATAGAACTTAAGCTCGCTTACATTGACATATTAGTTGTACTTGTTTTTATTATGAGCATACAAAGATCACACAGTTTCTTCCACAAAAATTACGAGGTTAACGTTTAAAAAATTTGCATTGCGCATATATTCAAATTCCGACAGCGTGCCGCGAGATTTACTTATAAGACGTAAGAGTACTGCTTTCAATGAGCGTGAAAATCCTGCTCTGTAATTTCTTGTCCATATTTTTTTTTTAAGACCAAGAATATCTTGATACTCCTATTCGGCTTTATGTTTCACTCATGGCAGACGTGTATTTATGTAATAATCCGGAACTATCTCTCAAATTGACGAAGAAATTGTCAAGGGCACCCGTATACAGAGTTTCTTAACTACTCCGTGAGATGGCAGCACGTCCACCACACCACTGGAGCAATGCAATGTCCCCACCATAGACCACACCGTCTCACCGCCAAACCAAGCGACCAATAAGAAGACGCTGTGTTTCACGCGCGGGTATCTGAATTCACATGTGATGTGTGTTGCAGTAGTAGGTTTTTTCTATTCTGTGTTCGCTTGTGCAGCCAATTTTTGTTGGCCATTTAAAGCGACAATTGTAGGCCTACTTGTTTAGTTGAAGTTGCGTTTTAACATATGCTATGATTACGATGTCCAGCTTTTGTTTCTTTCTTATTGCGGTTTTATTCAATAACATGAGAATTACCAAGCGCATTGCATTCGGATGCGCAAACCGAGAATTCTGTCCGCAACATTTTCGCCGAGTTCAGTGATACTTCGACGGCGCGCTGAAGGCACTATAACACAGGGCGTATTTCGAGGATTATTAATTCGTTTCAACATGCTGATAACCTTCACGAGTTTAGTAAAACTAGGCATATATAATTAAATACATTGAAAGAAGTTACAAAGAGATCATGAGTTATTAATATTATTATTATTTCGTTGTCGTTGCTGAAATTTCACGTTATTTGCGATTTTCCAATGATGGAAAAAACATCTGATAGAAAACAACACACTTTTTGTTTACAGCAGCTGTTATACGAATGTCTAACAGACATGAAGACACACACCCACGGAAAAAAAATGGAGCCGTGAATTCTTACAGCAAATTAAACCACACCCAACTATTTTAATTTTTTGCTTAATTTTCTTTTTTCATGCAAGGGTAGTTACCTACAGCGTTTTTTTTTTTTTTTTATATAATCCCATTTAGGAAAGTTCGTAGGCTGAATACGGAGCATTAATTAGCATGGAATGAATCAACTTTGTAATGGTTTGAAAAATAAGTTACTGTCTGGGTGCTGAGTTCAGTCTTTTGCTGTCGTGTCTCAGTTTGGAACAGGGGACTGATGACATTGTTTAGTCCCCTTAAAAATTCCAAAACAATAACAGACAACTGGTAGCATTTGGTATAGGAGGTATTTATCCAGAAACTAATGATAGCCTTATATCACCAACAAACCTAACAAGTATCTGGAGGAAATTAAAGACATTTGGCCAAACAATGTTAGAAACTATAGAAAACTTGGTCATTGATGAGAACATTCAGTATTTATATAATAATGTACAGCCAACTTTGATTTTTTTATTTGGTCCTCTTAAACTACATTCCGGTTCTGTATAAAGTTTTTGTCATTGTGTGAGATAAGTCACAATACCACACTAGCAAAATGAAGAAAAACGGACCATACTGTAGTCAATATAAATCAAGGTATATGACGTCAGAAGTAAAACTAAATCAGTACAGTACCGTGTAATGAGAACTGAACACTGGAGCAAACAGACAAACTCAAATTTTATACCTTTATTTGAAAGAACAGACAGTTACTTTAATATCCTCTTAAACATTAGATGATCTACATAGTTTAAAGTTGGATGTTATGTAGCTAAAGCTGGTGGTGGTGAAATGTATGGTACTGGCTTAACATATGTTCATATCTGAAAAAAAAAGGTTATTATATACGGTACCAGTACTGTGTGTGTTTTGCCTACCGATTTTTTTTTTTTTCGTATTGCCATAGCTCCATAACAGCCACAGTGCAGTGACTGAGCTCTCCAAGGCGCCTTGCTGCTGAGTGTGCAGATGCTCATCATCAGAGGTTCGAGTCCTCACACGGGCAAGGGTTTGTATGTTTCTCCTTAGGTTAGACTGATAACCAGAGTAGTTAGGTCCCATAGATTTACAAACATTTATTATTTTCCATAAGCCACTAACGTTTACTATGCTAAAAAAACAATGGTTACACTTCCAAGGGGCTAAAAAATATATTAGAGATATTTTAAATGAAATGTTTAATTGTAACATATTATATTTTGTTCTCTGTATTCTGATGGGTTTCTGCTAAAAAAAAAAAAAAAAAAAAAAAAAAAAAAAAAAAAAAAAAAAAAAAAAGAAACAGAATGAATTCATTTGCATCTACATAGAAGAGGTGAACTTCTAGGAAAGTGGTCCAATTTTCTTTTATACAGGGTAATTTGATACTTTTGTGATAATTTCAGAAGTAATAACATGGGAAAAGCGTTACTGTGTTACTTGATTTTTTCAGTGGAGGTTCTTTAGTTTATAGTAGGATTTCCTACAAAGTGTATACACTTACACACACACACACACACACACACACACACAGTTATACATACACATTTCACACACATCGACACTGGACAAACAAGCGTTCTTATGCCATTTGTCATTGGCACGCCATTGTGGGAAAGGGTTACCTGCATTTTTAAGGCTATCTTCTATTCTTCTTTGACTACGATCTCCAAAACTTTCTTTCCCTTTCATACAACTCTATAGGGGCACCTCTCTTTCAGTTCGCTTTTCACAATACATAAGTCTTTATCGTAAGACCCTTCTTTGTTTTCTGAGTCTGGTTTTTTTTTTTGCTTTTTCAAACCCCAGTGATAACCCTGCGAGGTTCGCCAGAGGATTAACACGCTAACACTTATGTACACACATACATAGACTTACACAAACATACATATTATATTTACATATTTCACAAGTCAACACTTACAACTAACAGTACACAATAGACCCATATTTACACAAAACTTTAGGTTAAGTTTTTCCATGCATAAGCGGTATTCTTCGTGGGTAAGTAAGTACCCTAGTATCATCTTTCCTCATAATTATAGGTCATAAGGTCATAGCCACGTGGCTATTCTTGTTAAGTGAAGTGTAGTGACTTCGTTATTATTCTTGATGAGATATTCTGAAGGTTTTTGCAGTTTATGCGTCTCTAATTTATAGTTATAAGATATTTTACTAAATATCAAGTGTTTCTGAGTAATCTTAAATGCGCCAAAAACAAATACAATGGGCAGATGCTGCCTTCATGGAGGATTTACACATGTGCAAGGTGAGGAGTGCATTAGGTCCATTGTCTTGCTTCAGGGCCATTCATGCTTAACCGCCAGAGCTCAAGTAGCCAGGAGCTGGTGCCTCTAGCAGCTCCAAAGCCAATGTTAAAAGCTGCGTTTCCCCTTGCACCTCCCTGCTCTGGGAGTACCCATATGCTGCCTCGAGGGGGTTCAGATAAGAAATTGAACCTTAGCCACGCAGGCGCATTGCAACACTGCGACCACTGACGCCTATATTAAACGGCCACACTATGACTCATTTACGTTTCTCATACGATAAAAATACTTCGAATGTGAATATAAAATGGACTGATAGAAAAACACTTTTTATTTTATTATTTATTTACTTTTTTGCATATTTTATTTTCAGGGGCTCACTGAACCAGTGAACTTATAGGACGTGCCGCCACTGATTATTAGTCCCGAAGATGAATAGAAAGGGAGCGGAGAGTCACTGAGAAACAATGAATTGCGTAACTATTAATGTAAGCATGAACAATAATCATGTGTCGACACTAAAATTAGTACAGGGCATCAGTATCATTCCCCCTAGTTCCTTCGATACAGACATAATTTCCAAATTGAGATATACTGCAATGGCCACTGTTGTGTCACAAGGGGTACATAGTTTCATTACATTAGATTTAAAGTAGTTTCAGAAACAAACTTACAGATCACAGTTTCCAAATCACATTGCAATGTTTTGCAGGGGGCCTGGTGCAACTGCACCATTTACACATGCCGGCCATGGATTGGGCAGGTTTTGCACTGGGGTCTCCCACAGAGAGACATACCACCATCCATCCAAGATCACCCCGCACTACCTCCTAACAACACCCTGGTCACTCTTCAGGAATTCCTCACCTCAAACTAGCCTCACCCTAAGGACATGAATCTTTTGGCAGAAGAAAGGAGAGAGTTAAACAACCTGAAGACAGATTCTGACTAATCATCCTCCATGTGGACAAAGGTTTGACCACTGTTGTCATGAATAACAGTGACTATCTGGCAGAAGGCCTCCACCAACTGTCTGACTCTTTCATCTACAATTTTCCCAGAATAACTCCATCCCAAAAGTCCAACAAGCAATTCAGTCCATGTTGAAATCCTACAATCCTCCCCAGGACCTCTCTGCTGATTCCATCTTGCCCAACACCACCTTTGAAGACCACTTTCTACATGCTCCCAAAAATCTGCCATACAAAGAAACCTAGACACCGTATTGTGGCTGGTTACTGTGCCTCCCCTGAGAGAATTGCAGCCGTCATTGATCAACACATCGAAACAATTGCCCAAAATCCTACATCAAGGATACCAACCACTTTCTTCACAGACTCTCCACCATCCCCATCCTTTTACCTCCAGGATTATTTATTTATTCATCGTTACTCATCATGGTTGACACTACTGCTATTTATACCAACACCCCACATGCTAAGGTAATACTGCTCTTGAATATTACCTCATCCAACATCCTTCAGAATCTCAATCCAATACCTCACTAATGTTAACATAATGATCATCTAATTTTCCTTTGAAGGGAAAGTATACAATCAAATCAAGGGCACTGCCATGGGCACCTGCATGACTCCCTCCTATGCCAACTTCTTTATGGGCTGTCTGAAGGTAACTTTCCTAGTCTCCCAAAACCCCCAACCTCTGATCTGGTTCAGATTCATTGATGAAATCACCCCGGCTTGACTCAGGGACAGGACACCTGATTCTCTTACTTCCACAATCTCAACTCCTTTTCTCTTATCTACTTCTCCTGGTCTTCCTAAATACAACATGCTACATTCCTGACATTAACCTCTATCTCACTGATGGCTCCATCCATACTTCCATCCACTTCTGTTGACAGTTGCCATCCTTTCCACATCAAAAATTCCTCAGAAAGCGTGGCCACCCACCAACATTGAATTTGCAGTGATGAGTACTCCATTGCTTAATGTGCTGAAGCTCCCACAAAAAGCCTTCACTGAGTGGCACTATCCCACAAACCTAGTCTGCAAATAGATTTCCCTACACATAACCAATCATCCCTCCATCCACAGTAACTATCTACAAAATAGGACCCCCTCATTACCCATTACCACCATGGACTGGAACAACTAAACTACATTCTTAATTAAAGGTTTAATTTTCTTTCATTGTGCACTAAAATGAGAGATATCCTGCTCTAGATCCTTCCTGCCCCTCTTAAAGTGGTGTACCATTGCACAGCCAACCTCCACAAATTCTTTGTTCATCCTTATGCCATCTCCATCCACAGCTTACTACCAAAGAAATCACATCCCATGTGAGACAACTCAGTGTAAGATCTGCCCAATCCACCCAACCAGTACTTGGTATACTAGTCCCATCACAAGCTTATCATATCCCACTGAAGTCTGGGCCACATTTGAAAGCAGTCATGTGATGTACTAATTAAGCTGTAATCCCTCTCCGGGGGAACCACTTTGACGAAGCACTGTCCGTGTGGGTGGAGAAGCTTGCGCATCTGTAGGAAGCTGAGGGCTATACATAAGGTAGACAACCTACTGCCGGATAGGCCTCAGGTGATGGATCAGACTAAGAGTGTCCCACAATGTCCCGTCTTCCTTATCCTCTCTCAATCCTTTACCAATTCCTTTCCCAACCCAAGGTGTGATGCGATCCATGCCGAGGGGTGCGTGACACATGGATGGATGTGTCTCGAACAGAGGCTCAGGGATACCGGGCGACCTCCCTGAGTAAGTAGCCTTGCACCGCGCGGGGTTATCGTGGTGGGACTAAGATAAACACAGAGAAAGAAAGTATTTTAAAAGAATATGAGGGGCAATCTGAGACCTCAGATACTCAGACATCGGGATCAGGACTGATGGCGTGCACTCCTACTTCTGAATCAGGGTCTAGACCTGAGCAAGAAGTGGGAACTGTAATAGAGAAGTTGGACCAGATTAGGATTAAGGCCTTCTCTGGGGCTCAGAGGAGGAAACTTCTCAAGGAACAGAAGCAAAAGGAAGGAAAAGAATGGCTTCCTAAGCATAAGTGGAGGGAATCAAAAGGGCTTGAGACCAAGACCTCCAAAAAGAAACTGCCTCAGGTCGAAGGGGATACACAGACCCCCTCGACGTCGAAGACAGGTGGCAAGAGGGCTAAGGAGGATCTAACACTCCCTCCTCCCTGGTCAAGCGTGATCCTAAAAGGCTGAGGCGGGAAATAGGGAAACAGACCTATAGTACTGCAGTCTCGGTCTTTAGAATGGCGGTTGTCCAAGAAGGATACCCACTGGTGAGCATCAGATCGCAGCAGGAGGAGCTCGTGCAGATGGCCCTCTTTGAAGAGATTGGGGCGGACGCTGGTCCAGGATCCAAATTCTGGAGGGTCTATCTAGATCGCGGTGCCCTAATTTTTGTCTGCAAGGGGGGAGCACTCAGCAGAGTGGCTTAAGGACAATCTGCCCATGATATCCCTGTGCGAGGATGCAAAGCTGCTGGTCAAGACAGCAGCTGAACTCCTGAAGACCGCAAAGGTATCAATATGGGTACCAAATATCCTTAAGAATGTCTCTCCAAAGACTCTGTTCGAGAAAACAACGGCCCAGAACACAAAAGTCTCGACAGAGGATTGGAGGGAAATTAACCAAAAGGTTGTTCCGGAAGGACGAATCCTGGTGGTGGAGGCCGGAGAGAAGTCCCTGAAAGCAATGCGAGATCAAGGCCTGAAACCGTTTTTAGGGTTCTCGCAGGTCGCCGTCAGGGTAATTAAAGACCTTAAAGGCAATATTGGCAGCAAGATGGGGACTGCTGCCCTGAGCCGTCACCTGCGGAGACAGGAGGTGGATGTGGCCCTAATACAAGAACCCTATTTATACAAAGGGGGTGTATTGGGCCTCGGTGGTACTGGAGGTAAGCTGATTTATGCTAGAAATCTAAAAAATTCCAGAACATGCATTTATGTTAGAAATGGAATACCTTTCATACCAATGATGGAATGTTGTTCCAGGGACCTGGTGACCATCAGGATGCAGAAACGTGAGGAAGGTATCACGACGGAAATGGTTTTGGCCTCAGCATACCTTCCTTATGAAGACAGCTCTCCTCCTTCTTTGGAAGTGAGGAGACTGACGGAAGCCTGCCATCGGCAAAGTGACGAACTGTTGATGGGATGTGATGCCAGTGCCCACAATCTATCGTGGGGCAGCAAGGACACCAACAGTAGAGGTGAGCACCTTCTTGAATTTCTCCTATCTAACAACTTGGAGATCCTGAATAGGGGTGATTAACCTACATTCAGGAATAGTAGACGGGAAGAAGTAATTGACATAACTTTTGGTTCCATGATGATGGGCAGTTACGTCAAACAGTGGCATGTGGTCCTGGAGCCAGCCTCATCAGATCACATGTATATTAAATTCAAGGTTGAAATGGGAACCAGACAGACCACGGCCTATAGGAATTCCAGGAAAACGGACTGGGAGACATATAGGAGAGACCTTGACTTCAGCCTATCGGAAATTAAAACTTCGATAAGGAAGCCAGCAGAGTTTGAGGAAGTAGCAGAGGCCGTAACCTCTGCTATAGTGACCTCATACCAGGACAACTGCTCAATCACCAAGAAGTGCAATGTGTCTTGGTGGAATAATAACCTGGAAATGCAAAGGAAACAGGCAAGAATACTGTTTAACCTTGCGAGGGGCAAAGGACAATGGGCAAAGTATCGTGAGGCCCTTGTCAATTACAACCTTGCCATCAGACGGGTAAAGGAGGCATCCTGGAAGGTATTCTATGAGGAAGTGGAGGGCACGGCTGCTCAAGCGAGACTTCATAAAATCCTCACTAGGGCACCAACTAATCCAGGAGGAACAATGAGGAAGGAGGATGGGGAGTATACAAAGACAGCACATGAAATGCTGGAACTGCTCCTCAAGATTCACTTTCCTCAATATACTCTGGTGGATAACTCAGACCAGAATGCGATTCCTGAGAGACAACGGTTCTCAGGAATTCGCAAAGAGGACTGGGATTTCGCCAAGGAGTGTGTCGATTTCAGTAAGGTCCGATGGGCGGTGGGAACATTTCAACCGTTCAAGTCACCTGGCCCCAATGGAATCTTTCCAGCTCTCCTGCAACAAGCGGGAGAAAATCTTATTAGATTCCTATGCAGGTTAATCAGGGTTAGCCTAGCAGCAGGAATCATTCTCAATGCCTGGAGGGCAGTGAAGGTTGTCTTCATTCCAAAACCAGGGAGAATTGATCATACCAAGGCCAAGAATATGAGACCAATAAGCCTGTCCTGCTTCATTCTTAAGACATTGGAAAAGCTGGTTAATGTGCATGTTAAAGAAAGGAGGTTAAGTAGGGCTCCTCTACATTCAAACCAACATGCATATCAGCCAGGTAAATCATGTGAGACAGGTCTCCACCAACTCATTGGGAAGGTGAAGAAAGCACTACACTTTCAGGAAATAGCCCTCTGTATGTTTCTGGACATCGAGGGGGCTTTTAGCAACACGACCTTCGATCTCATGGTTAGGGCAGCAGAGGTGCATGACCTAGGGACCACTATATGTTGGTGGACTAGGGCCATGCTCAGTGGAAGAAAGGTAGAGGCTACCATGATGAATGAAAAAATGGTAATCAACACCACTAGGGTTTGCCTGCAAGGAGGAGCTCTTTCCCCTTTACTGTGGAATCTAGTGGTGAATGATCTCATTAGAGAATTAAACTCTAGGCAGTACTTTTGCCAAGGAAAATGTTCAAATGTTTGTAATTCTATCGGACCAAACTGCGTGGTCATCAGTCCATAGCTTACATACTACTTAAACCTAGGTAAACTAACCTAAGGACAAACACACACACCCATGCCCCAGGAAGGACTCGAACCTCCACAGGGAGCAACCGCGCGCTCCGCAGCGAGACACTTTAGACCACCTGGCTACTCCACCGTGGCCTTTTGCCAAGAATACGCAGATGATCTTGTCATAGTAATACTTGGCAAATTTGCTGACACAGTCAAGAATATGGCACAAGGTGCGTTGGACATTGTGCAAGACTGGTGCAGAAAACAGGATCTGGGGGTTAGTCCTAAGAAGACTGTTGTTGTACCATTCACAAAGAAGCATATCCAAAATTCAAGTTGGAATCCAAACCATTTCAGTGAAGCGCTACCTGTGAAGGGGACAGTGAAATATCTAGGGGTTGCCTTAGATGTGAAACTGACGTGGACCCCTCACATTAGGAATATTTGCTCCAAAGCAAAAGGTACTCTGGTAAGTACCAGGAGAGCTTGTGGCAAAAACTGGGGCCTGAGCCCCAAGAGTACGCACTGGATATACACCACGGTGATTAGACCCAGGATCACCTATGGGGCGGTCGTGTGGTGGAAGAAGGTAGAACAGCAGGTTGCTGATAAGGAGCTTGGTAAGGTGCAGGATTAGTCTGCTTAGCCATAACAGGCGGAATTAGCAGCACACTAACTGCTGGGATGGAAACCATGCTGGATATGCCCCCATTACACCTTTGGGTCAAGATGGAAGCAGCGGCTGGTACATACAGACTCAAAACTGGCAAAAACTAGAACTCTTTGGGATATCCAGAATCACACACTAAAATAGTGAGTGAGGTAAATATAGGAAAGGTTGGGGAAATGCCAGCCGACTATATTATAACCCCATACTGCTTCAACAAGACTTTCAATATAACAATTGGAAGTAGGAAGCAGTGAAAGAAAATAGTTCGACACCATACAGGATATATTGTCTGGTTCACTGACGGGTCAAAATCGAACCAAGGCGTTGGGACCGGGGTATACGGGGTGCAGCCAAGACTTGAGGGCGTCATCTCTCTAGGGAAACTGGCCTCAGTATTCCAGGCCGAAATCACTGCCATCAGGGCGTGTGTGGAGGAGAATTTGCGTAGGTGCTACAAAGACCGTAGCATCTATATCTATTCAGACAGCCAGGCAGCCCTGAGATCACTGGCAGCTCCTGCAACAAGGTCTAAAATTGTTGCAGAATGTCACAGGGTTCTGGTGGAGCTAGGGGAAAGCAATAGAGTAAACCTATTGTGGGTCCCTCGCCACTTGGGGATCAGTGGCAACGAACATGCCGACAGATTAGCCAGGATGGGGGCAGAGACTCCATTTATTGGACCGGAACCTGTCCTGACAATCACCAAGGCAATGATTAAATTGGAGCTACGTAACTGGCTCAGAAGACAGCACGTAGAATATTGGACCAAAGTCTATCAACAAAAACACGGCAATGTAATGATGCCAAAGCCATGTTTTAAAAGAAGCTCTGCAATCCTGGGCCTGAATAGGAGAGAGATTAGAATCATGGCTGGATTGCTGACAGGCCATGGGAATTTCAAAAAACACCTACATACAATGTGAATAACAGAAGAGGACCCTAAATGTAGGATCTGTGATGAGGGTGATGAAACTGCATCACATCTAATCTTCGAATGCATTGCATTGGAGAATAAAAGGCACAGAATATTTGGGACAACCAGATCCGAAGAAATTGTGTCTAATAAAGAAATGGTAAAGGGACTCCTTGCACTGTTCAAGGGCATTGGTTGGATTTACTAGATAAACAGGGAGCGATATCGCACAATAAACTTAGTTTCGGTGCGGGAAGTGGCAGGTTGGACCAAGGCTGTTTTGGCTTCCCTGAGAAAATCAAATCAAATCAAATCAACCTGTAATCAGTGAAAAGCTTTTTTCTTTGCTACGACTACTAACAGGGCCAGCGCAAGGCACCTGCGAAACATGCGGCACTTTCCAAGGGGCGGCAAATCTGACGACCACTTTTTTCCTTTATTTTATTATTATTATTACATTTATATTTTAGGGACAAACTGAACATTCATACCCAAGAGGATTCGAAGACTGTGGCATGGCGCCTCGACTACCTGCCGGCCGCCCCTCTTGAACCAGGAAACGGAGGACTAATTTCTGCCTTGCAACTGTGGTAGAAAAAAATGTTCAAATCAGGGGGGGGGGGGGGGTGGACCGCTTTGGGCCTCTGAACTTTCTTTCTTTTTTGAGAGAGCGCACTTGGCATCTCATTCTGCTGGGACTTCCAAATCTCGAAAATAATTTTTTTTAGACTGCCCCGTGCCTCTTGTTCTGGGAGGGGGCCTCCAATTCTTTCTTATTGTATTATATGTTCTTCCAAGTGGACGGGGAGGGGCTGTTTAGCGCTGCCCCGCGCCTACAACAGCCTTAGTCTGCCACTGGTTCAAATGTTTGTAAAGCCTAAGGGACTTAACTGCGGGGTCATCAGTCCATAAACCTAAAAACTTCTTATGAACTACCTTATACTAAAGACGACAGAAACATCCATGCCCGAGGGGGATTCGAACCCCCGACGGCGAACGGCCGCGCGCACCTCAACACGGGGCTCCAGTATGTGCGGCTAATCCGCCGCGGTCTGTGGCAGCACCGTCGTGTTTACGCCGACTTCACTTTGCCAACATTTATTTACTGTATAATGCGTGTGAATCCATGTTTCATCTCAGCAAACTACTGGTCGCTTTGATTCCCATGAAACCCAAGATAGTATGGTCTTTTAGCAACATGCCCTCTCGTCCGGCGGCGGCGGAGTGGCTGAGCGAATTGAGGCGCTATGCTCCGATGCGCGAGGCCGTTCTCCATCGGGGGTTCGAATCTCCACTCGGGCATAGATGTTTGTGCTGTCTTTAGTATGAGGTAGTTTATAAGTAGTTTGCAAGTTTATGGACTGATGACCCCGCAGTTAAGTTCAAATCAAAGGTTTGTAAATCTATCGGACCAAACAGCGAGATCATCAGTCCGTAGCTTACAAACTAATTAAACCTATGTAAACCAACCTAAGGACAAACACACACACCCATGCCCCCGCAGTTAAGTCCAATAAACTTAACAAACATCTGAACATTTGAAACTCTCGTCCGCACAAAACAATGGAAGCGTCTATGATGCACTGGTTCAGATATCAGAAAAAAAAAGTTCAGATGTTTGTTACGCTTATGGGACTTAACTGCAGGGTCATCAGTCGCTAAACTTACAAACTACTTATGAACTAACTTATATTAAAGACAAGAGAAACATCCATGCCCTACAGAGGACTCGAACCTTCGACGCGGGAGGCCGCGCGATCCGCAACGTGGCGCTCCAGACCGCTCGGTTACTCCCGCGCGGCATATCAGAAGAATTCGATGGGATGACCGCTGACGAAGCGAAGTCACTTTCGAATCAAATAAAAAAATTACACCTTTCTCACTTTTCTAGTAATCTGGTACGACGTTCTGCTTCACATCAGTGTAGTGAGTAAGACCCTACAGATCATTGACATAACAGTTTCTGAGGCCGTGGAAATGTATGAAAAAACGAAAGCATGTTTTGAGACCTGCAGAACAGAAGAAAAGTTTGTGTCTCTCTTGACGGATTCCTAAGAATTGGCTACAGAATTAGAGCTAGAAGATCAAACGTTACCAAGGATAAGTGTTTCCCGGCGACGAAGTAAGAAGCCAATACACTTTATCTATGTTCAAATGTTTGTATAGCTTATGGGACTTAACTACCTGGTCATCAGTCCCTAAACTTACAAACTACTTATCACCTAGCTAACACTAAGGACGGCACAAATATCCATGCCCGAGGGGGGATTCGAACGCCCGACCGTAGTGGCTGTGCAGACCGTGACTGGCGCGCCTCAATCCCCTCGGCCACCGCGGCCGGCCTTTATCTATGAAGAAAGGCATGAGACAACAGGTGACCCAAGAAAACGTTACAACATTGAATTCTACTATTATCTTTTAGATATAGCAAAATTCAAATGTTTGTTAAGCTTATGGGACTTAACTACGCGGCCATCAGTCCCTAACTTACAAACTACTTATCAACTACCTTATACTAAAGACGGCACAAATATCCATGCCCGAGGGGGGATTCGAACCCCCGACCGTAGTGGCCGTGCAGACCGTGACTGGAGCGCCTCAGTCTCCTCGGCCACCGCGGCCGGCTTTTAGATATAGCAACCGCATATTTGGATAAGTGATTCAATCAACTGAAATCTCATTGCGTTTATTTTGATTTTCTCTACGACATTGGCGAGCTGAAGAATGCATCTCCTGACAGCCTGGATACAAAGTGTAGAAACCTCGCAGCGATTTTACAAGATCACGAGTCAAGTGACATTAATGCACTGGAGTTGAGGGAAGAACTAAAAGTGCTTTCAACTTTGTTGAAACCTGGAATAGGTCCGAAAGAGACTCTGAAGTTTATAGGAAGACATAATTTTTGCCCTAGTGTTAAAACTGCTCTGAGAATTCTCCTAACACTCCCAGTGACAGTTGCGAGTGGAGAGAGGAGTTTCTGAAAACTGAAATTGATGATAACCGATGAGCCACACTCGTGCCCAGCGATTGTTTTGTACAAATCTGTTGAGAATGTCACCAGTCAGTCGCAATTTTTGTTTTTATGTTGCAGATCGACATTGATTTCGGGCCCAGTGTGACTATTCTCAACGCTTTATTTAATGTTTACATCTATACCGTCATGCTGAACATAACTGTCAACATGACGGTTTAGAGGTAAGCACATATTAAAAGCTTTGAGACTGCGATTGATTACTGACATTTCCTACAGATTTGTTTAAATAACATTCCACAACCACATTGTAAAAAAATGTGGGGGCAGCAATTTAACAGTTCGCATGGGGGCGGCACTTGGGGTTGCGCCGGCCCTGCTACAATCAAGCTGTCCATCAGGATGAATGGCCACACTGTGAGATTACCGCCCAATAGAAATACTGGTAATTAATAGCAATTGATAATAAAACAGTATGAAGTTCACTGCAAACTTTGACCATGCCAATGCACTAAATGTTACACAATTTTAATCTTATTAATTATGGTAGCAATGTATGTACACAGTTGGGTGACAACATTTATAGTTAGGCCATAGGTAGAAATTCTCCACGTTGAGATTTGCTGTGTGCTTGTAGCTGACGGGAGGCCAGCGAGCAGGCCGACGTTGGTGGCTTGTTCCAGCTTAGGATTTTTCAGTTTTTGTTTCCGGTGAGGGGGGAGAGGGACAATGGCGAGTGCCAGGCACAGTGCAGTGCACAGCGTGAAATAAAATATTCTAATACTACTGGCATTTGAAGTAATACGATGCAGTTAGGAACCATTAAGGCCCTCATTACAAAATAGCCTGTTGATAAATAAACAATACATCAGCTGATATAGTCACATCTGGCGTAAAATGTTTAATTGACAATGAAAAGTAATAAATTACCAATGAATACAAGACAGTTACACAACTAGCATGGCAATGTTTGTTTATAAAAATAATATATTAACTATTTCTCATTTCATTTTCAATTAATCTTGTGTATTTTGTCTTGAAATATTCAGTTAAATCACTTATCTGTGATGTAAGAAATTGCACGATTATGATAAATAGTACAAGGGATGTTTATACCAATATAAAAACGTAAGAAGATATTTGTTTAATGTGTAGTGTAATTATTTTGATTTTAAGGCAAGGGCAGGAAGTGAGGAGATGGGAGCACGTGGGGTAGATGGCGGGGCGGCGTCGCTCTGCAGCAGTCGGCATGTGTATCTCCAGGTGGAGACTTTAGATTTTTGGTGTGGCAATTGCCAAGTGTGGTTGCTCGTCGTAGACTGCACCAAGTTGTATCGAGTGCTACTGTGTGTTGTGAATATTTAGCCGGTGGAACAAGGTGTGCATCGCACTAAAAGTGACTGCGTTTTGTTAACGTAACACGTGTCGTCGCATAGGCATGAACATAAACGGTGTTTGAGACAGGCACATGGTTTGAAAACAATTTGCGACAAATATTCATTTTGTCTGGGGGCTCACGAGCTATAATTTTTTTTTTAAAGTGTGTCGACGTACAGACGTATCAGCCACAGGGTTCTAAGATTGTGAAGTAAACAACATAAAGTGAACTTTTACGTGTTTTCAAAAATGGTAGTTAGTACACCCTTTTCTCTCATGAACATGACTTTATTATGAATTTTTTTGTTAAGAAATATGCAGGGAAGGAAAGCTGTGAACGTGTGATATCATCCCCTAGAAATCGAGTCAAACAGTAGCAATCACAGTTACAGTGTTTTTGCATGTTTAGGAATTTGGTTCGCAGTTGGTGGTTGTGAGTTTTAAAAATTAAACTTTCCCTATTGTAAACTCTCACCCCGACCTTCACTCTCGCATTTGGAGGCTCGTTACGGGATAAGTTCACAGTGGCGGCTCTAGGCGTCGGCGACGTCGGCCACCACGACGGCCTTGCGCGTGTGGGGGCCTCGCAAAACATTGTCAAAATTTTAGTTTTTTTGGTTCGTTTTTATTATTATTTTATTTGATGTTTAACGGCGCTTTGCAACTGCTAGGTTATGTAGCGACGACCTACATCTAACTTACACCAGCTTAACCAATGGACGAACACAACATCCGTACCCAAGGGTGGGACTCGACCTCCGACGAGAGCGACCTGACGCACCGCGGTATGACGCCTTAGTGCGCTCGGCCATTCCCGGCCGGCAGCTATTTAATTGTCCGTATTTATTTCCGTATGAGTGCAGCAATGATGCAATTTTTTGTTAAATACTTACAAAACAATTTCTTCAGTACATTTTAGAAAACGATTTGGAAGAAGTATATCTAAATGTTTATATAACAATCGGAATCACACTGATTTCCAGTCAGTACAGCTTCGGCCAAGAGAAGCTTCACAAAGTTAAAATTGATTAAGACCAACTTGAAAAGCACAATGAGCCAAGTAAAACTATCTGCCTTGTCAGTACTATCAACTGAAGCCAAAATAGCGACTAGTATTAAGATGTGATCTTAAAAAATTCAGTGAGACGAAAAGCTGGAAAGTTTCTCTAATTTGTGTTTGTTTATTGTAATTTTTGTCATTACAATAATACTCGTATATTATACTAATACAACTTTAGTATAATTATTATTGATGTATAATTCAGCTCATTTAACATTTTCTTCATTAATGAAAAAATGAAAGGGCCCTCGCAAAGACGAGTTCGCCGACGCCCAGTTTTCGTCTAGCGCCGCCACTGTAAGTTCACGTTGGACTTGCTCGGAAGGAGAGATTAGGGTGTGTATAGGACATTGAACAGTTACGAACAGTTGCAAACAAGTGCGCGGACGCGACGGACAATTTCAAGTGTGTGTGGCGGCTGGCAGCAGAGAGCGGGATAAATTCACACTGATCTTGCTCGGACAGAGAGTAGGGTGTGCTTAGGACAGTGATAGTGGACAAAACAGCATAATCTCGGACGATACGCGAACGCGTCGCGCGTTTAAAGACGGTTGGTGACTGGCAGAGTTCGGGCGCGGGCATCCGTAACCGGCGATCGACGGCGCATCGGCCCGGCAGCAGTAAGCGGCGGCGCGTGGGATTCAGGCACTCAAATTTCATCTTCTGCAACGGACGGCAATGATCAGGGGGACTTCGCAAGTCGCCAACGGAGCGTCGGGGCCCAGCAGCTTCGATTCTACAAAGGATAAGGGATGCAGTGAGGACATATTCCAGCCACAGCTTCTACAACAGACGGCAGCGAGCGTTGGGGACGTCGCAGCTCGTTTCAGCAACTTCTGGATTAAAAGATAAGTAAAGCAGCTGGCGCTATAAATTCTTGTGTGTTAATCAAGCTTTCTAGTGGCACAGAAAATGGAGCAGGTTTTTAAAAAGTCGCCAAGCGACGTAGATTCAGAGAGTAGCATACCAGAAAGTCCAGAGAGGGTAAATACTGGGGGAATGTCACATTTAGAATCAAAAATAGAAAATTCAAACTCACATTTAGAATCAAAAATAGAAAATTCAAACTCACATTTAGAATCAAATTTAAGATCAGAAATAGCAACTGTAAAATCAGAAATAGCAACTGTAAAATCAGAAATAGAAACTGTAAAATCAGAATTGAAAGCAGACTTTAAGGCAGACATTGGGGCACTACAAAATTCAAAGTTTGCATTAAAGGCAGAAATAATCACAGACATTGACAAAAATATAGGACCAGTGTAAAGTGAAGTTAGCAAAGGGAATGCTTGACTGTTCTGCTCAAACTTGGGCAAATCAGTGTGCTGATAAATTTGTTACTTTTGAGGCGTTTGAAAAGTTGTTTTTAAATAAGTATTGGGGGGAGGCCAAGCAAGCTAAGATACAAAATGAATTCTTGAATGGGCCAAACTATGTGAAAGGGAGACAGAGCATGAAGGAATTTTGTCAGGAGGAACTTGAGAAACTAGTGCATTTAGATACACCTTTGAGTCTTTTAGCAGTAATTTCCACTTTGTGTAGGAGGTTATCTGCAGATTTGCATTGGCAGTTAATTCACCATCCCACAGATTCAGCTGAGAATTTCATTGAATTTGTAGAAAAGATAGACCAGGGTTTAAGTATGGAATGACAGCTCAGGGGGACACAGCATGTAAACCATAATGAAAACAGAGGCAGTAGAAATGGGGGTCACAACTAGGGAAACCACAATAGAGAGAGGAATTTAAATAAAAATTGGAGAGGTAACAATAACAGAGGAGACAACTGGGATAATAGAAGCCAGAGGGGAACATGGGAAAATGATAGGAGAAATCAAAGGCAGGAAAGTGGAAATAGGAAAGGGGATAACAGTAGGAGAGAAAATCAGAGACAGAATCATGGAAACTAAGATTTGTTCCAAATGAGGTCCGTTTTGGGACAAGGAACTATTATAATAACAGGACCAGAAGATGGGATAACAGGGGGTCTAATAACCATAATTACAGTAGGAATAGAGATGGGGAGAGAAGGGAGGAAAAACTATGTCACATGGACAGAGATGATGATAGGAAAGAGGAAGTAGGAGTTCACAAAGGCAAGGATAAATAAAATAGGGAAGAAAACATAAATAGAGTAAACAAGGAAAGGGAGAAAAGAGAGGAAAGTATGTGTCAGATGGATGCTGTAATAGGTAGTGAGGAAAATTTTGGGGATTGGTTTTTGCAACATGACAAGAGAAATGCAAACAGGAGGAGGAATGCTAGAAACAAGGACAATAAAGGAGAGTATGATGTGAGAAGTTTATTTGATAATAACATTAAAGAGGGTAAAATCAGTGTTGGGTTAGCCTTAGTTTTGCATAGGTCAGAGGCACAAGTGTTGACTGAATGTGAAAGTATGAAAAACATTGATGGTACTGGAGCCAGCATAGATGTTGTGGAATTTATGAATGAGAGTGAATGTTTTTATAAATTAAATGTAAATAAATGTGGTCCATTAGATACAATAAATGACACTGGACCTACTGTAAATGTTAATATAAATGTGAAGATCTCTGAGGAAGGCCAAGTTGACAGTGTAGATGCCGAAACCAGAAATTTAATTGGGAAAATAAACTGGATTAGGAAGTGGGCACCAGATGATTGGCTATTGCACAAATATGATTACTTGGACAGACTAGGCAAACAATATAATAGGTACCAGACTTATTACAATGTGTTGAAAGAGTTTGTAAATGGGGACAATGAGTATGATCAATTAAGGGGATTAGGCATGTGTATCTTAGATCATGATGAGATAAGTGAGGTACATGAACTTATACAGGAGGGGTCAGGTGATAAGGAGAATAAGATACAATCCTCTGTCATTTATAATAATGAACAATATACATGCATGGATGAAGATGGGTTGAATGTAGGTTGGATTAATAAAGAAGTACATGAGTATGGGCAAGATGATTGGATCCAATTCCTCAAATATTTAAAAACAGTAGAGCCAGCGGCATGGGAAAAAGAAAATCATGCTTTTGCAAGAAAAATAGGGGCGTTAAATGCAGGGAACTCAGAATTTGAAGTAATCATTCAAGAGGAGCTGTTTATTCAAGATTTATTGGTGATGAAAGGTCTATGTTTAAATGTAGTGTTAGGAAGTGATTTTCTGTGCAAATATGAAGCTCAGTTGGAATATAAGGATAAAGTGCTAGAGTTAAGTCTGGAGTGTGCATGAAAAGGGTGAAATTCAAAAATTTTGTAAATGATAAAGATTTAATGGCATGTTTACACAAGCAACTGCCATAAACCACTATAAATCATGAAGTATGAGATCCAAAGCAGTGTATATAGTAGTTTAAGAATTTGTGTATATTTATTCTGTGGTATGTATTTTTTTGTGATTTATGTATGTCTAGATTTAAGAGTTTTTGTGGAGTAACTTGAAAATTTGATAATTATTTTGACTTGGTTAACTCTCTATTTTTACCTTGCTTTATTTTTGTGTTTATGTATATGTGTTGGTGAAAGGTGCAATTGTTGCCAGGACTCATTCCTGAAACAGCAGGTGACAGGGATAGTGTGTTTATTGTGTCATCATAATTTATGTATGAGTAGTGAAACTATTGAGTTAGGTAATTATATGAATGATAATTAAATTGTTTTTATTTTTGTTTATGTATACTAATCTGGAATCAGGACTAGACGACGTATATATATTGTTTTCAATTGATGCTCACAGGCTGCAGGAGTTGTAGTTACTGTGAAGTATAGACGTGCTAGGATTAACTTAGGATAGTATGGGCCAATTAAATCTCACACCAGCAAAAATAATTTTTGGTGCGAGGGGGTAGGATTTGTATTTATGCTTGTAGGTGTCATTTTGATAGAAGAGAAAATTCTCTATGATAACATTCGTTTGGTAGTATTATTTGAGCTTTAAGATATATTTTTGAGACAGGCAGGTTGTTGATGTTATATTTGATGGAGTAATACTCCAAGTAGGCCACATATTATCTTGTCTGTTTCATCTGAAGCTATGGCTGATGAGAGTGCAGGCTTCGTGGTTTGGGTTGATCTGATAATGACTAACACAAGCCACTTTGAGTTCTTAATTCTGTTGATTTGCATGTTACTGTACTGCACCAAGTCTGGATGGCAGAGGGGTGGGATACAAATCCAACCGAATCCTGGTGTCCAGACAAACTTTTGTCTATGTTGACTCATGCTCTTCCTGTTCCATGTAGGGTGCATATGACGTGTGTGAACAAGAACGCTTGATCCAGTGCCATGAATCTAAGCTGCAACAGCATGTTGGTTGAAATGACGGAGACGTAGGACCATACACCATGGGCAAGAGTTGCTGCAATTATGACTCTGGGGTTCTCAGTGTCAAAGTGGTGAGAGATTTCCTTTAAACAAGTGGAGTGTACACCGTCAAAAGTTTTTATAGTGATAATTCTAGTTTTTACATGTAGGACAAGGTTCACTAAAGACTAAAGTTTAATACTATTGTAAATTTGGTGCCAATTCTGTATATAAACAACAGGCACACTTAAATTTCATGGATGTAATTAGTTATAAGGATTCTTTTCTTAAAAATATGCACACACTATAAGTGGTCTTCATGGTACAAATATTGGGAAATTTTCTCACTGCCCTGTTTATTTTTATTTATTTATTTATTTGCATTAGTTGAGGTCATAATTGATATAGTGTTTGAGTCAATCCGATTCAATAATTTTGTAATTTTAAATTTTGCTCATTTGAATGTATTAATTTTGGTGCTACTTGCGCCATCCTGCACATGGTTTTGATGCCGCAAATGGGGGTATTGTGAGATTCCGCCCAATAGAAATACTGGTAATTAATAGCATTTGATAATTAAACAGTATGAAGTTCACTGCAAACATTGACCATGCCAATGCACTAAATGTTACACAATTTTAATCTTATTAATTATGGTAGCAACGTAGGTACACAGTTGGGTGACGACATTTATAGTTAGGCCATAGGTAGAAATTCTCCACATTGAGATTTGCTGTGTGCTTGTAGCTGACGGAGGCCAGCGAGCAGGCCGACGTTGGTGGCTTGTTCCAGCTTAGGATTTTCCAGTTTTTGTTTCCGGTGAGGGGAGAGAGGGACAATGGTGAGTGCCAAGCACAGTGCAGTGCACAGCATGAAATAAAATATGCTAATACTACTGGCATTTGAAGTAATACGATGCAGTTAGGAACCTTTAAGGCCCTCATTACAAAATAGCCTGTTGATAAATAAACAATACATTAGCTGATATAGTCACATCTGGCGTAATATGTTTAATTGACAATGAAAAGTAATAAATTACCAATGAATACAAGACAGTTACACGACTAGCATGGCAATGTTTGTTTATAAAAATAACATATTAACTATTTCTCATTTTATTTTCAATTAAACTTGTGTATTTTATCTTGAAATATTCAGTTAAATCACTTATCTGTGATATAAGAAATTGCACGATTATGATAAATAGTACAAAGGATGTTTATACCAATATAAAAACGTAAGAAGATATTTGTTTAATGTGTAGTGTAACTATTTTGATTTTAAGTAAAGTTTTAGAAATGTATTGGCTGAGCACTGTACGTTGGAGGTCGGTTAGAACAACTCACATGGGGAAGTTGATGACGTAGGGAAAAAAAACCGGCAGTTGGACTTTTGGAGTGCTCGCGCGAGGGCAGGAAGTGATGAGACGGGAGCATGTGGGGTACGTGGCGGTGCGGCGTCGCTCTGCAGCAGTCGGCATGTGTATCTCCAGACTTTAGATTTTTGGTTTGGCAATTGCCAAGTGTGGTTGCTCGTCGTAGACTGCACCAAGTTGTATCGAGTGCTACTGTGTGTTGTGAATATTTAGCCGTGGAACAAGGTGTGCATCGCACTAAAAGTGACTGTGTTTTGTTAATGTAACACGTGTCGTCGCATAGGCATGAACATAAACGGTGTTTGAGACAGGCACATGGTGTGAAAACAATTTGCGACAAATATTCATTTTGTCTGGAGGCTCACGAGCTATAATTTTTTTTTAAATGTGTCAACGTACAGACGTATCAGCCACAGGGTTCTAAGATTGTGAAATAAACAACATAAAGTGAACTTTTACGTGTTTTCAAAAATAGTAGTTAGTACACCCTTTTCTCTCATGAACATGACTTTATTATGAATTTTTTTGTTAATCATATGCAGGGAAGGAAAGCTGTGAACGTGTGATATCATCCCCTAGAAATCGAGTCAAACAGTAGCAATCACAGTTACAGTGTTTTTGCATGTTTAGGAATTTGGTTCGCAGTTGGTGGTTGTAAGTTTTAAAAATTAAACTTTCCCTATTGTATACTCTCACCCCGACCTTCACTCTCGCAACACCAAACCGTGGACAAATCAAGGTAAACCACCATGTGGTGCAACATGTAGCTGAGCCTATCATGCTTCATTTCAATGGATGCTTCACAATACAGGCCATATGAACCCACCCGCCTTCCCCCCCTAAAGCTTTTCTGAACTGCAGAGATGGGAGCTATCCTTACATTACATTGTCCAGTCGCAAAAGTATCCAGGTCTCGACTTATGGTAACTATTGTCTCCACACACTCCAAATCCAACAGTTCCTATCCCCCTCTCTCCACACCTTGTTAACCACCACCTATGCTACATTTTTCCCCTTCCTTGTCCGCCGCCCCGCCCCCCCCCCATTCCTAAGCTGGATTTCTCTCCTCTCCATGAGGCTTATCTATTCCCTACTTAACCTTGCATTCTTCCCCTTTCCTCTTGCATCTTATCAAATGTTCGAATGATTGTCAAGCTTATGGGACTTAACTGCGGGGTCATCAGTCCCTAAGCTTACTGGATAGGGTATTTCCTGTCAGAGCGGCCACAGTTTGTAGTAATCGCTGGTAAGGTATCGACTAAAGCAGAGGTGTTATCGGGCGTTCCACAGGGTAGTGTCATTGGTCCTCTTCTGTTCCTTATTTACATAAACGATTTGGGAGAAAATCTAAATAGCTCTTTTAGGTTGTTTGCAGATGACGCTGTCATTTACCGTCTAGTAAAATCATCTGAAGATCAAAACCAACTGCAGAATGATCTAAATAAGATATCACTAAGGTGTAAAAATTGGCAATTGACTCTAAATAATGCGAAGTGTGAAGTCGTTCACATGAGTACGAAAAGAAATCCGTTAAACTTTGTTTACAAGATAAATCAATCAAACGTGAAGGACGTAAACGCCACAAAATATCTGGGAATCACTATTACTTCAGACTTAAACTGGAAAGAACATGAAGATGGGAAAGGCGAACCAGATACTGCGTTTTATTGGCAAAACCCTTACAAGATGCAACAGAACTACTAAAGAGACTGCATACATTACGCTTGTCCGTCCTTTTTTGGAACATTCGAGATGAATACTTTCAAGAACGGCCAAGAAAAACGTTAAGACACATAACCTTTGCGGGATCCCGCTGGAGTAAGCATGCAAGCAGTGTCATTATAAGATCAATTTACAAAACTTGCATATGACGCGCGATATTCAAGCAACTACAGATGTGATTCATTGAAGTAATGATAAATACCTCGTAAAGCTAGATTTGCTGTGTGTTTTCCTACAATGTAAATGAATAAGTTATTCGTTTAATTTTATACTGAGTATGGTCATTTTCAGGTACTACTAAGTTGTCTTGCCCTCAGTATTACTAAATACAGTTTCAATATTTTGTCGCAATTTCAAACGCATTAGAATATTATTGAGATGAATATTTGTAAACTTTACTACGTTTCGGCAAAAGTAGCGGATTTTAAGGCTGCAACAATAGTACATCTACATTACCAAACTCACGTCACTGATCCGTTGCAATAAAAAAAATAAAACAGTACTGCTGGGAAAATAAACAGCTTATTTTGAAATTGTGGTGCAGTTCTATACCCCAATGTGTTTTTAAATGAATGCTATGAACATACTGGTGAAATAGTTTTATTTGAGTACATTCTCCGGCCGCAGTGGCCTAGCGGTCTGCGGCGTGCCAGTCACGGTCTGCAGGGCCGCTGCGTTCGGGGTTCGATTCCCCCCTCGGGCATGGATGTTTGTGCCGTCTTTAGTATAAGCTAGTGCATAAGTAGTTTGTAAGTTTAGAGATTGCTGCCCCGTAGTTAAATCCCATCATCAGCTCTACAAACATTTGAATTTGAATACATTCAGTTGTCTGAGAAATAATGAAAAGCACTGAGAGTTCCTTGGGTGCCATCGTTTAAATCGTGTCTCTACACACAGTGAAGTGTTGTGTCATTTGACGACGAACGAGTTTCAGTTTGCCAAAGAAATTCATAAGATGTGTATCTCACGGGATTCCAATACGGTAAACGTTTTCGTATTTCTAAGACTGAGACAGAGGAATGGGCATTTTCGCCTGTTCTAAAAAGCACTTTTCACCATTAAAAATATTCTAGGGTATCGGATTCCAAAGAAGTTTCAATTGAAGTAGACGTTTATGTTTCCTACCAGACTTATACACCGCTTTTTTTCGCCCTCTTCAAACATATTTATTACATCTTGTCCCTGACGACGTAAGTTCCCCTGTTGTGATGTTAGAATGTGTTAATTTTGCCAAAACAGCAGGGTTTTCAAATATTCCTCTCACTAACATTTGAATGTGAACAGCAAATAGCAACAGAATATTGACACTATTTAATAATACTGAGGGCAGTGGCGGCTGTTGCTTCAGATGAGCGGGGGTTCACTTGTCCGGACACTTGCCACGCCGGACACTTGCCACGCTGGACATTTGCCACACTTTTACCTGCTCCGGCTGCCCCTGTCTCCCCCCCCCCCCCCATACCACCCAGTCCCGGAATACCGTGGACGACGTCGAGACATCTGCACACTTGCCGCTTTCGAATTTCGTAGTGTAACCATCAGTATGGAAATCATTACAACGACCAAGAGTTGGCCTTTTGCCCATTACAAGGGTTACGTGTATAACAAAATGTTCAAACGTTTGTAAACCTATGGGACTCAACTACGTGGCTATCAGTCCGTAGCTTACAAACTACTTAAACTAAGGTAAACTAACCTAAGTACAACACAAACATCCATACCCGAAGGGGGATTCGAAGCCCCGACGGCGAACAGCCCCCGCGCACCGCAACTCGGCGCTCCAGTACGCGCGGCTAATCCGTCGCGGCGGTTACGCATATAATAAACAGAGGGAATCGAAGGATGATGTCGTTACGTGGATGTAGGTACGTCGAAAATATGATCATTCAAGTGTATTAGGCCTCAGTATCCCTAAATAGCTTAATGATCAAACGAGGTGGTCCCAGTTCGGTACACTAGCGTTAAATCAATAAGCAGTGAAATTTGACTTAACGAAGCAAAAACGTTAAACATCACTCAAATGATCCTCCTGCAACCAGAATTTACAGTTACATCTACCAATTTTCAATTTGCAGTTTCCTATTTAGGTAAGAGCGCCTATAGTTTACATGTTAAGAGAATTTTTTCAACCTTCAAATATTATGGCCATACTATTAAATAATTATCAGTTCAAAAATTACTTCCTGCAACTTCAGAGCCGTAAATGGCACCTAAAATTTATGTTTTGTTAAACTGAGAAGGTACGCTTTAGTTAAAAAAAATCTAAATCTGTGAACTGCACCTAAAGCAGACACCCTAAAACAAACCAGCCCCTAAGATTCACAATTTCGGCAGTCATAGTGTAGAAATTAGTGTTAAAATAATTCCCATATCTCCAGAATTAGACAAGGATAGAAATAACTTTACAGTAGATGTAGATCTCATTAATTACACTTAGATATAGTCCTTGGAAATAAAATATCTTACCACACTGTTGATTATCTCTAAACAGGCCAGTAAAAGCTATTGAAACCAGGCAAGAGGCTTCTTGTTGTTTTTGCTGTTGTCTTCAGTCCACAGACTGGTTTGATGGAGCTCCTCACGCTACCCTGTCCTATGCAAGTCTCTTCATCTGAGAGTACGTTAGGCAATCTACAACCTGTTGAATCTGCTTACTATATTCGTCCCTCTGTCTCCCTCTACGATTTTTACCCCTCACGCTTCCTTCTAATGCTAAGTTGAAAATTACTTGGTGTCTCAGAATGTATCCAACCAATCTATCCCTTCTCTTAGTCAGGATATGCCAGAAACTTCTTTTCTCACCGATTCGGTTAAGCACCTCCTCATTTGTTACGCGATCTACCCATCTAATTTTCATCATTCGTGTGTAGCACCACATTTCAAAAGCTTCTCTCATCTTTTTATCTGAACGCCTTGTCGTCCACGTTTCACTCCCATACAGTGCTACACTCCAGACAAATGCTTTCAGAAAGGACTTCCTAACATTTAAATTAATATTGTAGAAAGATATAAAAAAGCCAAGATCGCTGATCATCAATTTTTTATTTAAGACGACCGGTTTCGCTGAACTATGTCAGCATCACCTGGTCTAATAAAATCATTTTACAAGGCCATAATCTTGTAATGTTAATTAGTTGTTATATAACATAATTTACAGTGCATAGGTGCACTATGTCATTATAATAAAACATAATTATCACAGTGAATGACAATAGCTTTGCTATGAGGCACGCAAGGAGCTTACTATTCAAAAATAATTGTTACAAAAGAATATCATAAGCAAATGTATTAGACGTACTTTTCTTATACCTTACAACCTTTTTAAAACACATTCCATCATTTCGTCTGTCACTGACAGTTCAGACATCTGTGCAACATCACTTATTTGATAGGGTGGTTCACTTTGCAGCACCTTGAAATATCTACTTCTATGTTATGAGTTTTTCGCGATTATCTCAATTTCGCTTATCATGCAAGCGGCTATTGGGCTACTCATTTATAAAAACACTATAACACCATAAAATTCACTCGAAATAAGATTAGAAACAGTAATTAGATGCCGCGGTGGTGTAGCCGAGCGGTCTAAGACGCCTCGCTGCAGAGTGTGCGGTTGCTCGCCGTCGGAGATTCCAGTCCCCCCTGGGGCATGGGTATATGTGTTGTCCTTAGGGTAGTTGAACTTACTTTAAGCAGTTTGTAACCCTAGGGACTAATAACCGAAGTAGTTAAGTCCCACAGATTTACAAATATTTCATTTCAAGTAATTCGATGACAAATACAGGGTGTCCAGAAAAAGACTGCCTGGTTTCAAAATTAAATATCTCGAAAACAAAGATCGATAGAGGAATGCAGTAAACGGTATGTTTATTGTGAAAGCTGTAAGACGTTTATACAGCAGTTTGAAATAATAGTTATAAAAGCTGCTAACAGATGGCGCTGTAATGGCGATCAGCTATCAGTTCCACTATTGAAACGGCAACAAGGCGAAGTTCTCAAGTACGATTTAATGTTCCAAAAGGACCCGATGCGAAAATCATTCGTACGCTCTTCGCAAAATTTCAACGAACAAACAGCTTAACTGATGATGTAGTGTGGCATGTTGGCCGCAAGCAAACCGCAGTTACGCCCGAAATGAGAAGAGAGAAAAAGAAAGAGGGTTCAATGCCATCTGTAATTAAAAATAAATAAATAAATAAAAATAAGAGCAAAATTCTCAACGAACAACCTATAACGAACATGAACAAACGACCGCAAAGCATTTATTAGGTAGTCGTTTCCATTCGTCTACCGCGTTCTCCAGGTTCATTTTAGACTGGAATTTTTTTAAACTGAAAAAAAATAAAAATAAAAATAAAAATAAAAATTGGCAATTCAAAAATTTCCTACATTCGCTGGATTTAGACTTTTACATCCCTCAGTTCCTTTCAGGTTGGAAAGTCCCTATGCTGGGACTTCAACGTCCCAATGCTGGTGCACAAATTATTGTGATTTTTGACCAAAGACAAAGAAATTCAGATGTTGTTTTACACCATGATGACTAATTGATAGGATTACAGTAAGTAAAATTTTCATATTTCTAAGGTGGATTTCCGCCTGTTTTAAAACACAATCTTCACCATTAAAAAGTTGCATGACAACGATCGCCGCCCACACACAGTTCTTGGAAAAAAAGAAGGAACGGGAGCGCAACTTTAACATTGTCCATACCTTCAAATAGTATGTTTCTCTCGCCGGCCGCGGTGGCCGAGGGGACTGAGGCGCTCCAGTTACGGTCCGCACGGCCACTACGGTCGGGGGTTCGAATCCCCCCTCGGGCATGGATATTTGTGCCGTCCTTAGTTGTAAGTAGTTCATAAGTTTAGGGACTGATGACCCCGTAGTTAAGTCCCATAGACTCTACAAACATTTGAACATTTTAGTATGTTTCTCAAACGTGGGGGTGTCAACTTCTCGCGAGTTTATATTGTATGCTCCTCATTCATGCAGTTATCTCAAACTATCATCTGCATAAAAAATGCTATTAGGGTCTCCTGTAAAACTCTTTGAGGACTGTTTGGAATTGTGATCCAAATTTCTTCGAAAACTGGCAAATGTTTTTTTTACCTGGTATAATTTTTCCCGAGTACTGTTATTTTCTTCGCGAAATTCTACAGAACTAAACTTCTAGAAATATTGCATATCTAATAATCAGAAGTCAATTCACATTTGCCGAAAACAACCTACCTTAGCTGTCCCTCTTAATTCGCAAAACAGCTGAAGTCGGTATTTGCCGCAAACTGCGAATTTACTTCTGGCGATTTAATATATAGCTTCGGACCATCACCAATATATATTCCTTTGGAACACATGTGTCGTAGTAAATATCTACTGCACAAAGTACATCTATCTGGAACTCTGAAAAAGTCAGTTATTCGATCAAGGGGCGCCAACTGCACAGTACTGTTACAATGGACATCCTATTATTGCCACTATCGCTTTGGAAGCCATTCATAAATGTGATCCAATTTTGTTTTCGCAAATTGCCAAAACACATATTTTCAAAAACTGCGAATATTGATTTTCTCTTCAAAATTCCGAAGAACTATTCAAAATTTCAAATATTGTATAGCAAAATTGTGGAACTATAACAAATCTCTCAATCTCTGCGATATAACCTTGCATTTTTCGACAGTTGGATAGCAATTCCAGGGGAAACAATAGGACACGTAAGAGCGAGGAGATTAGGATAGAACTTAAGCTCGCTTACATTGACATATTAGTCGTAATTGTTTTTATTATGAGCATACAAAGACCACACAGTTTCTTCCACAAAAATTACGAGGTTAACGCTTAATAAATTTGCATTGCGCATATATTCACATTCCGACATGGCTTTTTTTTTTTTTTTTTTTTTTTTTTCCCTTTATTGTTGTTTTAAAGCCAGCCGTAGAAACAGCTGGCAGGCTGGCAGCAGCTGCGGTGGCTGCTCTTCAGCCATGTGATATACAAACATTTCACATAGATGAGATAAAATATAAAAAAGATGAACAAAATTGCGGAAATTAAAAACATTGACAGACAGAGTTTTCGACAGACTAAAACGGACATGTATAAATGGGACAAAACATATGGCAGAGAACAAAAGAAGAGACGAGTAGCGATAAAACACACACACAGTCAGTAAAAACAACCGGCCACGGTGACAAGTTTAAAAGTACATTGCGGAGACACGAAGTTCACACACGGAGACAGCTGACGGCGTATAGAATAAAACATGGGGACGGCGATTATGGAGGCACTGAGTAAAACACACGACACTGGAGACACTTGCACTGAACACACAGATAAAAAGTCGAGACGCCCCCGCAGGGAGTGGGGAGGGGATGGAGGGGGGGAGGTGGGGCAGGGACGGGGGAAGTGCGGGGGAGGGGGAGAAGGGGAGGGAAGAGAGCGTAAGGAGGGAAGGAGTGACGAGACTCTGGGCATGGGAGGGGGGTAGCCAAGCGGGCGGGAAGGAAAAGGGACGGGAGAGAGGGGCGGGGCGCTGATGCTACGGGGAAGGGATCAGAGTTGGTAGGAGGGGTAGATATCGGGCCGAAGTTCGGTATCCGGTAGAGGAAGGGTGCGGAAATTGCCTTGGGAGAGGATACGGAGCGTATGGAGGTGAAGGCCGGGAGGGACGGTTTGGCGGAGACGTGGCAGAGGCCCGGGATTTGTAAGAATAGGGTAGACCAGAGGGTTTTGGGACTCTATTTTGCGTGATGTGTAAAGGAGCCGGAGATATTCAAGGTGTTGTAGGAGAGGAGGGAAGGGGATGAGGTCATAGAGGATCCGCGTGGGGGAAGGGAGTCTGATACGGTATGCGAGGCGGAGGGCGTGGCGTTCTAGAATCTGGAGGGACTTGTAGAAAGTAGGAGGGGCTGATATCCAGGCGGGGTGGAAGGAACAAAGGACGGGGCGCATGATTGATTTGTAGGTGTGAAGGACAGTGGAAGGGTGGAGGCCCCACGTCCGGCCAGTAAGGAGGTTTAGGAGGTTTAGGCGGGACAGAGCTTTCTCACGGAGGGATTTGAGGTATGGAGTCCAGGACAGTTGGCGGTCAAGGGTAAGGCCAAGGTACTTGAGGGTGGGGGTGTGACGGATGGGTCGGTTGTGAAGGGTAAGATAGAAATCGTGGAGGCGGAAGGTGCGGGTAGTACGACCTATGACTATTGCCTGGGATTTGTCGGGATTGACGGAGAGGAGCCACCGGTTACACCAGGAGGCGAACTCGGTGAGGTGGGACTGGAGCAAAACCTGGGAACGGGCAAGGGAGGGGGCGAGGGCCAGGAAGGCGGTGTCGTCAGCATATTGAAGGAGATAGACGGGAGGTGTGGGTTGAGGCATGTCGGCAGAGTAGAGGAGATAGAGGAGGGGAGAGAGGACTGAGCCTTGGGGCACCCCAGCGGAGGGGTAGAAAATACGGGAGTTGGAGTTGCAGACAGTGACGTAGGAGGGGCGGCGGGTAAGGAAGGAAGCGATGAGGCGGACGTAATTAATGGGAAGGGCGTAGAGCTGGATCTTGAAGAGGAGACCGGAATGCCATACTCGGTCGTAGGCTTTTTGGATGTCGAGGGATACAAAAATTGCGGAGCGACGGGAGTTGAGTTGGACGGAGAGGAGATGAGTCAGGCGAAGGAGCTGGTCATCAGCGGAGAAGGAGGGTCGGAAGCCACATTGGGAGGGGGGGAGAAACTGGTGGCGGTGGAGGTGCTGGTGGATTCGACGAGAAAGGATGGTTTCCAGGACCTTGCTGAACACGGAGGTAAGACTGATGGGACGGTAGGATGAGGTCTGGGACGGGGGCTTGTCGGGCTTGAGGAACATGAGAATACGGGAGGTTTTCCACAGGTCGGGGTAGAAGCCAGTGTAAAGGATGATGTTGTAGAGTTTGGCAAGGACTTCATGAAATGAGAGGGGGCATGCGCGAAGGTGGCGGTAGGTTAGCCGGTCGTGACCGGGGGCGGTGTTTCGTTTCGTGCGAAGAGTGTCTATTATGTCACGGGCAGTAATGGGAGTGTTCAATTCTGAGGGAGGAATGCGGTCCAAGTACTGGAAGCCAGGGGCGAGTGGAGGAGAGGAGGTGTCGGTGCGCTCATGGACATCCGGGAAGAGAGAGTAGTCAAAAAGGGGATCATCAGGAATGGAAAATACATCAGAAAGGTAGGAGGTAAAATGTTCTGCCTTACTGGCGTTGTCAGGGAAAGGACGATCATCATGGAGAAGGGGGTAGTGGGGGGAGGAGTGACTGCCAGTAAGGCGGCGGAAGGCACGCCAGTACTTGGCGGAGTAGACCGGGAGGAGCGAGTTAAGGCGGGTGCATGTCTGACGCCAGTCCCGGCGTTTCTTCGCGGTCAAAAGGTTTCTTATGTGTCGTTGGAGTTGCCGGTGGCGTTGGAGAGTATCCCGGTCACGGGTCCGGAGAAAGGAGCGGTACAGACGGCGGGATTCGCGGAGGAGAAGGACGGCCTGTGGAGGAAGGGTAGGGTGGTGAGGATAGATCGCCCGGGTAGGGATGTGGGCATGGACCGCGTCAGCAACGGTCTGCTGGAGAAAGGAGGAGGCATGGTCAATATTGGCGGGAGTATGGAGGGGTAGTGGGTGGCTTTCGACCGAGGTGTCGATGGAGCGACGGTAGGCATCCCAGTCGGCACGGGAATAATCATGGACGAGTTTGGGAGGGGGCATGGGACGAGGAGCGCGGGCAGGGCGGGGGCGGTGGTCAAAGGTAAGTAGGACAGGGGCGTGGTCACTGCCTATTAGGTCGAGGACGTCCGCCGTGATGCGCCCAAGGAGGTTGGGAGACACCAGTACTGCATCGGGTGTGGTGTTGCTTTCGGGGCGGGTTGGGCGGGGAAGGGGAAGGATGTCGCCCCGGAGCGAGGTGGTGACGAACTGACGCCACCGCCGGAGTTCAGCGGGGTGACGGGAATGAAGGTTGAGGTCAGCGGCAATAACATAGGTCGGGAAGGTGCGGTCGATATGGGAGAGGAAATCGTATGGGAGAGGAGAGGTGGAGCGAATGTAAATGGTGGCGAGAGTGACAGTGAGGGAGGGAAGAAAGAGGCTGAGGATCAAGTGTTCAGTGGGGTCATTGAGGAGAGGGTGTAGCCGGACGGGGGTGGTGACGGAGATGGCCGATCGCCACTCCGCCTCGGGCCAGGGGTGGGGGTCCGTCGGTGCGGTGGAGAAGGTAAGGATTGGTGTTGACTGGTCGGCGGGGTTGCAGGAAGGTCTCGTTGAGTAGGAAGGCATCCACGCGGTGTTGGGAGAGAGTGTGGAGGAAGAGATTCTTATTGGCTGGGAGGGAGCGGATGTTGTGGTAGAGGAGGGTATAGGATGGGCCTGCCATGATGGGATAGAGGGAGGGTTGGGGAGGGTAGAGGAGGGGTGGGGAAAGGAAGGGGACCGGAGGGACTTAAACTTGGGTCTCGAGGCGGGAAAAGGCGAAGTGGGAGTGGGCACGGGAGAAGGTGGCAAAGGTGTCTAGATTGAACACGGACCTGGCGGCCAGTGCAATCTGCTGGAGGGTGTGGGGACGCTGGAAGGGGTGGATGTTGGCGAGGACGGTGGTGACGAACCGGATAACGTCTTCGGCGGTGGGGGGAGGGACCAAGGATTGATTGGGGTGCATGGGAGGATCTATGGGGCGGATGGGGACGGTGAGTTCGGGTTTGGAGGGAGCAGGTGGAGGGACGGATTTGCACTTGTAGGAGTAGGTAGGGTGAGGGCCGCCACAGGTGTTGCAGGTGGGAGGAGAGGTGAGGTTGGGACAGTGTTTATGGAGGTGGGAGTCTTTGCAGTGGGGACAGGTGGGAGGGTTTTTGCAGTTCTGTGTCAGGTGATCATTGTAAACGAGGCACCTGGCGCAGCGGTAGGCTTGCGGGGGGGATCGGGAGGGTTCTACCGTGTGGCGGCGATCATAGATCAGCGCACCCTCGAGGAATAGGTGGTCAAGGGAAGATGCGGATTCAGTAAATATCCGCATCAAACGGGTGGGGCCAGAGTCATTGTTGATCCGCTTGGCGGAACGGATGGAGATGTCGGGGTGAGAGTTGAGTTGCTCCAACACCTCTTCCTCCGTAATCAAAGGACTAAGCCTTGTGATCACGGCGGTGAGGGTCGGAGGTCGGCGGGGGGGAGGTGGTTGGCGGGCAGAGGAGGCGGTATAGTAGGGGGTGAGGGTGGCATGAGGGCCGAAAAGGACCTTGGGGATGCGAGCGAGGATGTCTGTGTGGAGGGTGGGGCTGGGGGACTTCAGGAGGACAGAGTCTCGGCGGGGAATAATTTGGGAGATGGGGGCGGAGGGGAAATACTTCCGAATTTGGAGGGAGAGGTTTTTATGCTCAAGGAATCGGGGTTCAGGATGGGACAGTACATATGTGAACAGGTCGGGTTGGGGGCGTGGGAGAATGGGGGCGGTGTCCATAGGGTCGGTAAGAGGGGGAGGAGGAGGAGGGGGCGGGGGAGGGGGGGGAGCTTTCTTCGATTTGGTGGAGGCGGGGGAAGGGTCCGCACTTCCCCGTTTCTGGGTGCGTTTGGGGATGGCGCCAGTAGAGGCAGGTAGAGATGCTGGAGCAGAGGCGGTGACGGAGGCATAGGTAGGAGGGGCTGGGAGGGAAACACGATCAAGTGGGATTTCTATGGGAGGCGGAGGGTGGGGTAGAAGGTGAGAAGGGGGCGGGGGCGACAGCGGCGTATCTGCCACCGTGGCTCGGCGGTGCGTCACTTGGGCGGGGTTGACCGGTGCAGTGTAGGGGTGGTGAGGGGGAGGTAGACCGGAGGGGGAGGGGGGACCTCATGGGATGGTGAAGCGGAGAGGATGACATGGAGCGGGAGAGTAGTTTGGGGAAGGCTGGAGGGGCTCCAGGTGATTGTTGTGGAGGCGAGGGAGGGGGTGGTAGTAAGAATGATGGGTGCAGTATGGACAGGGGGCAGGGTTATTGTGGGAACTGCAGAGAGGGAGGAGGAAGTTGATGGGGTGGACGATGAGGTCGCCATGGGCAGCTCTTACGACAGGGGCGCAGTCCAGGGCGACGAGCGGAGACCGGCAGGGCGGCAGCGATGACGGCGACGGCGGCGGCGGCGGCAGCGTGGACGTTGGTGCTGCTACGACGACGACGACGACGACGGCTGCGGCGGCGGCGGCGGCGGCGGCGGCGGCGGACCAGGTGCGGGGCCTGGGCGGCGGCGGCGGCGGCGGCGGCGGAGAACCAGGTGCGGGGCCTGGGCGGCGGCGGCGGCGGACCAGGTACGGGGCCTGGGCGGCGGCGGCGGCGGCGGCGGCGGCGGCGGCGGCGGCGGAGAACCAGGTGCGGGGCCTGGGCGGCGCCGGCGGCGGCGGCGGCGGCGGCGGCGGCGGACCAGGTACGGGGCCTGGGCGGCGGCGGCGGCGGCGGCGGACCAGGTGCGGGGCCTGGGCGGCGGCGGCGGCGGCGGAGCAAAGCAGGAACGGAAGGAAGTGGCGGGAACAGGGAACCAACTGAAGTAGCCGAGATCAGCCCGGCAATAGCTACAGTCGGGGGGATTCGATGTCCGACATGGCTCCCGCGAGATTTACTTATAAGACGTAAGAGTACTGCTTTCAATGAGCGTGAAAATCCTGCTCTGTAATTTCTTATCCATATATTTTTTTTAAGACCAAGAATATCTTGATACTCCTATTCGGCTGTATGTTTCACTCATGGCAGACGTGTATTTATGTAATAATCCGGAACTATCTCTCAAATTGACGAAGAAATTGTCAAGGGCACCCGTATACAGAGTTTCTTAACTACTCCGTGAGATGGCAGCACGTCCACCACACCACTGGAGCAATGCAATGTCCCGACCATAGCCACACCGTCTCACCGCCAAACCAAGCGACCAATAAGAAGACGCTGTGTTTCACGCGCGGGTATCTGAATTCACATGTGATGTGTATTGCAGTAGTAGGTTTTTTCTATTCTGTGTTCGCTTGTGCAGCCAATTTTTGTTGGCCATTTAAAGCGACAATTGTAGGCCTACTTGTTTAGTGGAAGTTGCGTTTTAACATATGCTATGATTACGATGTCCAGCTTTTGTTTCTTTCTTATTGCTGTTTTATTCAATAACATGAGAATTACCAAGCGCATTGCATTCGGACGCGCAAACCGAGAATTCTGTCCGCAACATTTTCGCCGAGTTCAGTGATACTTCGACGGCGCGCTGAAGGCACTATAACACAGGGCGTATTTCGAGGATTATTAATTCGTTTCAACATGCTGATAACCTTCACGAGTTTAGTAAAACTATGCATATATAATTAAATACATTGAAAGAAGTTACAAAGAGATCATAAGTTATTAATATTATTATTATTTCGTTGTCGTTGCTGAAATTTCACGTTATTTGCGATTTTCCAATGATGGAAAAAACATCTGATAGAAAACAACACACTTTTTGTTTACAGCAGCTGTTATACGAATGTCTAACAGACATGAAGACACACACCCACGGAAAAAAAAATGGAGCCGTGAATTCTTACAGCAAATTAAACCACACCCAACTATTTTAATTTTTTGCTTAATTTTATTTTTTTTCATGCAAGGGTAGTTACCTACAGAGGGTTTTTTTTTTTTTTTTTTTTTTTTTTTTTTTTTTTTTTATATAATCCCATTTAGGAAAGTTCGTAGGCTGAATACGGAGCATTAATTAGCATGGAATGAATCAACTTTGTAATGGTTTGAAAAATAAGTTACTGTCTGGGTGCTGAGTTCAGTCTTTTGCTGTCGTGTCTCAGTTTGGAACAGGGGACTGATGACATTGTTTAGTCCCCTTAAAAATTCCAAAACAATAACAGACAACTGGTAGCATTTGTTATAGGAGGTATTTATCCAGAAACTAATGATAGCCTTATATCACCAACAAACCTAACAAGTATCTGGAGGAAATTAAAGACATTTGGCCAAACAATGTTAGAAACTATAGAAAACTTGGTCATTGATGAGAACATTCAGTATTTACATAATAATGTACAGCCAACTTTGATTTTTTTATTTGGTCCTCTTAAACTACATTCCGGTTCTGTATAAAGTTTTTGTCATTGTGTGAGATAAGTCACAATACCACACTAGCAAAATGAAGAAAAACGGACCATACTGTAGTCAATATAAATCAAGGTATATGACGTCAGAAGTAAAACTAAATCAGTACAGTACCGTGTAATGAGAACTGAACACTGGAGCAAACAGACAAACTCAAATTTTATACCTTTATTTGAAAGAACAGACAGTTACTTTAATATCCTCTTAAACTTTAGATGATCTACATAGTTTAAAGTTGGATGTTATGTAGCTAAAGCTGGTGGTGGTGAAATGTATGGTACTGGCTTAACATATGTTCATATCTGAAAAAAAAGGTTATTATATACGGTACCAGTACTGTGTGTGTTTTGCCTACCGATTTTTTTTTTTTCGTAAATTACATGCGGTTTTGAAAAACATCTCATGAACAAGCTGTAGTCAAGTGTTCAAACTTCATTATCAAGAGTATTGCCATAGCTCCATAACAGCCACAGTGCAGTGACTGAGCTCTCCAAGGCGCCTTGCTGCTGAGTGTGCAGATGCTCATCATCAGAGGTTCGAGTCCTCACACGGGCAAGGGTTTGTATGTTTCTCCTTAGGTTAGTTTCAGTAGTTTGGAAGCCTACGGACTGATAACCAGAGTAGTTAGGTCCCATAGATTTACAAACATTTATTATTTTCCATAAGCCACTAACGTTTACTATGCTAAAAAAACAATGGTTACACTTCCAAGGGGCTAAAAAATATATTAGAGATATTTTAAATTAAATGTTTCATTGTAACATATATTTTGTTCTCTGTATTATGATGGGCTTCTGCTAAAAAAAAAAAAAAAAAGAAACAGAATGAATTCATTTGCATCTACATAGAAGAGGTGAACTTCTAGGAAAGTGGTCCAATGTTCTTTTATACAGGGTAATTTGATACTTTTGTGATAATTTCAGAAGTAATAACATGGGAAAAGCGTTACTGTGTTACTTGATTTTTTCAGGGGAGGTTCTTTAGTTTATAGTAGGATTTCCTACAAAGTGTATACACTTACACACTCACACACACACACACACACACACACACACACACACAGTTATACATACACATTTCACACACATCGACACTGGACAAACAAGCGTTCTTATGCCATTTGTCATTGGCACGCCATTGTGGGAAAGGGTTACCTGCATTTTTAAGGCTATCTTCTATTCTTCTTTGACTACGATCTCCAAAACTTTCTTTCCCTTTCATACAACTCTATAGGGGCACCTCTCTTTCAGTTCGCTTTCCACAATACATAAGTCTTTATCGTAAGACCCTTCTTTGTTTTCTGAGTCTGGTTTTTTTTTTGCTTACTTCAAACCCCAGTGATAACCCTGCGAGGTTCGCCAGAGGATTAACACGCTAACACTTATGTACACACATACATAGACTTACACAAACATACATATTATATTTACATATTTCACAAGTCAACACTTACAACTAACAGTACACAATAGACCCATATTTACACAAAACTTTAGGTTAAGTTTTTCCATGGATAAGCGGTATTCTTCGTGGGTAAGTAAGTACCCTAGTATCATCTTTCCTCATAATTATAGGTCATAAGGTCATAGCCACGTGGCTATTCTTGTTAAGTGAAGTGTAGTGACTTCGTTATTATTCTTGATGAGATATTCTGAAGGTTTTCGCAGTTTATGCGTCTCTAATTTATAGTTATAAGATATTTTACTAAATATCAAGTGTTTCTGAGTAATCTTAAATGCGCCAAAAACAAATACAAAGGGCAGATGCTGCCTTCATGGAGGATTTACACATGTGCAAGGTGAGGAGTGCATTAGGTCCATTGTCTTGCTTCAGGGCCATTCATGCTTAACCGCCAGAGCTCAAGTAGCCAGGAGCTGGTGCCTCTAGCAGCTCCAAAGCCAATGTTAAAAGCTGCGTTTCCCCTTGCACCTCCCTGCTCTGGGAGTACCCATATGCTGCCTCGAGGGGGTTCAGATAAGAAATTGAACCTTAGCCACGCAGGCGCATTGCAACACTGCGACCACTGACGCCTATATTAAACGGCCACACTATGACTCATTTACGTTTCTCATACGATAAAAATACTTCGAATGTGAATATAAAATGGACTGATAGAAAAACACTTTTTATTTTATTATTTATTTACTTTTTTGCATATTTTATTTTCAGGGGCTCACTGAACCAGTGAACTTATAGGACGTGCCGCCACTGATTATTAGTCCCGAAGATGAATAGAAAGGGAGCGGAGAGTCACTGAGAAACAATGAATTGCGTAACTATTAATGTAAGCATGAACAATAATCATGTGTCGACACTAAAATTAGTACAGGGCATCAGTATCATTCCCCCTAGTTCCTTCGATACAGACATAATTTCAAAATCTGAGATATACTGCAATGGCCACTGTTGTGTCACAAGGGGTACATAGTTTCATTACATTAGATTTAAAGTAGTTTCAGAAACAAACTTACAGATCACAGTTTCCAAATCACATTGCAATGTTTTGCAGGGGGGCTGGTGTAACTGCACCATTTACACATGCCGGCCATGGATTGGGCAGGTTTTGCACTGGGGTCTCCCACAGAGAGACATACCCCCATCCATCCAAGATCACCCCGCACTACCTCCTAACAACACCCTGGTCACTCTTCAGGAATTCCTCACCTCAAACTAGCCTCACCCTAAGGACATGAATCTTTTGGCAGAAGAAAGGAGAGAGTTAAACAACCCGAAGACAGATTCTGACTAATCATCCTCCATGTGGACAAAGGTTTGACCACTGTTGTGATGAATAACAGTGACTATCTGGCAGAAGGCCTCCACCAACTGTCTGACTCTTTCATCTACAATTTTCCCAGAATAACTCCATCCCAAAAGTCCAACAAGCAATTCAGTCCATGTTGAAATCCTACAATCCTCCCCAGGACCTCTCTCCTGATTCCATCTTGCCCAACACCACCTTTGAAGACCACTTTCTACATGCTCCCAAAAATCTGCCATACAAAGAAACCTAGACACCGTATTGTGGCTGGTTACTGTGCCTCCCCTGAGAGAATTGCAGCCGTCATTGATCAACACATCGAAACAATTGCCCAAAATCCTACATCAAGGATACCAACCACTTTCTTCACAGACTCTCCACCATCCCCATCCTTTTACCTCCAGGATTATTTATTTATTCATCGTTACTCATCATGGTTGACACTACTGCTATTTATACCAACACCCCACATGCTAAGGTAATACTGCTCTTGAATATTACCTCATCCAACATCCTTCAGAATCTCAATCCAATACCTCACTAATGTTAACATAATGATCATCTAATTTTCCTTTGAAGGGAAAGTATACAATCAAATCAAGGGCACTGCCATGGGCACCTGCATGACTCCCTCCTATGCCAACTTCTTTATGGGCTGTCTGAAGGTAACTTTCCTAGTCTCCCAAAACCCCCAACCTCTGATCTGGTTCAGATTCATTGATGAAATCACCCCGGCTTGACTCAGGGACAGGACACCTGATTCTCTTACTTCCACAATCTCAACTCCTTTTCTCTTATCTACTTCTCCTGGTCTTCCTAAATACAACATGCTACATTCCTGACATTAACCTCTATCTCACTGATGGCTCCATCCATACTTCCATCCACTTCTGTTGACAGTTGCCATCCTTTCCACATCAAAAATTCCTCAGAAAGCGTGGCCACCCACCAACATTGAATTTGCAGTGATGAGTACTCCATTGCTTAATGTGCTGAAGCTCCCACAAAAAGCCTTCACTGAGTGGCACTATCCCACAAACCTAGTCTGCAAATAGATTTCCCTACACATAACCAATCATCCCTCCATCCACAGTAACCATCTACAAAATAGGACCCCCTCATTACCCATTACCACCATGGACTGGAACAACTAAACTACATTCTTAATTAATGGTTTAATTTTCTTTCATTGTGCACTAAAATGAGAGATATCCTGCTCTAGATCCTTCCTGCCCCTCTTAAAGTGGTGTACCATTGCCCAACCAACCTCCACAAATTCTTTGTTCATCCTTATGCCATCTCCATCCACAGCTTACTACCAAAGAAATCACATCCCATGTGAGACAACTCAGTGTAAGATCTGCCCAATCCACCCAACCAGTACTTGGTATACTAGTCCCATCACAAGCTTATCATATCCCACTGAAGTCTGGGCCACATTTGAAAGCAGTCATGTGATGTACTAATTAAGCTGTAATCCCTCTCCGGGGGAACCACTTTGACGAAGCACTGTCCGTGTGGGTGGAGAAGCTTGCGCATCTGTAGGAAGCTGAGGGCTATACATAAGGTAGACAACCTACTGCCGGATAGGCCTCAGGTGATGGATCAGACTAAGAGTGTCCCACAATGTCCCGTCTTCCTTATCCTCTCTCAATCCTTTACCAATTCCTTTCCCAACCCAAGGTGTGATGCGATCCATGCCGAGGGGTGTGTGACACATGGATGGATGTGTCTCGAACAGAGGCTCAGGGATACCGGGCGACCTCCCTGAGTAAGTAGCCTTGCACTGCGTGGGGTTATCGTGGTGGGACTAAGATAAACACAGAGAAAGAAAGTATTTTAAAAGAATATGAGGGGCAATCTGAGACCTCAGATACTCAGACATCGGGATCAGGACTGATGGCGTGCACTCCTACTTCTGAATCAGGGTCTAGACCTGAGCAAGAAGTGGGAACTGTAATAGAGAAGTTGGACCAGATTAGGATTAAGGCCTTCTCTGGGGCTCAGAGGAGGAAACTTCTCAAGGAACAGAAGCAAAAGGAAGGAAAAGAATGGCTTCCTAAGCATATGTGGAGGGAATCAAAAGGGCTTGAGACCAAGACCTCCAAAAAGAAACTGCCTCAGGTCGAAGGGGATACACAGACCCCCTCGACGTCGAAGACAGGTGGCAAGAGGGCTAAGGAGGATCTAACACTCCCTCCTCCCTGGTCAAGCGTGATCCTAAAAGGCTGAGGCGGGAAATAGGGAAACAGACCTATAGTACTGCAGTCTCGGTCTTTAGAATGGCGGTTGTCCAAGAAGGATACCCACTGGTGAGCATCAGATCGCAGCAGGAGGAGCTCTTGCAGATGGCCCTCTTTGAAGAGATTTGGGCGGACGCTGGTCCAGGATCCAAATTCTGGAGGGTCTATCTAGATCGCGGTGCCCTAATTTTTGTCTGCAAGGGGGGAGCACTCAGCAGAGTGGCTTAAGGACAATCTGCCCATGATATCCCTGTGCGAGGATGCAAAGCTGCTGGTCAAGACAGCAGCTGAACTCCTGAAGACCGCAAAGGTATCAATATGGGTACCAAATATCCTTAAGAATGTCTCTCCAAAGACTCTGTTCGAGAAAACAACGGCCCAGAACACAAAAGTCTCGACAGAGGATTGGAGGGAAATTAACCAAAAGGTTGTTCCGGAAGGACGAATCCTGGTGGTGGAGGCCGGAGAGAAGTCCTTGAAAGCAATGCGAGATCAAGGCCTGAAACCGTTTTTAGGGTTCTAGCAGGTCGCCGTCAGGGTAATTAAAGACCTTAAAGGCAATAATGGCAGCAAGATGGGGACTGCTGCCCTGAGCCGTCACCTGCGGAGACAGGAGGTGGATGTGGCCCTAATACAAGAACCCTATTTATACAAAGGGGGTGTATTGGGCCTCAGTGGTACTGGAGGTAAGCTGATTTATGCTAGAAATCTAAAATATTCCAGAACATGCATTTATGTTAGAAATGGAATACCTTTCATACCAATGATGGAATGTTGTTCCAGGGACCTGGTGACCATCAGGATGCAGAAACGTGAGGAAGGTATCACGACGGAAATGGTTTTGGCCTCAGCATACCTTCCTTACGAAGACAGCTCTCCTCCTTCTTTGGAAGTGAGGAGACTGACGGAAGCCTGCCATCGGCAAAGTGACGAACTGTTGATGGGATGTGATGCCAATGCCCACAATCTATCGTGGGGCAGCAAGGACACCAACAGTAGAGGTGAGCACCTTCTTGAATTTCTCCTATCTAACAACTTGGAGATCCTGAATAGGGGTGATTAACCTACATTCAGGAATAGTAGACGGGAAGAAGTAATTGACATAAATTTTGGTTCCATGATGATGGGCAGTTACGTCAAACAGTGGCATGTGGTCCTGGAGCCAGCCTCATCAGATCACATGTATATTAAATTCAAGGTTGAAATGGGAACCAGACAGACCACGGCCTATAGGAATTCCAGGAAAACGGACTGGGAGACATATAGGAGAGACCTTGACTTCAGCCTATCGGAAATTAAAACTTCGATAAGGAAGCCAGCAGAGTTTGAGGAAGTAGCAGAGGCCGTAACCTCTGCTATAGTGACCTCATACCAGGACAACTGCTCAATCACCAAGAAGTGCAATGTGTCTTGGTGGAATAATAACCTGGAAATGCAAAGGAAACAGGCAAGAATACTGTTTAACCTTGCGAGGGGCAAAGGACAATGGGCAAAGTATCGTGAGGCCCTTGTCAATTACAACCTTGCCATCAGACGGGTAAAGGAGGCATCCTGGAAGGTATTCTATGAGGAAGTGGAGGGCACGGCTGCTCAAGCGAGACTTCATAAAATCCTCACTAGGGCACCAACTAATCCAGGAGGAACAATGAGGAAGGAGGATTGGGAGTATACAAACAGCACATGAAATGCTGGAACTGCTCCTCAAGATTCACTTTCCTCAATATACTCTGGTGGATAACTCAGACCAGAATGCGATTCCTGAGAGACAACGGTTCTCAGGAATTCACAAAGAGGACTGGGATTTCGCCAAGGAGTGTGTCGATTTCAGTAAGGTCCGATGGGAGGTGGGAACATTTCAACCGTTCAAGTCACCTGGCCCCAATGGAATCTTTCCAGCTCTCCTGCAACAAGCGGGAGAAAATCTTATTAGATTCCTATGCAGGTTAATCAGGGTTAGCCTAGCAGCAGGAATCATTCTCAATGCCTGGAGGGCAGTGAAGGTTGTCTTCATTCCAAAACCAGGGAGAATTGATCATACCAAGGCCAAGAATATGAGACCAATAAGCCTTTCCTGCTTCATTCTTAAGACATTGGAAAAGCTGGTTAATGTGCATGTTAAAGAAAGGAGGTTAAGTAGGGCTCCTCTACATTCAAACCAACATGCATATCAGCCAGGTAAATCATGTGAGACAGGTCTCCACCAACTCATTGGGAAGGTGAAGAAAGCACTACACTTTCAGGAAATAGCCCTCTGTATCTTTCTGGACATCGAGGGGGCTTTTAGCAACACGACCTTCGATCTCATGGTTAGGGCAGCAGAGGTGCATGACCTAGGGACCACTATATGTTGGTGGACTAGGGCCATGCTCAGTGGAAGAAAGGTAGAGGCTACCATGATGAATGAAAAAATGGTAATCAACACCACTAGGGTTTGCCTGCAAGGAGGAGCTCTTTCCCCTTTACTGTGGAATCTAGTGGTGAATGATCTCATTAGAGAATTAAACTCTAGGCAGTACTTTTGCCAAGGAAAATGTTCAAATGTTTGTAATTCTATCGGACCAAACTGCGTGGTCATCAGTCCATAGCTTCCATACTACTTAAACCTAGGTAAACTAACCTAAGGACAAACACACACACCCATGCCCCAGGAAGGACTCGAACCTCCACAGGGAGCAACCGCGCGCTCCGCAGCGAGACACTTTAGACCACCTGGCTACTCCACCGTGGCCTTTTGCCAAGAATACACAGATGATCTTGTCATAGTAATACTTGGCAAATTTGCTGACACAGTCAAGAATATGGCACAAGGTGCGTTGGACATTGTGCAAGACTGGTGCAGAAAACAGGATCTGGGGGTTAGTCCTAAGAAGACTGTTGTTGTACCATTCACAAAGAAGCATATCCAAAATTCAAGTTGGAATCCAAACCATTTCAGTGAAGCGCTACCTGTGAAGGGGGCAGTGAAATATCTAGGGGTTGCCTTAGATGTGAAACTGACGTGGACCCCTCACATTAGGAATATTTGCTCCAAAGCAAAAGGTACTCTGGTAAGTACCAGGAGAGCTTGTGGCAAAAACTGGGGCCTGAGCCCCAAGAGTACGCACTGGATGTACACCACGGTGATTAGACCCAGGATCACCTATAGGGCGGTCGTGTGGTGGAAGAAGGTAGAACAGCAGGTTGCTGCTAAGGAGCTTGGTAAGGTGCAGAGATTAGTCTGCTTAGCCATAACAGGCGGAATTAGCAGCACACCAACTGCTGGGATGGAAACCATGCTGGATATGCCCCCATTACACCTTTGGGTCAAGATGGAAGCAGCGGCTGGTACATACAGACTCAAAACTGGCAAAAACTAGAACTCTTTGGGATATCCAGAATCACACACTAAAATAGTGAGTGAGGTAAATATAGGAAAGGTTGGGGAAATGCCAGCCGACTATATTATAACCCCATACTGCTTCAACAAGACTTTCAATATAACAATTGGAAGTAGGAAGCAGTGAAAGAAAATAGTTCGACACCATACAGGATATATTGTCTGGTTCACTGACGGGTCAAAATCGAACCAAGGCGTTGGGACCGGGGTATACGGGGTGCAGCCAAGACTTGAGGGCGTCATCTCTCTAGGGAAACTGGCCTCAGTATTCCAGGCCGAAATCACTGCCATCAGGGCGTGTGTGGAGGAAAATTTGCGTAGGTGCTACAAAGACCGTAGCATCTATATCTATTCAGACAGCCAGGCAGCCCTGAGATCACTGGCAGCTCCTGCAACAAGGTCTAAAATTGTTGCAGAATGTCACAGGGTTCTGGTGGAGCTAGGGGAAAGCAATAGAGTAAACTTATTGTGGGTCCCTCGCCACTTGGGGATCAGTGGCAACGAACATGCCGACAGATTAGCCAGGATGGGGGCAGAGACTCCATTTATTGGACCGGAACCTGTCCTGACAATCACCAAGGCAATGATTAAACTGGAGCTACGTAACTGGCTCAGAAGACAGCACGTAGAATATTGGACCAAAGTCTATCAACAAAAACACGGCAATGTAATGATGCCAAAGCCATGTTTTAAAAGAAGCTCTGCAATCCTGGACCTGAATAGGAGAGAGATTAGAATCATGGCTGGATTGATGACAGGCCATGGGAATTTCAAAAAACACCTACATACAATGTGAATAACAGAAGAGGACCCTAAATGTAGGATCTGTGATGAGGGTGATGAAACTGCATCACATCTAATCTTCGAATGCATTGCATTGGAGAATAAAAGGCACAGAATATTTGGGACAACCAGACCCGAAGAAATTGTGTCTAATAAAGAACTGGTAAAGGGACTCCTTGCACTGTTCAAGGGCATTGGTTGGATTTACTAGATAAACAGGGAGCGATACCGCACAATAAACTTAGTTTCGGTGCGGGCAGTGGCGGGTTGGACCAAGGCTGTTTTGGCTTCCCTGGGAAAATCAAATCAAATCAAATCAACCTGTAATCAGTGAAAAGCTTTTTTCTTTGCTACGACTACTAACAGGGCCAGCGCAAGGCACCTGCGAAACATGCGGCACTTTCCAAGGGGCGGCAAATCTGAAGACCACTTTTTTGCTTTATTTTATTATTATTATTACATTTATATTTTAGGGACAAACTGAACATTCATACCCAAGAGGATTCGAAGACTGTGGCATGGCGCTTCGACTACCTGCCGGCCGCCCCTCTTGAACCAGGAAACGGAGGACTAATTTCTTCCTTGCAACTGTGGTAGAAAAAAATGTTCAAATCAGGGGGGGGGGTGGACCGCTTTGGGCCTCTGAACTTTCTTTCTTTTTTGAGAGAGCGCACTGGCATCTAATTCTGCTGGGACTTCCAAAACTCGAAAATAATATTTTTTAGACTGCCCCGTGCCTCTTGTTCTGGGAGGGGGCCTCCAATTCTTTCTTATTGTATTATATGTTCTTCCAAGTGGACGGGGAGGGGCTGTTTCGCGCTGCCCCGCGCCTACAACAGCCTTAGTCTGCCACTGGTTCAAATGTTTGTAAAGCCTAAGGGACTTAACTGCGGGGTCATCAGTCCATAAACCTAAAAACTTCTTATGAACTACCTTATACTAAAGACGACAGAAACATCCATGCCCGAGGGGGATTCGAACCCCCGACGGCGAACGGCCGCGCGCACCTCAACACGGGGCTCCAGTATGTGCGGCTAATCCGCCGCGGTCTGTGGCAGCACCGTCGTGTTTACGCCGACTTCACTTTGCCAACATTTATTTACTGTATAATGCGTGTGAATCCATGTTTCATCTAAGCAAACTACTGGTCGCTTTGATTCCCATGAAACCCAAGATAGTATGGTCTTTTAGCAACATGCCCTCTCGTCCGGCGGCGGCGGAGTGGCTGAGCGAATTGAGGCGCTATGCTCCGATGCGCGAGGCCGTTCTCCATCGGGGGTTCGAATCCCCACTCGGGCATAGATGTTTGTGCTGTCTTTAGTATGAGGTAGTTTATAAGTAGTTTGCAAGTTTATGGACTGATGACCCCGCAGTTAAGTTCAAATCAAAGGTTTGTAAATCTATCGGACCAAACAGCATGATCATCAGTCCGTAGCTTACAAACTAATTAAACCTATGTAAACTAACCTAAGGACAAACACACACACCCATGCCCCCGCAGTTAAGTCCAATAAACTTAACAAACATCTGAACATTTGAAACTCTCGTCCGCACAAAACAATGGAAGCGTCTATGATGCACTGGTTCAGATATCAGAAAAAAAAAGTTCAGATGTTTGTTACGCTTATGGGACTTAACAGCAGGGTAATCAGTCGCTAAACTTACAAACTACTTATGAACTAACTTATATTAAAGACAAGAGAAACATCCATGCTCTACAGAGGACTCGAACCTTCGACGCGGGAGGCCGCGCGATCCGCAACGTGGCGCTCCAGACCGCTCGGTTACTCCCGCGCGGCATATCAGAAGAATTCGATGGGATGACCGCTGACGAAGCGAAGTCACTTTCGAATCAAATAAAAAAATTACACCTTTCTCACTTTTCTAGTAATCTGGTACGACGTTCTGCTTCACATCAGTGTAGTGAGTAAGACCCTACAGATCATTGACATAACAGTTTCTGAGGCCGTGGAAATGTATGAAAAAACGAAAGCATGTTTTGAGACCTGCAGAACAGAAGAAAAGTTTGTGTCTCTCTTGACGGATTCCTAAGAATTGGCTACAGAATTAGAGCTAGAAGATCAAACGTTACCAAGGATAAGTGTTTCCCGGCGACGAAGTAAGAAGCCAATACACTTTATCTATGTTCAAATGTTTGTATAGCTTATGGGACTTAACTACCTGGTCATCAGTCCCTAAACTTACAAACTACTTATCACCTAGCTAACACTAAGGACGGCACAAATATCCATGCCCGAGGGGGGATTCGAACGCCCGACCGTAGTGGCTGTGCAGACCGTGACTGGCGCGCCTCAATCCCCTCGGCCACCGCGGCCGGCCTTTATCTATGAAGAAAGGCATGAGACAACAGGTGACCCAAGAAAACGTTACAACATTGAATTCTACTGTTATCTTTTAGATATAGCAAAATTCAAATGTTTGTTAAGCTTATGGGACTTAACTACGCGCACATCAGTCCCTAACTTACAAACTACTTATCAACTACCTTATACTAAAGACGGCACAAATATCCATGCCCGAGGGGGGATTCGAACCCCCGACCGTAGTGGCCGTGCAGACCGTGACTGGAGCGCCTCAGTCTCCTCGGCCACCGCGGCCGGCTTTTAGATATAGCAACCGCATATTTGGATAAGTGATTCAATTAACTGAAATCTCATTGCGTTTATTTTGATTTTCTCTACGACATTGGCGAGCTGAAGAATGCATCTCCTGACAGCCTGGATACAAAGTGTAGAAACCTCGCAGCGATTTTACAAGATCACGAGTCAAGTGACATTAATGCACTGGAGTTGAGGGAAGAACTAAAAGTGCTTTCAACTTTGTTGAAACCTGGAATAGGTCCGAAAGAGACTCTGAAGTTTATAGGAAGACATAATTTTTGCCCTAATGTTAAAACTGCTCTGAGAATTCTCCTAACACTCCCAGTGACAGTTGCGAGTGGAGAGAGGAGTTTCTGAAAACTGAAATTGATGATAACCGATGAGCCACACTCGTGCCCAGCGATTGTTTTGTACAAATCTGTTGAGAATGTCACCAGTCAGTCGCAATTTTTGTTTTTATTTTGCAGATCGACATTGATTTCGGGCCCAGTGTGACTATTCTCAACGCTTTATTTAATGTTTACATCTATACCGTCATGCTGAACATAACTGTCAACATGACGGTTTAGAGGTAAGCACATATTAAAAGCTTTGAGACTGCGATTGATTACTGACATTTCCTACAGATTTGTTTAAATAACATTCCACAACCACATTGTAAAAAAATGTGGGGGCAGCAATTTAACAGTTCGCATGGGGGCGGCACTTGGGGTTGCGCCGGCCCTGCTACAATCAAGCTGTCCATCAGGATGAATGGCCACACTGTGAGATTACCGCCCAATAGAAATACTGGTAATTAATAGCAATTGATAATAAAACAGTATGAAGTTCACTGCAAACTTTGACCATGCCAATGCACTAAATGTTACACAATTTTAATCTTATTAATTATGGTAGCAATGTATGTACACAGTTGGGTGACAACATTTATAGTTAGACCATAGGTAGAAATTCTCCACGTTGAGATTTACTGTGTGCTTGTAGCTGACGGGAGGCCAGCGAGCAGGCCGACGTTGGTGGCTTGTTCCAGCTTAGGATTTTTCAGTTTTTGTTTCCGGTGAGGGGGGAGAGGGACAATGGCGAGTGCCAGGCACAGTGCAGTGCACAGCGTGAAATAAAATATTCTAATACTACTGGCATTTGAAGTAATACGATGCAGTTAGGAACCATTAAGGCCCTCATTACAAAATAGCCTGTTGATAAATAAACAATACATCAGCTGATATAGTCACATCTGGCGTAAAATGTTTAATTGACAATGAAAAGTAATAAATTACCAATGAATACAAGACAGTTACACAACTAGCATGGCAATGTTTGTTTATAAAAATAATATATTAACTATTTCTCATTTCATTTTCAATTAATCTTGTGTATTTTGTCTTGAAATATTCAGTTAAATCACTTATCTGTGATGTAAGAAATTGCACGATTATGATAAATAGTACAAGGGATGTTTATACCAATATAAAAACGTAAGAAGATATTTGTTTAATGTGTAGTGTAATTATTTTGATTTTAAGGCAAGGGCAGGAAGTGAGGAGATGGGAGCACGTGGGGTAGATGGCGGGGCGGCGTCGCTCTGCAGCAGTCGGCATGTGTATCTCCAGGTGGAGACTTTAGATTTTTGGTGTGGCAATTGCCAAGTGTGGTTGCTCGTCGTAGACTGCACCAAGTTGTATCGAGTGCTACTGTGTGTTGTGAATATTTAGCCGGTGGAACAAGGTGTGCATCGCACTAAAAGTGACTGTGTTTTGTTAACGTAACACGTGTCGTCGCATAGGCATGAACATAAACGGTGTTTGAGACAGGCACATGGTTTGAAAACAATTTGCGACAAATATTCATTTTGTCTGGGGGCTCACGAGCTATAATTTTTTTTTTTTTAAAGTGTGTCGACGTACAGACGTATCAGCCACAGGGTTCTAAGATTGTGAAGTAAACAACATAAAGTGAACTTTTACGTGTTTTCAAAAATAGTAGTTAGTACACCCTTTTCTCTCATGAACATGACTTTATTATGAATTTTTTTGTTAAGAAATATGCAGGGAAGGAAAGCTGTGAACGTGTGATATCATCCCCTAGAAATCGAGTCAAACAGTAGCAATCACAGTTACAGTGTTTTTGCATGTTTAGGAATTTGGTTCGCAGTTGGTGGTTGTGAGTTTTAAAAATTAAACTTTCCCTATTGTAAACTCTCACCCCGGCCTTCACTCTCGCAACACCAAACCGTGGACAAATCAAGGTAAACCACCACGTGGTGCAACATGTAGCTGAGCCTATCATGCTTCATTTCAATGGATGCTTCACAATACAGGCCATATGAACCCACCCGCCTTCCCCCCCTAAAGCTTTTCTGAACTGCAGAGATGGGAGCTATCCTTACATTACATTGTCCAGTCGCAAAAGTATCCAGGTCTCGACTTATGGTAACTATTGTCTCCACACACTCCAAATCCAACAGTTCCTATCCCCCTCTCTCCACACCTTGTTAACCACCACCTATGCTACATTTTTCCCCTTCCTTGTCCGCCGCCCCCCCCCCCCCCATTCCTAAGCTGGATTTCTCTCCTCTCCATGAGGCTTATCTATTCCCTACTTAACCTTGCATTCTTCCCCTTTCCTCTTGCATCTTATGAAATGTTCGAATGATTGTCAAGCTTATGGGACTTAACTGCGGGGTCATCAGTCCCTAAGCTTACTGGATAGGGTATTTCCTGTCAGAGCGGCCACAGTTTGTAGTAATCGCTGGTAAGGTATCGACTAAAGCAGAGGTGTTATCGGGCGTTCCACAGGGTAGTGTCATTGGTCCTCTTCTGTTCCTTATTTACATAAACGATTTGGGAGAAAATCTAAATAGCTCTTTTAGGTTGTTTGCAGATGACGCCGTCATTTACCGTCTAGTAAAATCATCTGAAGATCAAAACCAACTGCAGAATGATCTAAATAAGATATCACTAAGGTGTAAAAATTGGCAATTGACTCTAAATAATGCGAAGTGTGAAGTCGTTCACATGAGTACGAAAAGAAATCCGTTAAACTTTGTTTACAAGATAAATCAATCAAACGTGAAGGACGTAAACGCCACAAAATATCTGGGAATCACTATTACTTCAGACTTAAACTGGAAAGAACATGAAGATGGGAAAGGCGAACCAGATACTGCGTTTTATTGGCAGAACCCTTACAAGATGCAACAGAACTACTAAAGAGACTGCATACATTACGCTTGTCCGTCCTTTTTTGGAACATTCGAGATGAATACTTTCAAGAACGGCCAAGAAAAACGTTAAGACACATAACCTTTGCGGGATCCCGCTGGAGTAAGCATGCAAGCAGTGTCATTATAAGATCAATTTACGAAACTTGCATATGACGCGCGATATTCAAGCAACTACAGATGTGATTCATTGAAGTAATGATAAATACCTCGTAAAGCTAGATTTGCTGTGTGTTTTCCTACAATGTAAATGAATAAGTTATTCGTTTAATTTTATACTGAGTATGGTCATTTTCAGGTACTACTAAGTTGTCTTGCCCTCAGTATTACTAAATACAGTTTCAATATTTTGTCGCAATTTCAAACGCATTAAAATATTATTGAGATGAATATTTGTAAACTTTACTACGTTTCGGCAAAAGTAGCGGATATTAAGGCTGCAACAATAGTACATCTACATTACCAAACTCACGTCACTGATACCGTTGCAATAAAAAAAATAAAACAGTACTGCTGGGAAAATAAACAGCTTATTTTGAAATTGTGGTGCAGTTCTATACCCCAATGTGTTTTTAAATGAATGCTATGAACATACTGGTGAAATGGTTTTATATGAGTACATTCTCCGGCCGCAGTGGCCTAGCGGTCTGCGGCGTGCCAGTCACGGTCTGCAGGGCCGCTGCGTTCGGGGTTCGATTCCCCCCTCGGGCATGGATGTTTGTGCCGTCTTTAGTATAAGCTAGTGCATAAGTAGTTTGTAAGTTTAGAGATTGCTGCCCCGTAGTTAAATCCCATCATCAGCTCTACAAACATTTGAATTTGAATACATTCAGTTGTCTGAGAAATAATGAAAAGCACTGAGAGTTCCTTGGGTGCCATCGTTTAAATCGTGTCTCTACACACAGTGAAGTGTTGTGTCATTTGACGACGAACGAGTTTCAGTTTGCCAAAGAAATTCATAAGATGTGTATCTCACGGGATTCCAATACGGTAAACGTTTTCGTATTTCTAAGACTGAGACAGAGGAATGGGCATTTTCGCCTGTTCTAAAAAGCACTTTTCACCATTAAAAATATTCTAGGGTATCGGATTCCAAAGAAGTTTCAATTGAAGTAGACCTTTATGTTTCCTACCAGACTTATACACCGCTTTTTTTCGCCCTCTTCAAACATATTTATTACATCTTGTCCCTGACAACGTAAGTTCCCCTGTTGTGATGTTAGAATGTGTTAATTTTGCCAAAACAGCAGGGTTTTCAAATATTCCTCTCACTAACATTTGAATGTGAACAGCAAATAGCAACAGAATATTGACACTATTTAATAATACTGAGGGCAGTGGCGGCTGGTGCTTCAGATGAGCGGGGATTCACTTGTCCGGACACTTGCCACGCCGGACACTTGCCACGCTGGACATTTGCCACACTTTTACCTGCTCCGGCTCCCCTGTCTCCCCCCTCCCCCCATACCACCCAGTCACGGAATACCGTGGACGACGTCGAGACATCTGCACACTTGCCGCTTTCGAATTTCGTAGTGTAACCATCAGTATGGAAATCATTACAACGACCAAGAGTTGGCCTTTTGCCCATTACAAGGGTTACGTGTATAACAAAATGTTCAAACGTTTGTAAACCTATGGGACTCAACTACGTGGCTATCAGTCCGTAGCTTACAAACTACTTAAACTAAGGTAAACTAACCTAAGTACAACACAAACATCCATACCCGAAGGGGGATTCGAAGCCCCGACGGCGAACAGCCCCCGCGCACCGCAACTCGGCGCTCCAGTACGCGCGGCTAATCCGTCGCGGCGGTTACGTATATAATAAACAGAGGGAATCGAAGGATGATGTCGTTACGTGGATGTAGGTACGTCGAAAATATGATCATTCAAGTGTATTAGGCCTCAGTATCCCTAAATAGCTTAATGATCAAACGAGATGGTCCCAGTTCGGTACACTAGCGTTAAATCAATAAGCAGTGAAATTTGACTTAACGAAGCAAAAACGTTAAACATCACTCAAATGATCCTCCTGCAACCAGAATTTACAGTTACATCTACCAATTTTCAATTTGCAGTTTCCTATTTAGGTAAGAGCGCCTATAGTTTACATGTTAAGAGAATTTTTTCAACCTTCAAATATTATGGCCATACTATTAAATAATTATCAGTTCAAAAATTACTTCCTGCAACTTCAGAGCCGTAAATGGCACCTAAACTTTATGTTTTGTTAAACTGAGAAGGTACGCTTTAGTTTAAAAAAAATCTAAATCTGTGAACTGCACCTAAAGCAGACACCCTAAAACAAACCAGCCCCTAAGATTCACAATTTCGGCAGTCATAGTGTAGAAATTAGTGTTAAAATAATTCCCATATCTCCAGAATTAGACAAGGATAGAAATAACTTTACAGTAGATGTAGATCTCATTAATTACACTTAGATATAGTCCTTGGAAATAAAATATCTTACCACACTGTTGATTATCTCTAAACAGGCCAGTAAAAGCTATTGAAACCAGGCAAGAGGCTTCTTGTTGTTTTTGCTGTTGTCTTCAGTCCACAGACTGGTTTGATGGAGCTCTCCACGCTACCCTGTCCTATGCAAGTCTCTTCATCTGAGAGAACGTTAGGCAATCTACAACCTGTTGAATCTGCTTACTATATTCGTCCCTCTGTCTCCCTCTACGATTTTTACCCCTCACGCTTCCTTCTAATGCTAAGTTGAAAATTACTTGGTGTCTCAGAATGTATCCAACCAATCTATCCCTTCTCTTAGTCAGGATATGCCAGAAACTTCTTTTCTCACCGATTCGGTTAAGCACCTCCTCATTTGTTACGCGATCTACCCATCTAATTTTCATCATTCGTGTGTAGCACCACATTTCAAAAGCTTCTCTCATCTTTTTATCTGAACGCCTTGTCGTCCACGTTTCACTCCCATACAGTGCTACACTCCAGACAAATGCTTTCAGAAAGGACTTCCTAACATTTAAATTAATATTGTAGAAAGATATAAAAAAGCCAAGATCGCTGATCATCAATTTTTTATTTAAGACGACCGGTTTCGCTGAACTATGTCAGCATCACCTGGTCTAATAAAATCATTTTACAAGGCCATAATCTTGTAATGTTAATTAGTTGTTATATAACATAATTTACAGTGCATAGGTGCACTATGTCATTATAATAAAACATAATTATCACAGTGAATGACAATAGCTTTGCTATGAGGCACGCAAGGAGCTTACTATTCAAAAATAATTGTTACAAAAGAATATCATAAGCAAATGTATTAGACGTACTTTTCTTATACCTTACAACCTTTTTAAAACACATTCCATCATTTCGTCTGTCACTGACAGTTCAGACATCTGTGCAACATCACTTATTTGATAGGGTGGTTCACTTTGCAGCACCTTGAAATATCTACTTCTATGTTATGAGTTTTTCGCGATTATCTCAATTTCGCTTATCATGCAAGCGGCTATTGGGCTACTCATTTATAAAAACACTATAACACCATAAAATTCACTCGAAATAAGATTAGAAACAGTAATTAGATGCCGCGGTGGTGTAGCCGAGCGGTCTAAGACGCCTCGCTGCAGAGTGTGCGGTTGCTCGCCGTCGGAGATTCCAGCCCCCCCTGGGGCATGGGTATATGTGTTGTCCTTAGGGTAGTTGAACTTACTTTAAGTAGTTTGTAACCCTAGGGACTAATAACCGAAGTAGTTAAGTCCCACAGATTTACAAATATTTCATTTCAAGTAATTCGATGACAAATACAGGGTGTCCAGAAAAAGACTACCTGGTTTCAAAATTAAATATCTCGAAAACAAAGATCGATAGAGGAATGCAGTAAACGGTATGTTTATTGTGAAAGCTGTAAGACGTTTATACAGCAGTTTGAAATAATAGTTATAAAAGCTGCTAACAGATGGCGCTGTAATGGCGATCAGCTATCAGTTCCACTATTGAAACGGCAACAAGGCGAAGTTCTCAAGTACGATTTAATGTTCCAAAAGGACCCGATGCGAAAACCATTCGTACGCTCTTCGCAAAATTTCAACGAACAAACAGCTTAACTGATGATGTAGTGTGGCATGTTGGCCGCAAGCAAACCGCAGTTACGCCCGAAATGAGAAGAGAGAAAAAGAAAGAGGGTTCAACGCCATCTGTAATTAAAAATAAATAAATAAATAAAAATAAGAGCAAAATTCTCAACGAACAACCTATAAAGAACATGAACAAACGACCGCAAAGCATTTATTAGGTAGTCGTTTCCATTCGTCTACCGCGTTCTCCAGGTTCATTTTAGACTGGAATTTTTTTAACAATGATGCAAACAATGTGTCTGGATGAGCGCTCTTCAGACAGTTGCATAAACGACGAACCTATCAGTTTGGTCAGCGTTTTAATCACATTTTTAGAATATTTTCCATTATTAATGCCTTCTCCAAGCAAAATTTAATATTTAAACGGAAAATAATAAACTGAAAAAAAAAAAAAAAAAAAATTGGCAATTCAAAAATTTCCTACATTCGCTGGATTTAGACTTTTACATCCCTCAGTTCCTTTCAGGTTGGAAAGTCCCTATGCTGGGACTTCAACGTCCCAATGCTGGTGCACAAATTATTGTGATTTTTGACCAAAGACAAAGAAATTCAGATGTTGTTTTACACCATGATGAATAATTGATAGGATTACAGTAAGTAAAATTTTCATATTTCTAAGGTGGATTTCCGCCTGTTTTAAAACACAATCTTCACCATTAAAAAGTTGCATGACAACGATCGCCGCCCACACACAGTTCTTGGAAAAAAAGAAGGAACGGGAGCGCAACTTTAACATTGTCCATACTCTCAAAAAGTATGTTTCTCTCGCCGGCCGCGGTGGCCGAGGGGACTGAGGCGCTCCAGTTACGGTCCGCACGGCCACTACGGTCGGGGGTTCGAATCCCCCCTCGGGCATGGATATTTGTGCCGTCCTTAGTTGTAATTAGTTCATAAGTTTAGGGACTGATGACCCCGTAGTTAAGTCCCATAGACTCTACAAACATTTGAACATTTTAGTATGTTTCTCAAACGTGGGGGTGTCAACTTCTCGCGAGTTTATATTGTATGCTCCTCATTCATGCAGTTATCTCAAACTATCATCTGCACAAAAAATGCTATTAGGGTCTCCTGTAAAACTCTTTGAGGACTGTTTGGAATTGTGATCCAAATTTCTTCGAAAACTGGCAAATGTTTTTTTTACCTGGTATAATTTTTCCCGAGTACTGTTATTTTCTTCGCGAAATTCTACAGAACTAAACTTCTAGAAATATTGCATATCTAATAATCAGAAGTCAATTCACATTTGCCGAAAACAACCTACCTTAGCTGTCCCTCTTAATTCGCAAAACAGCTGAAGTTGGTATTTGCCGCAAACTGCGAATTTACTTCTGGCGATTTAATATATAGCTTCGGACCATCACCAATATATATTCCTTTGGAACACATGTGTCGTAGTAAATATCTACTGCACAAAGTACATCTATCTGGAACTCTGAAAAAGTCAGTTATTCGATCAAGGGGCGCCAACTGCACAGTACTGTTACAATGGACATCCTATTATTGCCACTATCGCTTTGGAAGCCATTCATAAATGTGATCCAATTTCGTTTTCGCAAATTGCCAAAACACATATTTTCAAAAACTGCGAATATTGATTTTCTCTTCAAAATTCCGAAGAACTATTCAAAATTTCAAATATTGTATAGCAAAATTGTGGAACTATAACAAATCTCTCAATCTCTGCGATATAACCTTGGATTTTTCGACAGTTGGATAGCAATTCCAGGGGAAACAATAGGACACGTAAGAGCGAGGAGATTAGGATAGAACTTAAGCTCGCTTACATTGACATATTAGTTTTACTTGTTTTTATTAAGAGCATACAAAGATCACACAGTTTCTTCCACAAAAATTACGAGGTTAACGCTTAAAAAATTTGCATTGCGCATATATTCACATTCCGACAGCGCTCCCGCGTGATTTACTTATAAGACGTAAGAGTACTGCTTTGAATGAGCGTGAAAATCCTGCTCTGTAATTTCTTGTCCATATATTTTTTTTAAGACCAAGAATATCTTGATACTCCTATTCGGCTTTATGTTTCACTCATGGCAGACGTGTATTTATGTAATAATCCGGAACTATCTCTCAAACTGACGAATAAATTGTCAAGGGCACCCGTATACAGAGTTTCTTAACTACTCCGTGAGATGGCAGCACGTCCACCACACCACTGGAGCAATGCAATGTCCCCACCATAGACCACACCGACTCACCGCCAAACCAAGCGACCAATAAGAAGACGCTGTGTTTCACGCGCGGGTATCTGAATTCACATGTGATGTGTATTGCAGTAGTAGGTTTTTTCTATTCTGTGTTCGCTTGTGCAGCCAATTTTTGTTGGCCATTTAAAGCGACAATTGTAGGCCTACTTGTTTAGTGGAAGTTGCGTTTTAACATATGCTATGATTACGATGTCCAGCTTTTGTTTCTTTCTTATTGCTGTTTTATTCAATAACATGAGAATTACCAAGCGCATTGCATTCGGATGCGCAAACCGAGAATTCTGTCCGCAACATTTTCGCCGAGTTCAGTGATACTTCGACGGCGCGCTGAAGGCACTATAACACAGGGCGTATTTCGAGGATTATTAATTCGTTTCAACATGCTGATAACTTTCACGTGTTTAGTAAAACTATGCATATATAATTAAATACATTGAAAGAAGTTACAAAGAGATCATGAAGACACACACCCACGGAAAAACAATGTTGCCGTGAATTCTTACTGCAAATTAAACCACACCCAACTATTTTAATTTTTTGCTTAATTTTCTTTTTTCATGCAAGGGTAGTTACCTACAGCGTTTTATTTATTTATTTATTTATTTATTTATTTATTTTTATAATCCCATTTAGGAAAGTTCGTAGGCTGAATACGGAGCATTAATTAGCATGGAATGAATCAACTTTGTAATGGTTTGAAAAATAAGTTACTGTCTGGGTGCTGAGTTCAGTCTTTTGCTGTCGTGTCTCAGTTTGGAACAGGGGACTGATGACATTGTTTAGTCCCCTTAAAAATTCCAAAACAATAACAGACAACTGGTAGCATTTGGTATAGGAGGTATTTATCCAGAAACTAATGATAGCCTTATATCACCAACAAACCTAACAAGTATCTGGAGGAAATTAAAGACATTTGGCCAAACAATGTTAGAAACTATAGAAAACTTGGTCATTGATGAGAACATTCAGTATTTACATAATAATGTACAGCCAACTTTGATTTTTTTATTTGGTCCTCTTAAACTACATTCCGGTTCTGTATAAAGTTTTTGTCATTGTGTGAGATAAGTCACAATACCACACTAGCAAAATGAAGAAAAACGGACCATACTGTAGTCAATATAAATCAAGGTATATGACGTCAGAAGTAAAACTAAATCAGTACAGTACCGTGTAATGAGAACTGAACACTGGAGCAAACAGACAAACTCAAATTTTATACCTTTATTTGAAAGAACAGACAGTTACTTTAATATCCTCTTAAACATTAGATGATCTACATAGTTTAAAGTTGGATGTTATGTAGCTAAAGCTGGTGGTGGTGAAATGTATGGTACTGGCTTAACATATGTTCATATCTGAAAAAAAAGGTTACTGTGTTACTTGATTTTTTCAGGGGAGGTTCTTTAGTTTATAGTTGGATTTCCTACAAAGTGTATACACTTACACACACACACACACACACACACACACACAGTTATACATACACATTTCACACACATCGACACTGGACAAACAAGTGTTCTTATGCCATTTGTCATTGGCACGCCATTGTGGGAAAGGGTTACCTGCATTTTTAAGGCTATCTTCTATTCTTCTTTGACTACGATCTCCAAAACTTTCTTTCCCTTTCATACAACTCTATAGGGGCACCTCTCTTTCAGTTCGCTTTCCACAATACATAAGTCTTTATCGTAAGACCCTTCTTTGATTTCTGAGTGTGTGTTTTTTTTTTTTTTTTTTTTTTTTTTTTTTTGCTTACTTCAAACCCCAGTGATAACCCTGCGAGGTTCGCCAGAGGATTAACACGCTAACACTTATGTACACACATACATAGACTTACACAAACATACATATTATATTTACATATTTCACAAGTCAACACTTACAACTAACAGTACACAATAGACCCATATTTACACCAAACTTTAGGTTAAGTTTTTCCATGGATAAGCGGTATTCTTCGTGGGTAAGTAAGTACCCTAGTATCATCTTTCCTCATAATTATAGGTCATAAGGTCATAGCCACGTGGCTATTCTTGTTAAGTGAAGTGTAGTGACTTCGTTATTATTCTTGATGAGATATTCTGAAGGTTTTTGCAGTTTATGCGTCTCTAATTTATAGTTATAAGATATTTTACTAAATATCAAGTGTTTCTGAGTAATCTTAAATGCGCCAAAAACAAATACAAAGGGCAGATGCTGCCTTCATGGAGGATTTACACATGTGCAAGGTGAGGAGTGCATTAGGTCCATTGTCTTGCTTCAGGGCCATTCATGCTTAACCGCCAGAGCTCAAGTAGCCAGGAGCTGGTGCCTCTAGCAGCTCCAAAGCCAATGTTAAAAGCTGCGTTTCCCCTTGCACCTCCCTGCTCTGGGAGTACCCATATGCTGCCTCGAGGGGGTTCAGATAAGAAATTGAACCTTAGCCACGCAGGCGCATTGCAACACTGCGACCACTGACGCCTATATTAAACGGCCACACTATGACTCATTTACGTTTCTCATACGATAAAAATACTTCGAATGTGAATATAAAATGGACTGATAGAAAAACACTTTTTATTTTATTATTTATTTACTTTTTTGCATATTTTATTTTCAGGGGCTCACTGAACCAGTGAACTTATAGGACGTGCCGCCACTGATTATTAGTCCCGAAGATGAATAGAAAGGGAGCGGAGAGTCACTGAGAAACAATGAATTGCGTAACTATTAATGTAAGCATGAACAATAATCATGTGTCGACACTAAAATTAGTACAGGGCATCAGTATCATTCCCCCTAGTTCCTTCGATACAGACATAATTTCAAAATCTGAGATATACTGCAATGGCCACTGTTGTGTCACAAGGGGTACATAGTTTCATTACATTAGATTTAAAGTAGTTTCAGAAACAAACTTACAGATCACAGTTTCCAAATCACATTGCAATGTTTTGCAGGGGGGCTGGTGCAACTGCACCATTTACACATGCCGGCCATGGATTGGGCAGGTTTTGCACTGGGGTCTCCCACAGAGAGACATACCCCCATCCATCCAAGATCACCCCGCACTACCTCCTAACAACACCCTGGTCACTCTTCAGGAATTCCTCACCTCAAACTAGCCTCACCCTAAGGACATGAATCTTTTGGCAGAAGAAAGGAGAGAGTTAAACAACCCGAAGACAGATTCTGACTAATCATCCTCCATGTGGACAAAGGTTTGACCACTGTTGTGATGAATAACAGTGACTATCTGGCAGAAGGCCTCCACCAACTGTCTGACTCTTTCATCTACAATTTTCCCAGAATAACTCCATCCCAAAAGTCCAACAAGCAATTCAGTCCATGTTGAAATCCTACAATCCTCCCCAGGACCTCTCTCCTGATTCCATCTCTCCCAACACCACCTTTGAAGACCACTTTCTACATGCTCCCAAAAATCTGCCATACAAAGAAACCTAGACACCGTATTGTGGCTGGTTACTGTGCCTCCCCTGAGAGAATTGCAGCCGTCATTGATCAACACATCGAAACAATTGCCCAAAATCTATCATCCTACATCAAGGATACCAACCACTTTCTTCACAGACTCTCCACCATCCCCATCCTTTTACCTCCAGGATTATTTATTTATTCATCGTTACTCATCATGGTTGACACTACTGCTATTTATACCAACACCCCACATGCTAAGGTAATACTGCTCTTGAATATTACCTCATCCAACATCCTTCAGAATCTCAATCCAATACCTCACTAATGTTAACATAATGATCATCTAATTTTCCTTTGAAGGGAAAGTATACAATCAAATCAAGGGCACTGCCATGGGCACCTGCATGACTCCCTCCTATGCCAACTTCTTTATGGGCTGTCTGAAGGTAACTTTCCTAGTCTCCCAAAACCCCCAACCTCTGATCTGGTTCAGATTCATTGATGAAATCACCCCGGCTTGACTCAGGGACAGGACACCTGATTCTCTTACTTCCACAATCTCAACTCCTTTTCTCTTATCTACTTCTCCTGGTCTTCCTAAATACAACATGCTACATTCCTGACATTAACCTCTATCTCACTGATGGCTCCATCCATACTTCCATCCACTTCTGTTGACAGTTGCCATCCTTTCCACATCAAAAATTCCTCAGAAAGCGTGGCCACCCACCAACATTGAATTTGCAGTGATGAGTACTCCATTGCTTAATGTGCTGAAGCTCCCACAAAAAGCCTTCACTGAGTGGCACTATCCCACAAACCTAGTCTGCAAATAGATTTCCCTACACATAACCAATCATCCCTCCATCCACAGTAACCATCTACAAAATAGGACCCCCTCATTACCCATTACCACCATGGACTGGAACAACTAAACTACATTCTTAATTAATGGTTTAATTTTCTTTCATTGTGCACTAAAATGAGAGATATCCTGCTCTAGATCCTTCCTGCCCCTCTTAAAGTGGTGTACCATTGCCCAACCAACCTCCACAAATTCTTTGTTCATCCTTATGCCATCTCCATCCACAGCTTACTACCAAAGAAATCACATCCCATGTGAGACAACTCAGTGTAAGATCTGCCCAATCCACCCAACCAGTACTTGGTATACTAGTCCCATCACAAGCTTATCATATCCCACTGAAGTCTGGGCCACATTTGAAAGCAGTCATGTGATGTACTAATTAAGCTGTAATCCCTCTCCGGGGGAACCACTTTGACGAAGCACTGTCCGTGTGGGTGGAGAAGCTTGCGCATCTGTAGGAAGCTGAGGGCTATACATAAGGTAGACAACCTACTGCCGGATAGGCCTCAGGTGATGGATCAGACTAAGAGTGTCCCACAATGTCCCGTCTTCCTTATCCTCTCTCAATCCTTTACCAATTCCTTTCCCAACCCAAGGTGTGATGCGATCCATGCCGAGGGGTGTGTGACACATGGATGGATGTGTCTCGAACAGAGGCTCAGGGATACCGGGCGACCTCCCTGAGTAAGTAGCCTTGCACTGCGCGGGGTTATCGTGGTGGGACTAAGATAAACACAGAGAAAGAAAGTATTTTAAAAGAATATGAGGGGCAATCTGAGACCTCAGATACTCAGACATCGGGATCAGGACTGTTGGCGTGCACTCCTACTTCTGAATCAGGGTCTAGACCTGAGCAAGAAGTGGGAACTGTAATAGAGAAGTTGGACCAGATTAGGATTAAGGCCTTCTCTGGGGCTCAGAGGAGGAACCTTCTCAAGGAACAGAAGCAAAAGGAAGGAAAAGAATGGCTTCCTAAGCATAAGTGGAGGGAATCAAAAGGGCTTGAGACCAAGACCTCCAAAAAGAAACTGCCTCAGGTCGAAGGGGATACACAGACCCCCTCGACGTCGAAGACAGGTGGCAAGAGGGCTAAGGAGGATCTAACACTCCCTCCTCCCTGGTCAAGCGTGATCCTAAAAGGCTGAGGCGGGAAATAGGGAAACAGACCTATAGTACTGCAGTCTCGGTCTTTAGAATGGCGGTTGTCCAAGAAGGATACCCACTGGTGAGCATCAGATCGCAGCAGGAGGAGCTCTTGCAGATGGCCCTCTTTGAAGAGATTTGGGCGGACGCTGGTCCAGGATCCAAATTCTGGAGGGTCTATCTAGATCGCGGTGCCCTAATTTTTGTCTGCAAGGGGGGAGCACTCAGCAGAGTGGCTTAAGGACAATCTGCCCATGATATCCCTGTGCGAGGATGCAAAGCTGCTGGTCAAGACAGCAGCTGAACTCCTGAAGACCGCAAAGGTATCAATATGGGTACCAAATATCCTTAAGAATGTCTCTCCAAAGACTCTGTTCGAGAAAACAACGGCCCAGAACACAAAAGTCTCGACAGAGGATTGGAGGGAAATTAACCAAAAGGTTGTTCCGGAAGGACGAATCCTGGTGGTGGAGGCCGGAGAGAAGTCCCTGAAAGCAATGCGAGATCAAGGCCTGAAACCGTTTTTAGGGTTCTAGCAGGTCGCCGTCAGGGTAATTAAAGACCTTAAAGGCAATAATGGCAGCAAGATGGGGACTGCTGCCCTGAGCCGTCACCTGCGGAGACAGGAGGTGGATGTGGCCCTAATACAAGAACCCTATTTATACAAAGGGGGTGTATTGGGCCTCAGTGGTACTGGAGGTAAGCTGATTTATGCTAGAAATCTAAAATATTCCAGAACATGCATTTATGTTAGAAATGGAATACCTTTCATACCAATGATGGAATGTTGTTCCAGGGACCTGGTGACCATCAGGATGCAGAAACGTGAGGAAGGTATCACGACGGAAATGGTTTTGGCCTCAGCATACCTTCCTTACGAAGACAGCTCTCCTCCTTCTTTGGAAGTGAGGAGACTGACGGAAGCCTGCCATCGGCAAAGTGACGAACTGTTGATGGGATGTGATGCCAATGCCCACAATCTATCGTGGGGCAGCAAGGACACCAACAGTAGAGGTGAGCACCTTCTTGAATTTCTCCTATCTAACAACTTGGAGATCCTGAATAGGGGTGATTAACCTACATTCAGGAATAGTAGACGGGAAGAAGTAATTGACATAACTTTTGGTTCCATGATGATGGGCAGTTACGTCAAACAGTGGCATGTGGTCCTGGAGCCAGCCTCATCAGATCACATGTATATTAAATTCAAGGTTGAAATGGGAACCAGACAGACCACGGCCTATAGGAATTCCAGGAAAACGGACTGGGAGACATATAGGAGAGACCTTGACTTCAGCCTATCGGAAATTAAAACTTCGATAAGGAAGCCAGCAGAGTTTGAGGAAGTAGCAGAGGCCGTAACCTCTGCTATAGTGACCTCATACCAGGACAACTGCTCAATCACCAAGAAGTGCAATGTGTCTTGGTGGAATAATAACCTGGAAATGCAAAGGAAACAGGCAAGAATACTGTTTAACCTTGCGAGGGGCAAAGGACAATGGGCAAAGTATCGTGAGGCCCTTGTCAATTACAACCTTGCCATCAGATGGGTAAAGGAGGCATCCTGGAAGGTATTCTATGAGGAAGTGGAGGGCACGGCTGCTCAAGCGAGACTTCATAAAATCCTCACTAGGGCACCAACTAATCCAGGAGGAACAATGAGGAAGGAGGATGGGGAGTATACAAACAGCACATGAAATGCTGGAACTGCTCCTCAAGATTCACTTTCCTCAATATACTCTGGTGGATAACTCAGACCAGAATGCGATTCCTGAGAGACAACGGTTCTCAGGAATTCACAAAGAGGACTGGGATTTCGCCAAGGAGTGTGTCGATTTCAGTAAGGTCCGATGGGAGGTGGGAACATTTCAACCGTTCAAGTCACCTGGCCCCAATGGAATCTTTCCAGCTCTCCTGCAACAAGCGGGTGAAAATCTTATTAGATTCCTATGCAGGTTAATCAGGGTTAGCCTAGCAGCAGGAATCATTCTCAATGCCTGGAGGGCAGTGAAGGTTGTCTTCATTCCAAAACCAGGGAGAATTGATCATACCAAGGCCAAGAATATGAGACCAATAAGCCTTTCCTGCTTCATTCTTAAGACATTGGAAAAGCTGGTTAATGTGCATGTTAAAGAAAGGAGGTTAAGTAGGGCTCCTCTACATTCAAACCAACATGCATATCAGCCAGGTAAATCATGTGAGACAGGTCTCCACCAACTCATTGGGAAGGTGAAGAAAGCACTACACTTTCAGGAAATAGCCCTCTGTATCTTTCTGGACATCGAGGGGGCTTTTAGCAACACGACCTTCGATCTCATGGTTAGGGCAGCAGAGGTGCATGACCTAGGGACCACTATATGTTGGTGGACTAGGGCCATGCTCAGTGGAAGAAAGGTAGAGGCTACCACGATGAATGAAAAAATGGTAATCAACACCACTAGGGTTTGCCTGCAAGGAGGAGCTCTTTCCCCTTTACTGTGGAATCTAGTGGTGAATGATCTCATTAGAGAATTAAACTCTAGGCAGTACTTTTGCCAAGGAAAATGTTCAAATGTTTGTAATTCTATCGGACCAAACTGCGTGGTCATCAGTCCATAGCTTCCATACTACTTAAACCTAGGTAAACTAACCTAAGGACAAACACACACACCCATGCCCCAGGAAGGACTCGAACCTCCACAGGGAGCAACCGCGCGCTCCGCAGCGAGACACTTTAGACCACCTGGCTACTCCACCGTGGCCTTTTGCCAAGAATACGCAGATGATCTTGTCATAGTAATACTTGGCAAATTTGCTGACACAGTCAAGAATATGGCACAAGGTGCGTTGGACATTGTGCAAGACTGGTGCAGAAAACAGGATCTGGGGGTTAGTCCTAAGAAGACTGTTGTTGTACCATTCACAAAGAAGCATATCCAAAATTCAAGTTGGAATCCAAACCATTTCAGTGAAGCGCTACCTGTGAAGGGGGCAGTGAAATATCTAGGGGTTGCCTTAGATGTGAAACTGACGTGGACCCCTCACATTAGGAATATTTGCTCCAAAGCAAAAGGTACTCTGGTAAGTACCAGGAGAGCTTGTGGCAAAAACTGGGGCCTGAGCCCCAAGAGTACGCACTGGATGTACACCACGGTGATTAGACCCAGGATCACCTATAGGGCGGTCGTGTGGTGGAAGAAGGTAGAACAGCAGGTTGCTGCTAAGGAGCTTGGTAAGGTGCAGAGATTAGTCTGCTTAGCCATAACAGGCGGAATTAGCAGCACACCAACTGCTGGGATGGAAACCATGCTGGATATGCCCCCATTACACCTTTGGGTCAAGATGGAAGCAGCGGCTGGTACATACAGACTCAAAACTGGCAAAAACTAGAACTCTTTGGGATATCCAGAATCACACACTAAAATAGTGAGTGAGGTAAATATAGGAAAGGTTGGGGAAATGCCAGCCGACTATATTATAACCCCATACTGCTTCAACAAGACTTTCAATATAACAATTGGAAGTAGGAAGCAGTGAAAGAAAATAGTTCGACACCATACAGGATATATTGTCTGGTTCACTGACGGGTCAAAATCGAACCAAGGCGTTGGGACCGGGGTATATGGGGTGCAGCCAAGACTTGAGGGCGTCATCTCTCTAGGGAAACTGGCCTCAGTATTCCAGGCCGAAATCACTGTCATCAGGGCGTGTGTGGAGGAGAATTTGCGTAGGTGCTACAAAGACCGTAGCATCTATATCTATTCAGACAGCCAGGCAGCCCTGAGATCACTGGCAGCTCCTGCAACAAGGTCTAAAATTGTTGCAGAATGTCACAGGGTTCTGGTGGAGCTAGGGGAAAGCAATAGAGTAAACCTATTGTGGGTCCCTCGCCACTTGGGGATCAGTGGCAACGAACATGCCGACAGATTAGCCAGGATGGGGGCAGAGACTCCATTTATTGGACCGGAACCTGTCCTGACAATCACCAAGGCAATGATTAAACTGGAGCTACGTAACTGGCTCAGAAGACAGCACGTAGAATATTGGACCAAAGTCTATCAACAAAAACACGGCAATGTAATGATGCCAAAGCCATGTTTTAAAAGAAGCTCTGCAATCCTGGACCTGAATAGGAGAGAGATTAGAATCATGGCTGGATTGCTGACAGGCCATGGGAATTTCAAAAAACACCTACATACAATGTGAATAACAGAAGAGGACCCTAAATGTAGGATCTGTGATGAGGGTGATGAAACTGCATCACATCTAATCTTCGAATGCATTGCATTGGAGAATAAAAGGCACAGAATATTTGGGACAACCAGATCCGAAGAAATTGTGTCTAATAAAGAACTGGTAAAGGGACTCCTTGCACTGTTCAAGGGCATTGGTTGGATTTACTAGATAAACAGGGAGCGATACCACACAATAAACTTACTTTCGGTGCGGGCAGTGGCGGGTTGGACCAAGGCTGTTTTGCCTTCCGTGGGAAAATCAAATCAAATCAAATCAACCTGTAATCAGTGAAAAGCTTTTTTCTTTGCTACGACTACTAACAGGGCCAGCGCAAGGCACCTGCGAAACATGCGGCACTTTCCAAGGGGCGGCAAATCTGAAGACCACTTTTTTGCTTTATTTTATTATTATTATTACATTTATATTTTAGGGACAAACTGAACATTCATACCCAAGAGGAATCGAAGACTGTGGCATGGCGCTTCGACTACCTGCCGGCCGCCCCTCTTGAACCAGGAAACGGAGGACTAATTTCTTCCTTGCAACTGTGGTAGAAAAAAATGTTCAAATCAGGGGGGGGGGGTGGACCGCTTTGGGCCTCTGAACTTTCTTTCTTTTTTGAGAGAGCGCACTTGGCATCTCATTCTGCTGGGACTTCCAAATCTCGAAAATAATTTTTTTTAGACTGCCCCGTGCCTCTTGTTCTGGGAGGGGGCCTCCAATTCTTTCTTATTGTATTATATGTTCTTCCAAGTGGACGGGGAGGGGCTGTTTCGCGCTGCCCCGCGCCTACAACAGCCTTAGTCTGCCACTGGTTCAAATGTTTGTAAAGCCTAAGGGACTTAACTGCGGGGTCATCAGTCCATAAACCTAAAAACTTCTTATGAACTACCTTATACTAAAGACGACAGAAACATCCATGCCCGAGGGGGATTCGAACCCCCGACGGCGAACGGCCGCGCGCACCTCAACACGGGGCTCCAGTATGTGCGGCTAATCCGCCGCGGTCTGTGGCAGCACCGTCGTGTTTACGCCGACTTCACTTTGCCAACATTTATTTACTGTATAATGCGTGTGAATCCATGTTTCATCTAAGCAAACTACTGGTCGCTTTGATTCCCATGAAACCCAAGATAGTATGGTCTTTTAGCAACATGCCCTCTCGTCCGGCGGCGGCGGAGTGGCTGAGCGAATTGAGGCGCTATGCTCCGATGCGCGAGGCCGTTCTCCATCGGGGGTTCGAATCCCCACTCGGGCATAGATGTTTGTGCTGTCTTTAGTATGAGGTAGTTTATAAGTAGTTTGCAAGTTTATGGACTGATGACCCCGCAGTTAAGTTCAAATCAAAGGTTTGTAAATCTATCGGACCAAACAGCATGATCATCAGTCCGTAGCTTACAAACTAATTAAACCTATGTAAACTAACCTAAGGACAAACACACACACCCATGCCCCCGCAGTTAAGTCCAATAAACTTAACAAACATCTGAACATTTGAAACTCTCGTCCGCACAAAACAATGGAAGCGTCTATGATGCACTGGTTCAGATATCAGAAAAAAAAAGTTCAGATGTTTGTTACGCTTATGGGACTTAACTGCAGGGTAATCAGTCGCTAAACTTACAAACTACTTATGAACTAACTTATATTAAAGACAAGAGAAACATCCATGCCCTACAGAGGACTCGAACCTTCGACGCGGGAGGCCGCGCGATCCGCAACGTGGCGCTCCAGACCGCTCGGTTACTCCCGCGCGGCATATCAGAAGAATTCGATGGGATGACCGCTGACGAAGCGAAGTCACTTTCGAATCAAATAAAAAAATTACACCTTTCTCACTTTTCTAGTAATCTGGTACGACGTTCTGCTTCACATCAGTGTAGTCAGTAAGACCCTACAGATCATTGACATAACAGTTTCTGAGGCCGTGGAAATGTATGAAAAAACGAAAGCATGTTTTGAGACCTGCAGAACAGAAGAAAAGTTTGTGTCTCTCTTGACGGATTCCTAAGAATTGGCTACAGAATTAGAGCTAGAAGATCAAACGTTACCAAGGATAAGTGTTTCCCGGCGACGAAGTAAGAAGCCAATACACTTTATCTATGTTCAAATGTTTGTATAGCTTATGGGACTTAACTACCTGGTCATCAGTCCCTAAACTTACAAACTACTTATCACCTAGCTAACACTAAGGACGGCACAAATATCCATGCCCGAGGGGGGATTCGAACGCCCGACCGTAGTGGCTGTGCAGACCGTGACTGGCGCGCCTCAATCCCCTCGGCCACCGCGGCCGGCCTTTATCTATGAAGAAAGGCATGAGACAACAGGTGACCCAAGAAAACGTTACAACATTGAATTCTACTGTTATCTTTTAGATATAGCAAAATTCAAATGTTTGTTAAGCTTATGGGACTTAACTACGCGCACATCAGTCCCTAACTTACAAACTACTTATCAACTACCTTATACTAAAGACGGCACAAATATCCATGCCCGAGGGGGGATTCGAACCCCCGACCGTAGTGGCCGTGCAGACCGTGACTGGAGCGCCTCAGTCTCCTCGGCCACCGCGGCCGGCTTTTAGATATAGCAACCGCATATTTGGATAAGTGATTCAATTAACTGAAATCTCATTGCGTTTATTTTGATTTTCTCTACGACATTGGCGAGCTGAAGAATGCATCTCCTGACAGCCTGGATACAAAGTGTAGAAACCTCGCAGCGATTTTACAAGATCACGAGTCAAGTGACATTAATGCACTGGAGTTGAGGGAAGAACTAAAAGTGCTTTCAACTTTGTTGAAACCTGGAATAGGTCCGAAAGAGACTCTGAAGTTTATAGGAAGACATAATTTTTGCCCTAATGTTAAAACTGCTCTGAGAATTCTCCTAACACTCCCAGTGACAGTTGCGAGTGGAGAGAGGAGTTTCTGAAAACTGAAATTGATGATAACCGATGAGCCACACTCGTGCCCAGCGATTGTTTTGTACAAATCTGTTGAGAATGTCACCAGTCAGTCGCAATTTTTGTTTTTATTTTGCAGATCGACATTGATTTCGGGCCCAGTGTGACTATTCTCAACGCTTTATTTAATGTTTACATCTATACCGTCATGCTGAACATAACTGTCAACATGACGGTTTAGAGGTAAGCACATATTAAAAGCTTTGAGACTGCGATTGATTACTGACATTTCCTACAGATTTGTTTAAATAACATTCCACAACCACATTGTAAAAAAATGTGGGGGCAGCAATTTAACAGTTCGCATGGGGGCGGCACTTGGGGTTGCGCCGGCCCTGCTACAATCAAGCTGTCCATCAGGATGAATGGCCACACTGTGAGATTACCGCCCAATAGAAATACTGGTAATTAATAGCAATTGATAATAAAACAGTATGAAGTTCACTGCAAACTTTGACCATGCCAATGCACTAAATGTTACACAATTTTAATCTTATTAATTATGGTAGCAATGTATGTACACAGTTGGGTGACAACATTTATAGTTAGACCATAGGTAGAAATTCTCCACGTTGAGATTTACTGTGTGCTTGTAGCTGACGGGAGGCCAGCGAGCAGGCCGACGTTGGTGGCTTGTTCCAGCTTAGGATTTTTCAGTTTTTGTTTCTGGTGAGGGGGGAGAGGGACAATGGCGAGTGCCAGGCACAGTGCAGTGCACAGCGTGAAATAAAATATTCTAATACTACTGGCATTTGAAGTAATACGATGCAGTTAGGAACCATTAAGGCCCTCATTACAAAATAGCCTGTTGATAAATAAACAATACATCAGCTGATATAGTCACATCTGGCGTAAAATGTTTAATTGACAATGAAAAGTAATAAATTACCAATGAATACAAGACAGTTACACAACTAGCATGGCAATGTTTGTTTATAAAAATAATATATTAACTATTTCTCATTTCATTTTCAATTAATCTTGTGTATTTTGTCTTGAAATATTCAGTTAAATCACTTATCTGTGATGTAAGAAATTGCACGATTATGATAAATAGTACAAGGGATGTTTATACCAATATAAAAACGTAAGAAGATATTTGTTTAATGTGTAGTGTAATTATTTTGATTTTAAGGCAAGGGCAGGAAGTGAGGAGATGGGAGCACGTGGGGTAGATGGCGGGGCGGCGTCGCTCTGCAGCAGTCGGCATGTGTATCTCCAGGTGGAGACTTTAGATTTTTGGTGTGGCAATTGCCAAGTGTGGTTGCTCGTCGTAGACTGCACCAAGTTGTATCGAGTGCTACTGTGTGTTGTGAATATTTAGCCGGTGGAACAAGGTGTGCATCGCACTAAAAGTGACTGTGTTTTGTTAACGTAACACGTGTCGTCGCATAGGCATGAACATAAACGGTGTTTGAGACAGGCACATGGTTTGAAAACAATTTGCGACAAATATTCATTTTGTCTGGGGGCTCACGAGCTATAATTTTTTTTTTTTAAAGTGTGTCGACGTACAGACGTATCAGCCACAGGGTTCTAAGATTGTGAAGTAAACAACATAAAGTGAACTTTTACGTGTTTTCAAAAATAGTAGTTAGTACACCCTTTTCTCTCATGAACATGACTTTATTATGAATTTTTTTGTTAAGAAATATGCAGGGAAGGAAAGCTGTGAACGTGTGATATCATCCCCTAGAAATCGAGTCAAACAGTAGCAATCACAGTTACAGTGTTTTTGCATGTTTAGGAATTTGGTTCGCAGTTGGTGGTTGTGAGTTTTAAAAATTAAACTTTCCCTATTGTAAACTCTCACCCCGGCCTTCACTCTCGCAACACCAAACCGTGGACAAATCAAGGTAAACCACCACGTGGTGCAACATGTAGCTGAGCCTATCATGCTTCATTTCAATGGATGCTTCACAATACAGGCCATATGAACCCACCCGCCTTCCCCCCCTAAAGCTTTTCTGAACTGCAGAGATGGGAGCTATCCTTACATTACATTGTCCAGTCGCAAAAGTATCCAGGTCTCGACTTATGGTAACTATTGTCTCCACACACTCCAAATCCAACAGTTCCTATCCCCCTCTCTCCACACCTTGTTAACCACCACCTATGCTACATTTTTCCCCTTCCTTGTCCGCCGCCCCCCCCCCCCATTCCTAAGCTGGATTTCTCTCCTCTCCATGAGGCTTATCTATTCCCTACTTAACCTTGCATTCTTCCCCTTTCCTCTTGCATCTTATGAAATGTTCGAATGATTGTCAAGCTTATGGGACTTAACTGCGGGGTCATCAGTCCCTAAGCTTACTGGATAGGGTATTTCCTGTCAGAGCGGCCACAGTTTGTAGTAATCGCTGGTGAGGTATCGACTAAAGCAGAGGTGTTATCGGGCGTTCCACAGGGTAGTGTCATTGGTCCTCTTCTGTTCCTTATTTACATAAACGATTTGGGAGAAAATCTAAATAGCTCTTTTAGGTTGTTTGCAGATGACGCCGTCATTTACCGTCTAGTAAAATCATCTGAAGATCAAAACCAACTGCAGAATGATCTAAATAAGATATCACTAAGGTGTAAAAATTGGCAATTGACTCTAAATAATGCGAAGTGTGAAGTCGTTCACATGAGTACGAAAAGAAATCCGTTAAACTTTGTTTACAAGATAAATCAATCAAACGTGAAGGACGTAAACGCCACAAAATATCTGGGAATCACTATTACTTCAGACTTAAACTGGAAAGAACATGAAGATGGGAAAGGCGAACCAGATACTGCGTTTTATTGGCAGAACCCTTACAAGATGCAACAGAACTACTAAAGAGACTGCATACATTACGCTTGTCCGTCCTTTTTTGGAACATTCGAGATGAATACTTTCAAGAACGGCCAAGAAAAACGTTAAGACACATAACCTTTGCGGGATCCCGCTGGAGTAAGCATGCAAGCAGTGTCATTATAAGATCAATTTACGAAACTTGCATATGACGCGCGATATTCAAGCAACTACAGATGTGATTCATTGAAGTAATGATAAATACCTCGTAAAGCTAGATTTGCTGTGTGTTTTCCTACAATGTAAATGAATAAGTTATTCGTTTAATTTTATACTGAGTATGGTCATTTTCAGGTACTACTAAGTTGTCTTGCCCTCAGTATTACTAAATACAGTTTCAATATTTTGTCGCAATTTCAAACGCATTAAAATATTATTGAGATGAATATTTGTAAACTTTACTACGTTTCGGCAAAAGTAGCGGATATTAAGGCTGCAACAATAGTACATCTACATTACCAAACTCACGTCACTGATACCGTTGCAATAAAAAAAATAAAACAGTACTGCTGCGAAAATAAACAGCTTATTTTGAAATTGTGGTGCAGTTCTATACCCCAATGTGTTTTTAAATGAATGCTATGAAGATACTGGTGAAATGGTTTTATTTGAGTACATTCTCCGGCCGCAGTGGCCTAGCGGTCTGCGGCGTGCCAGTCACGGTCTGCAGGGCCGCTGCGTTCGGGGTTCGATTCCCCCCTCGGGCATGGATGTTTGTGCTGTCTTTAGTATAAGCTAGTGCATAAGTAGTTTGTAAGTTTAGAGATTGCTGCCCCGTAGTTAAATCCCATCATCAGCTCTACAAACATTTGAATTTGAATACATTCAGTTGTCTGAGAAATAATGAAAACCACTGAGAGTTCCTTGGGTGCCATCGTTTAAATCGTGTCTCTACACACAGTGAAGTGTTGTGTCATTTGACGACGAACGAGTTTCAGTTTGCCAAAGAAATTCATAAGATGTGTATCTCACGGGATTCCAATACGGTAAACGTTTTCGTATTTCTAAGACTGAGACAGAGGAATGGGCATTTTCGCCTGTTCTAAAAAGCACTTTTCACCATTAAAATATTTTAGGGTATCGGATTCCAAAGAAGTTTCAATTGAAGTAGACGTTTATGTTTCCTACCAGACTTATACACCGCTTTTTTTCGCTCTCTTCAAACATATTTATTACATCTTGTCCCTGACGACGTAAGTTCCCCTGTTGTGATGTTAGAATGTGTTAATTTTGCCAAAACAGCAGGGTTTTCAAATATTCCTCTCACTAACATTTGAATGTGAACAGCAAATAGCAACAGAATATTGACACTATTTAATAATACTGAGGGCAGTGGCGGCTGGTGCTTCAGATGAGCGGGGGTTCACTTGTCCGGACACTTGCCACGCCGGACACGTGCCACGCTGGACATTTGCCACACTTTTACCTGCTCAGGCTGCCCCTGTCTCCCCCCCCCCCCCCCCCCATACCACCCAGTCACGGAATACCGTGGACGACGTCGAGACATCTGCACACTTGCCGCTTTCGAATTTCGTAGTGTAACCATCAGTATGGAAATCATTACAACGACCAAGAGTTGGCCTTTTGCCCATTACAAGGGTTACGTGTATAACAAAATGTTCAAACGTTTGTAAACCTATGGGACTCAACTACGTGGCTATCAGTCCGTAGCTTACAAACTACTTAAACTACGGTAAACTAACCTAAGTACAACACAAACATCCATACCCGAAGGGGGATTCGAAGCCCCGACGGCGAACAGCCCCCGCGCACCGCAACTCGGCGCTCCAGTACGCGCGGCTAATCCGTCGCGGCGGTTACGTATATAATAAACAGAGGGAATCGAAGGATGATGTCGTTACGTGGATGTAGGTACGTCGAAAATATGATCATTCAAGTGTATTAGGCCTCAGTATCCCTAAATAGCTTAATGATCAAACGAGATGGTCCCAGTTCGGTACACTAGCGTTAAATCAATAAGCAGTGAAATTTGACTTAACGAAGCAAAAACGTTAAACATCACTCAAATGATCCTCCTGCAACCAGAATTTACAGTTACATCTACCAATTTTCAATTTGCAGTTTCCTATTTAGGTAAGAGCGCCTATAGTTTACATGTTAAGAGAATTTTTTCAACCTTCAAATATTATGGCCATACTATTAAATAATTATCAGTTCAAAAATTACTTCCTGCAACTTCAGAGCCGTAAATGGCACCTAAACTTTATGTTTTGTTAAACTGAGAAGGTACGCTTTAGTTTAAAAAAAATCTAAATCTGTGAACTGCACCTAAAGCAGACACCCTAAAACAAACCAGCCCCTAAGATTCACAATTTCGGCAGTCATAGTGTAGAAATTAGTGTTAAAATAATTCCCATATCTCCAGAATTAGACAAGGATAGAAATAACTTTACAGTAGATGTAGATCTCATTAATTACACTTAGATATAGTCCTTGGAAATAAAATATCTTACCACACTGTTGATTATCTCTAAACAGGCCAGTAAAAGCTATTGAAACCAGGCAAGAGGCTTCTTGTTGTTTTTGCTGTTGTCTTCAGTCCACAGACTGGTTTGATGGAGCTCTCCACGCTACCCTGTCCTATGCAAGTCTCTTCATCTGAGAGTACGTTAGGCAATCTACAACCTGTTGAATCTGCTTACTATATTCGTCCCTCTGTCTCCCTCTACGATTTTTACCCCTCACGATTCCTTCTAATGCTAAGTTGAAAATTACTTGGTGTCTCAGAATGTATCCAACCAATCTATCCCTTCTCTTAGTCAGGATATGCCAGAAACTTCTTTTCTCACCGATTCGGTTAAGCACCTCCTCATTTGTTACGCGATCTACCCATCTAATTTTCATCATTCGTGTGTAGCACCACATTTCAAAAGCTTCTCTCATCTTTTTATCTGAACGCCTTGTCGTCCACGTTTCACTCCCAAACAGTGCTACACTCCAGACAAATGCTTTCAGAAAGGACTTCCTAACATTTAAATTAATATTGTAGAATGATATAAAAAAGCCAAGATCGCTGATCATCAATTTTTTATTTAAGACGACCGGTTTCGCTGAACTATGTCAGCATCACCTGGTCTAATAAAATCATTTTACAAGGCCATAATCTTGTAATGTTAATTAGTTGTTATATAACATAATTTACAGTGCATAGGTGCACTATGTCATTATAATAAAACATAATTATCACAGTGAATGACAATAGCTTTGCTATGAGGCACGCAAGGAGCTTACTATTCAAAAATAATTGTTACAAAAGAATATCATAAGCAAATGTATTAGACGTACTTTTCTTATACCTTACAACCTTTTTAAAACACATTCCATCATTTCGTCTGTCACTGACAGTTCAGACATCTGTGCAACATCACTTATTTGATAGGGTGGTTCACTTTGCAGCACCTTGAAATATCTACTTCTATGTTATGAGTTTTTCGCGATTATCTCAATTTCGCTTATCATGCAAGCGGCTATTTGCATCTGGGCTACTCATTTATAAAAACACTATAACACCATAAAATTCACTCGAAATAAGATTAGAAACAGTAATTAGATGCCGCGGTGGTGTAGCCGAGCGGTCTAAGACGCCTCGCTGCAGAGTGTGCGGTTGCTCGCCGTCGGAGATTCCAGTCCCCCCTGGGGCATGGGTATATGTGTTGTCCTTAGGGTAGTTGAACTTACTTTAAGTAGTTTGTAACCCTAGGGACTAATAACCGAAGTAGTTAAGTCCCACAGATTTACAAATATTTCATTTCAAGTAATTCGATGACAAATACAGGGTGTCCAGAAAAAGACTACCTGGTTTCAAAATTAAATATCTCGAAAACAAAGATCGATAGAGGAATGCAGTAAACGGTATGTTTATTGTGAAAGCTGTAAGACGTTTATACAGCAGTTTGAAATAATAGTTATAAAAGCTGCTAACAGATGGCGCTGTAATGGCGATCAGCTATCAGTTCCACTATTGAAACGGCAACAAGGCGAAGTTCTCAAGTACGATTTAATGTTCCAAAAGGACCCGATGCGAAAACCATTCGTACGCTCTTCGCAAAATTTCAACGAACAAACAGCTTAACTGATGATGTAGTGTGGCATGTTGGCCGCAAGCAAACCGCAGTTACGCCCGAAATGAGAAGAGAGAAAAAGAAAGAGGGTTCAACGCCATCTGTAATTAAAAATAAATAAATAAATAAAAATAAGAGCAAAATTCTCAACGAACAACCTATAAAGAACATGAACAAACGACCGCAAAGCATTTATTAGGTAGTCGTTTCCATTCGTCTACCGCGTTCTCCAGGTTCATTTTAGACTGGAATTTTTTTAACAATGATGCAAACAATGTGTCTGGATGAGCGCTCTTCAGACAGTTGCATAAACGACGAACCTATCAGTTTGGTCAGCGTTTAAATCACATTTTTAGAATATTTTCCATTATTAATGCCTTCTCCAAGCAAAATTTAATATTTAAACGGAAAATAATAAACTGAAAAAAAAAAAAAATAAAAATAAAAATTGGCAATTCAAAAATTTCCTACATTCGCTGGATTTAGACTTTTACATCCCTCAGTTCCTTTCAGGTTGGAAAGTCCCTATGCTGGGACTTCAACGTCCCAATGCTGGTGCACAAATTATTGTGATTTTTGACCAAAGACAAAGAAATTCAGATGTTGTTTTACACCATGATGACTAATTGATAGGATTACAGTAAGTAAAATTTTCATATTTCTAAGGTGGATTTCCGCCATTAAAAAGTTGCATGACAACGATCGCCGCCCACACACAGTTCTTGGAAAAAAAGAAGGAACGGGAGCGCAACTTTAACATTGTCCATACTCTCAAAAAGTATGTTTCTCTCGCCGGCCGCGGTGGCCGAGGGGACTGAGGCGCTCCAGTTACGGTCCGCACGGCCACTACGGTCGGGGGTTCGAATCCCCCCTCGGGCATGGATATTTGTGCCGTCCTTAGTTTAAGTAGTTCATAAGTTTAGGGACTGATGACCCCGTAGTTAAGTCCCATAGACTCTACAAACATTTGAACATTTTAGTATGTTTCTCAAACGTGGGGGTGTCAACTTCTCGCGAGTTTATATTGTATGCTCCTCATTCATGCAGTTATCTCAAACTATCATCTGCACAAAAAATGCTATTAGGGTCTCCTGTAAAACTCTTTGAGGACTGTTTGGAATTGTGATCCAAATTTCTTCGAAAACTGGCAAATGTTTTTTTTACCTGGTATAATTTTTCCCGAGTACTGTTATTTTCTTCGCGAAATTCTACAGAACTAAACTTCTAGAAATATTGCATATCTAATAATCAGAAGTCAATTCACATTTGCCGAAAACAACCTACCTTAGCTGTCCCTCTTAATTCGCAAAACAGCTGAAGTTGGTATTTGCCGCAAACTGCGAATTTACTTCTGGCGATTTAATATATAGCTTCGGACCATCACCAATATATATTCCTTTGGAACACATGTGTCGTAGTAAATATCTACTGCACAAAGTACATCTATCTGGAACTCTGAAAAAGTCAGTTATTCGATCAAGGGGCGCCAACTGCACAGTACTGTTACAATGGACATCCTATTATTGCCACTATCGCTTTGGAAGCCATTCATAAATGTGATCCAATTTCGTTTTCGCAAATTGCCAAAACACATATTTTCAAAAACTGCGAATATTGATTTTCTCTTCAAAATTCCGAAGAACTATTCAAAATTTCAAATATTGTATAGCAAAATTGTGGAACTATAACAAATCTCTCAATCTCTGCGATATAACCTTGGATTTTTCGACAGTTGGATAGCAATTCCAGGGGAAACAATAGGACACGTAAGAGCGAGGAGATTAGGATAGAACTTAAGCTCGCTTACATTGACATATTAGTTGTACTTGTTTTTATTAAGAGCATACAAAGATCACACAGTTTCTTCCACAAAAATTACGAGGTTAACGCTTAAAAAATTTGCATTGCGCATATATTCACATTCCGACAGCGCTTTTTTTTTTTTTTTTTCTTTTTTCTTTATTGTCGTTTCAATTCCCCGAAAAAAGGGGCGGGCCGGCAGCGCTCACTTGCGCTCTTCGGCCTACAGAAATAAAATTTGTGAGCGGAGAACATAAAAACACAAAGGAGATAAAATTTTGGAGGTAATACAGACATAAAATGGAGATTTAAAATGGAGATAAAACAAAGTACATAAAATGGAGGAAACAGTGGTGACATAAAACATTTGAAATGGCGAAAGTGGTGAATAAAAACAGTTACTCGAATGTCAGTGGCGCACACACACAATTAAAATGAGCATAGGGCGGCGGCCATGGTGAGACCGTCCGCTATTTGGAGTTAAAACAAAAAACACAACACACACTTCCAGAGATACACAAGTTAAAACTGACGGTGTCGGCTGCGGGTTGGCCGTCCACTGTTGTAAGATAAAACAATTTAAACTAAAACACACCACACTTGTCGGAGCACAAAAGAGGTTCCATAGATGGTGGGGCACTGACAGCATTGAAGATGTGGTGTGGGGGGAAAAGAGATGAAGGAGATGGAGAGGGTGGGGAGGAGCCACAGAGCCGGTAGGGAAGGGACGGGGGGGGGCTGACGTCCCAGGAAGCCACGGGGAAGAATGATAGGGGGGGCGGTAAGAGGAGGATCCGGAGGGACGGAGGAGGGGAGAAGGGACAGGAAGGGAGGGATAGTCGGGGCCCTCAGGGAGAGAAGGGGGAGAAGGAGCAAGGAGAAGGATCAAAGCTGGTATGAAGGGTAGATGTCAGGTCGGAGGGCATCATCCGGGAGGGGGAGGGTACGGAAGTTGCCACGGGAGAGGATCCGGAGGGTGGACAAGTGGAGAGCAGGGGGAATACAGTGGTGGAGGCGCGGCAATGTACCTGGTGCAGAGAGGAGGGGATGGACTAGAGGATTAGGCGGATCTGATTTGCGGGATATGTAACGGAGGCGGAGATTTTCAATAAACAGAACGAGTCTGGGGAAGGTAATGAGATCATAGAGGATCCGCGTGGGGGAAGGGGGATAAAGTGGGATACGGAAGGCGAGGCGGAGGGCATGGCGTTCCAGTACCTCCAGAGATTTGTAGAAGGATGGGGGAGCGGAGATCCAGGCGGGATGGGCGACACAGAGGACTGGGCGGATGAGGGATTTGTAGGTATAGAGGATGGTAGAAGGGTTGAGGCCCCATGTTCGGCCAACAAGGAGTTTGAGGAGGCGGAGGCGGGAGCGGGCTTTTTCTTGGATAGTGTGTAGATGGGGAGTCCAGGAGAGGGTGCGATCAATAGTGAGGCCCAGATACTTTAGGGTAGGGGTGAGACGAATGGGACGGTTATGGAGGGTCAGATAAAAATCTCGGGGACGGAAGGAACGGGTTGTACGACCTACGATGATCGCCTGGGTTTTGGTAGGATTTATAGACAGGAGCCACTGGTTGCACCAAGCGGCAAAGAGGTCAAGGTGTTCTTGGAGCAGGCGGTTGGAACGGGCAAGGGTGGGAGCTAAGGCAAGGAAAGCGGTGTCATCAGCATATTGGAAAAGGTGTATGGGAGGGGCAGGCTTAGGCATTTCCGAGGTATACAGGAGGTACAGGAGGGGAGAAAGGACAGAGCCTTGGGGCACACCAGCAGAGGGATAAAAAAGACGGGAGTCGGTGTTGTGGACGGTAACATAGGTGGGGCGGTCGGAGAGGAAGGAGGCAATGACCCGGACGAGGTTGATGGGAAGAGCATAGGTTTGGAGTTTGAAGGCCGACAGCGCTTTTTTTTTTTTCTTTATTGTCGTTTCAATTCCCCGAAAAAAGGGGCGGGCCGGCAGCGCTCACTTGCGCTCTTCGGCCTACAGAAATAAAATTTGTGAGCGGAGAACATAAAAACACAAAGGAGATAAAATTTTGGAGGTAATACAGACATAAAATGGAGATTTAAAATGGAGATAAAACAAAGTACATAAAATGGAGGAAACAGTGGTGACATAAAACATTTGAAATGGCGAAAGTGGTGAATAAAAACAGTTACTCGAATGTCAGTGGCGCACACACACAATTAAAATGAGCATAGGGCGGCGGCCATGGTGAGACCGTCCGCTATTTGGAGTTAAAACAAAAAACACAACACACACTTCCAGAGATACACAAGTTAAAACTGACGGTGTCGGCTGCGGGTTGGCCGTCCACTGTTGTAAGATAAAACAATTTAAACTAAAACACACCACACTTGTCGGAGCACAAAAGAGGTTCCATAGATGGTGGGGCACTGACAGCATTGAAGATGTGGTGTGGGGGGAAAAGAGATGAAGGAGATGGAGAGGGTGGGGAGGAGCCACAGAGCCGGTAGGGAAGGGACGGGGGGGGGGGGGCTGACGTCCCAGGAAGCCACGGGGAAGAATGATAGGGGGGGCGGAAGAGGAGGATCCGGAGGGACGGAGGAGGGGAGAAGGGACAGGAAGGGAGGGATAGTCGGGGCCCTCAGGGAGAGAAGGGGGAGAAGGAGCAAGGAGAAGGATCAAAGCTGGTATGAGGGGTAGATGTCAGGTCGGAGGGCATCATCCGGGAGGGGGAGGGTACGGAAGTTGCCACGGGAGAGGATCCGGAGGGTGGACAAGTGGAGAGCAGGGGGAATACAGTGGTGGAGGCGCGGCAATGTACCTGGTGCAGAGAGGAGGGGATGGACTAGAGGATTAGGCGGATCTGATTTGCGGGATATGTAACGGAGGCGGAGATTTTCAATAAACAGAACGAGTCTGGGAAAGGTAATGAGATCATAGAGGATCCGCGTGGGGGAAGGGGGATAAAGTGGGATACGGAAGGCGAGGCGGAGGGCATGGCGTTCCAGTATCTCCAGAGATTTGTAGAAGGATGGGGGAGCGGAGATCCAGGCGGGATGGGCGACACAGAGGACTGGGCGGATGAGGGATTTGTAGGTATAGAGGATGGTAGAAGGGTTGAGGCCCCATGTTCGGCCAACAAGGAGTTTGAGGAGGCGGAGGCGGGAGCGGGCTTTTTCTTGGATAGTGCGTAGATGGGGAGTCCAGGAGAGGGTGCGATCAATAGTGAGGCCCAGATACTTTAGGGTAGGGGTGAGACGAATGGGACGGTTATGGAGGGTCAGATAAAAATCTCGGGGACGGAAGGAACGGGTTGTACGACCTACGATGATCGCCTGGGTTTTGGTAGGATTTATAGACAGGAGCCACTGGTTGCACCAAGCGGCAAAGAGGTCAAGGTGTTCTTGGAGCAGGCGGTTGGAACGGGCAAGGGTGGGAGCTAAGTCAAGGAAAGCGGTGTCATCAGCATATTGGAAAAGGTGTACGGGAGGGGCAGGCTTAGGCATATCCGAGGTATACAGGAGGTACAGGAGGGGAGAAAGGACAGAGCCTTGGGGCACACCAGCAGAGGGATAAAAAAGACAGGAGTCGGTGTTGTGGACGGTAACATAGGTGGGGCGGTCCGAGAGGAAGGAGGCAATGACCCGGACGAGGTTGATGGGAAGAGCATAGGTTTGGAGTTTGAAGAGCAGGCCAGAGTGCCAGACCCGATCGTAGGCCCGTTCGAGGTCTAAGGACACAAAGATGGCGGCACGACGGGAATTTAGCTGGAGGGAAAGGAGTTGCGTAAGTCGAAGGAGTTGGTCATCAGTGAAGAAGGAAGGACGAAAGCCACATTGGGTGTCTGGGAGAAGGCGGTGGAGGTGGAGGTGGTGATGGATGCGACGGGATAGAATGGATTTGAAGACCTTGCTGAATACTGGGGTGAGGCAAATCGGGCGGTAGGAGGAGGCATCAGAGGGGGGTTTGTTGGGTTTTAGGAACATGAGGACTCGGGAGATTTTCCACAGGCGGGGGTAGCAGCCAGTGTAGAGGATGGTGGTATAGAGGGAAGCAAGAGTGGTGAGGAAAGGGAGGGGACATTCTTTGAGGTGGCGGTATGTGATGCGATCGTGGCCGGGAGCTGTGTTTCGTTTGGTGCGCAGTATCAATTGTATGTCGTGTGCAGTGATGGGGGTGTTAATGTCCGACGGGGGGATGTGGTCCAGGTAATGGAAGCCAGGAGCCAGGGGTGGGATGGAGACATCGGTTTTTTCATGGACATCTGTGAACAAGGAATAATCAAAGTTAGGATTGTCAGGGATGGAGAATACATCAGAGAGGAAAGAGGCAAAATGGTTAGCCTTACTGGCATTATCAGGAAGGGGCTGGTCAAGGTGGAGGAGAGGGTATGTGGGCATAGGTTTCGATCCAGTGAGGCGGTGGAAGGCGTTCCAATACCGAGACGAGTTGATTGGGAGGTGGGCATTAAGCTGTGTCACTGTCTGATGCCAGTCCCGGCGTTTTTTGGCAGTCAGGAGGCTGCGCACATGTCGCTGGAGTTGCCGATGGCGGAGGAGTGTATCCCGGTCACGGGTTCGCAGGAAGGAGCGGTACAGGCGGCGGGATTCCCACAGAAGAAGGACAGCCTGTGGAGGGAGTGTGGGACGGTGTGGCTGGACAGCTTTGGTAGGGATGTGCGAATGGATAGCATCAGACAAGGTCTGCTGAAGGAAGGAGGCAGCTTCGTCGATATCATCGGGAGAGTGTAGGGGGAAATGGTGGCTTTCGACCTGATGGGTGATGGAGAGGCGAAAGGCATCCCAGTCTGCTCGGGAGTAGTCATGGACGAGTTTAGGAGGTGGAGGTGGGCGAGGATTCTGTGGGCGATGGACATTGTGTGTGAGGGTAAGGAGAACAGGGTCGTGATCACTGCCTATGGGGTCAAGAACGTCGGCGGTGATGCGCCCAAGGAGATTGGGAGAGACAATGACGACATCAGGGGTGGTGTTGCTACAGGGTCGGGTGTGGCGTGGGAGAGGGACAATGTCGCCATTGATGGTAGGAATGAACTGATGCCACCGACGGAGTTCGGCAGGAGTGCGGGAGTGGATATTGAGGTCAGCGGCGACCACGTAGGTTGTGAAGGTGCTATCGATGTGAGCAAGGAAGTCATAAGGGATGGGAACATGGGAGCGGATATAAATAGTAGCACAGGTGACAGTGAGGGAAGGGAGGAAGAGGGTGTGGATGAGATGTTCATAAGGGATGTTGAGGAGGGGATGTGGCCGAACTGGGTGGTGTCGGAGATGGCCGAAAGCCACTCCACCTCGTGCAGGGGGATGGGGAGAGTCGTGACGGTGTAGGATATAGGGTGTGGTACTCACATGTATGTGAGGGAGGAGGAAGGTTTCGTTGAGGAGAAAGGCATCCACGCGGTGTTGGTTTAAGGTGTTCATCAGGAGGAGCTTATTGGTGGGAAGGGAGCGAATATTGGAGTACAGGATGTTAAATCATTGCTGCGCCATAATGAGGTTGAAAGGTGGGGAGAGGGAGAGGAAAAGGGAGCGGGTGTGGGGACTAAACTAGGGTGTGAGGACGGTCGGTTCGGGAGAAGGTGAAGTGGATGTGGTTTTGGGAGGTTGTAGCCTTAAAATCAAGGTTGAAGAGGGAGCGAGCGGCCAGGGAGACTTGGTGGAGGGTGTGAGGGCGCTGGAAAGGGTGGATATTTTGGAGGACAATAGTCAGGAACCGGATGATGTCCTCTGCTGTGGGGGGAGGGCATAAGGAGTTGTTAGCGGGGATTGGGGGATCAGTGGGACGGACAGGGACGGTGAGTTCTTCTTTGGTGGGAGGGGGGCGGGACTTACATTTGTAAGAGTAGGTGGGGTGTGCCCCACCGCAGGTGTTACAGGAGGGGGTGGCGGCGAGGTTAGGGCAGGCGGTTTGGAAGTGTTGGCCTTTGCAGTGGGGGCATACAGGAGGGAGACGGCAATTTTCGGTAAGGTGATCATTATATGTGAGGCATCGGGAGCAGCGGTATGACTGGGGAGGTGCTCGGGAAGGTTCCACTTGGTGCAGGCGGTTATAAATGAGGGCCCCATTGCGGAGGAGGTGGTTGATGGATGGCGCGTCTTCTGTGAAGACGCGCATGAGGTAGGTGGGGCCCGTCGCATTGTTAATGCGACGAGCTGAGCGGATGGATAGGCGGGGATCCCGCCGGAGTTCCTCCAGCACCTCTTCCTCTGTGATCCCCGGGTTCAATTTGGTGATCACAGCAGTGAGCGTGGGAGGACGACGGGGAGGAGGGGATTGGCGATTGGAGGCTGGAGGGGGGAGGGGGACAAGGGTGGCACGGGGACCAAAGTGGACGCGGGGGATCTTGTGGAGGAGCTGTGTGTGGAGGTCGGGGTCGGGTGATTTGAGGAGGACAGAGTCCCTCCGTGGGATTATTTGGGAGATGGGGGCAGAAGGAGCATACTGCCGAAAGAGGAGAGTGAGGGCACGGCAGTCTAGGAGTTGGGGGTCAGGGTTATTGAGGACGAAAGTGTGGAGAGCAGACGGTTGAGAGGGGAGGAGGGGTGGCGGGGGAGGTGGTGCAGGCGGGGTAGGGGGGAGAGGGGCGGCTTCCATCGGGACCGGTGGGCCAGTGGCGAGAGGGTCGGCGGGCTTTTTCGTCACCGAGGAGGTGGCGTCTGTGGAAGCACGTTTTGTCTTCTTTGGTTTTAGGAGGGCCTGGGAGGCAGGAGTGGGGACAGGGGAGACTGGAAGGTGGCGCGGAGCCGGCCCTGCGGCTGCGTCGTCGGGTGGGAGAGGACAGGAGTCGACAGCGGTCTGCCGGGTGCGAACCGCGGCACGGTCACCGCGGGAGTCAGGGAGGGGAGGGAAGGAATCGAGTGGGGGAACGGAGGAAGGGGCAGGAGAGTGTGGGACGAGGGCAGCAGCTTGTGTGGGGGCAGAGGAGAGGGCGACGGCGGAGGGAGTGGTGAGGGTGAGGAGGGAGGGAATTGTGGCAGGAAGAAGAGGGGAGGATGTGCTCCAGGAAATGGTGGTGGGGGCGTGGGAGGGCGAGGTAAAAATGATGGTCGAGGACACCGTAGTAGGGGGCAGGGTCGACATGGCAGAGTCGAACAGTCACCTTAACTGTTGAACACTGTTCCGGGATCAGCGGCGGCGGCGGACGTGCCTCCCGGCGGCCCAGATGGGGGCGGGAGCGGCGCGGCGCGGCGCGGCGCGGCGCGGCGCGGCGCGGCGCGGCGGCGGTGGTATGCGCTCCGACGGGCTGGTGGCCGGGCAGAGCGCGCTGGGCGGCGGCGAACCCGGCGTGGCCGGAGAAGCACCTTCCGGGGCGGCGGCGGCGGCGAAAACACCGGAGGCGTCGGACGCCGACGCGACGAATACTGCAGTCCGGAGCGGCCGGGCCCTGATCGGCAGTCGGCGACAGCGGCACTTATCGGCGACAGCGGCACTTCGCGGCGGCAGACAACAGCCGAAAACGGTGGCGCACAAACGTAAGAAATAATAACTGCGAAACACGAAGCAAATACCGCACTAACAACGTAGTAAGAACGATCCTGGCCGACAGCGCTCCCGCGTGATTTACTTATAAGACGTAAGAGTACTGCTTTGAATGAGCGTGAAAATCCTGCTCTGTAATTTCTTGTCCATATATTTTTTTTAAGACCAAGAATATCTTGATACTCCTATTCGGCTTTATGTTTCACTCATGGCAGACGTGTATTTATGTAATAATCCAAAACTATCTCTCAAATTGACGAAGAAATTGTCAAGGGCACCCGTATACAGAGTTTCTTAACTACTCCGTGAGATGGCAGCACGTCCACCACACCACTGGAGCAATGCAATGTCCCCACCATAGACCACACCGTCTCACCGCCAAACCAAGCGACCAATAAGAAGACGCTGTGTTTCACGCGCGGGTATCTGAATTCACATGTGATGTGTATTGCAGTAGTAGGTTTTTTCTATTCTGTGTTCGCTTGTGCAGCCAATTTTTGTTGGCCATTTAAAGCGACAATTGTAGGCCTACTTGTTTAGTGGAAGTTGCGTTTTAACATATGCTATGATTACGATGTCCAGCTTTTGTTTCTTTCTTATTGCTGTTTTATTCAATAACATGAGAATTACCAAGCGCATTGCATTCGGATGCGCAAACCGAGAATTCTGTCCGCAACATTTTCGCCGAGTTCAGTGATACTTCGACGGCGCGCTGAAGGCACTATAACACAGGGCGTATTTCGAGGATTATTAATTCGTTTCAACATGCTGATAACTTTCACGTGTTTAGTAAAACTATGCATATATAATTAAATACATTGAAAGAAGTTACAAAGAGATCATAAGTTATTAATATTATTATTATTTCGTTGTCGTTGCTGAAATTTCACGTTATTTGCGATTTTCCAATGATGGAAAAAACATCTGATAGAAAACAACACACTTTTTGTTTACAGCAGCTGTTATACGAATGTCTAACAGACATGAAGACACACACCCACGGAAAAAAAATGTTGCCGTGAATTCTTACTGCAAATTAAACCACACCCAACTATTTTAATTTTTTGCTTAATTTTCTTTTTTCATGCAAGGGTAGTTACCTACAGCGTTTTATTTATTTATTTATTTTTATAATCCCATTTAGGAAAGTTCGTAGGCTGAATACGGAGCATTAATTAGCATGGAATGAATCAACTTTGTAATGGTTTGAAAAATAAGTTACTGTCTGGGTGCTGAGTTCAGTCTTTTGCTGTCGTGTCTCAGTTTGGAACAGGGGACTGATGACATTGTTTAGTCCCCTTAAAAATTCCAAAACAATAACAGACAACTGGTAGCATTTGGTATAGGAGGTATTTATCCAGAAACTAATGATAGCCTTATATCACCAACAAACCTAACAAGTATCTGGAGGAAATTAAAGACATTTGGCCAAACAATGTTAGAAACTATAGAAAACTTGGTCATTGATGAGAACATTCAGTATTTACATAATAATGTACAGCCAACTTTGATTTTTTTATTTGGTCCTCTTAAACTACATTCCGGTTCTGTATAAAGTTTTTGTCATTGTGTGAGATAAGTCACAATACCACACTAGCAAAATGAAGAAAAACGGACCATACTGTAGTCAATATAAATCAAGGTATATGACGTCAGAAGTAAAACTAAATCAGTACAGTACCGTGTAATGAGAACTGAACACTGGAGCAAACAGACAAACTCAAATTTTATACCTTTATTTGAAAGAACAGACAGTTACTTTAATATCCTCTTAAACATTAGATGATCTACATAGTTTAAAGTTGGATGTTATGTAGCTAAAGCTGGTGGTGGTGAAATGTATGGTACTGGCTTAACATATGTTCATATCTGAAAAAAAAGGTTACTGTGTTACTTGATTTTTTCAGGGGAGGTTCTTTAGTTTATAGTTGGATTTCCTACAAAGTGTATACACTTACACACACACACACACACACACACACACACACACACACACACACATACACACACACACAGTTATACATACACATTTCACACACATCGACACTGGACAAACAAGTGTTCTTATGCCATTTGTCATTGGCACGCCATTGTGGGAAAGGGTTACCTGCATTTTTAAGGCTATCTTGTATTCTTCTTTGACTACGATCTCCAAAACTTTCTTTCCCTTTCATACAACTCTATAGGGGCACCTCTCTTTCAGTTCGCTTTCCACAATACATAAGTGTTTATCGTAAGACCCTTCTTTGTTTTCTGAGTCTGGTTTTTTTTTTTTTTTTTTTTTTTTTTTTTTTTTTTTTTTTTTTTTACCTCAAACCCCAGTGATAACCCTGCGAGGTTCGCCAGAGGATTAACACGCTAACACTTATGTACACACATACATAGACTTACACAAACATACATATTATATTTACATATTTCACAAGTCAACACTTACAACTAACAGTACACAATAGACCCATATTTACACAAAACTTTAGGTTAAGTTTTTCCATGGATAAGCGGTATTCTTCGTGGGTAAGTAAGTACCCTAGTATCATCTTTCCTCATAATTATAGGTCATAAGGTCATAGCCACGTGGCTATTCTTGTTAAGTGAAGTGTAGTGACTTCGTTATTATTCTTGATGAGATATTCTGAAGGTTTTCGCAGTTTATGCGTCTCTAATTTATAGTTATAAGATATTTTACTAAATATCAAGTGTTTCTGAGTAATCTTAAATGCGCCAAAAACAAATACAAAGGGCAGATGCTGCCTTCATGGAGGATTTACACATGTGCAAGGTGAGGAGTGCATTAGGTCCATTGTCTTGCTTCAGGGCCATTCATGCTTAACCGCCAGAGCTCAAGTAGCCAGGAGCTGGTGCCTCTAGCAGCTCCAAAGCCAATGTTAAAAGCTGCGTTTCCCCTTGCACCTCCCTGCTCTGGGAGTACCCATATGCTGCCTCGAGGGAGTTCAGATAAGAAATTGAACCTTAGCCACGCAGGCGCATTGCAACACTGCGACCACTGACGCCTATATTAAACGGCCACACTATGACTCATTTACGTTTCTCATACGATAAAAATACTTCGAATGTGAATATAAAATGGACTGATAGAAAAACACTTTTTATTTTATTATTTATTTACTTTTTTGCATATTTTATTTTCAGGGGCTCACTGAACCAGTGAACTTATAGGACGTGCCGCCACTGATTATTAGTCCCGAAGATGAATAGAAAGGGAGCGGAGAGTCACTGAGAAACAATGAATTGCGTAACTATTAATGTAAGCATGAACAATAATCATGTGTCGACACTAAAATTAGTACAGGGCATCAGTATCATTCCCCCTAGTTCCTTCGATACAGACATAATTTCAAAATCTGAGATATACTGCAATGGCCACTGTTGTGTCACAAGGGGTACATAGTTTCATTACATTAGATTTAAAGTAGTTTCAGAAACAAACTTACAGATCACAGTTTCCAAATCACATTGCAATGTTTTGCAGGGGGCCTGGTGCAACTGCACCATTTACACATGCCGGCCATGGATTGGGCAGGTTTTGCACTGGGGTCTCCCACAGAGAGACATACCACCATCCTAACTGCATCGTATTACTTCAAATGCCAGTAGTATTAGAATATTTTATTTCACGCTGTGCACTGCACTGTGCCTGGCACTCGCCATTGTCCCTCTCCCCCCTCACCAGAAACAAAAACTGAAAAATCCTAAGCTGGAACAAGCCACCAACGTCGGCCTGCTCGCTGGCCTCCCGTCAGCTACAAGCACACAGTAAATCTCAACGTGGAGAATTTCTACCTATGGCCTAACTATAAATGTTGTCACCCAACTGTGTACATACATTGCTACCATAATTAATAAGATTAAAATTGTGTAACATTTAGTGCATTGGCATGGTCAAAGTTTGCAGTGAACTTCATACTGTTTTATTATCAATTGCTATTAATTACCAGTATTTCTATTGGGCGGTAATCTCACAGTGTGGCCATTCATCCTGATGGACAGCTTGATTGTAGCAGGGCCGGCGCAACCCCAAGTGCCGCCCCCATGCGAACTGTTAAATTGCTGCCCCCACATTTTTTTACAATGTGGTTGTGGAATGTTATTTAAACAAATCTGTAGGAAATGTCAGTAATCAATCGCAGTCTCAAAGCTTTTAATATGTGCTTACCTCTAAACCGTCATGTTGACAGTTATGTTCAGCATGACGGTATAGATGTAAACATTAAATAAAGCGTTGAGAATAGTCACACTGGGCCCGAAATCAATGTCGATCTGCAAAATAAAAACAAAAATTGCGACTGACTGGTGACATTCTCAACAGATTTGTACAAAACAATCGCTGGGCACGAGTGTGGCTCATCGGTTATCATCAATTTCAGTTTTCAGAAACTCCTCTCTCCACTCGCAACTGTCACTGGGAGTGTTAGGAGAATTCTCAGAGCAGTTTTAACATTAGGGCAAAAATTATGTCTTCCTATAAACTTCAGAGTCTCTTTCGGACCTATTCCAGGTTTCAACAAAGTTGAAAGCACTTTTAGTTCTTCCCTCAACTCCAGTGCATTAATGTCACTTGACTCGTGATCTTGTAAAATCGCTGCGAGGTTTCTACACTTTGTATCCAGGCTGTCAGGAGATGCATTCTTCAGCTCACCAATGTCGTAGCGAAAATCAAAATAAACGCAATGAGATTTCAGTTAATTGAATCACTTATCCAAATATGCGGTTGCTATATCTAAAAGCCGGCCGCGGTGGCCGAGGAGACTGAGGCGCTCCAGTCACGGTCTGCACGGCCACTACGGTCGGGGGTTCGAATACCCCCTCGGGCATGGATATTTGTGCCGTCTTTAGTATAAGGTAGTTGATAAGTAGTTTGTAAGTTAGGGACTGATGGCCGCGTAGTTAAGTCCCATAAGCTTAACAAACATTTGAATTTTGCTATATCTAAAAGATAACAGTAGAATTCAATGTTGTAACGTTTTCTTGGGTCACCTGTTGTCTCATGCCTTTCTTCATAGATAAAGGCCGGCCGCGGTGGCCGAGGGGATTGAGGCGCGCCAGTCACGGTCTGCACAGCCACTACGGTCGGGCGTTCGAATCCCCCCTCGGGCATGGATATTTGTGCCGTCCTTAGTGTTAGCTAGGTGATAAGTAGTTTGTAAGTTTAGGGACTGATGACCAGGTAGTTAAGTCCCATAAGCTATACAAACATTTGAACATAGATAAAGTGTATTGGCTTCTTACTTCGTCGCCGGGAAACACTTATCCTTGGTAACGTTTGATCTTCTAGCTCTAATTCTGTAGCCAATTCTTAGGAATCCGTCAAGAGAGACACAAACTTTTCTTCTGTTCTGCAGGTCTCAAAACATGCTTTCGTTTTTTCATACATTTCCACGGCCTCAGAAACTGTTATGTCAATGATCTGTAGGGTCTTACTGACTACACTGATGTGAAGCAGAACGTCGTACCAGATTACTAGAAAAGTGAGAAAGGTGTAATTTTTTTATTTGATTCGAAAGTGACTTCGCTTCGTCAGCGGTCATCCCATCGAATTCTTCTGATATGCCGCGCGGGAGTAACCGAGCGGTCTGGAGCGCCACGTTGCGGATCGCGCGGCCTCCCGCGTCGAAGGTTCGAGTCCTCTGTAGGGCATGGATGTTTCTCTTGTCTTTAATATAAGTTAGTTCATAAGTAGTTTGTAAGTTTAGCGACTGATTACCCTGCTGTTAAGTCCCATAAGCGTAACAAACATCTGAACTTTTTTTTTCTGATATCTGAACCAGTGCATCATAGACGCTTCCATTGCTTTGTGCGGACGAGAGTTTCAAATGTTCAGATGTTTGTTAAGTTTATTGGACTTAACTGCGGGGGCATGGGTGTGTGTGTTTGTCCTTAGGTTAGTTTACATAGGTTTAATTAGTTTGTAAGCTACGGACTGATGATCATGCTGTTTGGTCCGATAGATTTACAAACCTTTGATTTGAACTTAACTGCGGGGTCATCAGTCCATAAACTTGCAAACTACTTATAAACTACCTCATACTAAAGACAGCACAAACATCTATGCCCGAGTGGGGATTCGAACCCCCGATGGAGAACGGCCTCGCGCATCGGAGCATAGCGCCTCAATTCGCTCAGCCACTCCGCCGCCGCCGGACGAGAGGGCATGTTGCTAAAAGACCATACTATCTTGGGTTTCATGGGAATCAAAGCGACCAGTAGTTTGCTTAGATGAAACATGGATTCACACGCATTATACAGTAAATAAATGTTGGCAAAGTGAAGTCGGTGTAAACACGACGGTGCTGCCACAGACCGCGGCGGATTAGCCGCACATACTGGAGCCCCGTGTTGAGGTGCGCGCGGCCGTTCGCCGTCGGGGGTTCGAATCCCCCTCGGGCATGGATGTTTCTGTCGTCTTTAGTATAAGGTAGTTCATAAGAAGTTTTTAGGTTTATGGACTGATGACCCCGCAGTTAAGTCCCTTAGGCTTTACAAACATTTGAACCAGTGGCAGACTAAGGCTGTTGTAGGCGCGGGGCAGCGCGAAACAGCCCCTCCCCGTCCACTTGGAAGAACATATAATACAATAAGAAAGAATTGGAGGCCCCCTCCCAGAACAAGAGGCACGGGGCAGTCTAAAAAAAATTATTTTCGAGATTTGGAAGTCCCAGCAGAATGAGATGCCAAGTGCGCTCTCTCAAAAAAGAAAGAAAGTTCAGAGGCCCAAAGCGGTCCACCCCCCCGCCCCTGATTTGAACATTTTTTCTACCACAGTTGCAAGGAAGAAATTAGTCCTCCGTTTCCTGGTTCAAGAGGGGCGGCCGGCAGGTAGTCGAAGCGCCATGCCACAGTCTTCGAATCCTCTTGGGTATGAATGTTCAGTTTGTCCCTAAAATATAAATGTAATAATAATAATAAAATAAAGCAAAAAAGTGGTCTTCAGATTTGCCGCCCCTTGGAAAGTGCCGCATGTTTCGCAGGTGCCTTGCGCTGGCCCTGTTAGTAGTCGTAGCATATAAAAAAGCTTTTCACTGATTACAGGTTGATTTGATTTGATTTGATTTTCCCACGGAAGGCAAAACAGCCTTGGTCCAACCCGCCACTGCCCGCACCGAAAGTAAGTTTATTGTGCGGTATCGCTCCCTGTTTATCTAGTAAATCCAACCAATGCCCTTGAACAGTGCAAGGAGTCCCTTTACCAGTTCTTTATTAGACACAATTTCTTCGGGTCTGGTTGTCCCAAATATTCTGTGCCTTTTATTCTCCAATGCAATGCATTCAAAGATTAGATGTGATGCAGTTTCATCACCCTCATCACAGATCCTACATTTAGGGTCCTCTTCTGTTATTCACATTGTATGTAGGTGTTTTTTGAAATTCCCATGGCCTGTCAGCAATCCAGCCATGATTCTAATCTCTCTCCTATTCAGGTCCAGGATTGCAGAGCTTCTTTTAAAACATGGCTTTGGCATCATTACATTGCCGTGTTTTTGTTGATAGACTTTGGTCCAATATTCTACGTGCTGTCTTCTGAGCCAGTTACGTAGCTCCAATTTAATCATTGCCTTGGTGATTGTCAGGACAGGTTCCGGTCCAATAAATGGAGTCTCTGCCCCCATCCTGGCTAATCTGTCGGCATGTTCGTTGCCACTGATCCCCAAGTGGCGAGGGACCCACAATAGGTTTACTCTATTGCTTTCCCCTAGCTCCACCAGAACCCTGTGACATTCTGCAACAATTTTAGACCTTGTTGCAGGAGCTGCCAGTGATCTCAGGGCTGCCTGGCTGTCTGAATAGATATAGATGCTACGGTCTTTGTAGCACCTACGCAAATTCTCCTCCACACACGCCCTGATGACAGTGATTTCGGCCTGGAATACTGAGGCCAGTTTCCCTAGAGAGATGACGCCCTCAAGTCTTGGCTGCACCCCATATACCCCGGTCCCAACGCCTTGGTTCGATTTTGACCCGTCAGTGAACCAGACAATATATCCTGTATGGTGTCGAACTATTTTCTTTCACTGCTTCCTACTTCCAATTGTTATATTGAAAGTCTTGTTGAAACAGTATGGGGTTATAATATAGTCGGCTGGCATTTCCCCAACCTTTCCTATATTTACCTCACTCACTATTTTAGTGTGTGATTCTGGATATCCCAAAGAGTTCTAGTTTTTGCCAGTTTTGAGTCTGTATGTACCAGCCACTGCTTCCATCTTGACCCAAAGATGTAATGGGGGCATATCCAGCATGGTTTCCATCCCAGCAGTTGGTGTGCTGCTAATTCCGCCTGTTATGGCTAAGCAGACTAATCTCTGCACCTTACCAAGCTCCTTAGCAGCAACCTGCTGTTCTACCTTCTTCCACCACACGACCGCCCCATAGGTGATCCTGGGTCTAATCACCGTGGTGTATATCCAGTGCGTACTCTTGGGGCTCAGGCCCCAGTTTTTGCCACAAGCTCTCCTGGTACTTACCAGAGTACCTTTTGCTTTGGAGCAAATATTCCTAATGTGAGGGGTCCACGTCAGTTTCACATCTAAGGCAACCCCTAGATATTTCACTGCCCCCTTCACAGGTAGCGCTTCACTGAAATGGTTTGGATTCCAACTTGAATTTTGGATATGCTTCTTTGTGAATGGTACAACAACAGTCTTCTTAGGACTAACCCCCAGATCCTGTTTTCTGCACCAGTCTTGCACAATGTCCAACGCACCTTGTGCCATATTCTTGACTGTGTCAGCAAATTTGCCAAGTATTACTATGACAAGATCATCTGCGTATTCTTGGCAAAAGGCCACGGTTGAGTAGCCAGGTGGTCTAAAGTGTCTCGCTGCGGAGCGGGCGGTTGCTCCCTGTGGAGGTTCGAGTCCTTCCTGGGGCATGGGTGTGTGTGTTTGTCCTTAGGTTAGTTTACCTAGGTTTAAGTAGTATGTAAGCTATGGACTGATGACCACGCAGTTTGGTCCGATAGAATTACAAACATTTGAACATTTTCCTTGGCAAAAGTACTGCCTAGAGTTTAATTCTCTAATGAGATCATTCACCACTAGATTCCACAGTAAAGGGGAAAGAGCTCCTCCTTGCAGGCAAACCCTAGTGGTGTTGATTACCATTTTTTCATTCATCATGGTAGCCTCTACCTTTCTTCCACTGAGCATGGCCCTAGTCCACCAACATATAGTGGTCCCTAGGTCATGCACCTCTGCTGCCCTAACCATGAGATCGAAGGTCGTGTTGCTAAAAGCCCCCTCGATGTCCAGAAAGATACAGAGGGCTATTTCCTGAAAGTGTAGTGCTTTCTTCACCTTCCCAATGAGTTGGTGGAGACCTGTCTCACATGATTTACCTGGCTGATATGCATGTTGGTTTGAATGTAGAGGAGCCCTACTTAACCTCCTTTCTTTAACATGCACATTAACCAGCTTTTCCAATGTCTTAAGAATGAAGCAGGACAGGCTTATTGGTCTCATATTCTTGGCCTTGGTATGATCAATTCTCCCTGGTTTTGGAATGAAGACAACCTTCACTGCCCTCCAGGCATTGAGAATGATTCCTGCTGCTAGGCTAACCCTGATTAACCTGCATAGGAATCTAATAAGATTTTCTCCCGCTTGTTGCAGGAGAGCTGGAAAGATTCCATTGGGGCCAGGTGACTTGAACGGTTGAAATGTTCCCACCGCCCATCGGACCTTACTGAAATCGACACACTCCTTGGCGAAATCCCAGCCCTGTTTGCGAATTCCTGAGAACCGTTGTCTCTCAGGAATCGCATTCTGGTCTGAGTTATCCACCAGAGTATATTGAGGAAAGTGAATCTTGAGGAGCAGTTCCAGCATTTCATGTGCTGTCTTTGTATACTCCCCATCCTCCTTCCTCATTGTTCCTCCTGGATTAGTTGGTGCCCTAGTGAGGATTTTATGAAGTCTCGCTTGAGCAGCCGTGCCCTCCACTTCCTCATAGAATACCTTCCAGGATGCCTCTTTTACCCGTCTGATGGCAAGGATGTAATTGACAAGGGCCTCACGATACTTTGCCCATTGTCCTTTGCCCCTCGCAAGGTTAAACAGTATTCTTGCCTGTTTCCTTTGCATTTCCAGGTTATTATTCCACCAAGACACATTGCACTTCTTGGTGATTGAGCAGTTGTCCTGGTATGAGGTCACTATAGCAGAGGTTACGGCCTCTGCTACTTCCTCAAACTCTGCTGGCTTCCTTATCGAAGTTTTAATTTCCGATAGGCTGAAGTCAAGGTCTCTCCTATATGTCTCCCAGTCCGTTTTCCTGGAATTCCTATAGGCCGTGGTCTGTCTGGTTCCCATTTCAACCTTGAATTTAATATACATGTGATCTGATGAGGCTGGCTCCAGGACCACATGCCACTGTTTGACGTAACTGCCCATCATCATGGAACCAAAAGTTATGTCAATTACTTCTTCCCGTCTACTATTCCTGAATGTAGGTTAATCACCCCTATTCAGGATCTCCAAGTTGTTAGATAGGAGAAATTCAAGAAGGTGCTCACCTCTACTGTTGGTGTCCTTGCTGCCCCACGATAGATTGTGGGCATTGGCATCACATCCCATCAACAGTTCGTCACTTTGCCGATGGCAGGCTTCCGTCAGTCTCCTCACTTCCAAAGAAGGAGGAGAGCTGTCTTCGTAAGGAAGGTATGCTGAGGCCAAAACCATTTCCGTCGTGATACCTTCCTCACGTTTCTGCATCCTGATGGTCACCAGGTCCCTGGAACAACATTCCATCATTGGTATGAAAGGTATTCCATTTCTAACATAAATGCATGTTCTGGAATATTTTAGATTTCTAGCATAAATCAGCTTACCTCCAGTACCACTGAGGCCCAATACACCCCCTTTGTATAAATAGGGTTCTTGTATTAGGGCCACATCCACCTCCTGTCTCCGCAGGTGACGGCTCAGGGCAGCAGTCCCCATCTTGCTGCCATTATTGCCTTAAAGGTCTTTAATTACCCTGACGGCAACCTGCGAGAACCCTATAAACGGTTTCAGGCCTTGATCTCGCATTGCTTTCAGGGACTTCTCTCCGGCCTCCACCACCAGGATTCGTCCTTCCGGAACAACCTTTTGGTTAATTTCCCTCCAATCCTCTGTCGAGACTTTTGTGTTCTGGGCCGTTGTTTTCTCGAACAGAGTCTTTGGAGAGACATTCTTAAGGATATTTGGTACCCATATTGATACCTTTGCGGTCTTCAGGAGTTCAGCTGCTGTCTTGACCAGCAGCTTTGCATCCTCGCACAGGGATATCATGGGCAGATTGTCCTTAAGCCACTCTGCTGAGTGCTCCCCCCTTGCAGACAAAAATTAGGGCACCGCGATCTAGATAGACCCTCCAGAATTTGGATCCTGGACCAGCGTCCGCCCCAATCTCTTCAAAGAGGGCCATCTGCAAGAGCTCCTCCTGCTGCGATCTGATGCTCACCAGTGGGTATCCTTCTTGGACAACCGCCATTCTAAAGACCGAGACTGCAGTACTATAGGTCTGTTTCCCTATTTCCCGCCTCAGCCTTTTAGGATCACGCTTGACCAGGGAGGAGGGAGTGTTAGATCCTCCTTAGCCCTCTTGCCACCTGTCTTCGACGTCGAGGGGGTCTGTGTATCCCCTTCGACCTGAGGCAGTTTCTTTTTGGAGGTCTTGGTCTCAAGCCCTTTTGATTCCCTCCACTTATGCTTAGGAAGCCATTCTTTTCCTTCCTTTTGCTTCTGTTCCTTGAGAAGTTTCCTCCTCTGAGCCCCAGAGAAGGCCTTAATCCTAATCTGGTCCAACTTCTCTATTACAGTTCCCACTTCTTGCTCAGGTCTAGACCCTGATTCAGAAGTAGGAGTGCACGCCATCAGTCCTGATCCCGATGTCTGAGTATCTGAGGTCTCAGATTGCCCCTCATATTCTTTTAAAATACTTTCTTTCTCTGTGTTTATCTTAGTCCCACCACGATAACCCCGCGCAGTGCAAGGCTACTTACTCAGGGAGGTCGCCCGGTATCCCTGAGCCTCTGTTCGAGACACATCCATCCATGTGTCACACACCCCTCGGCATGGATCGCATCACACCTTGGGTTGGGAAAGGAATTGGTAAAGGATTGAGAGAGGATAAGGAAGACGGGACATTGTGGGACACTCTTAGTCTGATCCATCACCTGAGGCCTATCCGGCAGTAGGTTGTCTACCTTATGTATAGCCCTCAGCTTCCTACAGATGCGCAAGCTTCTCCACCCACACGGACAGTGCTTCGTCAAAGTGGTTCCCCCGGAGAGGGATTACAGCTTAATTAGTACATCACATGACTGCTTTCAAATGTGGCCCAGACTTCAGTGGGATATGATAAGCTTGTGATGGGACTAGTGTACCAAGTACTGGTTGGGTGGATTGGGCAGATCTTACACTGAGTTGTCTCACATGGGATGTGATTTCTTTGGTAGTAAGCTGTGGATGGAGATGGCATAAGGATGAACAAAGAATTTGTGGAGGTTGGTTGGGCAATGGTACACCACTTTAAGAGGGGCAGGAAGGATCTAGAGCAGGATATCTCTCATTTTAGTGCACAATGAAAGAAAATTAAACCATTAATTAAGAATGTAGTTTAGTTGTTCCAGTCCATGGTGGTAATGGGTAATGAGGGGGTCCTATTTTGTAGATGGTTACTGTGGATGGAGGGATGATTGGTTATGTGTAGGGAAATCTATTTGCAGACTAGGTTTGTGGGATAGTGCCACTCAGTGAAGGCTTTTTGTGGGAGCTTCAGCACATTAAGCAATGGAGTACTCATCACTGCAAATTCAATGTTGGTGGGTGGCCACGCTTTCTGAGGAATTTTTGATGTGGAAAGGATGGCAACTGTCAACAGAAGTGGATGGAAGTATGGATGGAGCCATCAGTGAGATAGAGGTTAATGTCAGGAATGTAGCATGTTGTATTTAGGAAGACCAGGAGAAGTAGATAAGAGAAAAGGAGTTGAGATTGTGGAAGTAAGAGAATCAGGTGTCCTGTCCCTGAGTCAAGCCGGGGTGATTTCATCAATGAATCTGAACCAGATCAGAGGTTGGGGGCTCGTTACGGGATAAGTTCACAGTGGCGGCTCTAGGCGTCGGCGACGTCGGCCACCACGACGGCCTCGCGCGTGTGGGGGCCTCGCAAAACATTGTCAAAATTTTAGTTTTTTTGGTTCGTTTTTATTATTATTTTATTTGATGTTTAACGGCGCTTTGCAACTGCTAGGTTATGTAGCGACGACCTACATCTAACTTACACCAGCTTAACCAATGGACGAACACAACATCCGTACCCAAGGGTGGGACTCGACCTCCGACGAGAGCGACCTGACGCACCGCGGTATGACGCCTTAGTGCGCTCGGCCATTCCCGGCCGGCAGCTATTTAATTGTCCGTATTTATTTCCGTATGAGTGCAGCAATGATGCAATTTTTTGTTAAATACTTACAAAACAATTTCTTCAGTACATTTTAGAAAACGATTTGGAACAAGTATATCTAAATGTTTATATAACAATCGGAATCACACTGATTTCCAGTCAGTACAGCTTCGGCCAAGAGAAGCTTCACAAAGTTAAAATTGATTAAGACCAACATGAAAAGCACAATGATCCAAGTAAAACTATCTGCCTTGTCAGTACTATCAACTGAAGCCAAAATAGCGACTAGTATTAAGATGTGATCTTAAAAAATTCAGTGAGACGAAAAGCTGGAAAGTTTCTCTAATTTGTGTTTGTTTATTGTAATTTTTGTCATTACAATAATACCCGTATATTATACTAATACAACTTTAGTATAATTATTATTGATGTATAATTCAGCTCATTTAACATTTTCTTCATTAATGAAAAAATGAAAGGGCCCTCGCAAAGACGAGTTCGCCGACGCCCAGTTTTCGTCTAGCGCCGCAACTGTAAGTTCACGTTGGACTTGCTCGGAAGGAGAGATTAGGGTGTGTATAGGACATTGAACAGTTACGAACAGTTGCAAACAAGTGCGCGGACGCGACGGACAATTTCAAGTGTGTGTGGCGGCTGGCAGCAGAGAGCGGGATAAATTCACACTGATCTTGCTCGGACAGAGAGTAGGGTGTGCTTAGGACAGTGATAGTGGACAAAACAGCATAATCTCGGACGATACGCGAACGCGTCGCGCGTTTAAAGACGGTTGGTGACTGGCAGAGTTCGGGCGCGGGCATCCGTAACCGGCGATCGACGGCGCATCGGCCCGGCAGCAGTAAGCGGCGGCGCGTGGGATCCAGGCACTCAAATTTCATCTTCTGCAACGGACGGCAGTGATCAGGGGGACTTCGCAAGTCGCCAACGGAGCGTCGGGGCCCAGCAGCTTCGATTCTGCAAAGGATAAGGGATGCAGTGAGGACATATTCCAGCCACAGCTTCTACAACAGACGGCAGCGAGCGTTGGGGACGTCGCAGCTCGTTTCAGCAACTTCTGGATTAAAAGATAAGTAAAGCAGCTGGCGCTATAAATTCTTGTGTGTTAATCAAGCTTTCTAGTGGCACAGAAAATGGAGCAGGTTTTTAAAAAGTCGCCAAGCGACGTAGATTCAGAGAGTAGCATACCAGAAAGTCCAGAGAGGGTAAATACTGGGGGAATGTCACATTTAGAATCAAAAATAGAAAATTCAAACTCACATTTAGAATCAAATTTAAGATCAGAAATAGCAACTGTAAAATCAGAAATAGCAACTGTAAAATCAGAAATAGAAACTGTAAAATCAGAATTGAAAGCAGACTTTAAGGCAGACATTGGGGCACTACAAAATTCAAAGTTTGCATTAAAGGCAGAAATAATCACAGACATTGACAAAAATATAGGAAGTTTAACAGAACGGTTTGAAAATAGGGAAAAGGAGATACATGCCAGAATTGGTGCTATTGAGACTGAGGTAGGAGGCAAGTTAGATGCTGTGAAACAAATATGTGATCACAGGAATGAGGGCACTATGCAAGCGTTGGCTGAAGTTGACAAGAGGATGGTGGCAGGTATTGAGGAAACAAAAACTTGGTTGTCAGGAAAATTAGAGAATACAGAATGTAACTTTAGGAAAAAGATAGAACAAGTAGTGACAGTAAACAATACTGATATTGAGAAGGTGCACACTAGAATAAATAATCTAGAATTGTGTACTGCATCAGGAAACACTAATTGGTCCATGGTGCAGACACCTAATGGCAAAAAGTTTTCAGGAGTGGGTAATTATCATCCAGTAGATTTTTTGGCTGCATGCAAGGACCAATTTGTGCCTGGTATGTCAGACCAGTGTAAAGTGAAGTTAGCAAAGGGAATGCTTGACTGTTCTGCTCAAACTTGGGCAAATCAGTGTGCTGATAAATTTGTTACTTTTGAGGCGTTTGAAAAGTTGTTTTAAATAAGTATTGGGGGGAGGCCAAGCAAGCTAAGATACAAAATGAATTCTTGAATGGGCCAAACTATGTGAAAGGGAGACAGAGCATGAAGGAATTTTGTCAGGAGGAACTTGAGAAACTAGTGCATTTAGATACACCTTTGAGTCTTTTAGCAGTAATTTCCACTTTGTGTAGGAGGTTATCTGCAGATTTGCATTGGCGGTTAATTCACCATCCCACAGATTCAGCTGAGAATTTCATTGAATTTGTAGAAAAGATAGACCAGGGTTTAAGTATGGAATGACAGCTCAGGGGGACACAGCATGTAAACCATAATGAAAACAGAGGCAGTAGAAATGGGGGTCACAACTAGGGAAACCACAATAGAGAGAGGAATTTAAATGAAAATTGGAGAGGTAACAATAACAGAGGAGACAACTGGGATAATAGAAGCCAGAGGGGAACATGGGAAAATGATAGGAGAAATCAAAGGCAGGAAAGTGGAAATAGGAAAGGGGATAACAGTAGGAGAGAAAATCAGAGACAGAATCATGGAAACTAAGATTTGTTCCAAATGAGGTCCGTTTTGGGACAAGGAACTATTATAATAACAGGACCAGAAGATGGGATAACAGGGGGTCTAATAACCATAATTACAGTAGGAATAGAGATGGGGAGAGAAGGGAGGAAAAACTATGTCACATGGACAGAGATGATGATAGGAAAGAGGAAGTAGGAGTTCACAAAGGCAAGGATAAATAAAATAGGGAAGAAAACATAAATAGAGTAAACAAGGAAAGGGAGAAAAGAGAGGAAAGTATGTGTCAGATGGATGCTGTAATAGGTAGTGAGGAAAATTTTGGGGATTGGTTTTTGCAACATGACAAGAGAAATGCAAACAGGAGGAGGAATGCTAGAAACAAGGACAATAAAGGAGAGTATGATGTGAGAAGTTTATTTGATAATAACATTAAAGAGGGTAAAAACGGTGTTGGGTTAGCCTTAGTTTTGCATAGGTCAGAGGCACAAGTGTTGACTGAATGTGAAAGTATGAAAAACATTGATGGTACTGGAGCCAGCATAGATGTTGTGGAATTTATGAATGAGAGTGAATGTTTTTATAAATTAAATGTAAATAAATGTGGTCCATTAGATACAATAAATGACACTGGACCTACTGTAAATGTTAATATAAATGTGAAGATCTCTGAGGAAGGCCAAGTTGACAGTGTAGATGCACAAACCAGAAATTTAATTGGGAAAATAAACTGGATTAGGAAGTGGGCACCAGATGATTGGCTATTGCACAAATATGATTACTTGGACAGACTAGGCAAACAATATAATAGGTACCAGACTTATTACAATGTGTTGAAAGAGTTTGTAAATGGGGACAATGAGTATGATCAATTAAGGGGATTAGGCATGTGTATCTTAGATCATGATGAGATAAGTGAGGTACATGAACTTATACAGGAGGGGTCAGGTGATAAGGAGAATAAGATACAATCCTCTGTCATTTATAATAATGAACAATATACATGCATGGATGAAGATGGGTTGAATGTAGGTTGGATTAATAAAGAAGTACATGAGTATGGGCAAGATGATTGGATCCAATTCCTCAAATATTTAAAAACAGTAGAGCCAGCGGCATGGGAAAAAGAAAATCATGCTTTTGCAAGAAAAATAGGGGCGTTAAATGCAGGGAACTCAGAATTTGAAGTAATCATTCAAGAGGAGCTGTTTATTCAAGATTTATTGGTGATGAAAGGTCTATGTTTAAATCTAGTGTTAGGAAGTGATTTTCTGTGCAAATATGAAGCTCAGTTGGAATATAAGGATAAAGTGCTAGAGTTAAGTCTGGAGTGTGCATGAAAAGGGTGAAATTAAAAAAGTTTGTAAATGATAAAGATTTAATGGCATGTTTACACAAGCAATTGCCATAAACCACTATAAATCATGAAGTATGAGATCCAAAGCAGTGTATATAGTAGTTTAAGAATTTGTGTATATTTATTCTGTGGTATGTATTTTTTTGTGATTTATGTATGTCTAGATTTAAGAGTTTTTGTGGAGTAACTTGAAAATTTGATAATTATTTTGACTTGGTTAACTCTCTATTTTTACCTTGCTTTATTTTTGTGTTTATGTATATGTGTTGGTGAAAGGTGCAATTGTTGCCAGGACTCATTCCTGAAACAGCAGGTGAGAGGGATAGTGTGTTTATTGTGTCATCATAATTTATGTATGAGTAGTGAAACTATTGAGTTAGGTAATTATATGAATGATAATTAAATTGTTTTTATTTTTGTTTATGTATACTAATCTGGAATCAGGACTAGACGACGTATATATATTGTTTTCAATTGATGCTCACAGGCTGCAGGAGTTGTAGTTACTGTGAAGTATAGACGTGCTAGGATTAACTTAGGATAGTATGGGCCAATTAAATCTCACACCAGCAAAAATAATTTTTGGTGCGAGGGGGTAGGATTTGTATTTATGCTTGTAGGTGTCATTTTGATAGAAGAGAAAATTCTCTATGATAACATTCGTTTGGTAGTATTATTTGAGCTTTAAGATATATTTTTGAGACAGGCAGGTTGTTGATGTTATATTTGATGGAGTAATACTCCAAGTAGGCCACATATTATCTTGTCTGTTTCATCTGAAGCTATGGCTGATGAGAGTGCAGGCTTCGTGGTTTGGGTTGATCTGATAATGACTAACACAAGCCACTTTGAGTTCTTAATTCTGTTGATCTGCATGTTACTGTACTGCACCAAGTCTGGATGGCAGAGGGGTGGGATACAAATCCAACCGAATCCTGGTGTCCAGACAAACTTTTGTCTATGTTGACTCATGCTCTTCCTGTTCCATGTAGGGTGCATATGACGTGTGTGAACAAGAACGCTTGATCCAGTGCCATGAATCTAAGCTGCAACAGCATGTTGGTTGAAATGACGGAGACGTAGGACCATACACCATGGGCAAGAGTTGCTGCAATGATGACTCTGGGGTTCTCAGTGTCAAAGTGGTGAGAGATTTCCTTTAAACAAGTGGAGTGTACACCGTCAAAAGTTTTTATAGTGATAATTCTAGTTTTTACATGTAGGACAAGGTTCACTAAAGACTAAAGTTTAATACTATTGTAAATTTGGTGCCAATTCTGTATATAAACAACAGGCACACTTAAATTTCATGGATGTAATTAGTTATAAGGATTCTTTTCTTAAAAATATGCACACACTATAAGTGGTCTTCATGGTACAAATATTGGGAAATTTTCTCACTGCCCTGTTTATTTTTATTTATTTATTTATTTGCATTAGTTGAGGTCATAATTGATATAGTGTTTGAGTCAATCCGATTCAATAATTTTGTAATTTTAAATTTTGCTCATTTGAATGTATTAATTTTGGTGCTACTTGCGCCATCCTGCACATGGTTTTGATGCCGCAAATGGGGGTATTGTGAGATTCCGCCCAATAGAAATACTGGTAATTAATAGCATTTGATAATTAAACAGTATGAAGTTCACTGCAAACATTGACTGTGCCAATGCACTAAATGTTACACAATTTTAATCTTATTAATTATGGTAGCAACGTAGGTACACAGTTGGGTGACAACATTTATAGTTAGGCCATAGGTAGAAATTCTCCACATTGAGATTTGCTGTGTGCTTGTAGCTGACGGAGGCCAGCGAGCAGGCCGACGTTGGTGGCTTGTTCCAGCTTAGGATTTTCCAGTTTTTGTTTCCGGTGAGGGGAGAGAGGGACAATGGTGAGTGCCAAGCACAGTGCAGTGCACAGCATGAAATAAAATATTCTAATACTACTGGCATTTGAAGTAATACGATGCAGTTAGGAACCTTTAAGGCCCTCATTACAAAATAGCCTGTTGATAAATAAACAATACATTAGCTGATATAGTCACATCTGGCGTAATATGTTTAATTGACAATGAAAAGTAATAAATTACCAATGAATACAAGACAGTTACACGACTAGCATGGCAATGTTTGTTTATAAAAATAACATATTAACTATTTCTCATTTTATTTTCAATTAAACTTGTGTATTTTATCTTGAAATATTCAGTTAAATCACTTATCTGTGATATAAGAAATTGCACGATTATGATAAATAGTACAAAGGATGTTTATACCAATATAAAAACGTAAGAAGATATTTGTTTAATGTGTAGTGTAACTATTTTGATTTTAAGTAAAGTTTTAGAAATGTATTGGCTGAGCGCTGTACGTTGGAGGTCGGTTAGAACAACTCACATGGGGAAGTTGATGACGTAGGGAAAAAAAACCGGCAGTTGGACTTTTGGAGTGCTCGCGCGAGGGCAGGAAGTGAGGAGACGGGAGCATGTGGGGTACGTGGCGGTGCGGCGTCGCTCTGCAGCAGTCGGCATGTGTATCTCCAGACTTTAGATTTTTGGTGTGGCAATTGCCAAGTGTGGTTGCTCGTCGTAGGCTGCACCAAGTTGTATCGAGTGCTACTGTGTGTTGTGAATATTTAGCCGGTGGAACAAGGTGTGCATCGCACTAAAAGTGACTGTGTTTTGTTAATGTACACGTGTCGTCGCATAGGCATGAACATAAACGGTGTTTGAGACAGGCACATGGTGTGAAAACAATTTGCGACAAATATTCATTTTGTCTGGAGGCTCACGAGCTATAATTTTTTTTTAAATGTGTCAACGTACAGACGTATCAGCCACAGGGTTCTAAGATTGTGAAATAAACAACATAAAGTGAACTTTTACGTGTTTTCAAAAATAGTAGTTAGTACACTCTTTTCTCTCATGAACTTGACCTTATTATGAATTTTTTTGTTAATCATATGCAGGGAAGGAAAGCTGCAAACGTGTGATATCATCCCCTAGAAATCGAGTCAAACAGTAGCAATCACAGTTACAGTGTTTTTGCATGTTTAGGAATTTGGTTCGCAGTTGGTGGTTGTAAGTTTTAAAAATTAAACTTTCCCTATTGTATACTCTCACCCCGACCTTCACTCTCGCAACACCAAACCGTGGACAAATCAAGGTAAACCACCATGTGGTGCAACATGTAGCTGAGCCTATCATGCTTCATTTCAATGGATGCTTCACAATACAGGCCATATGAACCCACCCGCCTTCCCCCCCTAAAGCTGCATACATTACGCTTGTCCGTCCTTTTTTGGAACATTCGAGATGAATACTTTCAAGAACGGCCAAGAAAAACGTTAAGACACATAACCTTTGCGGGATCCCGCTGGAGTAAGCATGCAAGCAGTGTCATTATAAGATCAATTTACGAAACTTGCATATGACGCGCGATATTCAAGCAACTACAGATGTGATTCATTGAAGTAATGATAAATACCTCGTAAAGCTAGATTTGCTGTGTGTTTTCCTACAATGTAAATGAATAAGTTATTCGTTTAATTTTATACTGAGTATGGTCATTTTCAGGTACTACTAAGTTGTCTTGCCCTCAGTATTACTAAATACAGTTTCAATATTTTGTCGCAATTTCAAACGCATTAAAATATTATTGAGATGAATATTTGTAAACTTTACTACGTTTCGGCAAAAGTAGCGGATTTTAAGGCTGCAACAATAGTACATCTACATTACCAAACTCACGTCACTGATACCGTTGCAATAAAAAAAATAAAACAGTACTGCTGGGAAAATAAACAGCTTATTTTGAAATTGTGGTGCAGTTCTATACCCCAATGTGTTTTTAAATGAATGCTATGAAGATACTGGTGAAATGGTTTTATTTGAGTACATTCTCCGGCCGCAGTGGCCTAGCGGTCTGCGGCGTGCCAGTCACGGTCTGCAGGGCCGCTGCGTTCGGGGTTCGATTCCCCCCTCGGGCATGGATGTTTGTGCCGTCTTTAGTATAAGCTAGTGCATAAGTAGTTTGTAAGTTTAGAGATTGCTGCCCCGTAGTTAAATCCCATCATCAGCTCTACAAACATTTGAATTTGAATACATTCAGTTGTCTGAGAAATAATGAAAAGCACTGAGAGTTCCTTGGGTGCCATCGTTTAAATCGTGTCTCTACACACAGTGAAGTGTTGTGTCATTTGACGACGAACGAGTTTCAGTTTGCCAAAGAAATTCATAAGATGTGTATCTCACGGGATTCCAATACGGTAAACGTTTTCGTATTTCTAAGACTGAGACAGAGGAATGAGCATTTTCGCCTGTTCTAAAAAGCACTTTTCACCATTAAAAATATTCTAGGGTATCGGATTCCAAAGAAGTTTCAATTGAAGTAGACGTTTATGTTTCCTACCAGACTTATACACCGCTTTTTTTCGCCCCCTTCAAACATATTTATTACATCTTGTCCCTGACGACGTAAGTTCCCCTGTTGTGATGTTAGAATGTGTTAATTTTGCCAAAACAGCAGGGTTTTCAAATATTCCTCTCACTAACATTTGAATGTGAACAGCAAATAGCAACAGAATATTGACACTATTTAATAATACTGAGGGCAGTGGCGGCTGGTGCTTCAGATGAGCGGGGGTTCACTTGTCCGGACACTTGCCACGCCGGACACTTGCCACGCTGGACATTTGCCACACTTTTACCTGCTCCGGCTCCCCTGTCTCCCCCCTCCCCCCATACCACCCAGTCCCGGAATACCGTGGATGACGTCGAGACATCTGCACACTTGCCGCTTTCGAATTTCGTAGTGTAACCATCAGTATGGAAATCATTACAACGACCAAGAGTTGGCCTTTTGCCCATTACAAGGGTTACGTGTATAACAAAATGTTCAAACTTTTGTAAACCTATGGGACTCAACTACGTGGCTATCAGTCCGTAGCTTACAAACTACTTAAACTAAGGTAAACTAACCTAAGTACAACACAAACATCCATACCCGAAGGGGGATTCGAAGCCCCGACGGCGAACAGCCCCCGCGCACCGCAACTCGGCGCTCCAGTACGCGCGGCTAATCCGTCGCGGCGGTTACGTATATAATAAACAGAGGGAATCGAAGGATGATGTCGTTACGTGGATGTAGGTACGTCGAAAATATGATCATTCAAGTGTATTAGGCCTCAGTATCCCTAAATAGCTTAATGATCAAACGAGATGGTCCCAGTTCGGTACACTAGCGTTAAATCAATAAGCAGTGAAATTTGACTTAACGAAGCAAAAACGTTAAACATCACTCAAATGATCCTCCTGCAACCAGAATTTACAGTTACATCTACCAATTTTCAATTTGCAGTTTCCTATTTAGGTAAGAGCGCCTATAGTTTACATGTTAAGAGAATTTTTTCAACCTTCAAATATTATGGCCATACTATTAAATAATTATCAGTTCAAAAATTACTTCCTGCAACTTCAGAGCCGTAAATGGCACCTAAAATTTATGTTTTGTTAAACTGAGAAGGTACGCTTTAGTTTAAAAAAAATCTAAATCTGTGAACTGCACCTAAAGCAGACACCCTAAAACAAACCAGCCCCTAAGATTCACAATTTCGGCAGTCATAGTGTAGAAATTAGTGTTAAAATAATTCCCATATCTCCAGAATTAGACAAGGATAGAAATAACTTTACAGTAGATGTAGATCTCATTAATTACACTTAGATATAGTCCTTGGAAATAAAATATCTTACCACACTGTTGATTATCTCTAAACAGGCCAGTAAAAGCTATTGAAACCAGGCAAGAGGCTTCTTGATGTTTTTGCTGTTGTCTTCAGTCCACAGACTGGTTTGATGGAGCTCTCCACGCTACCCTGTCCTATGCAAGTCTCTTCATCTGAGAGTACGTTAGGCAATCTACAACCTGTTGAATCTGCTTACTATATTCGTCCCTCTGTCTCCCTCTACGATTTTTACCCCTCACGCTTCCTTCTAATGCTAAGTTGAAAATTACTTGGTGTCTCAGAATGTATCCAACCAATCTATCCCTTCTCTTAGTCAGGATATGCCAGAAACATCTTTTCTCACCGATTCGGTTAAGCACCTCCTCATTTGTTACGCGATCTACCCATCTAATTTTCATCATTCGTGTGTAGCACCACATTTCAAAAGCTTCTCTCATCTTTTTATCTGAACGCCTTGTCGTCCACGTTTCACTCCCATACAGTGCTACACTCCAGACAAATGCTTTCAGAAAGGACTTCCTAACATTTAAATTAATATTGTAGAAAGATATAAAAAAGCCAAGATCGCTGATCATCAATTTTTTATTTAAGACGACCGGTTTCGCTGAACTATGTCAGCATCACCTGGTCTAATAAAATCATTTTACAAGGCCATAATCTTGTAATGTTAATTAGTTGTTATATAACATAATTTACAGTGCATAGGTGCACTATGTCATTATAATAAAACATAATTATCACAGTAAATGACAATAGCTTTGCTATGAGGCACGCAAGGAGCTTACTATTCAAAAATAATTGTTACAAAAGAATATCATAAGCAAATGTATTAGACGTACTTTTCTTATACCTTACAACCTTTTTAAAACACATTCCATCATTTCGTCTGTCACTGACAGTTCAGACATCTGTGCAACATCACTTATTTGATAGGGTGGTTCACTTTGCAGCACCTTGAAATATCTACTTCTATGTTATGAGTTTTTCGCGATTATCTCAATTTCGCTTATCATGCAAGCGGCTATTTGCATCTGGGCTACTCATTTATAAAAACACTATAACACCATAAAATTCACTCGAAATAAGATTAGAAACAGTAATTAGATGCCGCGGTGGTGTAGCCGAGCGGTCTAAGACGCCTCGCTGCAGAGTGTGCGGTTGCTCGCCGTCGGAGATTCCAGCCCCCCCTGGGGCATGGGTATATGTGTTGTCCTTAGGGTAGTTGAACTTACTTTAAGTAGTTTGTAACCCTAGGGACTAATAACCGAAGTAGTTAAGTCCCACAGATTTACAAATATTTCATTTCAAGTAATTCGATGACAAATACAGGGTGTCCAGAAAAAGACTACCTGGTTTCAAAATTAAATATCTCGAAAACAAAGATCGATAGAAGAATGCAGTAAACGGTATGTTTATTGTGAAAGCTGTAAGACGTTTATACAGCAGTTTGAAATAATAGTTATAAAAGCTGCTAACAGATGGCGCTGTAATGGCGATCAGCTATCAGTTCCACTATTGAAACGGCAACAAGGCTAAGTTCTCAAGTACGATTTAATGTTCCAAAAGGACCCGATGCGATAACCATTCGTACGCTCTTCGCAAAATTTCAACGAACAAACAGCTTAACTGATGATCTAGTGTGGCATGTTGGCCGCAAGCAAACCGCAGTTACGCCCGAAATGAGAAGAGAGAAAAAGAAAGAGGGTTCGTATCCACCAACACCTCCGACAGCACCAGCTCCTTCCTTCTTCTCAATGTGGCTTCCGACCATCCTTCTCTACCGACGACCAGCTCCTTCGCCTCATCCACCTCTTATCCGTCCAGCTCAATTCCCGTCGCTCCGTCATATTTGTGTCCCTAGATATAGAAAAAGCCTACGACCGTGTCTGGAATTCCGCCCTCCTTTTCAAACTCCAACTCTATGCCCTTCCTATTAACTATGTCCGCCTCATTGCCTCCTTTCTCACCAATCGCCCGTCCTATGTCACTGTCTGCAATTCCAACTCCCGTTTGTTTTACCCCTCTGCCGGGGTGCCCCAAGGATCTGTCCTCTCCCCTCTCCTGCACCTTATCTACTCCGCCGACATGCCCCAACCTCAGCCTCCCGTCCATCTCCTACAGTATGCTGATGACACCGCCATCCTAGCCCTTGCCCCCTCCCTTGCCCGCTCCCAGGTTTTGCTCCAGTCTCACCTCACCGCGTTCGCCGCATGGTGCAACCGGTGGCTCCTCTCCGTCAACCCTGACAAATCCCAGGCGATCATTATAGGTCGTACCACCCGCACCTTCCGCATCCCCGATCTCTACATCACCCTCCACGACCGTCCCATCCGCCACACTAACACCATTAAGTATCTGGGCCTCACCCTCGACCGACACCTTACCTGGACCCCCCATCTGAAATCCATCCGTGAAAAAGCCATGTCCCGCCTCAACCTCCTTAAACTCCTCACCGGCCGGACGTGGGGATTACGCCCTTCCACCATCCTCCACACATACAAGTCCATCATGCGCCCCATCCTCTGTTCCTTCCACCCTGCCTGGGTATCTGCTCCTCCCACCTTTTATCACACCCTCCAAGTCCTTGAACGCCACGCCCTTCGCCTCGCCTACCGTATCTGCCTTCCTTCCCCCACGCGGATCCTCTACGACCTCATCCCCTTCCCTCACCTCCTTCAACACCTTGAACACCTCCGCCTCCTGTATGTCACCCGAAAACTCGATTCCCGCAACCCGCTAGTTTACCCTATCCTCACCGCCCCTGGGTCTCTGCCACGCCTCCACCACTGCATTCCTCCCTCTCTCCACCTGCACACCCTACATATACTCTCCCAAGGCAACTTCCGCTCCCTTCCCCTACCGGATGACGCCCTTCGCCCCGAAATATACCCCTCCTATCAGCTTTGATCCCTTCCCCGTAGACTTAGCGGCCCCCTCTCCCCATCCCCTCCTTCTCCCCCTCCCCGCTTGGATTTCCCCCTCCTCTCCCCACCTGGAGTCTCAATCGCGCCTGTCTTTCCTTCTCCCCACCTTCTCCCCCCCCTCTCTCTCTTTTCGACCCTCCCCCGCGCTTCCTCGCTTCCTCCCTCTCCTTGCCCCGCGGGGGCTGCAGCGTCGCCTTTTAACAACAGTGTATTCTCGTGTCAAGTGCATCGTCATCGCCGTGTGTTCACCTCCAGTGCGTCGCAACTCATGTCGTCACCACCTATATCATCGTGTGCCTTCATGTGTCCAGTGTTGTATCTCCATGTGATTTTATCGCCACCGTGGCACAGACTGTTTTTAATCTGCTTATGTGTGTCAGTCTCTCTTGTTCATGTGTCTTAAGTCTGCAGTATTGTCTCCGATGTCCAGTTTGTAAGTCTTCCATTTTTCCTCCGTACCATGTTTTTATACTCATTGTTTTTAACTTCATGTCATTGTTCCTTTTATCTCGCTTGTCATATGTCTATTCTCTCGGCTGAAGAGCAGCGCTGATGCTGCTGCAAGCCCGCCGACGAAAGTCGGAGTGAAATTAACAATAAAGGAAAAAAAAGAGGGTTCAACGCCATCTGTAATTAAAAATAAATAAATAAATAAAAATAAGAGCAAAATTCTCAACGAACAACCTATAACGAACATGAACAAACGACCGCAAAGCATTTATTAGGTAGTCGTTTCCATTCGTCTACCGCGTTCTCCAGGTTCATTTTAGACTGGAATTTTTTTAACAATGATGCAAACAATGTGTCTGGATGAGCGCTCTTCAGACAGTTGCATAAACGACGAACCTATCAGTTTGGTCAGCGTTTTAATCAAATTTTTAGAATATTTTCCATTATTAATGCCTTCTCCAAGCAAAATTTAATATTTAAACGGAAAATAATAAACTGAAAAAAAATAAAAATAAAAATAAAAATTGGCAATTCAAAAATTTCCTACATTCGCTGGATTTAGACTTTTACATCCCTCAGTTCCTTTCAGGTTGGAAAGTCCCTATGCTGGGACTTCAACGTCCCAATGCTGGTGCACAAATTATTGTGATTTTTGACCAAAGACAAAGAAATTCAGATGTTGTTTTACACCATGATGACTAACTGATAGGATTACAGTAAGTAAAATTTTCATATTTCTAAGGTGGATTTCCGCCATTAAAAAGTTGCATGACAACGATCGCCGCCCACACACAGTTCTTGGAAAAAAAGAAGGAACGGGAGCGCAACTTTAACATTGTCCATTCTCTCAAAAAGTATGTTTCTCTCGCCGGCCGCGGTGGCCGAGGGGACTGAGGCGCTCCAGTTACGGTCCGCACGGCCACTACGGTCGGGGGTTAGAATCCCCCCTCGGGCATGGATATTTGTGCCGTCCTTAGTTGTAAGTAGTTCATAAGTTTAGGGACTGATGACCCCGTAGTTAAGTCCCATAGACTCTACAAACATTTGAACATTTTAGTATGTTTCTCAAACGTGGGGGTGTCAACTTCTCACGAGTTTATATTGTATGCTCCTTATTCATGCAGTTATCTCAAACTATCATCTGCACAAAAATTGCTATTAGGGTCTGCTGTAAAACTCTTTGAGGACTGTTTGGAATTGTGATCCAAATTTCTTCGAAAAATGGCAAATGTTTTTTTTTACCTGGTATAATTTTTCCCGAGTACTGTTATTTTCTTCGCGAAATTCTACAGAAGTAAACTTCTAGAAATATTGCATATCTAATAATCAGAAGTCAATTCACATTTGCCGAAAACAACCTACCTTAGCTGTCCCTCTTAATTCGCAAAACAGCTGAAGTTGGTATTTGCCACAAACTGCGAATTTACTTCTGGCGATTTAATATATAGCTTCGGACCATCACCAATATATATTCCTTTGGAACACATGTGTCGTAGTAAATATCTACTGCACAAAGTACATCTATCTGGAACTCTGAAAAAGTCAGTTATTCGATCAAGGGGCGCCAACTGCACAGTACTGTTACAATGGACATCCTATTATTGCCACTATCGCTTTGGAAGCCATTCATAAATGTGATCCAATTTTGTTTTCGCAAATTGCCAAAACACATATTTTCAAAAACTGCGAATATTGATTTTCTCTTCAAAATTCCGAAGAACTATTCAAAATTTCAAATATTGTATAGCAAAATTGTGGAACTATAACAAATCTCTCAATCTCTGCGATATAACCTTGCATTTTTCGACAGTTGGATAGCAATTTCAGGGGAAACAATAGGACACGTAAGAGCGAGGAGATTAGGATAGAACTTAAGCTCGCTTACATTGACATATTAGTTGTACTTGTTTTTATTATGAGCATACAAAGACCACACAGTTTCTTCCACAAAAATTACGAGGTTAACGCTTAAATAATTTGCATTGCGCATATATTCACATTCCGACAGCGCTTTTTTTTTTTTTTCCTTTATTGTTGTTTTAAAGCCAGCCGTAGAAACAGCTGGCAGGCTGGCAGCAGCTGCGGTGGCTGCTCTTCAGCCATGTGATACACAAGCATGACAAAGAAGAGATAAAATATAAAAAGATGGACAAAATTGGGGAAATAAAAAACTTGACAGACAGATTTTTCGACAGAGTAAAACGGACATGTATAAACGGGACAAAACATATGGCAGAGAACAAAAAAGAGACGAGTTGTGATAAAACACACACACAGTCAGTAAAAACAACCGGCCACGGTGACAAGTTTAAAAGTACATTGCGGAGACACGAAGTTCACACACGGAGACAGCTGACGGCGTAAAGAATAAAACATGGGGACGGCGATTATGGAGGCACTGAGTAAAACACACGACACTGGAGACACTTGCACTGAACACATAGATAAAAAGTCGAGACGCCCCCGCAGGGAGTGGGGAGGGGATGGAGGGGGGGAGGTGGGGCAGGGACGGGGGAAGTGCGGGGGAGGGGGAGAAGGGGAGGGAAGAGAGCGTAAGGAGGGAAGGAGTGACGAGACTCTGGGCATGGGAGAGGGTAGCCAAGCGGGCGGGAAGGAAAAGGGACGGGAGAGAGGGGAGGGGCGCTGATGCTACGGGGAAGGGATCAGAGTTGGTAGGAGGGGTAGATATCGGGCCGAAGTTCGGTATCCGGTAGAGGAAGGGTGCGGAAATTGCCTTGGGAGAGGATACGGAGCGTATGGAGGTGAAGGCCGGGAGGGACGGTTTGGCGGAGGCGTGGCAGAGGCCCGTGATTCGTAAGAATAGGGTAGACCAGAGGGTTTTGGGACTCTATTTTGCGGGATGCGTAAAGGAGCCGGAGATGTTCGAGGTGTTGTAGGAGAGGAGGGAAGGGGATGAGGTCATAGAGGATCCGCGTGGGGGAAGGGAGTCTGATACGGTATGCGAGGCAGAGGGCGTGGCGTTCTAGAATCTGGAGGGACTTGTAGAAAGTAGGAGGGGCTGATATCCAGGCGGGGTGGAAGGAACAAAGGACGGGGCGCATGATTGATTTGTAGGTGTGAAGGACAGTGGAAGGGTGGAGGCCCCACGTCCGGCCAGTGAGGAGTTTTAGGAGGTTTAGGCGGGACAGAGCTTTCTCACGGAGGGATTTGAGGTATGGAGTCCAGGACAGTTGGCGGTCAAGGGTAAGGCCAAGGTACTTGAGGGTGGGGGTGTGGCGGATGGGTCGGTTGTGAAGGGTAAGATAGAAATCGTGGAGGCGGAAGGTGCGGGTAGTACGACCTATGACTATTGCCTGGGATTTGTCGGGATTGACGGAGAGGAGCCACCGGTTACACCAGGAGGCGAACTCGGTGAGGTGGGACTGGAGCAAAACCTGGGAACGGGCAAGGGAGGGGGCGAGGGCCAGGAAGGCGGTGTCGTCAGCATATTGGAGGAGATAGACGGGAGGTTGGGGTTGAGGCATGTCGGCAGAGTAGAGGAGATAGAGGAGGGGAGAGAGGACTGAGCCTTGGGGCACCCCGGCGGAGGGGTAGAAAATACGGGAGTTGGAGTTGCAGACAGTGACGTAGGAGGGGCGGCGGGTAAGGAAGGAAGCGATGAGGCGGACGTAATTAATGGGAAGGGCGTAGAGCTGGATCTTGAAGAGGAGACCGGAATGCCATACTCGGTCGTAGGCTTTTTGGATGTCGAGGGATACAAAAATTGCGGAGCGACGGGAGTTGAGTTGGACGGAGAGGAGATGAGTCAGGCGAAGGAGCTGGTCGTCGGCGGAGAAGGAGGGTCGGAAGCCACATTGGGAGGAGGGGAGAAACTGTTGGCGGTGGAGGTGCTGGTGGATTCGACGAGAAAGGATGGTTTCCAGGACCTTGCTGAACACGGAGGTAAGACTGATGGGACGGTAGGATGAGGTCTGGGACGGGGGCTTGTCAGGCTTGAGGAACATGAGAATACGGGAGATTTTCCACAGGTCGGGGTAGAAGCCAGTGTAAAGGATGACGTTGTAGAGTTTGGCAAGGACTTCATGAAATGAGAGGGAGCATGCGCGAAGGTGGCGGTAGGTTAGCCGGTCGTGACCGGGGGCGGTGTTTCGTTTCGTGCGAAGAGTGTCTATTATGTCACGGGCAGTAATGGGAGTGTTCAATTCTGAGGGAGGAATGCGGTCCAAGTACTGGAAGCCAGGGGCGAGCGGAGGAGAGGAGGTGTCGGTGCGCTCATGGACATCCGGGAAGAGAGAGTAGTCAAAGAGGGGATCATCAGGAATGGAAAATACATCAGAAAGGTAGGAGGCAAAATGTTCTGCCTTACTGGCGTTGTCAGGGAAAGGACGATCATCATGGAGAAGTGGGTAGTGGGGGGAGGAGTGACTGCCAGTAAGGCGGCGGAAGGCACGCCAGTACTTGGCGGAGTAGACCGGGAGGAGCGAGTTAAGGCGGGTGCATGTCTGACGCCAGTCCCGGCGTTTCTTCGCGGTCAAAAGGTTTCTTATGTGTCGTTGGAGTTGCCGGTGGCGTTGGAGAGTATCCCGGTCACGGGTCCGGAGAAAGGAGCGGTACAGACGGCGGGATTCGCGGAGGAGAAGGACGGCCTGTGGAGGAAGGGTAGGGCGGTGAGGATAGATCGCCCGGGTAGGGATGTGGGCATGGACCGCGTCAGCAACGGTCTGCTGGAGAAAGGAGGAGGCATGGTCAATATCGGCGGGAGTATGGAGGGGTAGTGGGTGGCTTTCGACCGAGGTGTCAATGGAGCGACGGTAGGCATCCCAGTCGGCACGGGAATAATCATGGACGAGTTTGGGAGGGGGCATGGGACGAGGAGCGCGGGCAGGGCGGGGGCGGTGGTCAAAGGTAAGTAGGACAGGGGCGTGGTCACTGCCTATTAGGTCGAGGACGTCCGCCGTGATGCGCCCAAGGAGGTTGGGAGACACCAGTACTGCATCGGGTGTGGTGTTGCTTTCGGGGCGGGTTGGGCGGGGAAGGGGAAGGACGTCACCCCGGAGTGAGGTGGTGACGAACTGACGCCACCGCCGGAGTTCAGCGGGGTGACGGGAATGAAGGTTGAGGTCAGCGGCAATGACATAGGTCGGGAAGGTGCGGTCGACATGGGAGAGGAAATCGTACGGGAGAGGAGAGGTGGAGCGAATGTAAATGGTGGCGAGAGTGACAGTGAGGGAGGGAAGAAAGAGGCTGAGGATCAAGTGTTCAGTGGGGTCATTGAGGAGAGGGTGTAGCCGGACGGGGTGGTGACGGAGATGGCCGATCGCCACTCCGCCTCGGGCCAGGGGTGGGGGTCCGTCGGTGCGGTGGAGAAAGTAAGGATTGGTGTTGACTGGTCGGCGGGGTTGCAGGAAGGTCTCGTTGAGTAGGAAGGCATCCACGCGGTGTTGGGAGAGAGTGTGGAGGAAGAGGTTCTTATTGGCTGGGAGGGAGCGGATGTTGTGGTAGAGGAGGGTATAGGATGGGCCTGCCATGATGGGATAGAGGGAGGGTTGGGGAGGGTAGAGGAGGGGTGGGGAAAGGAAGGGGACCGGAGGGACTTAAACTTGGGTCTCGAGGCGGGAAAAGGCGAAGTGGGAGTGGGCACGGGAGAAGGTGGCAAAGGTGTCCAGATTGAACACGGACCTGGCGGCCAGTGCAATCTGTTGGAGGGTGTGGGGACGCTGGAAGGGGTGGATGTTGGCGAGGACGGTGGTGACGAACCGGATAACGTCTTCGGCGGTGGGGGGAGGGACCAAGGATTGATTGGGGTGCATGGGAGGATCTATGGGTCGGATGGGGACGGTGAGTTCGGGTTTGGAGGGAGCAGGTGGAGGGACGGATTTGCACTTGTAGGAGTAGGTAGGGTGAGGGCCGCCACAGGTGTTGCAGGTGGGAGGAGAGGTGAGGTTGGGACAGTGTTTATGGAGGTGGGAGTCTTTGCAGTGGGGACAGGTGGGAGGGTTTTTGCAGTTCTGCGTCAGGTGATCATTATAAACGAGGCACCTGGCGCAGCGGTAGGCTTGCGGGGGGGATCGGGAGGGTTCTACCGTGTGGCGGCGATCGTAGATCAGCGCACCCTCGAGGAAGAGGTGGTCAAGGGAAGATGCGGATTCAGTAAATATCCGCATCAAACGGGTGGGGCCAGGGTCATTGTTGATCCGCTTGGCGGAACGGATGGAGATGTCGGGGTGAGAGTTGAGTTGCTCCAACACCTCTTCCTCCGTAATCAAAGGACTAAGCCTTGTGATCACGGCGGTGAGGGTCGGAGGGCGGCGGGGGGGAGGTGGTTGGCGGGCAGAGGAGGCTGTATAGTAGGGGGTGAGGGAGGCATGAGGGCCGAAAAGGACCTTGGGGATGCGAGCGAGGATGTCTGTGTGGAGGGTGGGGCTGGGGGACTTCAGGAGGACAGAGTCTCGGCGGGGAATAATTTGGGAGATGGGGGCGGAGGGGAAATACTTCCGAATTTGGAGGGAGAGGTTTTTATGTTCAAGGAATCGGGGATCAGGATGGGACAGTACATATGTGAACATGTCGGGTTGGGGGCGTGGGAGAATGGGGGCGGTGTCCATAGAGTCCGTAAGAGGGGGAGGAGAAGGGGGCGGGGGAGGGGGGGGAGCTTTCTTCGATTTGGTGGAGGCGGGGGAAGGGTCCGCACTTCCCCGTTTCTGGGTGCGCTTGGGGATGGCGCCAGTAGAGGCAGGTAGAGATGCTGGAGCAGAGGCGGTGACGGAGGCATAGGTAGGAGGGGCTGGGAGGGAAACACGATCAAGTGGGATTTCGATGGGAGGCGGATGGTGGGGTAGAAGGTGAGAAGGGGGCGGGGGCGACAGCGGCGTATCTGCCACCGTGGCTCGGCGGTGCGTCACATGGGCGGAATTGACCGGTGCAGTGTAGGGGGTAGTGAGGGGGAGGTAGAGCGGAGGGGGAGGGGGGACCTCATGGGATGGTGAAGCGGAGAGGATGACATGGAGCGGGAGAGTAGTTTGGGGAAGGCTGGAGGGGCTCCAGGTGATTGTTGTGGAGGCGAGGGAGGGGGTGGTAGTAAGAATGATGGGTGCAGTATGGACAGGGGGCAGGGTTATTGTGGGAACTGCGGAGAGGGAGGAGGAAGTTGACGGGGTGGACGATGAGGTCGCCATGGGCAGCTCTTACGACGGGGCGCAGTCCAGGGCGACGAGCGGAGACCGGCAGGGCGGCAGCGATGACGGCGGCGACGGCGGCGACGGCGGCGGCAGCGTGGACGTTGGTGCTGCTACGAAGACGGCGGCGGCGGCGGCGGCGGCGGCGGCGGCGGCGGCGGCGGCGGCGGGCCAGGGGCTGGGCCTGGGGGGCGGCGGCAGCGGCGGCGGCGGCGGCGGAGGAGCAGTACCAGGTGCGGGGCCTGGGCGGCGGCGGCGGCGGCGGCGGCGGCGGCGGCGGACCAGGTGTGGGGCCTGGGCGGCGGCGGCGGCGGCGGCGGCGGCGGCGGCGGCGGACCAGGTGCGGGGCCTGGGCGGCGGCGGCGGCGGCGGCGGAGGACCAGGTGCGGGGCCTGGGCGGCGGCGGCGGCGGCGGACCAGGTGCGGGGCCTGGGCGGCGGCGGCGGCGGCGGCGGCGGCGGCGGCGGCGGCGGCGGCGCAAAGCAGGAACGGAAGGAAGTAGCGTGAACAGGAAACCAACTGAAGTAGCCGAGATCAGCCCGGCAATAGCTACAGTCAGTGGGATTCGATGTCCGACAGCGCTCCCGCGAGATTTACTTATAAGACGTAAGAGTACTGCTTTCAATGAGCGTGAAAATCCTGCTCTGTAATTTCTTGTCCATATATTTTTTTTAAGACCAAGAATATCTTGATACTCCTATTCGGCTTTATGTTTAACTCACGGCAGACGTGTATTTATGTAATAATCCGGAACTATCTCTCAAACTGACGAAGAAATTGTCAAGGGCACCCGTATACAGAGTTTCTTAACTACTCCGTGAGATGGCAGCACGTCCACCACACCACTGGAGCAATGCAATGTCCCCACCATAGACCACACCGTCTCACCAACAAACCAAGCGACCAATAAGAAGACGCTGTGTTTCACGCGCGGGTATCTGAATTCACATGTGATGTGTATTGCAGTAGTAGGTTTTTTCTATTCTGTGTTCGCTTGTGCAGCCAATTTTTGTTGGCCATTTAAAGCGACAATTGTAGGCCTACTTGTTTAGGGGAAGTTGCGTTTTAACATATGCTATGATTACGATGTCCAGCTTTTGTTTCTTTCTTATTGCTGTTTTATTCAATAACATGAGAATTACCAAGCGCATTGCATTCGGATGCGCAAACCGAGAATTCTGTCCGCAACATTTTCGCCGAGTTCAGTGATACTTCGACGGCGCGCTGAAGGCACTATAACACAGGGCGTATTTCGAGGATTATTAATTCGTTTCAACATGCTGATAACCTTCACGAGTTTAGTAAAACTATGCATATATAATTAAATACATTGAAAGAAGTTACAAAGAGATCATGAGTTATTAATATTATTATTATTTCGTTGTCGTTGCTGAAATTTCACGTTATTTGCGATTTTCCAATGATGGAAAAAACATCTGATAGAAAACAACACACTTTTTGTTTACAGCAGCTGTTATACGAATGTCTAACAGACATGAAGACACACACCCACGGAAAAAAAATGGAGCCGTGAATTCTTACAGCAAATTAAACCACACCCAACTATTTTAATTTTTTGCTTAATTTTCTTTTTTCATGCAAGGGTAGTTACCTACAGCGTTTTATTTATTTATTTATTTATTTATTTATTTTTATAATCCCATTTAGGAAAGTTCGTAGGCTGAATACGGAGCATTAATTAGCATGGAATGAATCAACTTTGTAATGGTTTGAAAAATAAGTTACTGTCTGGGTGCTGAGTTCAGTCTTTTGCTGTCGTGTCTCAGTTTGGAACAGGGGACTGATGACATTGTTTAGTCCCCTTAAAAATTCCAAAACAATAACAGACAACTGGTAGCATTTGGTATAGGAGGTATTTATCCAGAAACTAATGATAGCCTTATATCACCAACAAACCTAACAAGTATCTGGAGGAAATTAAAGACATTTGGCCAAACAATGTTAGAAACTATAGAAAACTTGGTCATTGATGAGAACATTCAGTATTTACATAATAATGTACAGCCAACTTTGATTTTTTTATTTGGTCCTCTTAAACTACATTCCGGTTCTGTATAAAGTTTTTGTCATTGTGTGAGATAAGTCACAATACCACACTAGCAAAATGAAGAAAAACGGACCATACTGTAGTCAATATAAATCAAGGTATATGACGTCAGAAGTAAAACTAAATCAGTACAGTACCGTGTAATGAGAACTGAACACTGGAGCAAACAGACAAACTCAAATTTTATACCTTTATTTGAAAGAACAGACAGTTACTTTAATATCCTCTTAAACTTTAGATGATCTACATAGTTTAAAGTTGGATGTTATGTAGCTAAAGCTGGTGGTGGTGAAATGTATGGTACTGGCTTAACATATGTTCATATCTGAAAAAAAAGGTTATTATATACGGTACCAGTACTGTGTGTGTTTTGCCTACCGATTTTTTTTTTTTTCGTAAATTACATGCGGTTTTGAAAAACATCTCATGAACAAGCTGTAGTCAAGTGTTCAAACTTCATTATCAAGAGTATTGCCATAGCTCCATAACAGCCACAGTGCAGTGACTGAGCTCTCCAAGGCGCCTTGCTGCTGAGTGTGCAGATGCTCATCATCAGAGGTTCGAGTCCTCACACGGGCAAGGGTTTGTATGTTTCTCCTTAGGTTAGTTTCAGTAGTTTGGAAGCCTACGGACTGATAACCAGAGTAGTTAGGTCCCATAGATTTACAAACATTTATTATTTTCCATAAGCCACTAACGTTTACTATGCTAAAAAAACAATGGTTACACTTCCAAGGGGCTAAAAAATATATTAGAGATATTTTAAATTAAATGTTTCATTGTAACATATATTTTGTTCTCTGTATTATGATGGGCTTCTGCTAAAAAAAAAAAAAAAAAAAAAAAAGAAACAGAATGAATTCATTTGCATCTACATAGAAGAGGTGAACTTCTAGGAAAGTGGTCCAATGTTCTTTTATACAGGGTAATTTGATACTTTTGTGATAATTTCAGAAGTAATAACATGGGAAAAGCGTTACTGTGTTACTTGATTTTTTCAGGGGAGGTTCTTTAGTTTATAGTAGGATTTCCTACAAAGTGTATACACTTACACACACACACACACACACACACACACACACACACACAGTTATACATACACATTTCACACACATCGACACTGGACAAACAAGCGTTCTTATGCCATTTGTCATTGGCACGCCATTGTGGGAAAGGGTTACCTGCATTTTTAAGGCTATCTTCTATTCTTCTTTGACTACGATCTCCAAAACTTTCTTTCCCTTTCATACAACTCTATAGGGGCACCTCTCTTTCAGTTCGCTTTCCACAATACATAAGTCTTTATCGTAAGACCCTTCTTTGTTTTCTGAGTCTGGTTTTTTTTTTTTTTTTGCTTACTTCAAACACCAGTGATAACCCTGCGAGGTTCGCCAGAGGATTAACACGCTAACACTTATGTACACACATACATAGACTTACACAAACATACATATTATATTTACATATTTCACAAGTCAACACTTACAACTAACAGTACACAATAGACCCATATTTACACAAAACTTTAGGTTAAGTTTTTCCATGGATAAGCGGTATTCTTCGTGGGTAAGTAAGTACCCTAGTATCATCTTTCCTCATAATTATAGGTCATAAGGTCATAGCCACGTGGCTATTCTTGTTAAGTGAAGTGTAGTGACTTCGTTATTATTCTTGATGAGATATTCTGAAGGTTTTTGCAGTTTATGCGTCTCTAATTTATAGTTATAAGATATTTTACTAAATATCAAGTGTTTCTGAGTAATCTTAAATGCGCCAAAAACAAATACAAAGGGCAGATGCTGCCTTCATGGAGGATTTACACATGTGCAAGGTGAGGAGTGCATTAGGTCCATTGTCTTGCTTCAGGGCCATTCATGCTTAACCGCCAGAGCTCAAGTAGCCAGGAGCTGGTGCCTCTAGCAGCTCCAAAGCCAATGTTAAAAGCTGCGTTTCCCCTTGCACCTCCCTGCTCTGGGAGTACCCATATGCTGCCTCGAGGGGGTTCAGATAAGAAATTGAACCTTAGCCACGCAGGCGCATTGCAACACTGCGACCACTGACGCCTATATTAAACGGCCACACTATGACTCATTTACGTTTCTCATACGATAAAAATACTTCGAATGTGAATATAAAATGGACTGATAGAAAAACACTTTTTATTTTATTATTTATTTACTTTTTTGCATATTTTATTTTCAGGGGCTCACTGAACCAGTGAACTTATAGGACGTGCCGCCACTGATTATTAGTCCCGAAGATGAATAGAAAGGGAGCGGAGAGTCACTGAGAAACAATGAATTGCGTAACTATTAATGTAAGCATGAACAATAATCATGTGTCGACACTAAAATTAGTACAGGGCATCAGTATCATTCCCCCTAGTTCCTTCGATACAGACATAATTTCAAAATCTGAGATATACTGCAATGGCCACTGTTGTGTCACAAGGGGTACATAGTTTCATTACATTAGATTTAAAGTAGTTTCAGAAACAAACTTACAGATCACAGTTTCCAAATCACATTGCAATGTTTTGCAGGGGGGCTGGTGCAACTGCACCATTTACACATGCCGGCCATGGATTGGGCAGGTTTTGCACTGGGGTCTCCCACAGAGAGACATACCACCATCCATCCAAGATCACCCCGCACTACCTCCTAACAACACCCTGGTCACTCTTCAGGAATTCCTCACCTCAAACTAGCCTCACCCTAAGGACATGAATCTTTTGGCAGAAGAAAGGAGAGAGTTAAACAACCCGAAGACAGATTCTGACTAATCATCCTCCATGTGGACAAAGGTTTGACCACTGTTGTGATGAATAACAGTGACTATCTGGCAGAAGGCCTCCACCAACTGTCTGACTCTTGCATCTACAATTTTCCCAGAATAACTCCATCCCAAAAGCCCAACAAGCAATTCAGTCCATGTTGAAATCCTACAATCCTCCCCAGGACCTCTCTCCTGATTCCATCTTGCCCAACACCACCTTTGAAGACCACTTTCTACATGCTCCCAAAAATCTGCCATACAAAGAAACCTAGACACCGTATTGTGGCTGGTTACTGTGCCTCCCCTGAGAGAATTGCAGCCGTCATTGACCAACACATCGAAACAATTGCCCAAAATCTATCATCCTACATCAAGGATACCAACCACTTTCTTCACAGACTCTCCACCATCCCCATCCTTTTACCTCCAGGATTATTTATTTATTCATCGTTACTCATCATGGTTGACACTACTGCTATTTATACCAACACCCCACATGCTAAGGTAATACTGCTCTTGAATATTACCTCATCCAACATCCTTCAGAATCTCAATCCAATACCTCACTAATGTTAACATAATGATCATCTAATTTTCCTTTGAAGGGAAAGTATACAATCAAATCAAGGGCACTGCCATGGGCACCTGCATGACTCCCTCCTATGCCAACTTCTTTATGGGCTGTCTGAAGGTAACTTTCCTAGTCTCCCAAAACCCCCAACCTCTGATCTGGTTCAGATTCATTGATGAAATCACCCCGGCTTGACTCAGGGACAGGACACCTGATTCTCTTACTTCCACAATCTCAACTCCTTTTCTCTTATCTACTTCTCCTGGTCTTCCTAAATACAACATGCTACATTCCTGACATTAACCTCTATCTCACTGATGGCTCCATCCATACTTCCATCCACTTCTGTTGACAGTTGCCATCCTTTCCACATCAAAAATTCCTCAGAAAGCGTGGCCACCCACCAACATTGAATTTGCAGTGATGAGTACTCCATTGCTTAATGTGCTGAAGCTCCCACAAAAAGCCTTCACTGAGTGGCACTATCCCACAAACCTAGTCTGCAAATAGATTTCCCTACACATAACCAATCATCCCTCCATCCACAGTAACCATCTACAAAATAGGACCCCCTCAATTCCCATTACCACCATGGACTGGAACAACTAAACTACATTCTTAATTAAAGGTTTAATTTTCTTTCATTGTGCACTAAAATGAGAGATATCCTGCTCTAGATCCTTCCTGCCCCTCTTAAAGTGGTGTACCATTGCCCAACCAACCTCCACAAATTCTTTGTTCATCCTTATGCCATCTCCATCCACAGCTTACTACCAAAGAAATCACATCCCATGTGAGACAACTCAGTGTAAGATCTGCCCAATCCACCCAACCAGTACTTGGTATACTAGTCCCATCACAAGCTTATCATATCCCACTGAAGTCTGGGCCACATTTGAAAGCAGTCATGTGATGTACTAATTAAGCTGTAATCCCTCTCCGGGGGAACCACTTTGACGAAGCACTGTCCGTGTGGGTGGAGAAGCTTGCGCATCTGTAGGAAGCTGAGGGCTATACATAAGGTAGACAACCTATTGCCGGATAGGCCTCAGGTGATGGATCAGACTAAGAGTGTCCCACAATGTCCCGTCTTCCTTATCCTCTCTCAATCCTTTACCAATTCCTTTCCCAACCCAAGGTGTGATGCGATCCATGCCGAGGGGTGCGTGACACATGGATGGATGTGTCTCGAACAGAGGCTCAGGGATACCGGGCGACCTCCCTGAGTAAGTAGCCTTGCACTGCGCGGGGTTATCGTGGTGGGACTAAGATAAACACAGAGAAAGAAAGTATTTTAAAATAATATGAGGGGCAATCTGAGACCTCAGATACTCAGACATCGGGATCAGGACTGATGGCGTGCACTTGGCATCTCATTCTGCTGGGACTTCCAAATCTCGAAAATAATTTTTTTTAGACTGCCCCGTGCCTCTTGTTCTGGGAGGGGGCCTCCAATTCTTTCTTATTGTATTATATGTTCTTCCAAGTGGACGGGGAGGGGCTGTTTCGCGCTGCCCCGCGCCTACAACAGCCTTAGTCTGCCACTGGTTCAAATGTTTGTAAAGCCTAAGGGACTTAACTGCGGGGTCATCAGTCCATAAACCTAAAAACTTCTTATGAACTACCTTATACTAAAGACGACAGAAACATCCATGCCCGAGGGGGATTCGAACCCCCGACGGCGAACGGCCGCGCGCACCTCAACACGGGGCTCCAGTATGTGCGGCTAATCCGCCGCGGTCTGTGGCAGCACCGTCGTGTTTACGCCGACTTCACTTTGCCAACATTTATTTACTGTATAATGCGTGTGAATCCATGTTTCATCTCAGCAAACTACTGGTCGCTTTGATTCCCATGAAACCCAAGATAGTATGGTCTTTTAGCAACATGCCCTCTCGTCCGGCGGCGGCGGAGTGGCTGAGCGAATTGAGGCGCTATGCTCCGATGCGCGAGGCCGTTCTCCATCGGGGGTTCGAATCCCCACTCGGGCATAGATGTTTGTGCTGTCTTTAGTATGAGGTAGTTTATAAGTAGTTTGCAAGTTTATGGACTGATGACCCCGCAGTTAAGTTCAAATCAAAGGTTTGTAAATCTATCGGACCAAACAGCGTGATCATCAGTCCGTAGCTTACAAACTAATTAAACCTATGTAAACTAACCTAAGGACAAACACACACACCCATGCCCCCGCAGTTAAGTCCAATAAACTTAACAAACATCTGAACATTTGAAACTCTCGTCCGCACAAAACAATGGAAGCGTCTATGATGCACTGGTTCAGATATCAGAAAAAAAATTTCAGATGTTTGTTACGCTTATGGGACTTAACTGCAGGGTAATCAGTCGCTAAACTTATAAACTACTTATGAACTAACTTATATTAAAGATAAGAGAAACATCCATGCCCTACAGAGGACTCGAACCTTCGACGCGGGAGGCCGCGCGATCCGCAACGTGGCGCTCCAGACCGCTCGGTTACTCCCGCGCGGCATATCAGCAGAATTCGATGGGATGACCGCTGACGAAGCGAAGTCACTTTCGAATCAAATAAAAAAATTACACCTTTCTCACTTTTCTAGTAATCTGGTACGACGTTCTGCTTCACATCAGTGTAGTCAGTAAGACCCTACAGATCATTGACATAACAGTTTCTGAGGCCGTGGAAATGTATGAAAAAACGAAAGCATGTTTTGAGACCTGCAGAACAGAAGAAAAGTTTGTGTCTCTCTTGACGGATTCCTAAGAATTGGCTACAGAATTAGAGCTAGAAGATCAAACGTTACCAAGGATAAGTGTTTCCCGGCGACGAAGTAAGAAGCCAATACACTTTATCTATGTTCAAATGTTTGTATAGCTTATGGGACTTAACTACCTGGTCATCAGTCCCTAAACTTACAAACTACTTATCACCTAGCTAACACTAAGGACGGCACAAATATCCATGCCCGAGGGGGGATTCGAACGCCCGACCGTAGTGGCTGTGCAGACCGTGACTGGCGCGCCTCAATCCCCTCGGCCACCGCGGCCGGCCTTTATCTATGAAGAAAGGCATGAGACAACAGGTGACCCAAGAAAACGTTACAACATTGAATTCTACTGTTATCTTTTAGATATAGCAAAATTCAAATGTTTGTTAAGCTTATGGGACTTAACTACGCGGCCATCAGTCCCTAACTTACAAACTACTTATCAACTACCTTATACTAAAGACGGCACAAATATCCATGCCCGAGGGGGTATTCGAACCCCCGACCGTAGTGGCCGTGCAGACCGTGACTGGAGCGCCTCAGTCTCCTCGGCCACCGCGGCCGGCTTTTAGATATAGCAACCGCATATTTGGATAAGTGATTCAATTAACTGAAATCTCATTGCGTTTATTTTGATTTTCGCTACGACATTGGTGAGCTGAAGAATGCATCTCCTGACAGCCTGGATACAAAGTGTAGAAACCTCGCAGCGATTTTACAAGATCACGAGTCAAGTGACATTAATGCACTGGAGTTGAGGGAAGAACTAAAAGTGCTTTCAACTTTGTTGAAACCTGGAATAGGTCCGAAAGAGACTCTGAAGTTTATAGGAAGACATAATTTTTGCCCTAATGTTAAAACTGCTCTGAGAATTCTCCTAACACTCCCAGTGACAGTTGCGAGTGGAGAGAGGAGTTTCTGAAAACTGAAATTGATGATAACCGATGAGCCACACTCGTGCCCAGCGATTGTTTTGTACAAATCTGTTGAGAATGTCACCAGTCAGTCGCAATTTTTGTTTTTATTTTGCAGATCGACATTGATTTCGGGCCCAGTGTGACTATTCTCAACGCTTTATTTAATGTTTACATCTATACCGTCATGCTGAACATAACTGTCAACATGACGGTTTAGAGGTAAGCACATATTAAAAGCTTTGAGACTGCGATTGATTACTGACATTTCCTACAGATTTGTTTAAATAACATTCCACAACCACATTGTAAAAAAATGTGGGGGCAGCAATTTAACAGTTCGCATGGGGGCGGCACTTGGGGTTGCGCCGGCCCTGCTACAATCAAGCTGTCCATCAGGATGAATGGCCACACTGTGAGATTACCGCCCAATAGAAATACTGGTAATTAATAGCAATTGATAATAAAACAGTATGAAGTTCACTGCAAACTTTGACCATGCCAATGCACTAAATGTTACACAATTTTAATCTTATTAATTATGGTAGCAATGTATGTACACAGTTGGGTGACAACATTTATAGTTAGACCATAGGTAGAAATTCTCCACGTTGAGATTTACTGTGTGCTTGTAGCTGACGGGAGGCCAGCGAGCAGGCCGACGTTGGTGGCTTGTTCCAGCTTAGGATTTTTCAGTTTTTGTTTCCGGTGAGGGGGAGAGGGACAATGGCGAGTGCCAGGCACAGTGCAGTGCACAGCGTGAAATAAAATATTCTAATACTACTGGCATTTGAAGTAATACGATGCAGTTAGGAACCATTAAGGCCCTCATTACAAAATAGCCTGTTGATAAATAAACAATACATCAGCTGATATAGTCACATCTGGCGTAAAATGTTTAATTGACAATGAAAAGTAATAAATTACCAATGAATACAAGACAGTTACACAACTAGCATGGCAATGTTTGTTTATAAAAATAATATATTAACTATTTCTCATTTCATTTTCAATTAATCTTGTGTATTTTGTCTTGAAATATTCAGTTAAATCACTTATCTGTGATGTAAGAAATTGCACGATTATGATAAATAGTACAAGGGATGTTTATACCAATATAAAAACGTAAGAAGATATTTGTTTAATGTGTAGTGTAATTATTTTGATTTTAAGGCAAGGGCAGGAAGTGAGGAGATGGGAGGACGTGGGGTAGATGGCGGGGCGGCGTCGCTCTGCAGCAGTCGGCATGTGTATCTCCAGGTGGAGACTTTAGATTTTTGGTGTGGCAATTGCCAAGTGTGGTTGCTCGTCGTAGACTGCACCAAGTTGTATCGAGTGCTACTGTGTGTTGTGAATATTTAGCCGGTGGAACAAGGTGTGCATCGCACTAAAAGTGACTGTGTTTTGTTAACGTAACACGTGTCGTCGCATAGGCATGAACATAAACGGTGTTTGAGACAGGCACATGGTTTGAAAACAATTTGCGACAAATATTCATTTTGTCTGGGGGCTCACGAGCTATAATTTTTTTTTTAAAGTGTGTCGACGTACAGACGTATCAGCCACAGGGTTCTAAGATTGTGAAGTAAACAACATAAAGTGAACTTTTACGTGTTTTCAAAAATAGTAGTTAGTACACCCTTTTCTCTCATGAACATGACTTTATTATGAATTTTTTTGTTAAGAAATATGCAGGGAAGGAAAGCTGTGAACGTGTGATATCATCCCCTAGAAATCGAGTCAAACAGTAGCAATCACAGTTACAGTGTTTTTGCATGTTTAGGAATTTGGTTCGCAGTTGGTGGTTGTGAGTTTTAAAAATTAAACTTTCCCTATTGTAAACTCTCGCCCCGACCTTCACTCTCGCATTTGGAGGCTCGTTACGGGATAAGTTCACAGTGGCGGCTCTAGGCGTCGGCGACGTCGGCCACCACGACGGCCTCGCGCGTGTGGGGGCCTCGCAAAACATTGTCAAAATTTTAGTTTTTTTGGTTCGTTTTTATTATTATTTTATTTGATGTTTAACGGCGCTTTGCAACTGCTAGGTTATGTAGCGACGACCTACATCTAACTTACACCAGCTTAACCAATGGACGAACACAACATCCGTACCCAAGGGTGGGACTCGACCTCCGACGAGAGCGACCTGACGCACCGCGGTATGACGCCTTAGTGCGCTCGGCCATTCCCGGCCGGCAGCTATTTAATTGTCCGTATTTATTTCCGTATGAGTGCAGCAATGATGCAATTTTTTGTTAAATACTTACAAAACAATTTCTTCAGTACATTTTAGAAAACGATTTGGAACAAGTATATCTAAATGTTTATATAACAATCGGAATCACACTGATTTCCAGTCAGTACAGCTTCGGCCAAGAGAAGCTTCACAAAGTTAAAATTGATTAAGACCAACTTGAAAAGCACAATGAGCCAAGTAAAACTATCTGCCTTGTCAGTACTATCAACTGAAGCCAAAATAGCGACTAGTATTAAGATGTGATCTTAAAAAATTCAGTGAGACGAAAAGCTGGAAAGTTTCTCTAATTTGTGTTTGTTTATTGTAATTTTTGTCATTACAATAATACTCGTATATTATACTAATACAACTTTAGTATAATTATTATTGATGTATAATTCAGCTCATTTAACATTTTCTTCATTAATGAAAAAATGAAAGGGCCCTCGCAAAGACGAGTTCGCCGACGCCCAGTTTTCGTCTAGCGCCGCCACTGTAAGTTCACGTTGGACTTGCTCGGAAGGAGAGATTAGGGTGTGTATAGGACATTGAACAGTTACGAACAGTTGCAAACAAGTGCGCGGACGCGACGGACAATTTCAAGTGTGTGTGGCGGCTGGCAGCAGAGAGCGGGATAAATTCACACTGATCTTGCTCGGACAGAGAGTAGGGTGTGCTTAGGACAGTGATAGTGGACAAAACAGCATAATCTCGGACGATACGCGAACGCGTCGCGCGTTTAAAGACGGTTGGTGACTGGCAGAGTTCGGGCGCGGGCATCCGTAACCGGCGATCGACGGCGCATCGGCCCGGCAGCAGTAAGCGGCGGCGCGTGGGATCCAGGCACTCAAATTTCATCTTCTGCAACGGACGGCAGTGATCAGGGGGACTTCGCAAGTCGCCAACGGAGCGTCGGGGCCCAGCAGCTTCGATTCTGCAAAGGATAAGGGATGCAGTGAGGACATATTCCAGCCACAGCTTCTACAACAGACGGCAGCGAGCGTTGGGGACGTCGCAGCTCGTTTCAGCAACTTCTGGATTAAAAGATAAGTAAAGCAGCTGGCGCTATAAATTCTTGTGTGTTAATCAAGCTTTCTAGTGGCACAGAAAATGGAGCAGGTTTTTAAAAAGTCGCCAAGCGACGTAGATTCAGAGAGTAGCATACCAGAAAGTCCAGAGAGGGTAAATACTGGGGGAATGTCACATTTAGAATCAAAAATAGAAAATTCAAACTCACATTTAGAATCAAACTTAAGATCAGAAATAGCAACTGTAAAATCAGAAATAGCAACTGTAAAATCAGAAATAGAAACTGTAAAATCAGAATTGAAAGCAGACTTTAAGGCAGACATTGGGGCACTACAAAATTCAAAGTTTGCATTAAAGGCAGAAATAATCACAGACATTGACAAAAATATAGGAAGTTTAACAGAACGGTTTGAAAATAGGGAAAAGGAGATACATGCCAGAATTGGTGCTATTGAGACTGAGGTAGGAGGCAAGTTAGATGCTGTGAAACAAATATGTGATCACAGGAATGAGGGCACTATGCAAGCGTTGGCTGAGGTTGACAAGAGGATGGTGGCAGGTATTGAGGAAACAAAAACTTGGTTGTCAGGAAAATTAGAGAATACAGAATGTAACTTTAGGAAAAAGATAGAACAAGTAGTCACAGTAAACAATACTGAGATTGAGAAGGTGCACACTAGAATAAATAATCTAGAATTGTGTACTGCATCAGGAAACACTAATTGGTCCATGGTGCAGACACCTAATGGCAAAAAGTTTTCAGGAGTGGGTAATTATCATCCAGTAGATTTTTTGGCTGCATGCAAGGACCAATTTGTTTTGTGTCCCGACTTCGTCGCCGCTTTTGTGTCCCAGCCTCGCCGTAGGTGTCGGTGGCCGAGTGGAATGAAACCGACACGCTGGTGCAGGTACGGAGGGGAGCAGCCAGAAACTATAAACACTCGAGTAAATTAGAAAGAGATATATTGCACAGAATGTAACAATACTTAACTTTTACATAGTACTGCAGAATGTTGATACATAGTTGTTAGAGGCCTGCCTAGTGCCTGTACAATAGCAAAGTCTTCACTCGTGCCTATCTGATTACGAAGGTCCTAACTCGTTGCTATCTCAGTCCGAAGTGACTTGTGTTCTTCAGTGGTGGCCACGAGCGGCGTTCCAGCAGAGGGCGCTCGTGGCTGTCGTCGTCAGATCGCCGCGCCGTGCGTGCATGGCGGCGCGCGGCGAAAGTAGGTGGCGCGCACTTTGCACTTGTGCGACACCACAATTTGTGCCTGGTATGTCAGACCAGTGTAAAGTGAAGTTAGCAAAGGGAATGCTTGACTGTTCTGCTCAAACTTGGGCAAATCAGTGTGCTGATAAATTTGTTACTTTTGAGGCGTTTGAAAAGTTGTTTTAAATAAGTATTGGGGGGAGGCCAAGCAAGCTAAGATACAAAATGAATTCTTGAATGGGCCAAACTATGTGAAAGGGAGACAGAGCATGAAGGAATTTTGTCAGGAGGAACTTGAGAAACTAGTGCATTTAGATACACCTTTGAGTCTTTTAGCAGTAATTTCCACTTTGTGTAGGAGGTTATCTGCAGATTTGCATTGGCGGTTAATTCACCATCCCACAGATTCAGCTGAGAATTTCATTGAATTTGTAGAAAAGATAGACCAGGGTTTAAGTATGGAATGACAGCTCAGGGGGACACAGCATGTAAACCATAATGAAAACAGAGGCAGTAGAAATGGGGGTCACAACTAGGGAAACCACAATAGAGAGAGGAATTTAAATGAAAATTGGAGAGGTAACAATAACAGAGGAGACAACTGGGATAATAGAAGCCAGAGGGGAACATGGGAAAATGATAGGAGAAATCAAAGGCAGGAAAGTGGAAATAGGAAAGGGGATAACAGTAGGAGAGAAAATCAGAGACAGAATCATGGAAACTAAGATTTGTTCCAAATGAGGTCCGTTTTGGGACAAGGAACTATTATAATAACAGGACCAGAAGATGGGATAACAGGGGGTCTAATAACCATAATTACAGTAGGAATAGAGATGGGGAGAGAAGGGAGGAAAAACTATGTCACATGGACAGAGATGATGATAGGAAAGAGGAAGTAGGAGTTCACAAAGGCAAGGATAAATAAAATAGGGAAGAAAACATAAATAGAGTAAACAAGGAAAGGGAGAAAAGAGAGGAAAGTATGTGTCAGATGGATGCTGTAATAGGTAGTGAGGAAAATTTTGGGGATTGGTTTTTGCAACATGACAAGAGAAATGCAAACAGGAGGAGGAATGCTAGAAACAAGGACAATAAAGGAGAGTATGATGTGAGAAGTTTATTTGATAATAACATTAAAGAGGGTAAAAACGGTGTTGGGTTAGCCTTAGTTTTGCATAGGTCAGAGGCACAAGTGTTGACTGAATGTGAAAGTATGAAAAACATTGATGGTACTGGAGCCAGCATAGATGTTGTGGAATTTATGAATGAGAGTGAATGTTTTTATAAATTAAATGTAAATAAATGTGGTCCATTAGATACAATAAATGACACTGGACCTACTGTAAATGTTAATATAAATGTGAAGATCTCTGAGGAAGGCCAAGTTGACAGTGTAGATGCCGAAACCAGAAATTTAATTGGGAAAATAAACTGGATTAGGAAGTGGGCACCAGATGATTGGCTATTGCACAAATATGATTACTTGGACAGACTAGGCAAACAATATAATAGGTACCAGACTTATTACAATGTGTTGAAAGAGTTTGTAAATGGGGACAATGAGTATGATCAATTAAGGGGATTAGGCATGTGTATCTTAGATCATGATGAGATAAGTGAGGTACATGAACTTATACAGGAGGGGTCAGGTGATAAGGAGAATAAGATACAATCCTCTGTCATTTATAATAATGAACAATATACATGCATGGATGAAGATGGGTTGAATGTAGGTTGGATTAATAAAGAAGTACATGAGTATGGGCAAGATGATTGGATCCAATTCCTCAAATATTTAAAAACAGTAGAGCCAGCGGCATGGGAAAAAGAAAATCATGCTTTTGCAAGAAAAATAGGGGCGTTAAATGCAGGGAACTCAGAATTTGAAGTAATCATTCAAGAGGAGCTGTTTATTCAAGATTTATTGGTGATGAAAGGTCTATGTTTAAATCTAGTGTTAGGAAGTGATTTTCTGTGCAAATATGAAGCTCAGTTGGAATATAAGGATAAAGTGCTAGAGTTAAGTCTGGAGTGTGCATGAAAAGGGTGAAATTAAAAAAGTTTGTAAATGATAAAGATTTAATGGCATGTTTACACAAGCAATTGCCATAAACCACTATAAATCATGAAGTATGAGATCCAAAGCAGTGTATATAGTAGTTTAAGAATTTGTGTATATTTATTCTGTGGTATGTATTTTTTTGTGATTTATGTATGTCTAGATTTAAGAGTTTTTGTGGAGTAACTTGAAAATTTGATAATTATTTTGACTTGGTTAACTCTCTATTTTTACCTTGCTTTATTTTTGTGTTTATGTATATGTGTTGGTGAAAGGTGCAATTGTTGCCAGGACTCATTCCTGAAACAGCAGGTGAGAGGGATAGTGTGTTTATTGTGTCATCATAATTTATGTATGAGTAGTGAAACTATTGAGTTAGGTAATTATATGAATGATAATTAAATTGTTTTTATTTTTGTTTATGTATACTAATCTGGAATCAGGACTAGACGACGTATATATATTGTTTTCAATTGATGCTCACAGGCTGCAGGAGTTGTAGTTACTGTGAAGTATAGACGTGCTAGGATTAACTTAGGATAGTATGGGCCAATTAAATCTCACACCAGCAAAAATAATTTTTGGTGCGAGGGGGTAGGATTTGTATTTATGCTTGTAGGTGTCATTTTGATAGAAGAGAAAATTCTCTATGATAACATTCGTTTGGTAGTATTATTTGAGCTTTAAGATATATTTTTGAGACAGGCAGGTTGTTGATGTTATATTTGATGGAGTAATACTCCAAGTAGGCCACATATTATCTTGTCTGTTTCATCTGAAGCTATGGCTGATGAGAGTGCAGGCTTCGTGGTTTGGGTTGATCTGATAATGACTAACACAAGCCACTTTGAGTTCTTAATTCTGTTGATCTGCATGTTACTGTACTGCACCAAGTCTGGATGGCAGAGGGGTGGGATACAAATCCAACCGAATCCTGGTGTCCAGACAAACTTTTGTCTATGTTGACTCATGCTCTTCCTGTTCCATGTAGGGTGCATATGACGTGTGTGAACAAGAACGCTTGATCCAGTGCCATGAATCTAAGCTGCAACAGCATGTTGGTTGAAATGACGGAGACGTAGGACCATACACCATGGGCAAGAGTTGCTGCAATGATGACTCTGGGGTTCTCAGTGTCAAAGTGGTGAGAGATTTCCTTTAAACAAGTGGAGTGTACACCGTCAAAAGTTTTTATAGTGATAATTCTAGTTTTTACATGTAGGACAAGGTTCACTAAAGACTAAAGTTTAATACTATTGTAAATTTGGTGCCAATTCTGTATATAAACAACAGGCACACTTAAATTTCATGGATGTAATTAGTTATAAGGATTCTTTTCTTAAAAATATGCACACACTATAAGTGGTCTTCATGGTACAAATATTGGGAAATTTTCTCACTGCCCTGTTTATTTTTATTTATTTATTTATTTGCATTAGTTGAGGTCATAATTGATATAGTGTTTGAGTCAATCCGATTCAATAATTTTGTAATTTTAAATTTTGCTCATTTGAATGTATTAATTTTGGTGCTACTTGCGCCATCCTGCACATGGTTTTGATGCCGCAAATGGGGGTATTGTGAGATTCCGCCCAATAGAAATACTGGTAATTAATAGCATTTGATAATTAAACAGTATGAAGTTCACTGCAAACATTGACCGTGCCAATGCACTAAATGTTACACAATTTTAATCTTATTAATTATGGTAGCAACGTAGGTACACAGTTGGGTGACGACATTTATAGTTAGGCCATAGGTAGAAATTCTCCACATTGAGATTTGCTGTGTGCTTGTAGCTGACGGAGGCCAGCGAGCAGGCCGACGTTGGTGGCTTGTTCCAGCTTAGGATTTTCCAGTTTTTGTTTCCAGTGAGGGGAGAGAGGGACAATGGTGAGTGCCAAGCACAGTGCAGTGCACAGCATGAAATAAAATATTCTAATACTACTGGCATTTGAAGTAATACGATGCAGTTAGGAACCTTTAAGGCCCTCATTACAAAATAGCCTGTTGATAAATAAACAATACATTAGCTGATATCTGGCGTAATATGTTTAATTGACAATGAAAAGTAATAAATTACCAATGAATACAAGACAGTTACACGACTAGCATGGCAATGTTTGTTTATAAAAATAACATATTAACTATTTCTCATTTTATTTTCAATTAAACTTGTGTATTTTATCTTGAAATATTCAGTTAAATCACTTATCTGTGATATAAGAAATTGCACGATTATGATAAATAGTACAAAGGATGTTTATACCAATATAAAAACGTAAGAAGATATTTGTTTAATGTGTAGTGTAACTATTTTGATTTTAAGTAAAGTTTTAGAAATGTATTGGCTGAGCGCTGTACGTTGGAGGTCGGTTAGAACAACTCACATGGGGAAGTTGATGACGAGGGAAAAAAAAACCGGCAGTTGGACTTTTGGAGCGCGCACGCAAGGGCAGGAAGTGAGGAGACGGGAGCATGTGGGGTACGTGGCGGTGCGGCGTCGCTCTGCAGCAGTCGGCATGTGTATCTCCAGACTTTAGATTTTTGGTGTGGCAATTGCCAAGTGTGGTTGCTCGTCGTAGACTGCACCAAGTTGTATCGAGTGCTACTGTGTGTTGTGAATATTTAGCCGTGGAACAAGGTGTGCATCGCACTAAAAGTGACTGTTTTGTTAATGTAACACGTGTCGTCGCATAGGCATGAACATAAACGGTGTTTGAGACAGGCACATGGTGTGAAAACAATTTGCGACAAATATTCATTTTGTCTGGAGGCTCACGAGCTATAATTTTTTTTTAAATGTGTCAACGTACAGACGTATCAGCCACAGGGTTCTAAGATTGTGAAATAAACAACATAAAGTGAACTTTTACGTGTTTTCAAAAATAGTAGTTAGTACACCCTTTTCTCTCATGAACTTGACTTTATTATGAATTTTTTTGTTAATCATATGCAGGGAAGGAAAGCTGCGAACGTGTGATATCATCCCATAGAAATCGAGTCAAACAGTAGCAATCACAGTTACAGTGTTTTTGCATGTTTAGGAATTTGGTTCGCAGTTGGTGGTTGTAAGTTTTAAAAATTAAACTTTCCCTATTGTATACTCTCACCCCGACCTTCACTCTCGCAACACCAAACCGTGGACAAATCAAGGTAAACCACCATGTGGTGCAACATGTAGCTGAGCCTATCATGCTTCATTTCAATGGATGCTTCACAATACAGGCCATATGAACCCACCCGCCTTCCCCCCCTAAAGCTTTTCTGAACTGCAGAGATGGGAGCTATCCTTACATTACATTGTCCAGTCGCAAAAGTATCCAGGTCTCGACTTATGGTAACTATTGTCTCCACACACTCCAAATCCAACAGTTCCTATCCCCCTCTCTCCACACCTTGTTAACCACCACCTATGCTACATTTTTCCCCTTCCTTGTCCGCCGCCCCCCCCCCATTCCTAAGCTGGATTTCTCTCCTCTCCATGAGGCTTATCTATTCCCTACTTAACCTTGCATTCTTCCCCTTTCCTCTTGCATCTTATCAAATGTTCGAATGATTGTCAAGCTTATGGGACTTAACTGCGGGGTCATCAGTCCCTAAGCTTACTGGATAGGGTATTTCCTGTCAGAGCGGCCACAGTTTGTAGTAATCGCTGGTGAGGTATTGACTAAAACAGAGGTGTCATCGGGCGTTCCACAGGGTAGTGTCATTGGTCCTCTTCTGTTCCTTATTTACATAAACGATTTGGGAGAAAATCTAAATAGCTCTTTTAGGTTGTTTGCAGATGACGCCGTCATTTACCGTCTAGTAAAATCATCTGAAGATCAAAACCAACTGCAGAATGATCTAAATAAGATATCACTGTGGTGTAAAAATTGGCAATTGACTCTAAATAATGCGAAGTGTGAAGTCGTTCACATGAGTACGAAAAGAAATCCGTTAAACTTTGTTTACAAGATAAATCAATCAAACGTGAAGGACGTAAACGCCACAAAATATCTGGGAATCACTATTACTTCAGACTTAAACTGGAAAGAACATGAAGATGGGAAAGGCGAACCAGATACTGCGTTTTATTGGCAGAACCCTTACAAGATGCAACAGAACTACTAAAGAGACTGCATACATTACGCTTTTCCGTCCTTTTTTGGAACATTCGAGATGAATACTTTCAAGAACGGCCAAGAAAAACGTTAAGACACATAACCTTTGCGGGATCCCGCTGGAGTAAGCATGCAAGCAGTGTCATTATAAGATCAATTTATTAAACTTGCATATGACGCGCGATATTCAAGCAACTACAGATGTGATTCATTGAAGTAATGATAAATACCTCGTAAAGCTAGATTTGCTGTGTGTTTTCCTACAATGTAAATGAATAAGTTATTCGTTTAATTTTATACTGAGTATGGTCATTTTCAGGTACTACTAAGTTGTCTTGCCCTCAGTATTACTAAATACAGTTTCAATATTTTGTCGCAATTTCAAACGCATTAAAATATTATTGAGATGAATATTTGTAAACTTTACTACGTTTCGGCAAAAGTAGCGGATATTAAGGCTGCAACAATAGTACATCTACATTACCAAACTCACGTCACTGATACCGTTGCAATAAAAAAAATAAAACAGTACTGCTGGGAAAATAAACAGCTTATTTTGAAATTGTGGTGCAGTTCTATACCCCAATGTGTTTTTAAATGAATGCTATGAACATACTGGTGAAATGGTTTTATATGAGTACATTCTCCGGCCGCAGTGGCCTAGCGGTCTGCGGCGTGCCAGTCACGGTCTGCAGGGCCGCTGCGTTCGGGGTTCGATTCCCCCCTCGGGCATGGATGTTTGTGCCGTCTTTAGTATAAGCTAGTGCATAAGTAGTTTGTAAGTTTAGAGATTGCTGCCCCGTAGTTAAATCCCATCATCAGCTCTACAAACATTTGAATTTGAATACATTCAGTTGTCTGAGAAATAATGAAAACCACTGAGAGTTCCTTGGGTGCCATCGTTTAAATCGTGTCTCTACACACAGTGAAGTGTTGTGTCATTTGACGACGAACGAGTTTCAGTTTGCCAAAGAAATTCATAAGATGTGTATCTCACGGGATTCCAATACGGTAAACGTTTTCGTATTTCTAAGACTGAGACAGAGGAATGGGCATTTTCGCCTGTTCTAAAAAGCACTTTTCACCATTAAAAATATTTTAGGGTATCGGATTCCAAAGAAGTTTCAATTGAAGTAGACGTTTATGTTTCCTACCAGACTTATACACCGCTTTTTTTCGCTCTCTTCAAACATATTTATTACATCTTGTCCCTGACGACGTAAGTTCCCCTGTTGTGATGTTAGAATGTGTTAATTTTGCCAAAACAGCAGGGTTTTCAAATATTCCTCTCACTAACATTTGAATGTGAACAGCAAATAGCAACAGAATATTGACACTATTTAATAATACTGAGGGCAGTGGCGGCTGGTGCTTCAGATGAGCGGGGGTTCACTTGTCCGGACACTTGCCACGCCGGACACTTGCCACGCTGGACATTTGCCACACTTTTACCTGCTCAGGCTGCCCCTGTCTCCCCCCCCCCATACCACCCAGTCCCGGAATACCGTGGACGACGTCGAGACATCTGCACACTTGCCGCTTTCGAATTTCGTAGTGTAACCATCAGTATGGAAATCATTACAACGACCAAGAGTTGGCCTTTTGCCCATTACAAGGGTTACGTGTATAACAAAATGTTCAAACGTTTGTAAACCTATGGGACTCAACTACGTGGCTATCAGTCCGTAGCTTACAAACTACTTAAACTAAGGTAAACTAACCTAAGTACAACACAAACATCCATACCCGAAGGGGGATTCGAAGCCCCGACGGCGAACAGCCCCCGCGCACCGCAACTCGGCGCTCCAGTACGCGCGGCTAATCCGTCGCGGCGGTTACGTATATAATAAACAGAGGGAATCGAAGGATGATGTCGTTACGTGGATGTAGGTACGTCGAAAATATGATCATTCAAGTGTATTAGGCCTCAGTATCCCTAAATAGCTTAATGATCAAACGAGATGGTCCCAGTTCGGTACACTAGCGTTAAATCAATAAGCAGTGAAATTTGACTTAACGAAGCAAAAACGTTAAACATCACTCAAATGATCCTCCTGCAACCAGAATTTACAGTTACATCTACCAATTTTCAATTTGCAGTTTCCTATTTAGGTAAGAGCGCCTATAGTTTACATGTTAAGAGAATTTTTTCAACCTTCAAATATTATGGCCATACTATTAAATAATTATCAGTTCAAAAATTACTTCCTGCAACTTCAGAGCCGTAAATGGCACCTAAACTTTATGTTTTGTTAAACTGAGAAGGTACGCTTTAGTTTAAAAAAAAATCTAAATCTGTGAACTGCACCTAAAGCAGACACCCTAAAACAAACCAGCCCCTAAGATTCACAATTTCGGCAGTCATAGTGTAGAAATTAGTGTTAAAATAATTCCCATATCTCCAGAATTAGACAAGGATAGAAATAACTTTACAGTAGATGTAGATCTCATTAATTACACTTAGATATAGTCCTTGGAAATAAAATATCTTACCACACTGTTGATTATCTCTAAACAGGCCAGTAAAAGCTATTGAAACCAGGCAAGAGGCTTCTTGTTGCTTTTGCTGTTGTCTTCAGTCCACAGACTGGTTTGATGGAGCTTTCCACGCTACCCGGTCCTATGCAAGGCTCTTCATCTGAGAGTACGTTAGGCAATCTACAACCTGTTGAATCTGCTTACTATATTCGTCCCTCTGTCTCCCTCTACGATTTTTACCCCTCACGATTCCTTCTAATGCTAAGTTGAAAATTACTTGGTGTCTCAGAATGTATCCAACCAATCTATCCCTTCTCTTAGTCAGGATATGCCAGAAACTTCTTTTCTCACCGATTCGGTTAAGCACCTCCTCATTTGTTACGCGATCTACCCATCTAATTTTCATCATTCGTGTGTAGCACCACATTTCAAAAGCTTCTCTCATCTTTTTATCTGAACGCCTTGTCGTCCACGTTTCACTCCCATACAGTGCTACACTCCAGACAAATGCTTTCAGAAAGGACTTCCTAACATTTAAATTAATATTGTAGAAAGATATAAAAAAGCCAAGATCGCTGATCATCAATTTTTTATTTAAGACGACCGGTTTCGCTGAACTATGTCAGCATCACCTGGTCCAATAAAATCATTTTACAAGGCCATAATATTGTAATGTCAATCAGTTGTTATATAACATAATTTACAGTGCATAGGTGCACTATGTCATTATAATAAAACATAATTATCACAGTGAATGACAATAGCTTTGCTATGAGGCACGCAAGGAGCTTACTATTCAAAAATAATTGTTACAAAAGAATATCATAAGCAAATGTATTAGACGTACTTTTCTTATACCTTACAACCTTTTTAAAACACATTCCATCATTTCGTCTGTCACTGACAGTTCAGACATCTGTGCAACATCACTTATTTGATAGGGTGGTTCACTTTGCAGCACCTTGAAATATCTACTTCTATGTTATGAGTTTTTCGCGATTATCTCAATTTCGCTTATCATGCAAGCGGCTATTTGCATCTGGGCTACTCATTTATAAAAACACTATAACACCATAAAATTCACTCGAAATAAGATTAGAAACAGTAATTAGATGCCGCGGTGGTGTAGCCGAGCGGTCTAAGACGCCTCGCTGCAGAGTGTGCGGTTGCTCGCCGTCGGAGATTCCAGTCCCCCCTGGGGCATGGGTATATGTGTTGTCCTTAGGGTAGTTGAACTTACTTTAAGTAGTTTGTAACCCTAGGGACTAATAACCGAAGTAGTTAAGTCCCACAGATTTACAAATATTTCATTTCAAGTAATTCGATGACAAATACAGGGTGTCCAGAAAAAGACTACCTGGTTTCAAAATTAAATATCTCGAAAACAAAGATCGATAGAGGAATGCAGTAAACGGTATGTTTATTGTGAAAGCTGTAAGACGTTTATACAGCAGTTTGAAATAATAGTTATAAAAGCTGCTAACAGATGGCGCTGTAATGGCGATCAGCTATCAGTTCCACTATTGAAACGGCAACAAGGCGAAGTTCTCAAGTACGATTTAATGTTCCAAAAGGACCCGATGCGAAAACCATTCGTACGCTCTTCGCAAAATTTCAACGAACAAACAGTTTAACTGATGATGTAGTGTGGCATGTTGGCCGCAAGCAAACCGCAGTTACGCCCGAAAATATCGCCACAGTTTCTGGAATTATTCAGCGAAATCCAATGTCATCCGTCCGTAGAATTGCATCTGAGACTGGTTTTGAAGCGTTCCAGCACGCAGAAAATACTGAGAAAGAGCCTAAAAATGTTTCAATTCAAAATTCAATCGCACGAGGCCATACTCGTACGAGCTGTGCAACAAAGGGTTGCCTTTGCTAATCAGATACTCACAATGATTGATAGTGAAGGATTTGATGTTGGCTGCATCTGGTTTACAGATGAAGCACACTTCCACCTGAATGGATACGTGAATAAGCAGAAATGGTGATTTTGGGGTTCAGAAAAGGGAGGTGAAGGGAGGGAGGGATGTGGCGAAGGGCGTGGCGTTCGAGGATTTTGAGGGATTCATAATGGGAGGGGGGAGCGGATATCCAGGCGGGATGGAAGCAGCAAAGGACGGGACGCATGAGGGAACGGTAGGTATACAGGATGGTGGAAGGATTTAGTCTCCATGTCCGGCCGGAGAGGCATTTTAAGAGGTTTAGGCGGGAGAGGGCTTTTTGTTGGACGGTTTTGAGGTGAGGGTTCCAGGAAAGGTCTCTGTCTAGGGTTAATCCGAGGTAGCGGAGGGTCTTCGTTTGCGGGATGGGGCGACCATGGAGTGTGAGGTACAGGTCTCGGTGGCGAAAGGAAGGGGTGGTGCGACCTATGATGATTGCCTGGGATTTTGTTGGGTTTACAGTAAGGAGCCACTGGTTACACCAGGAGGAAAATTCGGAGAGATGGGACTGAAGGAGATGTTGGGAGCGAGCGAGGGACGGGGCAAGGGCAAGGAAGGCGGTGTCATCAGCATACTGAAGAAGATGGACAGGAGGCTGAGGTCGGGGCATATCTGCTGAATATAACAGATAGAGGTGGGGCGAAAGGACGGAGCCCTGGGGCACCCCGGCAGAGGGGTAGAAAAAACGGGAATTTTGGTTATTGACAGTGATATAGGATGGGCGTTTGGAGAGGAAGGAAGCAATGAGACGGGCGTAATTAATAGGAAGGGCGTAGGTTTGGAGCTTCAAAAGGAGACCAGAATGCCAGACACAGTCGTAGGCCTTCTCAGTGTCAAGGGAGACGAGGATGGCGGCGCGACAAGAATTAACCTGGATGGAGAGAAGGTGAACAAGGCAAAGGAGCTGGTCATCGACAGAGAAGGACGGCCGGAAGCCACATTGGGAAAGGGGAAGGAGTTGGTGTAGACGGAGGTGTTCGTGAATATGGCATGAGAGGATGGATTCGAGGACTTTGCTGAACACCGAGGTGAGACAGATGGGACGGTAGGATGAGGCTTCGGAGGGCGGTTTGTCAGGTTTAAGGAACATTAGGATACGGGAGGTGTTCCAGAGGTCTGGGTAGAAACCGGTGAAGAGGATGACATTGTACAGTGCAGCGAGGGCGGAATGGAAGAGGGGTAATGTGATCGTGACTGGGAGCAGTGTTACGTTTTGTGCGGAGCATGTGTACGATGTCTTGTGCTGTGATAGGTGTGTTGAGGTCTGAGGGGGGAATGTGGTCCAAATACTGAAAGCCAGGGGCGAGCGGAGGGACTGAGGTATCGGTGCGCTCATGGACGTTGGGGAAACGGGAGTAGTCGAGCCTGGGATTGTCGGGCAGGTCGAATATAGTGGAAAGGTGGTCAGCAAAAAGCTGTGCCTTACTGGCATTGTCAGGAAGAGGAAGGTTATTATGGAGAAGAGGGTAAGCGGGGACTGAGTGACTGCCAGTAAGGCGGTGTAAGGCTTTCCATTATTTGGAGGAGTGGATGGGGAGTGTAGTATTAAGACGGGTGCATGTCTGTCGCCAATCCCGGCGTTTCTTCGCGTTCAAGAGGTTTCTGATGTGTCGTTGGAGTTGCCGGTCGCGTAGGAGTGTGTCTCGATCACGGGTCCGCAGGAAGGAACGGTACAGACGACGGGATTCTCGGAGAGGGAGGACGGCTTGTGGGAGGAGGGGGGACGGAGAGGATGGATGGCTTAGGTGGGGATATGGGTTGCAACGGCATTAGCAACAGTCTGTTGCAGGAAAGAGGAGGCATGGACGATATCATCAGGGGTATGGAGGGTGAGGGGGTGGCTAGCAACCGAGGTGTTAATGGAACGATGGTAGGCATCCCAGTCGGCGCGGGAGTAATCATGGACTAGCCGAGGAGGGGGTACGGGACGGGTGGCGCGGCCAGGATGGCCGCGGGGGTTGAAGGTGAGGAGTACGGGGGCGAGGTCACTTTCAATGAGGTCAAGGACTTCCGCCTGCAGGCGTCCCAGGAGGTTAGGAGAGACAAGGACAGCATCAGGAGTGGTATTGCTTTCAGGGCGTGTAGGACTTGGGAGGGGAACAAGGTCGCCCCGAAGCATGGGTAGGAACTGATGCCACCACTGGAGTTCGGCTGCAGAGCGGGAATGAAGGTTTAGGTCGGCAGCAATCACATAGGTCGTGAAGGAGTTGTCTATGTGGGAAATGAAATCATATGGGATGGGAGCACGGGCGCGAATGTAAATGGTGGCCAGGGTAACGGTGAGGGAAGGGAGGAAGAGCGTCAGGATGAGGTGTTCGGCAGGATTATTTACAGGGGGTTGTGGCCGGACGGGTGATGGTGGAGGTGGCCAATCGCCACTCCGCCTCGAGCCAGAGGGGGAGGACCATCCGTGCGGTGAAGGGTGTAAGGAGTGGTAAAGACGGAGTGACGGGGTTGGAGGTAGGTTTCATTGAGGAGGAAGGCATCCACGCGGTGTTGGGAGAGGGTATGCATAAAGAGGGGTTTGTTGGCGGGGAGGGAGCGGATATTGTGGTAAAGGATACGATTGGGCGAGCCTGCCATAATAGGTACTACTGAGGGGGGGAGAGTGGGGAGGGGGCGATGGGAAAGAGGGTAAGGGAAGTTAAACGAGGGTGGCGCCGCGGGAGAAGGTGAAGTGGGAGTTGTTGTGGGCGGCGGGCGGCGGGCGGCGGGCGGCAGGCGGCAGGCGGCAGGCGACGACAGAGAGCAGCCTACCTCGACATAACAGCAGGAACGGCAGGAAATAACGGGAAGCAAGTAACCAACTGAAGTAACCGAGATCAGCCCGGCAATATCTACAGTTGGGCAGATTGGATGTGTTGTGGAGCACAGTGAAAGACATGGTCTACCCGAAGCATCCCGCCACACTGGACGAGCTTGAATGCCGGCCGTGGTGGCCGAGGTGACTGAGGCGCTCCAGTCACGGTCAGCACGACCACTACGCTCGGGGGTTCGAATCCCCCCTCGGGCATGGATATTTGTGCTGTCCTAGTTCGTAAGTAGTTCATAAGTAGTTTGTAAGTTTAGGGACTGATGACCCTGTAGTTGAGTCCCATAAGCTTAACGAACATTTGAACATTCGAGCTTGAATCGGCGGTCTCTGTGGCATGTGAATCCATTTCGGTTGAGACACTACGAAATGTTATGACGAATTTCATTCTTCGTTTGCGCCACCTCTGTAGTGCCAATGGTGAACATTTTGAAAACATTGTGATTTGATGGTTTGCAAAGAGTGTTTTCATACAATTATTTCATTTATGTATGCTGATATGAGCCGTACAGCGTACAACGCCATCTGTTATCAGCTTTTGTAACTATTATTTCAAACTGCTGTATAAACTTCTTACAGCTTTCGCAACAAACATACCGTTTACTGCATTCCTCTATCGATCTATGTTTTCGAAATATTTAATTTTGAAATCAGGGAGCCCTTTCGTGGACACCCTGTAAACAACCATTATACTTATTTTGTGTTATGTATCAATTTCAGAACAAAAAGACTCGTTTGCAAAGTCCAGTGGCAACTGGCTGGCGTGATGTAGTGGCTGACGCACAACATGAGCTACTGTGTACTGTGTGTAAACTGTTTGGCCTCACCTGGCGAGGACAGCAGAGCGTGGCGCGGCGACCTGCCATGGTGCAGAGCGCTAGCAGCATACACGGCCCTCACTTCCTCCACCTCTGAACCGCCATCATTCAATTTACACACTGCAGTGGCACAGCCACGAGGGGGGGGGGGAGGCAATAGGGCTTAAGTCCCTCCCCCAGCAACTCACAAAGATTTTGAATTTTATTATTTTTTTATTGTTTCCATTTTTTTTTATTTAAACAGGTCTGTACCGGAAATCTGAAATAGTAGTACACATGTAATAAATCACAAGGTAACTATAATTTGCCAAGCACAAGTTAACGTGGCAATGGGTCGCCAACGTGATTCCGCCAGGAGATCGTGTGCTGCTGTTATTGTGAGCAGTTCTGAAGCTACCGCTATAGTTACTTCTATGCAGAAGTAACGAACCGATTGTTCATATGCTGCGACACGCTGCTTAGCAGGTCAGTGGCGCCACTGAGTGGAATCTTAATGAACAACAATCGTGTTGTTTTGGTTCAATTTTTACACATAGAGTTTCATGTTAATTAAGCTGTAAAGACCTTTCTCTTGCTTGCCGCAGTGGCTGAGTGGTCTGTGAGACTGCTGCGGTCGGGGGTTCGAATCCCCCCCTCGGTCATGGATGTTTGTGCCGTCTTTAGTATAAGCTAGTTCATAAGTAGTTTGTATGTTTAAGGACTGATTACCCCGTAGTTAAGTCCCGTAAGCTCTTCAATCATTTGAGCATTTCAACCTTTCTCTTTGGCTAGTGAAACAGAAGCTGCTTAATTATTTTTAGAGATGATTATATACACTCCATTTCTACCACATTGCTCCACTTGCACTTTCAATTTAATGCGAACCTACTCATTTTATTTCTTGTGCAATTGTTTTCGTAATATAATTGGTTAAATTATAAAAAGTAAAAAAAAAGGTATAGGTTAATAAATTTTTAAAAATATTTTTTTCATTAGCCCCCTTCCTGAACCAATTCCTGGCTGCCCCACTGACACATTGTATGCGTGTGCGTACAATTCAGAATAAGACAAACAACTAAACGGCAACGTCGCGCCATCTCACATCGCAGAACTCGTTGCGAATTTAAGACAACGTGCTGCAAAGACAATGTAAGACGGCAAATTTGAACGAATTTGCGCGATTTTATGCTTGCTGATCCGCTTGCGAATCCACAGGCTGTTGCAGGATTCTGCAGTCCCTAAAATTAAGGCCCACTCACACCGATGCGGGACGGCGAGGGTGGGAATGGGAGCGAGAAATGTGCGGGACGTGTTTGCGTTGGGTGACGTGGGTCCCTACTGTTCAGACGGACACGGGATTCCCCGCAGCCTGCTGCGTCCCGGAAGCAGTTCACAGCGTGCACGGTACTTCCCACGTCCCGCATCTACAGTACAGTAGAGTAGGTCGCAAAACGAGAAGCTCGTCACTCTCGTCAATCAGTAACCGCATCTGTATGATCCCGGTCATGAGGATTAAAGGAAAAACACGAAGAACGACTAAGTATTGGATGACACTGGGAAGGAGGCTAATGAAGATGGCAAGTATCTACACAATTACATTAAATGTTAGTTTACATCCATTTATAACTTTGAAGTAATTGTTTTATTTTATAGATTACAATTTTGGAATTAACTTAATCAAAATTGTCACAACTATTGACTTAAGTAAGTTACAATTTTTTTCCCCACTGTGTACGTAGGAAGAATCCCAGAAAACGATATCCCGTGCCCACTGCGGTGTGGAAGGCTCTGCGCTGCCGCGTCCCGCAACTTTGGCGGTGTGAGTGGGCCTTTATTCTGGATTTCGGGATCCCACTTTGCTCGATTGCAGTCCCTACTTGCAGCCTGTCATGAGCCCACCAAGTGCAGTCTTTCTCAAAAGATTATAAACAAACTAATTGCTAAAAAAATGATCCTCTCACAACTTATAGATACATTCCTCAGCTTCATGATGAACTGAATATTATTTTGTTTTTGGTAATACTAGTGATATTTACGGATTCAGTACAGTACTGCAAGACATCCGGAAATTTTGCATTGTAAATTAGAAGTCGCAATGAATTTTTGTTTGTTGCATGTTAGGCCATGCCGGCCGCGGTGGCCAAGGAGACTGAGGCGCTCCAGTCACGGTCTACACGGCCACTACGGTCGGGGGTTCGAATCCCCCCTCGGGCATGGATATTTGTGCCGTCCTAGTTCGTAAGTAGTTCATAAGTAGTTTGTAAGTTTAGGGACTGATGACCCCGTAATTAAGTCCCATAGACTCTACAAACATTTGAACATTTTTTTGTTAGGCCATATGTTGCTGTGAATGAAATGTAGCTAAAGTAATGAATTATTCTTTGAAGTTGGAACGAGGTCGCTATGACGCTATCACCAATCTCGGGATAATGGGTGTTGTGTAAAGCACTTGGTGATGATCCCGCGCGTCAGCGAAGAAATTGGAACGAAATTTTCTTAAGATCCGTTATATCTCATAAATGATTTGAGATATCTAAACAAAACTTTAGAAATGCTAGTATGCAAGGAGAAGATCGTCATACGATTAATTTACGAAACTTCCATATGAAGCTCGATATTAGAGCAACTACAGATTTTATTCAATTGAAGTAATGGACTTTTTAAGGGCCGCAGATAGATTGCAAAAGTAAATTTGCTGTGTGTTTTTCTACTATGTGAATGAGTATGTTATTCGTTTAATTTTATACTGACTATGGTCATGCTCATGTACTACTAACTTGTCTTACCCACAGTATTGCAAAATACAGTTTCAATATTATGTTGCAATTTCAAAAGTTAGTGAGATAAATATTTGTTTTGCCGAAAGAAGTGGATTTTAACATTACAACAACGGTACCTCCATATTACCAAAATCTCGTCACTGATGACGTTGCGCTGGAAAAAATTCGCACTGACGTGTTTTACGGCCCACTTTAGATTTGTAGTTTTATAAGTTTTTGCAAAAATTTGGACCAAAATAATAATCTAAATAATAAAAAATTAATTAATAAGTTTCCGAAACCTTTTTAGGGAAAAAAAAGTTTCGATAGTGGCGGGTTCCGAATCACCGACCTTTAGCGCCATATTCCAACGCCATGCCCACTACGCTATGGCTATCAATCAAAAAAGGAGTCCTTTAATCTCATACTATTTATGGCCGTTGTTAACTGATGCTACTATGGCATTTGTAGATACTAGATTATCATTTATCATACGAAGAACGATGTGTTTTTGTTAATTCTTCCATGCGCCATTGCTTTGAAATGACAACGTGTAAGTTACAATAAGAAAATCATCAAATACGCAACGCAAGATGGCGTATACCAGAGAGAGTTCTGGGCGAGGAAGGTCACGTGACATCTCAAATGTTCAAATGTTTGTATAGTCTATGGGACTTAACTACGGGGTCATCAGTCCCTAAACTTACAAACTACTTATGAACTACTTACGAACTAGGACGGCACAAATATCCATGCCCGAGGGGGGATTCGAACCCCCGACCGTAGTGGCCGTGAGGACCGTGACTTTGACATCTCCGAACGGCTAGTTTTCGTTAATTCAATGGAGGGTGTCAAATCTCCGTTATTGTTGCAAATTTGTCTCAAACGATACGAGATATGAAAAAAAACATAAGGGAGCTAAGTTGTAGAGAATTTTCTCCTCTACCAATTAGGTTATTCAATTTTTGTGTAAGATGAACGGTTCATTTGCAATTACAATTATATTACAAACAGCTTTTTTTTGGTATTACTACCGTATTTTTTGTCCGAAAGATTTGAAAAAGGGAGGTTCTCGTCTCTGGCGGCCTACAATCATGTCTGTAAAATTTGGTGCATATCGGTTGAACGGTTCGTCTTAAAAACAGGGAACACGTTACGGACAGACAGACAGACATACATCCCAAAATCGCAGTTATTTTTGCAATATTTTTTAAACGCTACGAGATATGAAAAAAACATAACAGAGCAAAGTTGTAGAGAATTTTCTCCTCTACAAATTAGGTTATTCAATTTTCGTGTCAGATGAATAGTTAAGCCGTTATTTTCATTTAACTTTCGAGCTGTCAAAATACGATCGCAAAGGCCCACTGTTAGTGTTACTACCATAACCTAAAGTGGGACAAAAGAACAAGTAGTGCTGGGAAAAATAAATGGCTTCTTCATTTCAAATTACAGTGGAATTCCATATCAACGTGTTTTAAATGAATGATATAGAACAAAATGAAAAAATAATTTTATTTTTATACTGTCAATTGTCTGAGGAATAGGATAGCATCTTTTAGTTTCTGTGCGTAGACAGCACGCTTGCGATGTTGTAACAGAAAAATTGCCCCAGACCTGATTTAAATATCCTTCTGGCCTATCAAAGTACCCTGTATTATTACCTGAGCATCAATTACAAGCCTTCGATACTAATTGATAGAGTTGTTACTTTGTTACTATTGTTATTAACCCTCAATCGGTATTGTGGGGTATGAGGATACATTCCAATGCATGTTATGAGCAATTGTAGTCAGCAATCGTTGTTGTGAGCTGCTATTATTTTGACTTGGTAAGCAGAATAACTTGCCTGGGGTATGATGCGACCCCACCACACAGTTTTCGTAACGAACTCAGTAGTTTGAAACGCTTTATATTTCGCATTGTTTACAGATTACAGAGTGAGTGTTTCTGATCCATATTTTCGGGCCCTTATCACTCAGTGGTTATATCAGGTGGAAGATATAAAAGGCAGTGATGCTGAAACTGCCATTGAAAGTGATAGTGAACGCAAAAGTGAACACGATACTGGACACTCGAGATTCGATTACCTGAAGGATCATACAAGGCAAATTTGTAAGATTTTATTTGATAGGTTAGTCAATATAAAATTACCTAGCGAACTCAGTGGTTCTTCGGGACCTGTTATCAATAACCCAGTGCCTTCTTCCACTGCGAAATGTCGGTCAATTGAAATGGAAGAGGTGTTTCCTGTGCCGTCGAGCGTCTGATGAGAAGACTAAAACGTTCCGTATCAACTGCAAAGAATATATTTTTGGATCCATTAGGCACTCACCCTCTTTCGAGTGTGTGAATGAATGACCATTTCCTTATGTTCATGGTTTGTAAAATTACGTTAAATTGTGCCTTACCTAATTAATCTGTTTTATTTTATATTTTGAACACTAATGCACACAATGGAATGCCTTAATTACCGAATTAAAGTTTTACAGATTTTTTTCAGTAATTAAGAAATACATTGGAATTTGGAGCTGGTGCGCTAACGAGATATTCATATTTTGACAGGCCATTGTTATGTTTTAATTTTGTAAAGTTGTTTAGATGTCAATAAATACCAAATAGCGGCGGGTAGAGTTTGTATTCATTACGTTGAGAGCCGTGCAGAGCGCCACTTTTACCCGCCCGAGCTCGCCTGCGTCCGGCCGCTGCACTCTGCTGCCCGCACCGCGGGTAGTCGAGCCGCATTGCACCGCTGTATACAGCGAGCGAGCTGCGATGCGCCGTCGAGTCCCGACACTCGCCGGGCGAGCGGGTACCCGCCGGGCCCGTGCAACAGCGCTACACAAGGCGCTGCGAGCGGGGGAATGCAGGCAAAACTTTGTAACAATCACAGCGTAGGCTTCACACACCTTGTATGTTATCTACATAGCAATATATAAGTTATCTATCGTCATGTCTGAAATAAATAGCGAAAAGGACAGATCGTACCAACGTGCAAGGAATAGACGATCCGAGGAAGAAAAAAAAAAAAAAGTCGTTTCCAGGAAACTCGCGGAGAGAATCTATTAGCGTTTAAAGATATCTGGAGACAGCATTGTATGAGAGCGTTTTATGTTGATTATAGGTAATGAAAATAAACCTGTGGGATTTGCAGAGTGTAATGGCTGCCGTAAATTATTGTCGTTCCGTGATGGCAGTACCACTACGCTGTTACGGCACCTGAATAGCTGCAAAGCTTATCTGAATACTGATTTGAACGGTTGTAGCAATATTCCAGGGTCAGCAAAATCTTTTATGCTGGAGAAATGTGTAAGAATGTGTGCAATAGATTTGCGGCCCTTCAGCATAGTTGTGGGAGAAGGATTTCGAGACCTCGCACAGACTCTGATGGGGATATTAGCACAGTACCCCACTGCATGTGCCAGAGACGTTCTTCCTCATCCTTCAACAGTTTCTAGGAACGTAAAAAGAATAGCAGACGAATACCGTGTTCCCAAACTACTGGCTTTTAAAGATTTCCTGTTCACCTTGGCAGAATTTTAGCTAGATAATTAGTTGGACATCCTTGAACATAATTAAATATCACATCATCGTAGGGCATATAATTTTTTGTTACATACATGAAATATGTAGACTTACTAGCAACAAGGAACTGAAGAGATTTAAGGAATAATCGTGTTCTTTATGTTAGAGGCATCACTTAGTTTAATATGAAGTGAAACACTGTGTAAGTAAATACTGAGCAAAGTATAAAACTACCTACAAATTTGCTGGAGCCGGCTAACGCGAAGCCAACGACTTTCAACATGTTTAATATTTCCGGCGCGAGCCGATTCGGCTACCGTTTTGCTTCTGCACCACAAAAATTGAACGTTCTACTTTTACCAGGTGCAATACTGCGCACGTCAATTTCTTTTTCCCTCGCAACTGATAGTACACTGACAATTCCGTCAGCGAGGAAAACTCCCAAGTGTTTTCAAGATACATGAATGACTGTTCACCTATACAAAACTGATAACTGCGACCTTGAATGTCACTTCTTGAATAGTGGTGACTCCCTTGGGGTTTCAGCTACCCCCAGCCAGAGGGAAAAGGGGGAAATATAAAATAAAATAAACAAGAACAATGGTATCCTGTATCGAGGAACAGTAATTAGTTTACTTCCCTTGGAGTGGTTAAGAGTAAGCTGTACCTTCCAACATTCTACCAGTTAATCGTTTCTAATGATCTCGATTGCAACTGAACGTTTATTATTATTTATATTTATTTACTTATTTTTTCTTAGCGGCAAGGAAACATTAAGCAATTTAGCGAAATTTCCACAGAAACGCTGTTCGAACACGAGCTGAATGCGTATACTTGCTATCGCAGCACTGATGCTGCTCATTAACTAGCAATTACTCATGATATGAGTCAGCTTTATTACACTCGTGTTAATGTGTGAATAAAATGCATCGGTTAGTAAGCTGCCCGCTATCTAACTTTTTCAATACATGATTTGTAAATAGAAAGTTGAATGCTTTGTTAGAAAGCTGTACTATGTGATGTCCAATAATCAGATTTTTTTAACCCCATAGTTTCTTCAGAATCGAGTGAAAAGCATTATGAAACTAAAAACTCACGCGGAATGAAAAGCAGACATGTTATTTTTTCCAAGGAAAGTAAAAGCTTGTAAGAAAAAACTAATAAACTGATGTGGGATTGTCGTTTGTAACGTGAACAGTATTTGCAGCGTGAAAATCGGAACAGTGTATTTCCTGCTAAGAGCGTAGCGGCTGGCGGGCGCGTGCCCCGGCTAGCAGCAGAGCGGCACGGGCGGCCGGGCGGACTGGCATTCGGCGGGTAGTTCGGGTACCCGGCTGCCCGCCGCCGTCCGGTGGGGCTGGTGCCGGCAGGCCGGGCAGCGCGGGGCCAGGCCCGCCCGGGAGGCGTGGCTATGAGCCCGGGCGAGTAGCGCAGGCCCGCTGCACGCCTCTGACGTTATATTCTCATGCCTGTCTAGGAACTGCGATAATAGTGTGGGGTATCACATTACAGGAAAAGTGTAACATCGTTGTTGGGCGCAGTGGCCGAGCGGTCTGCGGCATGCCAGTCACGGTCTGCACGGGCGCAGCGGTCGGGGGTTCGAATCCCCCCCCCCCCCTCGGGCATCGATGTTTATGCCGTCTTTAGTATAAGCTAGTTCAAAAGTAGTTTGTAGGTTTAGGGAGTGATGACCCCATAGTTAAGTCCCATAAGCTCTACAAACATTTGAACATTTTTGTACCATCATTGCCTTCTCCATTCATTCTGCTCTTCCTCCTCTTCCTGTACTACAAGACATGCTACACTGTCGTTAATTAATGATAGCATTTCCAGGTTAACAGGATAATCACAATACTTTTTATTTCATGGTTCACATATCTAACTTTATACGCACAAGAAATGCAACTATTTGTGTATGTATTCTATTTCTGTTTTTCGTTTTTATGTTGTCGACTAAGGAAAAAATATGTTCCACAGAAACATTGGGATGCGAAAATGGCAAGTCAATTCGGACCAGGCTTCCAACATTTGCAATCTGAATTTCCGAATTGAAATTCACACATTCTTCAATGTTCAAACAACAGAAAATTTTAGGAGGAGTAACTTTTCATCACTAGAAAAGTAATCAGGTAGTCGTTTCCATTCGTCTACCGCGTTCTCCAGGTCCATTTTAGACTGGAATTTTTTTTAACGATGATGCAAACAATGTGTCTGAATGAGCGGCCTTCAGACAGTTGCATAATCAACGAACCTATCAGTTTGGCCAGCGTTTTAATCAATTTTTTTGAAACTTTTCATTATTAATACCTTCTCCAAGCAAAATTTAATAATTAAACGGAAATAATAAACTAAAAAGAAATCAAAACCGGCAATTCAAAAATTTCCTACATTCTCTCGATTTAGACAATTACATCCCTTAATCCCTTTCAGGTTGAAAAGTCCCTATGCTGGGGGTTTTTTATCCTTCAACATCACAATCCTGGTACACAAATTATTGTGCTTTTTGACCAAAGACATCTTTTAGTTTGTCAAAGAAATTCATATGTTGTTTTACACCATGACTAGTTGATAGGATTATAGTAAGAAAAATGTTCATATTTTTAAAATGGATTTCCGCCCTTGTTAAAACACAATCTTCACCATTACAAAGTTGCATGCTCCCCATTCATGCAGTTATCTCAAACTATTATCTGCACAAAAATGCTATTAGGGTCTCCTGTAAAACTCTTTGAGGACTGTTTGGAATTGTGATCCAAATTTCTTCGAAAACGCTAACTTTTTTTTTACCTGGTAAAATTTTTCCCAAGTACTGTTATTTTCTTCGCGTAATTCTACAGAATTAAACTTCTAGAAATATTGCATATCTAATAATCAGAAGTCAATTCACAGTTTCCTAAAACAACCTACCGTAGCTGTCCCTCTTAATTCGCAAAGCAGCTTAAGTTGGTATTTGCCGCAATCTGCGAATTTACATCTGGTGATTTAATACATATAGCTTCGGACCATCAGCAATGTCTATTCATTTGGAACACATGTATTGTGGTAAATATCTACTACACAAAGTACATCTATGTGGAACTCTGAAAAATCAGTTATTCGCACAAGGTGCGCCCAACTGCACACTACCGTGGAAATGGATATCCTATTATTAAAAAATGTTCAAATGTTTATAAATCTATACACACACACATGCCCCAGGGAGGACTCGAACCTCCACGGGGAGCAACCGCGCGCTCCGCAGCGAGACCCTTTAGACCACTCGACTACTCCACCGCGGCTATCCTATTATTGCCACTATCTCTTTGGAAGCCATTCATAAATGAGATAAAATTTTGTTTTTGTAAATTCTCAGAACAAATATTTTCAAAAGATGAGAATATTGATTTTCTCATCAAAATTCCGAAGAACTATTCAAAATTTCAAATATTGTATAGCAAAATTCTGGAACCATAACAAATCACTCAATAACTGCTGCGGTATAATCTTACAATTTGCGACAGTCAGATAAATATTCCAGGAGAAATAATGGGACAGGTACGAGCGAGGAGACTAGAATAGGCCTTAGCCTGCACTGTTTACTTTAATATATCAGTTGTTTATATTATGAGCATACTACAAATACAATACTTCCAACAGAATGATTTCGAGATTCTTGCAGAAAAAATATTCATTGCCTGTTAATTCACATTCCAACAGCTTTTTTTTTTTTTTTTTTTTTTTTTTTTTTTTTTTTTTTTTTTTTTTTTTTTTTTTTTTTTTTTTTTTTTAGGGTCTTCTCAGAAGTGCTGCCTTCTTTGAAAGCTGGACTTCATGTGTGCCAAGTCAACTGATCACTTTAACAGCAGTTCTACGTTAGCAGGACTTTTGAGCAGTCGCTCTTTTGCCCTACTCAGATGGTGGTCACCTTTATTATCGGAGGTCCCGCACCTGCTATTATGGTGGATCTTCAATAATTGCACGTGGAACTCTCACACGATGCCATCTCGCGGGATGTACTGTGCCCGTATATTCTAGGTGCCTAGTGGTCGGTCGCAGGATTTCTACTTTGCTTAGTAAGTTCCTTGTGTGCTTGATTATGAAGTCTTGCACAGTGTCCATATGGAGCTCGTCATGCAACTCTCTCGTTCTGGCCCATCTAGGGGCTCGTAGAATGAGTCGGAGGCACTTGTTTTGCAGTACTTGTAACATTTTTATATTGGTGGGACATGCCGTTCCCCAAGACGAGCATCCGTGTGTCACGGCAGGGAGGACCGTGGATTTGTATAAACGAACTTTGGTCTGTGTGGCCATCTGGGTACTATACAATAACGGAAACAGTTTATGGATTAATTTAACCATTTTTTCTTTCTTAAGTAAAATGTGGTGTTTAAATGTTAACTTATTATCGAGCTGCACTCCGAGATATCGAACTTGCTGAGACCAAGGAATATTTGTATTGTTTATGTGGAGAGTATTGCGTAGATCAGGTCGTCGCCTGGTGAACATTACTGCCTTGGTTTTGTCGGCATTTATCGTGATCATATTTTGATGTGCCCAACTTTCAGTAAGCGTAAGCTGACGCTGGAGTCTGATGATGGCGGCGGTCAGACGCCGACTGCTAGCCAAGAATGCAGTGTCATCTGCGAACTGAGCAATTGTAACTTGGCGGACGGTCGGTAGGTCGTTAACATATAGGATAAACAGTGTCGGCGATAAAACAGAACCTTGTGGTATGCCTTCCTGGAGCGTTCGAATACCAGACCGTTGATTTTCCAGCCGTACAAAGAATCGTCTGTCTGTTAGGAAATTGTCCACTAGTTTGATCAGGTGTAGTGGGATTAATCCAATATTATGCAGTTTAACTATTAAGTTAGCCCTCCAGACTTTGTCATACGCAGTCTCAATGTCTAAAAACGCTGCAGCTGTGTAATACGCCCGGTTCATATTATACGACAGAAACTCCGTAACTCGCAACAGTTGGAGTTCGGCTGAAAGGTGGGGTTGGAAAGCGTATTGATCCGGTCTTATTACATCGTGTTCTCGTAAAGGAATTCTGAGTCGGTGAAGGATGATCCTTTCAAATATCTTGGACATAGTCGGTAACAAGCTTATGGGTCTATGATTGCCAGGTTGTCGTGGGTCCTTTTCAGGTTTTGGTATAGGCGCAATTCGTGACGTCTTCCAGTCAGTGGGGAAATAAGACAGTAACAGACAGCTATTTAGGATTCTTGTTAAAAGAACAAGTGGCTTCCTAGGAAGGTGTTTCAGGTGGACGTTGGATATGCCGTCTGGTCCTGCAGCTGAATGCGTCCCCAAGTTTCTGATAATTTTACGGATTTCTGTCGGTGTTGTCAACTGTGGTTGCGTGTCATCTCTTGCTCGTCGTATGACCTGAAGTTGCCGTTCTACGTCTCGAATGTGTCGACGTGGTATACCGAAGTCATCAGCCCGTAATGTATTTTGGTGCTCATAGGTTTCTGCAAACAGTTCTGCCTTCAGAAAGGGATCGAAGACTAATCCTGCTGGTCCAAGTAAAGCTGTTTTTGGCGCTTTAGGGGTTTTCATCGCTTTAAGGAGGTTCCAGTCCTTACGTTCATGGAGCAGAAAAGACTCCATTCGATCTTCCCACATTTCTTGTCGCCACTCTACGGCCCTCCTATGTAGTTCCCGGGTAAGTCTACGCAGTTCGCGTTTGTCTGCCGGATTTCTGAATCTTGTCCACCTCTTTCTAACCCTATTTTTCAGCGATTTTAGATCTTGGATGAGAGGAGAAAATTCATCCGTGGGCCTCCTTTCAAACTGGACCGAGACTGTAGCATGTTTATATGCGTCTTTTATGTGTCTGGACAATTCATTGATAGAGTTATCAATAAAAGCGGTGGATGAGACATCGGCTGTGGGGCGTATATGTCTCTGTAAATAATGTGCATATTGGTCCCAGTTCGTGATATACTTCAAGGGAGGTCTCGGAGGTTCAATAGCCCTGTTTAAGTGACCAATCACAGGGTTATGATCTGAGGTGAGATCATTTATCGTGACTAAGTTCGGATTAAACCTCAAGTTCTTAAGTATAGTGATGTCCAGCACATCCGGTCTGTGGTTCCGGTTCCTTGGAATGTGTGTTACATCGACGGGTCCGTAGGTTATTGCTTGCAAGCGCTCTTCTAAATTGTAGAGTTGTTGGCCCTTAGGATTATTTGCGCGAGAATTCCACGCAAAATACTTTGCATTGAGATCCCCGCATAAAATAATATTGTCAAAACTATCGAAAATGGTGAGAAGATCCTCTTCGTCCATAGGATCAGCTGGACGAATGTAACCAGCCACCAGCGTGACATTTCCATACTGCGTGTTTATGGTGACTGCAGTGGCTTCGAGTGTGTTAAGCGGCGGTAAAGTTTCGACTGAATGTGGAATGAAGTCACGTAAATATATAGCGGTGCCTCCCCCTCGCCTTCCCTGTCGGTCTGTCCGATACCCCACCATGTTCGGAATTTTGAAGGTCTGTGTTCGTCGTAAATGTGTTTCTGTCAGAAATAAGATGTCCACTTTGTGGCGGGTTAGAAAGTCACAGAGTTCTGTTTTCTTATTTTTGACTCCTTCGGCGTTAAAATTACAAAATGTTAAGTCGCAGGTCCTGTGGATCCTCGCAGCCATTACGGAGCAAAGATTTGCATTACGCCGTCCACCAGGACCATTATTTTGGATAAGATGTCAGGTGCTGTGTTGAATTGACGGAAAGTATTTGTTATGACTGCAAAGATGTTTCGTTGACGAAGATTTGAAAAGAATGAGTGAATGCCTCTCACAGTCTCAAGTATTTCAGCAAAATCAGATGTTGGTTGGCCTTGAGTGGCATCTGATGTGTTCGCGGCGGTATGTTGTGCGCCAGGGATCTTCCAAGGATTCTTTTTTCGCAAGACCGGGAACTCTTGTGGATTCTGGATGTTAACCGATGTTTGGGGTTGAGTCGTTTGTCGTCTCGATTGAAAAGACTGGGCTTGTGCTGTGTATATGCGCAATGCTTCTTGAAATTTTTCACACCCTCTCCAAGAAGCAGCGTGATCCTTGTTACAATTAACACACGTCGGTTTATGGCCGCGAGGTTTATCGCAGTCTTTCGATAGGTGGTGTCCTGGACATCTTACGCAACGAGCTGGCAGGGTGCAATAATTGGCCGTGTGGAAAAACCTCTGGCACCTTTTACACTGCGGAGGTCCATCTTTATTCCTGTACGTTTCAACAGTGACTCTCGTATCGAGGATGTGTTTAATGTCATATATAGACTCACTTTCTGGTCCTGGCGGTAAGGAGACGCAGTAGACAGGTTGTGGGATCAATTTCTGTGTGGCGTCATCCCGTGATTTGAACTGAAACACAGTCGCATTGTGAAATCCCAGTTGTCGTAATTCACTTTCTACATCTGTGTCCGGCACTTCCGCCGGCAGATATTTTATGACGACTTTTAACACTTTGTCTTTTGGATTCTGATGGGTATAGAACGGTATATGATGTGCATGGAAAAATTGTAAAGCGGCTCTGTGGTCTTCTATTGAGGCAAAATGATATTTAATGGAATCACCTTTATAGATTGCTTGTACTGGGCCCGTAATGTGTTTCTTAAGTTCTGTATTGAGCATCAGGTATTTTCCAGTGTATTGAATGGTTACGGGTGGGACTTTCAACGGCTTCTCCTTTGGCTGAGCCGCAGCAGATGTGGTTGCGCCCTGATTTGTCGTGGTAGTCGGTGTAGGTGCAGCCTCCTGATTGTCTGTATCTGCGCTCAAAGGAGCAAATTTGTTTGATGTAGTTACTACAGACTGTTTCTTAAGTGTTGCTGTGGGTAGCTGTGCATGTTTGCGCTTAGTCCCGGACTTCACTTGTTGAAAACCTTGATTTGTGTCGTGTTCATCAAGGTCCATGTCCTCAGGGCGGTTTTTCCCGTCCTGGAGGTCGTCTTCAGATGAGTCATCTGTGAGCCAGGGAAGCCCACATTGGGCTGCAAGTTCCATTGCTCTTAGGTCGCGGGCTCTGCGGTCCTTATTGGTAATGACCGAGTCCGTCTCTTGAACATGGTTGGTACTCGTTGCGGCTGGGTAGGGTATGTTGTCTAGCTGTGAGGAATGTCGTCTGTGAGACGATTGTGACGATTGTCTATCCATGGAAGCGTCCCTGGTCGCAGATGCTGTTCTTGACCGTGAACCAGTCTTTTGCCTGGACACACAGCGGCTGTCCGTCCGTGGACGGGCACCTGATACATCACCATCGGCTAAGCTCAGCCTACTGCTGCCGAGTCCAGCAGCGGGGTTGTTCATGCCGAGACGGCCATCTAAAGTAACTTCCGCGCTCGTTTGTGAACGCTCACCCCCAGAACCGGGGGTGGCGGAAACCGAAAACGAGTTCTGATCTATCGCTGAAACTGCGTACTACACAAGAATCAGCAATAACAAGTAACGTTGTTTCGATCGGGTAATAACTACTAAACTACAAACTACGAACTATCGATACAGACGCGATGGTTACACTTCAAACTGTGATTCCAACAGCGTGCCGCGAGATATACTTATATGACGTAAGAGTACTGCCTTCAATGAGCGTGAAAATCCTGCTCTGCAATTTCTTGTCCGTATATTTTATTAAGACCAAGAATATCTTGAAACTTCCAATCGGCTTTATGTTTCACTAATGGTAGATGTGTATTTGTGTAATAATCCGGAACTATGTCTTAAATTGACGAAGGTATCGTCAAGAGCACACGTATACAGAGTTTCTTAACTACTGCGTGAGATGGCAGCACGTCCGCCACACCACTGGAGCAATGCAATGTCCCCACCATATACCACACCGTCTCACCACCAAACCAAGCGACCAATCGGAAGACATCGTGTTTCACGCGCGGGCATCTGAATTCACATGTGATGTGTATTGTAGTAGTAGGTTTTTTTCTATTCTGTGTTCGCTTGTGCAGCTTCTAGATTGGAAACAGCCAATTTTTGTTGACCATTTAAAGCGACAATTGTAGGTCTACCTGTTTAGTGAAAGTTACGTTTTAACATATGCTATGATGAGGGCCGGATCTGGATAGGGGGAGGGGTTGGGGGGGGGGATACCCTGTAAATCACATTTAACTGCCTGACAGTGGGTTCATCGGACCACTTTTACACTATTTATCTCCCACTCCATTCTCGAATAGCGTGCGGGAAGAAAGAACATCTGAATCTCTCTGTTCGAGCTCTGATTTCACGTATTTATTCAGATAATATGTTCTACTTATGTAAGTGGGGGGCAACAATATATTTTCGCATTCGGAGGAGAATGTTGACGATTGTAGTTCCGTAAGTAGACCACGTCGCAGCGATAAACGCCTTTGTTCTAATGATTCCCATCTCAGATCAAGTATCATTTCCGTGACGCTGTCTACCCTGTATCACGACAATACAAAACAAGCTGCCCTTCTTTCGACTCTTTCGATGTCCTCCGACAAACCCACCCGATAAGTATCGCACACTGGGCAGCAAGACCAGATAAAACAGGAGGAATCTCACTGTATTATTGATGCTGTGCTTTTTCTAGCTAAGCAAGGAAGTCCTTTGAGAGGAACAAAAGAAGATGGTGATTTTGGTGATCCACATAGCGGCAAATTTCTAAATACAATTGATCTCATATCATACTATAGTGTCCCCCTTCGTCTGCGTATTGAACGCCACAAGAAAGGCCAGAATAGCTATTTTTACAAAAATATACAAGAAGAGTTCCGTGACTTGATTGCTGACAAAATAAAACAAGATATAATTAAAGATATTTTAGCTGCTAAATACTTTTCACTGATGTCTGATTGCACTCCAGATTCAGCCACGATGCGCAGATGACACAAGTAATTCGGTAAGTCGAATGACTCAGTGGTTGTGGGAAAGTTTTACTGACTTTTTTACAGTTACAGACAAAACAGGAGTAGGCCTTAGTCAAGAGATACTGCAAAAATTGGAACAAGATGGGTTGAACATTAAGTACTGCAGGGGGCAGTCTCATGACAATGGGGCAAACAGGACTGGAAAGTACAAACGGGTCCAGTCAAGAATACTTCAGAAGAATGAACTGGCCTATTTCTTACCATGTGCTGCTCACTCTTTAAATTTAGTATGAGCAAATTAAGCAGATATTCAGCAAGACTAGGTGATCTGCAAGAGTAGATGCGGTTGAAGCTGTTTACAAGCGTTTTCATAAAGTTTTGAAGCCCCTGGAAGAAACTGAAACTTATAAGTTGTCAACACCAAAAACAAAATCAGAGACAAGATCTATTTTAAAAAATATGAGAAAACTCAAATTCATTACTTTAACTTGTTTCTGGTATGCAATATTAAAATAAATTGCTCATGTTAATCAGTTTCCGCGAAGTTAATACTTTACAATTGATAAAGCTGTGCCGGCCGCGGTGGCCGAGGGGACTGAGGCGCTTCAGTCACGGTCCGCACGGCCACTACGGTCAGGGGTTCGAATCCCCCCTCGGGCATGGATATTTGTGCCGTCCTAGTTCGTAAGTAGTTAATAAGTAGTTTGTAAGTCTAGGGACTGATGACCCCGTAGTTAAGTCCCATAAGATTTACAAACATTTGACATTTTGATAAAGCTGTTCGAAACATTTTGGGCTTTCTCAAAACTTCCCGATATTCTTGTACCTCTGAAGGTATTTCTGAAGCCAAAGTGCTAGCAGAAGGTAATGAGGTATCAACGGTATTCTCCGAAGAAAGGATTCGAAGAAAGAAGAAAATGGACGATGAGCTTTGTGAGGATGAAGTATCCAACATTCACAGAAAAAATAAGGAATAATTGACAGAGCGTAGTACCAGATTTACCGCACTTGAGAAAATTGGCGCAAAAATTAGTTTTCTGTGTGGTGTGCAAATTCTGGAGATGGAAGTGGAGGGACTCTAAGGTCAAAACAGTGGAACTGGCAGAAGATCTTAGCGAGGAAGAATTTGAAGTTGAAAGTTTCAGACAACATGCGCTGGCAGTAGACAGAGCCTTGCAAGATTCCACTGCACCATCAACATTAAATTTAATTTATAAAAATAAATTGGTAGAAGGGTATCCCAACCTTACTGCAGCGTTAAAATATATCTTACCATTCTAGTTTCTGTTTCATATGGAGAAGCAAGCTGAAATTAATTAAATACACTTGAGTAGCACGACTGCTTAACAAATCTGAGTATAATATCCATATAGCAAAAACGAGCTGCTTATCTATACTATGATGATATCAAAAACAGTTTTGCAGGAAGAAAAGCTCGAAAAGAGAAATTTTGAACTGATTTTTGTATGATGAGTATTATTGTAATATATTTGTATGTATTAAAATTGTTCTGTTTTCCTTCGATCTTAATTCAGTCAATAAAATAAGTTCATGTTGTGAGATTGTGACATTTATTTAGAAATATGTAACCCAATTAGCGTCAAAAAGGGTTTGAAACAGGGGGGGGGGGGCGGCAAATTTAAGGTTTCCCCCCTTCGCAAATTTCCTAGATCCGGCCCTGGCCCTGGCTATGATTACGACGTCCAGATTTATTGGTCATTGATGAGAACATTCAGTATTTACATAATAATGTACAGCCAACTTTGATTTTTTTATTTGGTCCTCTTAAACTACATTCCGGTTCTGTATAAAGTTTTTGTCATTGTGTGAGATAAGTCACAATACCACACTAGCAAAATGGAGAAAAACGGACCATACTGTAGTCAATATAAATCAAGGTATATGACGTCAGAAGTAAAACTAAATCAGTACAGTACCGTGTAATGAGAACTGAACACTGGAGCAAACAGACAATTTTGTTTTTTTCTAATTGCTGTTTTATTCAATAACCTGAGATATACCAAGCACACTGCATTCGGATGCGCAGATCGAGAATTAAACGTTTGTTTTTCCTTCATGACACAAACATTTTCAGCTTAGCTGACGTTTCAGTCCCCTTGGCAATGAGTGCATGTTGATTTCGAGGGACAATTTTGGAACACTCGTTAGCTTATTGTAGTAGACTCTTTCATAAGCAACTCTCCATTTGTGGTGCCCATGCCTTCGACTACATCACATAGCAACATTCAGGTGTTGTCATCTCTTTTTTTATTATTTTATTTTATTTTTTATTTATTTTATTTTATGGTTTTTTTGGAGGGGGTGGGGCGGGTGAGTGTATGCAATCCTAACATTGCACAGTGACAAGCGCAGCACCCCTGGAATGTGATATAGGAGGCACAGCGATATGTGCCAGTTGCAAGTGGGGATGGGACTGTGAGGCCCAGCGACTCAGGCGCACCAAGAATTTCTCGAGCTGCTGGTGCACAAGTAGTTCTCAAGAAGCTCACGAGAAGTGGCGCTGTGCGACAATTTAGGCTACGGCCACACTTGCGTTTTTTGAAGCTTGACACTCAGCATCTAAAGAAGCAGCTTCAAAAGTCACCTGGTGGTGGTCACATTGAGCACGTATATAGCTTTTTTCAGGCGTCCTAGCGACCAAAGTCATGAATGTGGCCATATATGGCTCAGTAGCGTTTCAGACCTGCCTGGGTGAAATAACAGCATTGAGAAATGAATGCATTAAGTATACAATCTGCAAGAAAAATAAGTGCTGCAGTGTTACTGATTCGACGGAGACGGCATAGACAAAAAAGATGATGATTGCTACCATAGGTGTTTCTGGCAGATGAAGCCTGTGAGCTGTGTGAAAAGCTTCTGAGACCATACCCCGGTAAGGACATGACTAATATTAAAAAATTTTAACTACCGTTTATCGAGTGCCAGGTGGTACGTGGAATGTGCATTAGGTATTTTAGCCAATAAATGGCGTATATTCCACTGTTGATATCATTTGTAAAGCCACTTGTGTACTGCACAACTTTGTGAGGGAAAACGATGGGTACAACTTTGAAGACACGTTATCGTGTCTTTTGGGCAGTCTTCCGGCCCAGGGAACATGAAAGGAATATACACAAGAGCGCAGTTTGCTGAATATTTCTGTTCTACCGCAGGATCTGTACCCTGGCAAAAAATTCACGTTGGAGCGCAATGTGAGGAGCATCTTTTGATGCAGGGAATGGACCCCAGCCCATCCGACTAGCGTCTGACCTTGAGGATGCGCCTTCCCATCCCATCTGACGTTGGCAGAAAAAGACGCTGTGTGTCGTCACTACCGACCTTCTCTAACCTGCCTATAACTGTGTTGTCTTTTGACGCTGAGCATCCAGCTTCAAAAAAACCAAGTGTGGCTGTAGCCTTAAAGCCCTCTATAGAGCTTGACGACAGTTGTCTGGGGCAGCACGCCACGCTACTGACTGCTGACACTGACAGTCAATGCTCGCAGCTCACGGTGATTGTCTTACAAATACGAACACACAAGTAGGTACGCAATGGAGCTTCTGGATAGAATTTGACCATTGACCGTCTTGTTGCCTACTTTGCAGGGGCCATACAACAATATTGCTGACACAAACAACAATATGGCGAACATAAACAAGATGGCGGACATAAACAATTAGGCAGACAGAAACAAAAATATGGCGGCGGCGGCACATACATGCGGGAAGATCATTAAATATATTTAACTCAAGTTTATTGTGTCATGACAGCTTCCAAGATCGTAAAATGACATTGCATTCCCTCAACTAGTACTTTCGCGTACAACCTCTAATTTCAAGCAATAATCGAAGCATCTCCAAGTTCTTCTTCAATAGCAATTATTTCATTATCGTGAGCCGTATTACCAGCTCCCTTGGACGCTAGTAACAGGAGCAATCGGTCCACCAGTTCATTCAGATCAGTCCAATGCACATAACTCACATGTTCAGTATTAGTTTTTCAATCTTTAACTTTCAGATCATTTTCCTTCTCACCATATCTGTCCAGCCCCATTCCTTCTGTAGCCAACACGCATTCTTTTTCTAAAAAGGGGAGAATTATGTTAGTATACTTTTAACCCTCATTGACATTTATTCGTCTACAAGAATTATACCTTTGTCTATATGCATTGGTGGCAAATAGTATTTTAGCATAATTAAGAAGACCCATTGGTGTATAACTGTGTATACTGGGTTTGTTTTTAAACAAGAGATTAGACAATCCTTTCGTTCCAGAATATTTTACTTTATGAATTATTAAATCATCTCCATCAACTCGTACAGGGGAATTTCCAATTGCCCACGTCCTTAATTCATCATCAAACCTAATGCAATTTGTAGGATCCGCTGTTTTTCTGTCTAGAGGTTTATGAAAAACTAATTTTGCCAGTCTTCCTTCATTCTCATCAGCACTATCATCATCATTATCAATATTATCCCCTCCTCCTTCTTCCTCCAAATCTTCTTCTTCTTTTGCAACTAGAGCTGTGTCATATGGTTTTATGATTGCACGTTTCTCATCATTGTCTTCAAATTTATTCTTTTGATCTACAACTCCAGGCTTGAGCTGGTGGGTCTCTTGAATCAATCTCTATAGGGGTTGAGTTACTGGGTTCATTACTTTGTTCAGTAGACGCTCAGCTTCTGCCTCACGTCTTTGTAGTAAATCAGATTTCTTGCATATAGCATGTCGAGCTTCCAGTACTCGCTTGTTAAGTTTCATGTTCTCATTAAAGCGAGTGTGCAGTGGTGTGGTCTCACGTCTTTTTTCTGTCTCACATCTTTGTACTATATCCAGTTTATTGCGTTTAGCACGTCGGGGTTTCGGTAATTGATTTTTTTATGATGTATCTTTTCATCAATGCAACTGTCCTGCAACATGATGCAGCTGGATTATAAAGGCATATTTGTACTTGATATATATATATCATCTATGCTGGAGGACCATCCGCTAAGAGGTTACCCAAGCTGTCTATAGCGTGTCCTCTACAACGCGCTTCGCTGGTAGCGCATGCACACACACACCACACAACGGAACTCCTATACATTAATACAAATATGCTTATCAAAATTACAGCGATACCGTCCATTATATAAATCATCATCTTTACCTGCAACTATGAAATTATGTGCAGTAGCACTCCATATCTCTTTACACAAATCAATGAATGCATTAAATGTCATTTCAGGATTACCGTGATCACTGAAAAGTGTCGCATATTACGTTCATCTTGTTTGAAGAGAACAATAATATTAACATTATCTCTAATTAACTATTTGGGAATTTTTGCTGTAAATCTGAATTAAGTAAAAACAGTCTACGTCATAATGGTGACCCATTGAAAAGTATGCTCTCATATTATCCTGTTTATCGCAAACAAAGTCATCAAAAGTGAAAATGGAGTAAAGAAGTGCTTTATCCGGTGGCATTACTTCATAATTACCCATGAGTGGGAAATATCCAATATCTCCAATGCCGTCAATCATTTGAGCTAGAAATTTGTATTTATATTACTGCAAAGATTTGGAGAATACATAAACGTTCTTCAATGACAGACCATTCTCATGCACAAGAAGATTAAATATCACAGTCGTTTTTCCACAGTTTGAAGGGCCAGATATAATACATCTAATTGTATCTGGAAATAGATCTCCATGTTTGCGACTCCGTGCAGCTGATGTCCATCATTCGATAATAGGAGCAATGGGAAGTTGGCATGCATGCTTCTTGAACTGCATCTTGAAGTTAACTAGCGAGTCTTATATAAGAAGAGTAACGGTATTCATATGTTCGAAGTTGCATGACGAAAGCGTGGTGGATCACTTCTTAATAGCGGATTCAATCACCTATCTGTCGAACTACATATACCTGATAATCAAAATATCCACGGGTGTACTGCTGGTCTGTAGTGCCCGTTGGACACTATAGACCGGCAGTACACCTGTGGATATTTTGATTATCAAATACGCCGGGAGAAACTGAAGAATCACATACATATACCTGGTTACTCTTACTGCAGAACAAAGTTAGCAAAACGACTGCAAAGAGGTGTCGCTGGAATCAATAAACTACACTCAGCTTGCAAAGAACACGATATTGCGTAAGCAATACACCCAAACAGATTTCTGACAGCCACAGAGCGGACTTGATTCTAGCAGATAAAGCAGTACAAAGAATAAACGCCTCAGACACTAAGCTGAGTGAAAAAATAGCCACCCTAGTGGAGGCTGGTGCAATGAAAGCCAAAGTCAGACTCGGTATGGGTATTAATAAAAAGAAGAATATGAATAATAATAATAAGAATATGAAGAAGAATAAAAAGATTGGAGGTAATGAGATGAAATGATTGATTAAAAAAATCGCTCTGGTCTTAAGTAATGAAACCTGGAACTAATTTCTGGGGGGCAGTGAAAGCGGCTCATAAAATTGCTTTGGATGCAGCTCCAAAAGCAAAAATATCTACTATTAAAGAATGCATATTACCTCTTCCCAAGAGATGTGGCTTTTTGCCCCTCATTCCAATTTTCGCAGCTGTATCAGCACTTGGCGGTCTGGCAGGAGCAGCTGCAGGCATTGCCAAGGCAGTTGTAGATGCAATAAATGCTCGCAAAGAGCTGTCAGAGTTGCAATGACATAACCGAACTATGGAGGCCATAGCGCTTTGCAAAGGCAAGGGGCTGTATTTAGGGCCTTAAAGGAAGAATGGTTTTGGGCTAAATGTGAGGAAGAAAAAAAATTCTCATTAAACAGCCTACCCAAAAGAGCGCTTACAAACATCGACTTAGAATGCTACGCTAGAAAACTTGAAATACCCCAGTTTAGAGGTGTCTTCATGTGATACACTTTACCAAATAAACCTAAAAGATATGAGAGTCCAATTGTCAACCTCCAGACAGATAGTGAGCCTGGCTCCCACTGGGTTTCTTTTAAGAAGAATGGAAATGATGTCTACTTTTTTGGTAGTTTTGGCAGTTTACCGCCTCCTCTAGAAATAGTCACGTATTTCAAAAATTGTACTATTAAGTACAACTATAATACGTTTCAGTCACCTAAGAGCCATAGGTGTGGTCATCTTTGTTTAAAGTTTATAAATTCTGGATAAATTACTGTGAATTCCAATACATAATGTATGTGGGCGAGGACAGCATGACGTTTAGCCTGTCGGTAAAACAATCGGTTATAACCTCCACATTTAATTCCACAATTAATTTGTCTCATCATCATTTCTGCGAAATTGCATTACTCGACTTATTTTCATACAATTCTATACCGAACATTACGTCTAAAACAATCATTTTTAATTCTAGACAAAGTTACTATAAAACCTGGAACATACGAACTCAAAGATATATTTTCATCTTTACATGGAGATTGAATTGCACAACGCCAAGTTTGTCAATGATGATGCGCCAGAAATTCAAAGTAGAACTGAGAATCTCTTACCATAAACCTTACAAACGATGTACAATCTGCTGTAATGTAGCTGTTAATTTTACACTGGATAATAATATTAGCTCAGTCCTAGGATTTGAGAATATGTATACTGACAAGGAAACTTCAGCGCTAGCTGTGCACGGTGTAAATATTCAGAACGTTAATGTGCTATGCATAGATTGCAACATTTCAGCTGGGTCCTCCCACAACGGTGCTCCTACGCACACATTACATTAGTTCTCCCACAGTCCCACCTGGATATAAGATTGTGGAATCACCAAATTCACACATTTACATGCCAGTTGTTGTACAACACATTAAAGATTTAAGTATATCTATTAGAGATGAGGATGGGAATCTAGTTGAATTCGATGGGGAGGATATAACTGAGATTGCATTTAAGAAAAAAATCGTACTGGTAAACTTCTACAGTCAACAACTAATGCATGATGAGGTGAATGTGTCTACAAATAGAAAATATAAAAAAGGAAAAGGTTCATATGAAGAAGATAGAGGCTATATATAAAAAGAAACAAGTGAAGCAGATTAAAAAGAAAAAAATAAGAAGAAGATTGATGTAAACAAATGTGTTGACTCCATGCAATCGAGAACTACCATCGACAGTTGGCTATAGTGTGCTATAAAAACCAACGTCACTCTCTGTGAACTCTCATTCAAAATTGCTACTATATATAAGGAAGACAATGTCTTATTTACTGAGTGTGAGAGAGAAGATTCACGCCAATAACTCCGTTACCCCATTTCAGTGTCATAGATTCCAACCGTAAACTCGACCAAATTTCGCTTACAGAGATAAAATATCAATAGTGATAAACAATAAAGACTTGTGTCTGTTGCCTTGTGAGAGTAATCTTTATATTCACCATCATCTACTAAAGGCGGATGGATCGGGAGTGGCTACTGATATTCATAAAAAAACTGTATGCTACACTTGATTTCTGAAATTCAATATCATTTGAATAACAAACAAATATAAAATGTACGCAATCCTGGAATTGAAACGCTGATGAAGGGGTATGCCTCATTCACACTGAACGAAGCTATAGTATTGCAAAATGAAGAATGGGGGGAGAAAGAGAAACTAAACAAATTGTTGACTCCAATGGGAGTCTCAGCTTCTGCATTCCACTGAGCATGACACTTGGCTTTGCTGAGGATTACAGGAAGATTATTTTAAACGCTAAACATGAACTTGTGTTGTTTCATAGTGCACATGTTGCAAATAGCATTATCGCAGGTGCTGTTGACGCTAACCCAAAAATTGTGTTTGATAATATTTACTGGGATATACCTGAAATTCAGGTGTCTAAAAAAGAGAAAATATTATTAATGAAAATCATAAAAAATGATCTAAGGCTGAATTTGGCATTCCGCCACTGGGAACTAACTGAATGTTTCATGCCAGAACTTGATAAATGGACAAGGGAAGTAAATAGCAAGCAAGTCTCAAAATCACTCAATACATAATTATCGCATTTAAAACAGACAGGAAAGCCATGAATGCTAATTGTAGTATATTCGATTTCATAGATTTGACAAAATTAGAGATAAAAACTTATCAAAATATTCCTACGAGACTAGTCGGTTAACTTTAACACGAAGAATACAGCGCTAGCATATGCCATGTATAGCAAATTTCAGTCAGTGTATTATGAGACAAGAGGAAAATTTGCAAATCCTCTCATGAGTCGGAAAGAGTCTCAGAAATGTCGAATTCATGTTTTTGTTAGGTCATGGCAAGAAGAAAATCTAATATCTTCTAACTCTGATATCCGAATTGAAATGAAGCTCCATAAACCATTTCTAAAGAATACAATTGCATACTGTCTGGTTATTCACGACTCTGTTATTGAAATGATACCATCAACCAGCGAGGTTTCATGGATGGATTAATATGAGGAAACATGTACACCATCATTGTCAAGGATTCTGCGTAGTAAATAATCAATTTATTCTGAAGAATGTTGCCTTTCAGATGTTGAGCAACGAGATCGAAATGTAAAATTACTGCATAAATGTTGGATTCATATTTCATACTAATAATAATAATGTATCTTTTCAATCAATATTTTTTATTTTTTTATATTTCCATCTTCCAGTAATATATATATTACAAGTAATTGTGTCATTCTGATGTGGACATTCAACCAAGAGTTGTTGTATGGCCCCTACGAGGTAGGCAACCAGACAGTCAAAGGTCAAATTCTATCCAGAAGCCCCCAGTTTCTATCCAGAAGCCCCATTGTGTACCTACTCATACAAAACAAAAGTCACAGACCTGGCAGTACTTCGCGGTCAATGCAGATAACGTCTGTTGCAATATTCTGTTCAAAATGTTTAAATGTTTGTAAATCTTATGGGACTTAACTGTGGGATCATCTGTCTCTAAACTTACAAACTACTTACGAATTTACTTACACTAAATACAGCACAAACATCCATACCCGAGGGGGCGGGGGGATCGAACCCCTGACCAGGAATGGCCACGCGCATCATAGCATAGCGACGCAATGCGCTCGGCTGCTCTCCCGCGGCCAAGATTCTGTCTTGATAAGCTATGTAATGTAGCAAAAAATACAACAATCGTGATAAAATATTTAAGGTTGCACAATATACTATATCTAGCAATGAAACAGATATGTCCTTGGATACAGAAGTGCATTATTGTATTAATGCAACACAGACAAAATACTCAACTCTGTTTGTATGTTATCCATTCAAACTAAATTAGAAAGAAATTTGTTGAAAAGGTTGTATAGTACTGGAAACAGTTCGCCAGTATCGAAAAACATTAAAATTTAATTTGCCTATAATAAAAAGAACAAGCATCAGAATTAACATTATGCAAAGTTTTGATCACTATGAGGATAAAATAACCAGCAGTCAATATTGTAGTTGTAAATTGTGGTAGCTGTGTTGAGAAAGTACCAGAGTTTTAAGCTGAAATATTAAGGACGGAAACTAATAACAGTGGCTAAAACCGAAGATACTGTAATCTCTTCCGATTTTTTTCTACAATAAGTAAATCTATATAAGGAGTTTCTGAGTGTAATATGTTGTAGCATTTCTCACACATACATGCGGAATGCATAATTGTTTTCGGTAAAAATCAAGTTTTTGCTCCGTGGTGTAACGTTTCTGCTATGTTGAACACTCCTAAAAATCAGTTGCCAACATAGAAACACGAAATATCTGATACCTAAAGTAAAACTTCATTACCGGACATGTAAAATCACATTTTCGCATTCTGTTTGAAATTCTATTAACACTATTAGCAAAACGCTTTTAAGAAATAGTACGTTGATTGAAATATAACTTTGGCTGACCTTTTACGTAATTTCAGTTTTTTATACTTTCATAAATAATAGCTGCAAACACTAAAAATGCATTACACTTAGTTTCGGAAATTGCTGAACCTATATAGATACTAATTTGTATGAAAACAACAATGCTACATGTTATAAACTATTGCACAACATGATTTCATATATACCTTTTGTTTAAATAAATTAGGGCAGACCATGTTTTATATATCACTAGATCCTAAATTAAATACTGATAATTTTTCATGCACTAAAATTAATAATCCGTTTGGTACTAAGAAACTATCTTCGAAATTAACAAAACTAAGACAACCATATACAAATCCGTATTAATAAATAATTTAACCGCAAACTAAAACACATTAAAATTCTATGTCACAATAATAATACGCCTACACACTATTGGCAAAACAAATATGTGTGCATTTCGAAAACACACATAATGTAAATAATTTGAGCACAGTAAACACTAGTCAAAAGGATGACTTTAAATTTGTGTACTACATTAAATACAAATTTCATGAAACAAGTACATACATTGACATAAATAGTCAAAGCTTAAATGTAATACTTTAATTTCTGTATTTTGGCAAATTTAATGTAAAAGAATATTGTTTAATAGTGAATTACAAAACTTTGTCATCAATATTATTACGTAGTTACGTAGAAAGATGTTTGAGAGAAACCACTGTTTGTCAGTCGTGGACAGAGTTTGTGAGTGGCCAGAAACCTGTAAGCAGCTCTGTTGGCTTGCTGCTGCATTTCTTGATTGTGCAATGTTTAAGTGGAAATAAAATCGTTTCCATATCAACTGAGATGGTTTTAATTTAAAAGAAGATCCTGTAGAATCAATTTCTTTAGTGAATGCCGAAGACAACTCACAACGCAATGGACTTCAGCCAGCATATAAGATAAGTTCAACTTCACCTACAGTGGAATGACTTCGTTATAGACTGTGAACTAATAAACATTTCCGTGATTCAGGAATATATTAGGGCTCAGTTAGAGTCATTCCGAAAAGAGGTGATGGACGTTAGAGTGGGAGATACGTACTATGAATTTTGTTTTACGAGATTTTTCCCCTTTACTAATAATTACAATTCCCCATATTGGAGGGCTGGGTGGAAACAGCGTTGAGGCTGCTCTTCTGCCAAGATTTTAACACTAATTGTAAGTATTGCTAGATCAGTAAAAAAAAGAAGAAGAGAAATGAGAGTTTTTTATTTATTGATAATATCAGTTTCCCATTTCTGGGTCTTCTGAAAAACTTTCTGTTTTTCTGTATTGTATTTTCAACCCAGGTGTGGGCATGCTGGCAGCAGTTTAAACATGCTGCTTTTCACGAGAAACGTTGTGCTACTACTATCTTTTGTAAAAATGGTTTTGTTTCGCGTGAGATAAGGGTTTTAATTAATAATAGTCCTATGGTTTTTGTTTTCTGTTGAACATTCTACTACTACTACTACTACTACTACTTCTACTACTACTAATTCGGTACAAATAAAAGAGAGCCGCATACTTGGCACCAATGTGTGAAGTACAAATTCTTTCGCGCCGGTATCGTAGACAACTATTACGACTGCTCTAATTCAGTCCTTCCTTGCAGAGTAGTTTCGCGCAGCCTTCAGAGAGCGCAGCACTGTCGACAACTTCTCGAGAGTGCGCGAGAATTTCTCGAGGTTTTGCCTTAGCGTCGCACGTTCCTTGAGCGCACTCATAGCCCATTTATAGTTGCAAGTAGATGTTCGATCACGTCCTCGGTCGACGCAGAGGTCAGCGCCCCCCCCCCCCCCCCCCGCAAAGCTTATTTAATGAGCTGTACAGTACGTTGCTTGTCAGGCCGCAGTCGATCGTGATTCTCCTGAGTAATAGCAAGAAGAATTAGCGTACTTTTATTACCGTGTGTTTAATATTGTTACTGTCTTTTTATTTGCCAGCCAGAAAGACTTCAGTATTTTCTTCACTTCTAAAAAAACAGTTTACCTTTCTAAAGAGCAGTGTTGTACACCCCCATGTCAAAGTTATAGGTACGTCAGTGCGTTAATACGAGTATTAAAAAGCACTAACAGCCTATAGAAGTACTTACTTCAATAAAATACAGGCTCGAAAATTACATCCAAAACGTCGAAACAAACAATTTCTTTCAGAGGATAAACACCTGTCAACAATCACGACGGCGACCACAGGAATTAGTTCCGCGGTAGGTAGCGGAGATAAAACACTGGCAAGCGTACTCGTACTGCCAACCGTTTGTCATAAAACTGGGGTGGCGCGATTACCCAGGGTGGCGCCGTTACCCTGGTCTCCCCTAAGTTTCAGCACCTGCACATCGCCCTGTGGAAACCCGAATTACCGTAGTGAAGCTGCAGTGCTGACGAATATGAGCAAGCTGACAGGCGACAGTTATTAACAAAGTCCACTGTCGCCTCTTATGGTAGACATCCGTCGCTTCTTTGTAATAGTACTTTGGTGACATGACAATTTAGAGATTACAACGTGATATCAGTGTGCATTTACAGTAGTGAAACGAAGGTAAAGTTTCTTCTCGTAAGCAGAGGATGGCGACATGACTCGTTAAAAAATACATTTGTCTGTGTCACGTACAAGTTCGCCGCCAAACTGTAGCAATAAAGTTAGTAGATCACTGACGTTGGTAGCAGTAGTAAGCGTAAGAGACGGTGAGTGGTGGTTACCTGAGCAATTATTATTATTATTACTATTATTAATTTGGCAAGATTGTGTGTGACACTTGCCTGGGCCTCACGAAGGCCACCCATAAGACATTCAAGACAAAGTGTCCCGACAACAAATAAGAAGTCAAAGCTCAACCACAGAGTAACACATACAGAGGAGAATCCCCCCCCCCCCAAAAATAACTCACTGACCTACGCTCCCCTCGTAGTTCCGTAAGATGGTAGCAGGTGTCAGACGGTTCCCTGGCTTAGCACCAGTAGACGACACTAGAGGCACTTCAGAGGGTAGCGTGGAGGGGGGACTGAGGGGAGAACTCGTGCCGCCTGCCACGAGGCCACGGCTGTGTCCCGTGTGCCGGCGTTTGAGGGGAAGTGGTAGTGGGGACAGCCGCTACCTGCCGCCTACTCTGGCCAGTTCAAAGGGCTGCTTCTGACCGCAGCGCCATCATGGGACATCTTACGGAACCTTCCCTCCCTGCACCCCTGAGCATGTGATCAGGCCCTTAAGGAGGTTTCCCGTCTGTATATAATTGTCTGTGGCTCAACCAAGCATCGATTACGACTTACAGACACCCAGGTACCTCTCTTTGTTGGCAAAGTTTTCAGTCTAACTCTCATATTCATTACACAAACTATTTTCATTTTTTATCTTTAGCAAGAGTGAAAAAAAAGAAAAAAAGGTTTGGAGGGGAGGGGGTTGAACACCCTCGTACCCTCCCCCCCCCCCTTATCTACTTCCCTGCTTAGATCTATGTATCGCTGTTCCCCATCCAGTACTTCGACAGTTAAGGTTTCGGTCTTCCTGCAATCTATCACTTTTATGGTTTTATCGCCTTCCTACAATACCGAGAATTCGGGTAGTTTAATTCTACCTCCTGCGTATACCCATCTAAGGAATCTCTCCGTCCTGTTACAATGCAAACGATTCTTTACAACAGGTCAAATATCGATAATCGAACAGGCCAGAAGAAGTTTACATCTTCTTGCGTGTAGCCATCTAAGGAATTTCTCGGCCCTGTTACAATACAAACGATTCTTTACATCAGGTCAAATACCGATTATCGAGCACCCCATAAGACGTTTAATCCCTATTATACAACGGAGAGTTACAATAACAAAGACTGTACGATATAATCAAGCGATTTCCAACCGTCTACACTATAACTTTTGGCCCACTTTAGGTTACGTTAGTAACACTAAAAGTGGGCCTTTGCGATTGTCTTTTGACAGCTAGAAATTTAAATGAAAATAACGGCCTAACAATTCATCTGACACGAAAATTGAATAACCGTATTTGTAGAGGAGAAAATTCTCAACAATTTTGCTCTGTTATGTTTTTTTTTTCATATCTCGTATCGTTTCAGAGATATTTGCAAAAATAACGGCGATTTTGGGATGTCTGTCTCTCTGTGTGTCCGTAACGTGTTCCCACTTTTTAAGACGAACCGTTCAACCGTTCAGTACCAAATTTTAGAGACATAATTGTAGGCCGCCAGAGACCTGAACCTCCCTCTTTCAATTTTTTCGGACAAAAATACGGTAGTAATACCAAAAAAAGCCGTTTGTAATATAATTGTAATTACAAACGAACCATTCATCTGACACGAAAATTGAATAACGCATTTGATAGAGGGGAAAATTCTCTACAATTTCGCTCTCTTATGTTTTTTCATATCTTAATCGTTTCAATCGTTTCAGAGATATTTGCAAAAACAACGGCGATTTGACGATGTCTGTCTGTATAGTGTCCCCACTTTTTAGGTCGAACCGTTCAACCGATCGACACCAAATTTTAGACATAATTGTTGGCTACCAGAGACCAGAACCTCGCTTTTTCAAAAATTTCGGACAAGAAATACGTTAGTAATACCAAAAAAGCCGTTTGTAATGTAATTTTAATTGCAAATAAACCATTCATCTGACGCGAAAATTGAATAACCGAATTTGTAGAGAAGAAAATTCTCTACTACTTTGCTCCCTTTTTTTCATATTTCGTATCGTTTGAGAGATATTTGCATAAATAACGGAGATTTGACACCCTCCATTGAATTAACGAAAACCAGCCGTTCGGAGATGTCACGCGACATTCCTCGCCCAGAACTCTCTCTGGCATACGCCATCTTGCGTTGCGTATTTGATGATTTTCTTATTGTAACTTACGCGTTATCATTTCAAAGCAATGGCGCACTGAAGAATTAACAAAAACACGTCGTTATTCGTACAATAAATAATAAGCTAGTGTCTAAAATGCCACATTAGCATCAGTTAACAACTGCCATTAATAATACGAGATTAAAGTTCGCATCTTCACATTGGTGGCCGTAGCGTAATGGGCAATGCGTTAGACTGTGATGAAGACTGAAAAGGGTTTCAGACACTCTTATTAATTAAATAGAGCTATGTTCTTCAATGTTTAGAATTGTGCATATGTAAGCAGTGGCGTAGCTATGTCACCAAGGGCCCCGGGGCAAAAATGTCATTGGGGCCCTCTTTACACTAATACTGTACAGATGCAAAACTACTTCATCATCAGCTCCTTACCGCCCACTGGAAGACATAATAGGCAAACCTAAATACTACTAAGTGAATTATTATGTGTCACGCAGCAGATAATGTTTAATCGTACTCTGTAATATAAGTATGAAAGTTTGTTTGTTATGCTTTCACGCAAAAATTAATGGGTGGATTTGGATGAAATTTTGCAGAGGGATAGAGATAGACTTGGACCTGGGTAGGACATACAGATGAAAATGCCCCATGGGATATTTTTCGTCAGCGGTGACAGCAGGCGGACTTTTGCCAGTGCCGACAACTCACTCTCGCTAAACTACTGCGCTGTTGGCTCATTTCGTTGATAGCACAGTCAAAGAAGGAAAATAGGGAAAATATTCGTGTAGGATGGTTTCATCAAATTAAGTTTTCGGATTTGGTTTGATGAAACACTTTGGATTGAGCCGTGCCCCTACCAGGCTTCTTGAAGTATATGTTAGTGTCTGGCTAGGAAAAAGTAATAAGTAAAATAACTAAGGCGATATCTTCGCTTATTATCGTGACAGTGGAATAAAGGCAGCGTCTTGATGCACAATTCACTATTGAGACAAAGTAATTACTACATGAAACTTCTGATCCGTGAATGTAATTAAACCTTTAAATGGGAGAATAAACAAATAGTGTGCTGGTAGAAACGTACCTTAAAAGATTTCGTGTTGTGCTGAATTCTCACCATTACTTTAAAATACAGTGAAGTTGTTTGTTTTTCTCATAGAAGAACTGAACCGAATGCGGCGGAGGGTATAGTGTTAGTATAAACGTAAATCGAAGTGCGAATAGTTCTTATGATATGGGAAGGCGCCGTTCCCAGAAAAAAATGCCGAATCCATTTCCCGCCTTCCATTGCAAGGTAGTGTGTAGAAAGGTATGTAGATTCTGTTCGGTATTCCTTTCAGTATAAACGCATTTGTGGAAAATAAACATTCCTGTTTCCTGGCGCAGCGCATTTTGTGGTAAATGCGCTCTCTCCAGGTCTGTCTGCGCAGTACGTCATCTGTGATTTATGAGGTGCACTATGGAAGGGTCTGTATAAGTTTGTAAAACACCTCGTAATTTCCTTTTGCGACGTAATGGGGTAGACATAGTGGGGGCTCGCTTACTCGCTATTCGTTTTGCAGGCGCACAAAGAACGGCAATGCCTGACCACTCCAGCGGTCTGCCCTTTCCCGCATCTTCTGCCCTCCAACCCCTTCCTGCTGTCACCTGTCACATCCCCACAAAAAATCACATGCCCCAATACTGTTCTACTGTACTGAAATATGCTGTATACATTTAATATTTTGTCTTAGTCCATTTTGTTTAATAATAACTATATTAACATATTGGCTGCCAGAGGTATACTTGGGTTACCATCCCCCGAGGACCATTTACTTTTCTTCCGTATTCTGCTTTAGTTTGCTTGAAGTAAGCAATTTAAGTACAAATAAGTTGAAAATATTGCAATTTAGTACCTTAGTTTATATTTTCTGTGTGAGTTACATATGACTCACATGGTGCCAGAGTAAAGTGCCAGGTGATATGTCGCTAATAGTTTTGGGTTGGTACTCTTCTAAGTTTTTAATTACACAGCATTATTTGCGTACAGTTCCATTATTGTTTTTCTACATTGTTACTACAGTCATTATTCAGTGTTGTTTGCTCCGTAACAAAGTGATATTGTAGCAGGAGAAAGTGTCTCGTAGAAGTTATGTAGATGAACAAAGACATGTACAGAAGCTTTAAGATGAAGTTATGGACACAAGCGAAGAAGAAAAAGAAGCTACTGAAATGGAAAAATAAGAGAAATGGGCTGATGTTGAGTACTGTTCATGGAGAGGAAGAAGCTGAAGTTCAAACCAAGAGGGGCACAAAGAAAAACAAGGAATGATAACTGACTATAATCAGTCATTTATAGATCTCTCTCGCCAAATGAACTATATTGTCTAAGGCTGGGTGTGGAATGGTACAGGAAACTTGCAATTGAACTGTTGACAGGGTCAGCACTGGTAAATGCTCTTGTGATTTACCGATACATCAACAACAAGATCATCTCAATCACAGAATTCAAAGAGGAAATGACTTAGAGACTACTCCTTAAAAAAGATGCCGATACCCCTGAGAAATCTCTCACCGTAGCCACCGAGCTGCCTGCAGATTGTGCTCTTGTGAACATGGGAGCAGCAAATCATAGGTGTGCGGATGCTACGAAAAAATGAAGAATGAATTTGGACGAGAGCAAGCTGTCAAGAAATGTGAACAAACTATATGGAAATGTAAGAAATTGTGACTCATATTTGGACTGGTTTGATGCAGCTCTCCACAATACCCTATCCTGAGCAACCCTCTTCAACTCCTCATAAGAACGGCAACCTACATCTGTCTGAATCTGCTTACTGTATCCATCTCTTGGTCTTCCTCTGCGGTTTTTACCCCACACACTTCCCTCCAATGCTAAATTCACAATCCCTTGGTGTCTAAGAATGTGTCTTTCCAATCGATCCCATCTTTTAGTCAAGGTGTGCCAGAAATTTATTTTCTCCCCAGTTCTGTTCAGTACCTCCTCATTAGTTATGCGATCCACCTACCTAATCATAAGCATTATTCTGTAGCACCATATTTCAAAAGCCTCAATCCTCTTCCTGTCCGCACTGTTTATCGTCTATGTTTCACTCCTGTACAACGCAACACTCCACAGAAATGCCTTCAGAAAGGACTTCCTTACGCTTAAATTAATATTCGATGTTAACAAATTTTTCTTTTTCAAGAACGCTTTTCTACCCATTTCCATTCTGCATTTTATATCCTCTGTACTACGACCATCATTTGTTATTTTACTGCCCAAGTAACAAAACTCATCTACCTCCTTTATTGTTTCGTTACCCAATGTAATTCCTTCAGCATCACCTGATTTTCTTACACTGCACTCCATTACCCTAGTTTAGCTCTTGTTAATGTTCATCTTATATGCACCTTTCAGCACACTGTCCATTCCGTTCAACTGCTCTTCCAGGTCCTTTGCTGTATCTGACAGAATTACTATGTCATCGGCAAAACGCAACGTTTTTAATTCTTCACCCTGAACTTTAATTCCTTCTCCAAATTTCTCCTTGCTTTCCTTTATAGCTTGCACAATGTACAAATTGAATAACATTGGAGAAAGGCTCCAACCCTGTCTTACTCCCTTCCCAACCACTGCATCCCTTTCATGCCCTTCAACTCTGACAACTGCTGTCTGGTTTTTGTACAAGTTGTAAATAACCTTACGCTCCCTATATTTTACTCGTGCTTGCTTCAGAACTTGAAAGAGTTTATTCCAATCAACAATGTCAAAAGCCTTCTCCAAATCTACAAAAGCTGCCGGCCGCGGTGGCCGAGGGGACTGAGGCGCTTCAGTCGCGGTCTGCACGGCCACTACGGTCGGGGGTTCGAATCCCCCCTCGGGCATGGATATTTGTGCCGTCCTTAGGATAAGCTAATTGATAAGTAGTTTGTAAGTTTAGGGACTGATAACCCCGTAGTTAAGTCTCATAAGCTTAACAAACATTTTCTACAAAAGCTAATTATGAAGGTTTGCCTTTCTATCTTCTATCTTCTAGGATAAGCCGTAAAGTGAGTATTTCCTCCCGTGTTCCTACATTTCTCCTGAACCCAAACTGATCTTCCCCGAGGTTGGCTTCTACCAACTTTTCCATCCACATATAATTCACCATTTCAAGTGTCAATAACTACTCTTGAGCTCTAGAAAACTGGAGACCAGGAAGATGATTTGTTACTGGGGCCATAAAGTACTGTAACACCAAGTCACAGCTCGCTACTGTGAGTTACAACTCCACCACTGAGCTTTAAATGGAAAAATGTCCGTGAATTGTATTTACTTCGCGTGGCCCGAAGAGAAGACTTCCTGTGACTTATATTTAACTCACGTGGCAGTCAATGTGTTAAAACATTGTTTTCTAAAAGTTGGGAAGTTTTCTATTTCTTGTAACACGAATACAATTAGTCCTTGAAAAAAATTCATAATTATTTTTCGCGCCTCACTGTGTATCACGAACTTAATGAGTGGCGTTTTTCAAGTCGTGGGGATTTCGTGTTTCCTCACGCACCAAAGTCAGAATGAAAGAATACCTACTGGAGTAATACAATGCTTCAAACTGTTAGATTGCAGATGTTGGCAAAGCTATGATTTCTGATCGGTAATTATCGCAGTACATTATACTGATAATATTGGTACACAATTAAAAAGTAGTAAATTTTATTTTATAATCTTTTCCTGGCTTTGGTTTTTGCAAATTCATCGATAAGGTCTGTTAAATCTAGACTTGATACAGCCTTGTTTTCGATTGCTATGAGTGACAAATGTCCGAGTCAAGCTTGAGCCATACTGTAGCTTAGAAGCGTTTTGATAATTTTTAATTTACTGAACGACCTTTTGGCTGCTACAGAAGAATAAAACTGCGGTAAATACTTCCGTAACGTCACATTCTAATAATACTTATTTGTTATAACTTCCTTACATAATTGGCGAACTGTCCATGTTGGGGTCAATTTCGGCAGGAGAAATTAAAAGTCGAAATTCCTTCATTCAACTAAAATATTTTATACAGTATAACGTCTATTATCCGAAGTAATTTGGGGACATGGATATTCGGAAAACTGGTTTATTCGGATATACGAATGTACACTTGTATTTGCCAATAAGAAGTACTGTTCAAATGTTTGTAAAGCTTCTGGGACTTAACTATGGAGTCATCAGTCCCTAAACTTACAAACTACTTATGAACTAGCTAATACTAAGTACGGCACAAATATCCATGCCCGAGGGAGAATTCGAACCCCCGACCGTAGTGGGCGTGCAGACTGTGACTGACGCGCCGTAGAACGCTCGGCCACCGCGGCCGGCAAAAGTACTGTACAGTAAATGTATTTATACTGTATTTGGAGGAGCGCGATCCTTCACATTGCACGCCGCAACACTTGGAAGCTGCAGCTGTTGCTGTGAGCAGCTTTGGTGCTGCCGCTACTTTTGCTGCTACGCCGACTGAAGTGTGGCGACTGCTGGACACATTGACTGGCCGCTTCGCCTGTCGCAGCGCCACATAATGGCTTCTTGTGAAGGCCAATAAGAAGCATTGTTCGGCCAGCCGGTGGTCCAGTGCGACTACTATGGGAAACTTGGTTTGAGGGGAAGGGGATATGATGGACGATAGGGTGGGAGGGTAAAAAAGATTAAATAAAAATTTCGACGCTCTACTGTAACTTTTTTCGATCGTTGCTCACGAAGGACGAGGGGCCCCTGGAGCTCGGGGGCCCCGGGGCACTGCCCCGCCTAGCCCTATGATAGCTACGCCACTGTATGTAAGAATGCTCCCTCTAAAATGCGTGTTTCTTCTATTTCGTGAACATGCCGTGAAATGCATGACAACGAATTGAACAATGGTCTTCTGAAGCATATGTACTGAAACTGGGAGGATACTGTAATAATGAACATTCTGCACAAAGTGCTGATTCAGGTAGTTTCGTATATAAAGTAAGTCCCAGATTTCAGTGGAAAGTGTAGTTCCTTAATCAAACAGAACAGAAGTGTATACATTGCAAAAAATTACCTTTTTTTTTAAGCGTTTATTCACTATTTGTGGAATATATTGAAAGTCATTAATTAGAATCAATGTATCTACGCCAAATGTACGCTGTGTTCCATCCAGGCTATAGTCACTCGTCCGAACGCCAAATGTACGCTACGTTCGTTCCAGCGTATAGTCATTCGTAACCAAAATGCAAATGTTGCAAATGTTTGTTAAGCTTATGGGACTTAACTACGGGGTCATCAGTCCCTAAACTTACAAACTACTTATCAACTACCCTATACTAAGGACGGCACAAATATCCATGCCCGAGGGGGGATTCGAACCCCCGACCGTAGTGGCCGTGCAGACCGTGACTGGAGCGCCTCAGTCCCCTCGGCCACCGGGGCCGGCCATTCGTAACCAGTACAGGCAAAGAAAATGAACTTAGAACTACCAAGGCAAGACAGGTGATAATATTTTAACGGAAAAATATAATGAAAATATGGGAGAGATATTAAAATAATAGTTCAAAGTAGTAGAAGTTCAGAAAAGAGTATGTTTGTCAAAGCTAAACTCAAACATCATATAATTTTGTCTGTTTGTTAAAATACGGTCAGAAAGAATATTACGTGTTTGGTGCATAGATATTATCACAATAGTAGAGTCGTAATCTTATCACCATAATTTTTTATAATTGAGATTGTTATTTTCGTCCAAAATGATTGCAAAAATTTATAAAACTACAAATCTAAAGTGGGCCGTAAAACACGTCAATGCGATTTTTTCTCTCTCGAAAGCGTTGACCTAACAACACCCTTAGTCGATAATACAGTAACCACGGAACCCAGGTAGTAGTTTACCTGCCCAATGGAACACTGAGTTTCAGTTCTATAGAGAAAGCTCGACCAGCCCTTTAACCACAAATATTAATACTTTAAGTTCCTTTCTTGTGATCTCTTTTATAATTCCATTAAACCGAACTCGGATTTATTTTTTTAATTACAAGCAGCTGTCTACCGCAAACGAAGATGCTAAACTACACAGCGCAACACCTGTTACTTAAAAGAACACGGTGAGTCTACACTTTTTTGTCACAATACTACTGAGTACGTGCAACGTTATGTTCGCAGACACTTATATCGCACTCCAACGTCCGCGTACACCGATCATAACCTGCTCTCTAAGGAATGGATGGGAGTGCACAGTACAGGACCGCACTTTGTAAATATTGACTATCCCCATTTTCGATCTAGCCCATAGGTGTATATTGCAACCTCCACCCCGAAACGCCTGTTATAAAATAGACAAGGTGAAACTTACTTGCAGATTAAAATTGTGTGCCGGAACCGGGACTCGAACCTGGGACCTTTGCCTTTCGCGGGCAAGCGCACTACCGACTGTGCTATCCAGACACGACTGACGATGCTGCCTCACAACTATACATCCGCCAGTACCTCGCCTCCTACTTTCCAACTTCACAGAAGCTCTCCTCCGAACCATCTGGAAGAAAGGATATGGTGGAGACATGGCTTAGCCACAGGCTAAGGGATGTTTCCAGAATGAAACTTTCACTCTGCAGCGGAGGGTGCGCTGATATGAAACTTCCTGGCAGATTAAAATTGTGTGCCGGAACCCGGACTCGAACCTGGGACCTTTGCCTTTCGCGGGCAAGCGCACTACCGTCTCAGGAGAGCTTCTGTGAAGTTTGGAAAGTAGGAGGCGAGGTACTGGCGGAAGTAAAGTTGTGAGGCGGGATCGTGAGTTGTGTCGGGATAGCACAGTCGGTAGTGCGCTTGCCCGCGAAAGGCAAAGGTCCCAGGTTCGAGTCCCGGTTCCGGCACACAATTTCAATCTGCCAGGAAGTTTCATATCAGCGCACACTCCGCTGCAGAGTGAAAGTTTTATTCTTAATAGATAAGGTGATTCGACAAATAAATGTATTCGTAGGCAATCAATTCCAACTGCCCTATACAGCCTCCTTCCAAGCGAAAGTCACGGGTGGATACTAAGTACTTGCACATCCCAACGAAATCGTGTGGGATGCCCAACAACACGAAGCTGGAGATGAGAGCTCCTAGTTTAACACCGGCTAGCCCCACTTTATAAGGTACAACCAAATGATTTCCTAGAGATGTTCTCCAGTGTCTCCTTGCCCAGTTTTGCTCCAGTATGCCGAGGGCTCTTACAACGCAGCCGCCAGGTAGGCGAAATGGTAACTACGCAGTTTACCATCGCAAACCACTCGTAAATTAAACAGCACTAACACACGATCAAACAGACAATACTTCGTAACGTACACAGCGCAGAGTTTTAAGAACATAATCCTAAATCGACCTTTAGAGCTCTATCGCAACACAACATCATCCACAACTGGAAAGAGATACTGCAACGCATAATTTAAACACTTTTTACTTACATTCTATCCCAACTAGCCTATCATACTATGTAACAACAACCACCTCCAACCCAATGACTGAACTACAACACCAACCTACACAAACAGATCTTTTGTAAATCTACGAGCCTTAACTACGTGGTCATTACTCCCTACGCATGCAAACTACTTACATTAAGGAAAACACAAAAACACCCATGCCCGAGGGAGGACTCGAACCCCAAGGCAAACGGCTGCGCGCACCGCAGCTGGACGCCTTAGTGCGCACGGCTATTCTGCCGTGGCAGTTCTTTTCTACTAAAGTTCTAAAATAAGTAACAAGCGGCGACAGACTAGGTATCTTAGCGTCGTGGGTGGATCTCTCAAACATCTAACCGATTGATCATACATCTTTTTCATTCCATGTCCCACCAGACAGTGGTCACTAGACCACATACCTAGTGTGGTTAACGAGCAGCTATCGTACCCCCTTCTAAGAAATCAGTACTCTCGATAAACAACCACTCACATCGTAAAAATGTCTGACGTGCTAAACAAACAATTAAACGCTCCCCCCGCGCAACCGAGATAACTACCCAGCTATAAATAGCGTAACCATAGGGTTTATTGAAATCGATGTTTCTCGACCGAAGAACAATAATAATAGAAAAGTGTACCTCTCAGATGTTTAAAAGTAAACAGGATTAGTACGTAGCCTACAGAATGGTGACGCAAATGAGATAAAATGGCTGTCATGTCAATTACATCTCATTCGCATCACCATACTATAAGCTACGTACTAATCCTGTTAACTTTTAAACTTCTGAGAGGTACACTTTTCTATTATTATTGTTCGTTTACGCAGTGTATTTCAAGAGTATTTGATAGTCAGCAAATTTTTACAATTGACCTTTGTAATATTTGTTTCCACAGCTTCCCTCAATCTTCTCACCCTCTTTTTATCCAAATATTCCATTTATTGACATCTTATAAATTCAATGTACATTCTGCCAATAGCTACTTAAGCCACTGAAAGTTCCACGGCGCATGCGCCACCGGTCCTGGTATGCACGCTCCTTGCATCGAATCAGTAAGCGTGAAGACTACAAATGCGATGACGCATCTTTCAGTCTAAATCACATTCCCTAGATCATAGGAATGTCCAATTCCTGTGATATGCAAGTGTAGTAAGTAACAGTTTTATTCTGATTTGTATTTCACAAGTTTTAGACAATAGGCTTGGTATGAATTTGTAATTTATGATGTCACATTGGCTATGTATTTCTGAAGTAGATGGGTTTATATCCGTCGAAACCGTGGTCAAGTTTATTAAACAACTATATTGCAACTGGTTGGCTGGATATTAATTTGCTATCCTGTAACCGTTGCTGAGACGCAGTTTATGTTTATATTACAGACCTTCAAACAGTAATTTATCTATGAGTACATCACTAAATGTCATTCAGAATTAGACGGAGGTGACAAAAGCCATGGGATACCTCCTAATATGATGTCTAACTTCATTTTGCCTGGCACAGTACAGGAGTAGTAAGCCACGCTGCTTTTATAGCTGTCGCTACTTGCAAGCAGTGGCGCCTCGTTTTGTATGTTTACAGGTTCACTGAACCCCCTCGCCCCTCAAACAAAAAAATCGCTGTGACGTGTTTTACGGCCCACTTTAGATTCGCTTGTAGTTTTATGATTTTCTGCAAACATTTCGGACGAAAATAATAAAAAAGTATGGGCGATGCGACCACGACTCTACTATTCTGATAATATCTATGCACCCTACACGTAATATTGTTTCTCACCGTATCTTAACAAAAAGCCAAAATAATTTGGCATTTGACTTTAGCTTTAACAAATATACTCTTTCTTCTTAACTTTTTCCTATTTAAACTATTATTTTAATACCTCTCCCACATTTTCATTAAAATTTATCCGTTAAAATATTACCACCTGTCTTGCCTTGGCAGTTTGCCGAAAGTTTATTTTCTTTGCCTGTACTGGTTACGAATGAATATACCCTTGAAGGAACCTAGTGTACATTTGCCGTTTGGACGAGTGACTAAGGCCTGGATGGAACACGGCGTACATTTGGCGTTCGGAAATCAATCACGTGACATCCCTTCCCCAAAACTCTCTTTTGCATACGTCATCTTGCTTTCTCTATTTGATGATTTCCTTATTATAGCTTAAGTGTTGTCATCTAAAAGCAATGGCGCACTGAAAATTATCAAAAACACGTCGTTCTTAGGACAATGAAATATAATCTAATGTCTGAAAATGACATGTTAGCAGTTAAAACCTGCCATCGATGGTCCGAGAATTACAGATTAGTGTCGCAGCTGTTCGCCGTAGCGTAATGGTCACATATTTACAAACATGTTAGACCGTTCGAAACTTGGTAGGGCGCGGTGGCTCAGCGCGCTAGGTCAGAGGTTTGCAAACGTGTTGACTCGACGCCTTCTGTAACGAAAAAACTGAGTGAACGACGAAACGATCAAAATAGAACAAAACATATCAACGTCCACAAAGTACCGATCAAACCGAAGAACCAATGAGAAGAGAGAAAAAGAAAGGGGGTTCAACGCCATCTGTAATTAAAAATAAATAAATAAATAAAAATAAGAGCAAAATTCTCAACGAACAACCTATAACGAACATGAACAAACGACCGCAAAGCATTTATTAGGTAGTCGTTTCCATTCGTCTACCGCGTTCTCCAGGTTCATTTTAGACTGGAATTTTTTTAACAATGATGCAAACAATGTGTCTGGATGAGCGCTCTTCAGCCAGTTGCATAAACGACGAACCTATCAGTTTGGTCAGCGTTTTAATCAAATTTTTAGAATATTTTCCATTATTAATGCCTTCTCCAAGCAAAATTTAATATTTAAACGGAAAATAATAAACTGAAAAAAAAAATAAAAATAAAAATAAAAATTGGCAATTCAAAAAATTCCTACATTCGCTGGATTTAGACTTTTACATCCCTCAGTTCCTTTCAGGTTGGAAAGTCCCTATGCTGGGACTTCAACGTCCCAATGCTGGTGCACAAATTATTGTGATTTTTGACCAAAGACAAAGAAATTCAGATGTTGTTTTACACCATGATGACTAATTGATAGGATTACAGTAAGTAAAATTTTCATATTTCTAAGGTGGATTTCCGCCTGTTTTAAAACACAATCTTCACCATTAAAAAGTTGCATGACAACGATCGCCGCCCACACACAGTTCTTGGAAAAAAAGAAGGAACGGGAGCGCAACTTTAACATTGTCCATACTCTCAAAAAGTATGTTTCTCTCGCCGGCCGCGGTGGCCGAGGGGACTGAGGCGCTCCAGTTACGGTCCGCACGGCCACTACGGTCGGGGGTTCGAATCCCCCCTCCGGCATGGATATTTGTGCCGTCCTTAGTTGTAAGTAGTACATAAGTTTAGGGACTGATGACCCCGTAGTTAAGTCCCATAGACTCTACAAACATTTGAACATTTTAGTATGTTTCTCAAACGTGGGGGTGTCAACTTCTCGCGAGTTTATATTGTATGCTCCTCATTCATGCAGTTATCTCAAACTATCATCTGCACAAAAAATGCTATTAGGGTCTCCTGTAAAACTCTTTGAGGACTGTTTGGAATTGTGATCCAAATTTCTTCGAAAACTGGCAAATGTTTTTTTTACCTGGTATAATTTTTCCCGAGTACTGTTATTTTCTTCGCGAAATTCTACAGAACTAAACTTCTAGAAATATTGCATATCTAATAATCAGAAGTCAATTCACATTTGCCGAAAACAACCTACCCTCTTAATTCGCAAAACAGCTGAAGTTGGTATTTGCCGCAAACTGCGAATTTACTTCTGGCGATTTAATATATAGCTTCGGACCATCACCAATATATATTCCTTTGGAACACATGTGTCGTAGTAAATATCTACTGCACAAAGTACATCTATCTGGAACTCTGAAAAAGTCAGTTATTCGATCAAGGGGCGCCAACTGCACAGTACTGTTACAATGGACATCCTATTATTGCCACTATCGCTTTGGAAGCCATTCATAAATGTGATCCAATTTTGTTTTCGCAAATTGCCAAAACACATATTTTCAAAAACTGCGAATATTGATTTTCTCTTCAAAATTCCGAAGAACTATTCAAAATTTCAAATATTGTATAGCAAAATTGTGGAACTATAACAAATCTCTCAATCTCTGCGATATAACCTTGGATTTTTCGACAGTTGGATAGCAATTCCAGGGGAAACAATGGGACACGTAAGAGCGAGGAGATTAGGATAGAACTTAAGGTCGCTTACATTGACTCATTAGTTGAACTTGTTTTTATCATGAGCATACAAAGATCCCACAGTTTCTTCCACAAAAATTACGAGGTTAACGCTTAAAAAATTTGCATTGCGCATATATTCACATTCCGACAGCGCTTTTTTTTTTTTTTTTTTTTTTTTTTTTTCCTTTATTGATGTTTTAAAGCCAGCCGTAGAAACAGCTGGCAGGCTGGCAGCAGCTGCGGTGGCTGCTCTTCAGCCATGTGATACACAAGCATGACAAAGAAGAGATAAAATATAAAAAGATGGACAAAATCGGGGAAATAAAAAACTTGACAGACAGATTTTTCGACAGAGTAAAACGGACATGTATAAACGGGACAAAACATATGGCAGAGAACAAAAAAGAGACGAGTAGTGATAAAACACACACACAGTCAGTAAAAACAACCGGCCACGGTGACAAGTTTAAAAGTACATTGCGGAGACACGAAGTTCACACACGGAGACAGCTGACGGCGTAAAGAATAAAACATGGGGACGGCGATTATGGAGGCACTGAGTAAAACACACGACACTGGAGACACTTGCACTGAACACATAGATAAAAAGTCGAGTCGCCCCCGCAGGGAGTGGGGAGGGGATGGAGGGGGGGAGGTGGGGCAGGGACGGGGGAAGTGCGGGGGAGGGGGAGAAGGGGAGGGAAGAGAGCGTAAGGAGGGAAGGAGTGACGAGACTCTGGGCATGGGAGAGGGTAGCCAAGCGGGCGGGAAGGAAAAGGGACGGGAGAGAGGGGAGGGGCGCTGATGCTACGGGGAAGGGATCAGAGTTGGTAGGAGGGGTAGATATCGGGCCGAAGTTCGGTATCCGGTAGAGGAAGGGTGCGGAAATTGCCTTGGGAGAGGATACGGAGCGTATGGAGGCGAAGGCCGGGAGGGACGGTTTGGCGGAGGCGTGGCAGAGGCCCGGGATTCGTAAGAATAGGGTAGACCAGAGGGTTTTTGGACTCTATTTTGCGGGATGCGTAAAGGAGCCGGAGATGTTCGAGGTGTTGTAGGAGAGGAGGGAAGGGGATGAGGTCATAGAGGATCCGCGTGGGGGAAGGGAGTCTGATACGGTATGCGAGGCGGAGGGCGTGGCGTTCTAGAATCTGGAGGGACTTGTAGAAAGTAGGAGGGGCTGATATCCAGGCGGGGTGGAAGGAACAAAGGACGGGGCGCATGATTGATTTGTAGGTGTGAAGGACAGTGGAAGGGTGGAGGCCCCACGTCCGGCCAGTGAGGAGTTTTAGGAGGTTTAGGCGGGACAGAGCTTTCTCACGGAGGGATTTGAGGTATGGAGTCCAGGACAGTTGGCGGTCAAGGGTAAGGCCAAGGTACTTGAGGGTGGGGGTGTGGCGGATGGGTCTGTTGTGAAGGGTAAGATAGAAATCGTGGAGGCGGAAGGTGCGGGTAGTACGACCTATGACTATTGCCTGGGATTTGTCGGGATTGACGGAGAGGAGCCACCGGTTACACCAGGAGGCGAACTCGGTGAGGTGGGACTGGAGCAAAACCTGGGAACGGGCAAGGGAGGGGGCGAGGGCCAGGAAGGCGGTGTCATCAGCATATTGGAGGAGATAGACGGGAGGTTGGGGTTGAGGCATGTCGGCAGAGTAGAGGAGATAGAGGAGGGGAGAGAGGACTGAGCCTTGGGGCACCCCGGCGGAGGGGTAGAAAATACGGGAGTTGGAGTTGCAGACAGTGACGTAGGAGGGGCGGCGGGTAAGGAAGGAAGCGATGAGGCGGACGTAATTAATGGGAAGGGCGTAGAGCTGGATCTTGAAGAGGAGACCGGAATGCCATACTCGGTCGTAGGCTTTTTGGATGTCGAGGGATACAAAAATTGCGGAGCGACGGGAGTTGAGTTGGACGGAGAGGAGATGAGTCAGGCGAAGGAGCTGGTCGTCGGCGGAGAAGGAGGGTCGGAAGCCACATTGGGAGGAGGGGAGAAACTGGTGGCGGTGGAGGTGCTGGTGGATTCGACGAGAAAGGATGGTTTCCAGGACCTTGCTGAACACGGAGGTAAGACTGATGGGACGGTAGGATGAGGTCTGGGACGGGGGCTTGTCAGGCTTGAGGAACATGAGAATACGGGAGATTTTCCACAGGTCGGGGTAGAAGCCAGTGTAAAGGATGACGTTGTAGAGTTTGGCAAGGACTTCATGAAATGAGAGGGGGTCCGACAGCGCTCCCGCGAGATTTACTTATAAGACGTAAGAGTACTGCTTTCAATGAGCGTGAAAATCCTGCTCTGTAATTTCTTGTCCATATATTTTTTTTAAGACCAAGAATATCTTGATACTCCTATTCGGCTTTATGTTTCACTCATGGCAGACGTGTATTTATGTAATAATCCGGAACTATCTCTCAAATTGACGAAGAAATTGTCAAGGGCACCCGTATACAGAGTTTCTTAACTACTCCGTGAGATGGCAGGACGTCCACCACACCACTGGAGCAATGCAATGTCCCCACCATAGACCACACCGTCTCACCGCCAAACCAAGCGACCAATAAGAAGACGCTGTGTTTCACGCGCGGGTATCTGAATTCACATGTGATGTGTATTGCAGTAGTAGGTTTTTTCTATTCTGTGTTCGCTTGTGCAGCCAATTTTTGTTGGCCATTTAAAGCGACCATTGTAGGCCTACTTGTTTAGGGGAAGTTGCGTTTTAACATATGCTATGATTACGATGTCCAGCTTTTGTTTCTTTCTTATTGCTGTTTTATTCAATAACATGAGAATTACCAAGCGCATTGCATTCGGATGCGCAAACCGAGAATTCTGTCCGCAACATTTTCGCCGAGTTCAGTGATACTTCGACGGCGCGCTGAAGGCACTATAACACAGGGCGTATTTCGAGGATTATTAATTCGTTTCAACATGCTGATAACCTTCACGAGTTTAGTAAAACTATGCATATATAATTAAATACATTGAAAGAAGTTACAAAGAGATCATGAGTTATTAATATTATTATTATTTCGTTGTCGTTGCTGAAATTTCACGTTATTTGCGATTTTCCAATGATGGAAAAAACATCTGATAGAAAACAACACACTTTTTGTTTACAGCAGCTGTTATACGAATGTCTAACAGACATGAAAACACACACCCACGGAAAAAAAATGGAGCCGTGAATTCTTACAGCAAATTAAACCACACCCAACTATTTTAATTTTTTGCTTAATTTTATTTTTTCATGCAAGGGTAGTTACCTACAGAGGTTTTTTTGTTTTTTTTTTGTTTTTTTATTTTTTTTTATTTTTTTTTTTTTTTTTTTTTTTTTTTTTTTATATAATCCCATTTATAATCCCATTTAGGAAAGTTCGTAGGCTGAATACGGAGCATTAATTAGCATGGAATGAATCAACTTTATAATGGTTTGAACAATAAGTTACTGTCTGTGTGCTGAGTTCAGTCTTTTGCTGTAGTGTCTCAGTTTGGAACAGGGGACTGATGACATTGTTTAGTCCCCTTAAAAATTGCAAAACAATAACAGACAACTGGTAACATTTGTTATAGGAGGTATTTATCCAGAAACTAATGATAGCCTTATATCACCAACAAACCTAACAAGTATCTGGAGGAAATTAAAGACATTTGGCCAAACAATGTTAGAAACTATAGAAAACTTGGTCATTGATGAGAACATTCAGTATTTACATAATAATGTACAGCCAACTTTGATTTTTTTATTTGGTCCTCTTAAACTACATTCCGGTTCTGTATAAAGTTTTTGTCATTGTGTGAGATAAGTCACAATACCACACTAGCAAAATGAAGAAAAACGGACCATACTGTAGTCAATATAAATCAAGGTATATGACGTCAGAAGTGAAACTAAATCAGTACAGTACCGTGTAATGAGAACTGAACACTGGAGCAAACAGACAAACTCAAATTTTATACCTTTATTTGAAAGAACAGACAGTTACTTTAATATCCTCTTAAACTTTAGATGATCTACATAGTTTAAAGTTGGATGTTATGTAGCTAAAGCTGGTGGTGGTGAAATGTATGGTACTGGCTTAACATATGTTCATATCTGAAAAAAAAGGTTATTATATACGGTACCAGTACTGTGTGTGTTTTGCCTACCGATTTTTTTTTTCGTAAATTACATGCGGTTTTGAAATACATCTCATGAACAAGCTGTAGTCAAGTGTTCAAACTTCATTATCAAGAGTATTGCCATAGCTCCATAACAGCCACAGTGCAGTGACTGAGCTCTCCAAGGCGCCTTGCTGCTGAGTGTGCAGATGCTCATCATCAGAGGTTCGAGTCCTCACACGGGCAAGGGTTTGTATGTTTCTCCTTAGGTTAGTTTCAGTAGTTTGGAAGCCTACGGACTGATAACCAGAGTAGTTAGGTCCCATAGATTTACAAACATTTATTATTTTCCATAAGCCACTAACGTTTACTATGCTAAAAAAACAATGGTTACACTTCCAAGGGGCTAAAAAATATATTAGAGATATTTTAAATTAAATGTTTAATTGTAACATATTGTATTTTGTTCTCTGTATTCTGATGGGTTTCTGCTAAAAAAAAAAAAAAAAAAAGAAACAGAATGAATTCATTTGCATCTACATAGAAGAGGTGAACTTCTAGGAAAGTGGTCCAATGTTCTTTTATACAGGGTAATTTGATACTTTTGTGATAATTTCAGAAGTAATAACATGGGAAAAGCGTTACTGTGTTACTTGATTTTTTCAGGGGAGGTTCTTTAGTTTATAGTAGGATTTCCTACAAAGTGTATACACTTACACACACACACACACACACACGCACACACACACAGTTATACATACACATTTCACATACAACGACAAACATGGACAAACAAGCGTTCTTATGCCATTTGTCATTGGCACGCCATTGTGGGAAAGGGTTACCTGCATTTTTAAGGCTATCTTCTATTCTTCTTTGACTACGATCTCCAAAACTTTCTTTCCCTTTCATACAACTCTATAGGGGCACCTCTCTTTCAGTTCGCTTTCCACAATACATAAGTCTTTATCGTAAGACCCTTCTTTGTTTTCTGAGTCTGGTTTTTTTTTTTTTTTTTTTTTTTTTTTTTTTTTTTTTTTTTTTTTTTTTTTTTTTTTGCTTACTTCAAACCCCAGTGATAACCCTGCGAGGTTCGCCAGAGGATTAACACGCTAACACTTATGTACACACATACATAGACTTACACAAACATACATATTATATTTACATATTTCACAAGTCAACACTTACAACTAACAGTACACAATAGACCCATATTTACACAAAACTTTAGGTTAAGTTTTTCCATGGATAAGCGGTATTCTTCGTGGGTAAGTAAGTACCCTAGTATCATCTTTCCTCATAATTATAGGTCATAAGGTCATAGCCACGTGGCTATTCTTGTTAAGTGAAGTGTAGTGACTTCGTTATTATTCTTGATGAGATATTCTGAAGGTTTTTGCAGTTTATGCGTCTCTAATTTATAGTTATAAGATATTTTACTAAATATCAAGTGTTTCTGAGTAATCTTAAATGCGCCAAAAACAAATACAAAGGGCAGATGCTGCCTTCATGGAGGATTTACACATGTGCAAGGTGAGGAGTGCATTAGGTCCATTGTCTTGCTTCAGGGCCATTCATGCTTAACCGCCAGAGCTCAAGTAGCCAGGAGCTGGTGCCTCTAGCAGCTCCAAAGCCAATGTTAAAAGCTGCGTTTCCCCTTGCACCTCCCTGCTCTGGGAGTACCCATATGCTGCCTCGAGGGGGTTCAGATAAGAAATTGAACCTTAGCCACGCAGGCGCATTGCAACACTGCGACCACTGACGCCTATATTAAACGGCCACACTATGACTCATTTACGTTTCTCATACGATAAAAATACTTCGAATGTGAATATAAAATAGACTGATAGAAAAACACTTTTTATTTTATTATTTATATACTTTTTTGCATATTTTATTTTCAGGGGCTCACTGAACCAGTGAACTTATAGGAAGTGCCGCCACTGATTATTAGTCCCGAAGATGAATAGAAAGGGAGCGGAGAGTCACTGAGAAACAATGAATTGCGTAACTATTAATGTAAGCATGAACAATAATCATGTGTCGACACTAAAATTAGTACAGGGCATCAGTATAATTCACCCTAGTTCCTTCGATACAGACATAATTTCAAAATCTGAGATATACTGCAATGGCCACTGTTGTGTCACAAGGGGTACATAGTTTCATTACATTAGGTTTAAAGTAGTTTCAGAAACAAACTTACAGATCACAGTTTCCAAATCACATTGCAATGTTTTGCAGGGGGGCTGGTGCAACTGCACCATTTACACATGCCGGCCATGGATTGGGCAGGTTTTGCACTGGGGTCTCCCACAGAGAGACATACCACCATCCATCCAAGATCACCCCGCACTACCTCCTAACAACACCCTGGTCACTCTTCAGGAATTCCTCACCTCAAACTAGCCTCACCCTAAGGACATGAATCTTTTGGCAGAAGAAAGGAGAGAGTTAAACAACCTGAAGACAGATTCTGACTAATCATCCTCCATGTGGACAAAGGTTTGATCACTGTTGTGATGAATAACAGTGACTATCTGGCAGAAGGCCTCCACCAACTGTCTGACTCTTGCATCTACAATTTTCCCAGAATAACTCCATCCCAAAAGTCCAACAAGCAATTCAGTCCATGTTGAAATCCTACAATCCTCCCCAGGACCTCTCTCCTGATTCCATCTTGCCCAACACCACCTTTGAAGACCACTTTCTACATGCTCCCAAAAATCTGCCATACAAAGAAACCTAGACACCGTATTGTGGCTGGTTACTGTGCCTCCCCTAAGAGAATTGCAGCCGTCATTGATCAACACATCGAAACAATTGCCCAAAATCTATCATCCTACATCAAGGATACCAACCACTTTCTTCACAGACTCTCCACCATCCCCATCCTTTTACCTCCAGGATTATTTATTTATTCATCGTTACTCATCATGGTTGACACTACTGCTATTTATACCAACACCCCACATGCTAAGGTAATACTGCTCTTGAATATTACCTCATCCAACATCCTTCAGAATCTCAATCCAATACCTCACTAATGTTAACATAATGATCATCTAATTTTCCTTTGAAGGGAAAGTATACAATCAAATCAAGGGCACTGCCATGGGCACCTGCATGACTCCCTCCTATGCCAACTTCTTTATGAGCTGTCTGAAGGTAACTTTCCTAGTCTCCCAAAACCCCCAACCTCTGATCTGGTTCAGATTCATTGATGAAATCACCCCGGCTTGACTCAGGGACAGGACACCTGATTCTCTTACTTCCACAATCTCAACTCCTTTTCTCTTATCTACTTCTCCTGGTCTTCCTAAATCCAACATGCTACATTCCTGACATTAACCTCTATCTCACTGATGGCTCCATCCATACTTCCATCCACTTCTGTTGACAGTTGCCATCCTTTCCACATCAAAAATTCCTCAGAAAGCGTGGCCACCCACCAACATTGAATTTGCAGTGATGAGTACTCCATTGCTTAATGTGCTGAAGCTCCCACAAAAAGCCTTCACTGAGTGGCACTATCCCACAAACCTAGTCTGCAAATAGATTTCCCTACACATAACCAATCATCCCTCCATCCACAGTAACCATCTACAAAATAGGACCCCCTCATTACCCATTACCACCATGGACTGGAACAACTAAACTACATTCTTAATTAATGGTTTAATTTTCTTTCATTGTGCACTAAAATGAGAGATATCCTGCTCTAGATCCTTCCTGCCCCTCTTAAAGTGGTGTACCATTGCCCAACCAACCTCCACAAATTCTTTGTTCATCCTTATGCCATCTCCATCCACAGCTTACTACCAAAGAAATCACATCCCATGTGAGACAACTCAGTGTAAGATCTGCCCAATCCACCCAACCAGTACTTGGTATACTAGTCCCATCACAAGCTTATCATATCCCACTGAAGTCTGGGCCACATTTGAAAGCAGTCATGTGATGTACTAATTAAGCTGTAATCCCTCTCCGGGGGAACCACTTTGACGAAGCACTGTCCGTGTGGGTGGAGAAGCTTGCGCATCTGTAGGAAGCTGAGGGCTATACATAAGGTAGACAACCTACTGCCGGATAGGCCTCAGGTGATGGATCAGACTAAGAGTGTCCCACAATGTCCCGTCTTCCTTATCCTCTCTCAATCCTTTACCAATTCCTTTCCCAACCCAAGGTGTGATGCGATCCATGCCGAGGGGTGCGTGACACATGGATGGATGTGTCTCGAACAGAGGCTCAGGGATACCGGGCGACCTCCCTGAGTAAGTAGCCTTGCACTGCACGGGGTTATCGTGGTGGGACTAAGATAAACACAGAGAAAGAAAGTATTTTAAAAGAATATGAGGGGCAATCTGAGACCTCAGATACTCAGACATCGGGATCAGGACTGATGGCGTGCACTCCTACTTCTGAATCAGGGTCTAGACCTGAGCAAGAAGTGGGAACTGTAATAGAGAAGTTGGACCAGATTAGGATTAAGGCCTTCTCTGGGGCTCAGAGGAGGAAACTTCTCAAGGAACAGAAGCAAAAGGAAGGAAAAGAATGGCTTCCTAAGCATAAGTGGAGGGAATCAAAAGGCTTGAGACCAAGATCTCCAAAAAGAAACTGCCTTAGGTCGAAGGGGATACACAGACCCCCTCGACGTCGAAGACAGGTGGCAAGAGGGCTAAGGAGGATCTAACACTCCCTCCTCCCTGGTCAAGCGTGATCCTAAAAGGCTGAGGCGGGAAATAGGGAAACAGACCTATAGTACTGCAGTCTCGGTCTTTAGAATGGCGGTTGTCCAAGAAGGATACCCACTGGTGAGCATCAGATGGCAGCAGGAAGAGCTCGTGCAGATGGCCCTCTTTGAAGAGATTGGGGCGGACGCTGGTCCAGGATCCAAATTCTGGAGGGTCTATCTAGATCGCGGTGCCCTAATTTTTGTCTGCAAGTGGGGAGCACTCAGCAGAGTGCCCATGATATCCCTGTGCGAGGATGCAAAGCTGCTGGTCAAGACAGCAGCTGAACTCCTGAAGACCGCAAAGGTATCAATATGGGTACCAAATATCCTTAAGAATGTCTCTCCAAAGACTCTGTTCGAGAAAACAACGGCCCAGAACACAAAAGTCTCGACAGAGGATTGGAGGGAAATTAACCAAAAGGTTGTTCCGGAAGGACGAATCCTGGTGGTGGAGGCCGGAGAGAAGTCCCTGAAAGCAATGCGAGATCAAGGCCTGAAACCGTTTTTAGGGTTCTCGCAGGTCGCCGTCAGGGTAATTAAAGACCTTTAAGGCATTAATGGCAGCAAGATGGGGACTGCTGCCCTGAGCCGTCACCTGCGGAGACAGGAGGTGGATGTGGCCCTAATACAAGAACCCTATTTATACAAAGGGGGTGTATTGGGCCTCGGTGGTACTGCAGGTAAGCTGATTTATGCTAGAAACCTAAAAAATTCAAGAACATGCATTTATGTTAGAAATGGAATACCTTTCATACCAATGATGGAATGTTGTTCCTGGGACCTGGTGACCATCAGGATGCAGAAACGTGAGGAAGGTATCACGACGGAAATGGTTTTGGCCTCAGCATACCTTCCTTACGAAGACAGCTCTCCTCCTTCTTTGGAAGTGAGGAGACTGACGGAAGCTTGCCATCGGCAAAGTGACGAACTGTTGATGGGATGTGATGCCAATGCCCACAATCTATCGTGGGGCAGCAAGGACACCAACAGTAGAGGTGAGCACCTTCTTGAATTTCTCCTATCTAACAACTTGGAGATCCTGAATAGGGGTGATTAACCTACATTCAGGAATAGTAGACGGGAAGAAGTAATTGACATAACTTTTGGTTCCATGATGATGGGCAGTTACGTCAAACAGTGGCATGTGGTCCTGGAGCCAGCCTCATCAGATCACATGTATATTAAATTCAAGGTTGAAATGGGAACCAGACAGACCACGGCCTATAGGAATTCCAGGAAAACGGACTGGGAGACATATAGGAGAGACCTTGACTTCAGCCTATCGGAAATTAAAACTTCGATAAGGAAGCCAGCAGAGTTTGAGGAAGTAGCAGAGGCCGTAACCTCTGCTATAGTGACCTCATACCAGGACAACTGCTCAATCACCAAGAAGTGCAATGTGTCTTGGTGGAATAATGACCTGGAAATGCAAAGGAAACAGGCAAGAATACTGTTTAACCTTGCGAGGGGCAAAGGACAATGGGCAAAGTATCGTGAGGCCCTTGTCAATTACAACCTTGCCATCAGACGGGTAAAGGAGGCATCCTGGAAGGTATTCTATGAGGAAGTGGAGGGCACGGCTGCTCAAGCGAGACTTCATAAAATCCTCACTAGGGCACCAACTAATCCAGGAGGAACAATGAGGAAGGAGGATGGGGAGTATACAAAGACAGCACATGAAATGCTGGAACTGCTCCTCAAGATTCACTTTCCTCAATATACTCTGGTGGATAACTCAGACCAGAATGCGATTCCTGAGAGACAACGGTTCTCAGGAATTCGCAAAGAGGACTGGGATTTCGCCAAGGAGTGTGTCGATTTCAGTAAGGTCCGATGGGTGGTGGGAACATTTCAACCGTTCAAGTCACCTGGCCCCAATGGAATCTTTCCAGCTCTCCTGCAACAAGCGGGAGAAAATCTTATTAGATTCCTATGCAGGTTAATCAGGGTTAGCCTAGCAGCAGGAATCATTCTCAATGCCTGGAGGGCAGTGAAGGTTGTCTTCATTCCAAAACCAGGGAGAATTGATCATACCAAGGCCAAGAATATGAGACCAATAAGCCTGTCCTGCTTCATTCCTAAGACATTGGAAAAGCTGGTTAATGTGCATGTTAAAGAAAGGAGGTTAAGTAGGGCTCCTCTACATTCAAACCAACATGCATTATAGCCAGGTAAATCATGTGAGACAGGTCTCCACCAACTCATTGGGAAGGTGAAGAAAGCACTACACTTTCAGGAAATAGCCCTCTGTATCTTTCTGGACATCGAGGGGGCTTTTAGCAACACGACCTTCGATCTCATGGTTAGGGCAGCAGAGGTGCATGACCTAGGGACCACTATATGTTGGTGGACTAGGGCCATGCTCAGTGGAAGAAAGGTAGAGGCTACCATGATGAATGAAAAAATGGTAATCAACACCACTAGGGTTTGCCTGCAAGGAGGAGCTCTTTCCCCTTTACTGTGGAATCTAGTGGTGAAAGATCTCATTAGAGAATTAAACTCTAGGCAGTACTTTTGCCAAGGAAAATGTTCAAATGTTTGTAATTCTATCGGACCAAACTGCGTGGTCATCAGTCCATAGCTTACATACTACTTAAACCTAGGTAAACTAACCTAAGGACAAACACACACACCCATGCCCCAGGAAGGACTCGAACCTCCACAGGGAGCAACCGCGCGCTCCGCAGCGAGACACTTTAGACCACCTGGCTACTCCACCGTGGCCTTTTGCCAAGAATACGCAGATGATCTTGTCATAGTAATACTTGGCAAATTTGCTGACACAGTCAAGAATATGGCACAAGGTGCGTTGGACATTGTGCAAGACTGGTGCAGAAAACAGGATCTGGGGGTTAGTCCTAAGAAGACTGTTGTTGTACCATTCACAAAGAAGCATATCCAAAATTCAAGTTGGAATCCAAACCATTTCAGTGAAGCGCTACCTGTGAAGGGGGCAGTGAAATATCTAGGGGTTGCCTTAGATGTGAAACTGACGTGGACCCCTCACATTAGGAATATTTGCTCCAAAGCAAAAGGTACTCTGGTAAGTACCAGGAGAGCTTCTGGCAAAAACTGGGGCCTGAGCCCCAAGAGTACGCACTGGATATACACCACGGTGATTAGACCCAGGATCACCTATGGGGCGGTCGTGTGGTGGAAGAAGGTAGAACAGCAGGTTGCTGCTAAGGAGCTTGGTAAGGTGCAGAGATTAGTCTGCTTAGCCGTAACAGGCGGAATTAGCAGCACACCAACTGCTGGGATGGAAACCATGCTGGATATGCCCCCATTACACCTTTGGGTCAAGATGGAAGCAGCGGCTGGTACATACAGACTCAAAACTGGCAAAAACTAGAACTCTTTCGGATATCCAGAATCACACACTAAAATAGTGAGTGAGGTAAATATAGGAAAGGTTGGGGAAATGCCAGCCGACTATATTATAACCCCATACTGCTTCAACAAGACTTTCAATATAACAATTGGAAGTAGGAAGCAGTGAAAGAAAATAGTTCGACACCATACAGGATATATTGTCTGGTTCACTGACGGGTCAAAATCGAACCAAGGCGTTGGGACCGGGGTATACGGGGTGCAGCCAAGACTTGAGGGCGTCATCTCTCTAGGGAAACTGGCCTCAGTATTCCAGGCCGAAATCACTGCCATCAGGGCGTGTGTGGAGGAGAATTTGCGTAGGTGCTACAAAGACCGTAGCATCTATAGCTATTCAGACAGCCAGGCAGCCCTGAGATCACTGGCAGCTCCTGCAACAAGGTCTAAAATTGTTGCAGAATGTCACAGGGTTCTGGTGGAGCTAGGGGAAAGCAATAGAGTAAACTTATTGTGGGTCCCTCGCCACTTGGGGATCAGTGGCAACGAACATGCCGACCGATTAGCCAGGATTGGGGCAGAGACTCCATTTATTGGACCGGAACCTGTCCTGACAATCACCAAGGCAATGATTAAATTGGAGCTACGTAACTGGCTCAGAAGACAGCACGTAGAATATTGGACCAAAGTCTATCAACAAAAACACGGCAATGTAATGATGCCAAAGCCATGTTTTAAAAGAAGCTCTGCAATCCTGGGCCTGAGATTAGAATCATGGCTGGATTGCTGACAGGCCATGGGAATTTCAAAAAACACCTACATACAATGTGAATAACAGAAGAGGACCCTAAATGTAGGATCTGTGATGAGGGTGATGAAACTGCATCACATCTAATCTTCGAATGCATTGCATTGGAGAATAAAAGGCACAAAATATTTGGGACAACCAGACCCGAAGAAATTGTGTCTAATAAAGAACTGGTAAAGGGACTCCTTGCACTGTTCAAGGGCATTGGTTGGATTTACTAGATAAACAGGGAGCGATACCGCACAATAAACTTAGTTTCGGTGCGGGCAGTGGCGGGTTGGACCAAGGCTGTTTTGGCTTCCCTGAGAAAATCAAATCAAATCAAATCAACCTGTAATCAGTGAAAAGCTTTTTTCTTTGCTACGACTACTAACAGGGCCAGCGCAAGGCACCTGCGAAACATGCGGCACTTTCCAAGGGGCGGCAAATCTGACGACCACTTTTTTCCTTTATTTTATTATTATTATTACATTTATATTTTAGGGAAAAACTGAACATTCATACCCAAGAGGATTCGAAGACTGTGGCATGGCACCTCGACTACCTGCCGGCCACCCCTCTTGAACCAGGAAACGGAGGACTAATTTCTTCCTTGCAACTGTGGTAGAAAAAAATGTTCAAATCAGGGGGGGGGGGGGTGGACCGCTTTGGGCCTCTGAACTTTCTTTCTTTTTTGAGAGAGCGCACTTGGCATCTCATTCTGCTGGGACTTCCAAATCACGAAAATAATTTTTTTTAGACTGCCCCGTGCCTCTTGTTCTGGGAGGGGGCCTCCAATTCTTTCTTATTGTATTATATGTTCTTCCAAGTGGACGGGGAGGGGCTGTTTCGCGCTGCCCCGCGCCTACAACTGCCTTAGTCTGCCACTGGTTCAAATGTTTGTAAAGCCTAAGGGACTTAACTGCGGGGTCATCAGTCCATAAACCTAAAAACTTCTTATGAACTACCTTATACTAAAGACGACAGAAACATCCATGCCCGAGGGGGATTCGAACCCCCGACGGCGAACGGCCGCGCGCACCTCAACACGGGGCTCCAGTATGTGCGGCTAATCCGCCGCGGTCTGTGTTTACGCCGACTTCACTTTGCCAACATTTATTTACTGTGTAATGCGTGTGAATCCATGTTTCATCTCAGCAAACTACTGGTCGCTTTGATTCCCATGAAACCCAAGATAGTATGGTCTTTTAGCAACATGCCCTCTCGTCCGGCGGCGGCGGAGTGGCTGAGCGAATTGAGGCACTATGCTCCGATGCGCGAGGCCGTTCTCCATCGGGGGTTCGAATCCCCACTCGGGCATAGATGTTTGTGCTGTCTTTAGTATGAGGTAGTTTATAAGTAGTTTGCAAGTTTATGGACTGATGACCCCGCAGTTAAGTTCAAATCAAAGGTTTGTAAATCTATCGGACCAAACAGCGTGATCATCAGTCCGTAGCTTACAAACTAATTAAACCTATGTAAACTAACCTAAGGACAAACACACACACCCATGCCCCCGCAGTTAAGTCCAATAAACTTAACAAACATCTGAACATTTGAAACTCTCGTCCGCACAAAACAATGGAAGCGTCTATGATGCACTGGTTCAGATATCAGAAAAAAAAGTTCAGATGTTTGTTACGCTTATGGGACTTAACTGCAGGGTCATCAGTCGCTAAACTTACAAACTACTTATGAACTAACTTATATTAAAGACAAGAGAAACATCCATGCCCTACAGAGGACTCGAACCTTCGACGCGGGAGGCCGCGCGATCCGCAACGTGGCGCTCCAGACCGCTCGGTTACTCCTGCGCGGCATATCAGAAGAATTCGATGGGATGACCGCTGACGAAGCGAAGTCACTTTCGAATCAAATAAAAAAATTACACCTTTCTCACTTTTCTAGTAATCTGGTACGACGTTCTGCTTCACATCAGTGTAGTCAGTAAGACCCTACAGATCATTGACATAACAGTTTCTGAGGCCGTGGAAATGTATGAAAAAACGAAAGCATGTTTTGAGACCTGCAGAACAGAAGAAAAGTTTGTGTCTCTCTTGACGGATTCCTAAGAATTGGCTACAGAATTAGAGCTAGAAGATCAAACGTTACCAAGGATAAGTGTTTCCCGGCGACGAAGTAAGAAGCCAATACACTTTATCTATGTTCAAATGTTTGTATAGCTTATGGGACTTAACTACCTGGTCATCAGTCCCTAAACTTACAAACTACTTATCACCTAGCTAACACTAAGGACGGCACTAATATCCATGCCCGATGGGGGATTCGAACGCCCGACCGTAGTGGCTGTGCAGACCGTGACTGGCGCGCCTCAATCCCCTCGGCCACCGCGGCCGGCCTTTATCTATGAAGAAAGGCATGAGACAACAGGTGACCCAAGAAAACGTTACAACATTGAATTCTACTATTATCTTTTAGATATAGCAAAATTCAAATGTTTGTTAAGCTTATGGGACTTAACTACGCGGCCATCAGTCCCTAACTTACAAACTACTTATCAACTACCTTATACTAAAGACGGCACAAATATCCATGCCCGAGGGGGGATTCGAACGCCCGACCGTAGTGGCTGTGCAGACCGTGACTGGCGCGCCTCAATCCCCTCGGCCACCGCGGCCGGCCTTTATCTATGAAGAAAGGCATGAGACAACAGGTGACCCAAGAAAACGTTACAACATTGAATTCTACTGTTATCTTTTAGATATAGCAAAATTCAAATGTTTGTTAAGCTTATGGGACTTAACTACGCGCCCATCAGTCCCTAACTTACAAACTACTTATCAACTACCTTATACTAAAGACGGCACAAATATCCATGCCCGAGGGGGGATTCGAACCCCCGACCGTAGTGGCCGTGCAGACCGTGACTGGAGCGCCTCAGTCTCCTCGGCCACCGCGGCCGGCTTTTAGATATAGCAACCGCATATTTGGATAAGTGATTCAATTAACTGAAATCTCATTGCGTTTATTTTGATTTTCGCTACGACATTGGCGAGCTGAAGAATGCATCTCCTGACAGCCTGGATACAAAGTGTAGAAACCTCGCAGCGATTTTACAAGATCACGAGTCAAGTGACATTAATGCACTGGAGTTGAGGGAAGAACTAAAAGTGCTTTCAACTTTGTTGAAACCTGGAATAGGTCCGAAAGGGACTCTGAAGTTTATAGGTAGACATAATTTTTGCCCTAATGTTAAAACTGCTCTGAGAATTCTCCTAACACTCCCAGTGACAGTTGCGAGTGGAGAGAGGAGTTTCTGAAAACTGAAATTGATGATAACCGATGAGCCACACTCGTGCCCAGCGATTGTTTTGTAGAAATCTGTTGAGAATGTCACCAGTCAGTCGCAATTTTTGTTTTTATTTTGCAGATCGACATTGATTTCGGGCCCAGTGTGTCTATTCTCAACGCTTTATTTAATGTTTACATCTATACCGTCATGCTGAACATAACTGTCAACATGACGGTTTAGAGGTAAGCACATATTAAAAGCTTTGAGACTGCGATTGATTACTGACATTTCCTACAGATTTGTTTAAATAACATTCCACAACCACATTGTAAAAAAATGTGGGGGCAGCAATTTAACAGTTCGCATGGGGGCGGCACTTGGGGTTGCGCCGGCCCTGCTACAATCAAGCTGTCCATCAGGCCGACGTTGGTGGCTTGTTCCAGCTTAGGATTTTTCAGTTTTTGTTTCCGGTGAGGGGGGGAGAGGGACAATGGCGAGTGCCAGGCACAGTGCAGTGCACAGCGTGAAATAAAATATTCTAATACTACTGGCATTTGAAGTAATACGATGCAGTTAGGAACCATTAAGGCCCTCATTACAAAATAGCCTGTTGATAAATAAACAATACATCAGCTGATATAGTCACATCTGGCGTAAAATGTTTAATTGACAATGAAAAGTAATAAATTACCAATGAATACAAGACAGTTACACAACTAGCATGGCAATGTTTGTTTATAAAAATAATATATTAACTATTTCTCATTTCATTTTCAATTAATCTTGTGTATTTTGTCTTGAAATATTCAGTTAAATCACTTATCTGTGATGTAAGAAATTGCACGATTATGATAAATAGTACAAGGGATGTTTATACCAATATAAAAACGTAAGAAGATATTTGTTTAATGTGTAGTGTAATTATTTTGATTTTAAGGCAAGGGCAGGAAGTGAGGAGATGGGAGCACGTGGGGTAGATGGCGGGGCGGCGTCGCTCTGCAGCAGTCGGCATGTGTATCTCCAGGTGGAGACTTTAGATTTTTGGTGTGGCAATTGCCAAGTGTGGTTGCTCGTCGTAGGCTGCACCAAGTTGTATCGAGTGCTACTGTGTGTTGTGAATATTTAGCCGGTGGAACAAGGTGTGCATCGCACTAAAAGTGACTGTGTTTTGTTAACGTAACACGTGTCGTCGCATAGGCATGAACATAAACGGTGTTTGAGACAGGCACATGGTTTGAAAACAATTTGCGACAAATATTCATTTTGTCTGGGGGCTCACGAGCTATAATTTTTTTTTTAAAGTGTGTCGACGTACAGACGTATCAGCCACAGGGTTCTAAGATTGTGAAGTAAACAACATAAAGTGAACTTTTACGTGTTTTCAAAAATAGTAGTTAGTACACCCTTTTCTCTCATGAACATGACTTTATTATGAATTTTTTTGTTAAGAAATATGCAGGGAAGGAAAGCTGTGAACGTGTGATATCATCCCCTAGAAATCGAGTCAAACAGTAGCAATCACAGTTACAGTGTTTTTGCATGTTTAGGAATTTGGTTCGCAGTTGGTGGTTGTGAGTTTTAAAAATTAAACTTTCCCTATTGTAAACTCTCGCCCCGACCTTCACTCTCGCATTTGGAGGCTCGTTACGGGATAAGTTCACAGTGGCGGCTCTAGGCGTCGGCGACGTCGGCCACCACGACGGCCTCGCGCGTGTGGGGGCCTCGCAAGACATTGTCAAAATTTTAGTTTTTTTGGTTCGTTTTTATTATTATTTTATTTGATGTTTAACGGCGCTTTGCAACTGCTAGGTTATGTAGCGACGACCTACATCTAACTTACACCAGCTTAACCAATGGTCGAACACAACATCCGTACCCAAGGGTGGGACTCGACCTCCGACGAGAGCGACCTGACGCACCGCGGTATGACGCCTTAGTGCGCTCGGCCATTCCCGGCCGGCAGCTATTTAATTGTCCGTATTTATTTCCGTATGAGTGCAGCAATGATGCAATTTTTTGTTAAATACTTACAAAACAATTTCTTCAGTACATTTTAGAAAACGATTTGGAAGAAGTATATCTAAATGTTTATATAACAATCGGAATCACACTGATTTCCAGTCAGTACAGCTTCGGCCAAGAGAAGCTTCACAAAGTTAAAATTGATTAAGACCAACTTGAAAAGCACAATGAGCCAAGTAAAACTATCTGCCTTGTCAGTACTATCAACTGAAGCCAAAATAGCGACTAGTATTAAGATGTGATCTTAAAAAATTCAGTGAGACGAAAAGCTGGAAAGTTTCTCTAATTTGTGTTTGTTTATTGTAATTTTTGTCATTACAATAATACTCGTATATTATACTAATACAACTTTAGTATAATTATTATTGATGTATAATTCAGCTCATTTAACATTTTCTTCATTAATGAAAAAATGAAAGGGCCCTCGCAAAGACGAGTTCGCCGACGCCCAGTTTTCGTCTAGCGCCGCCACTGTAAGTTCACGTTGGACTTGCTCGGAAGGAGAGATTAGGGTGTGTATAGGACATTGAACAGTTACGAACAGTTGCAAACAAGTGCGCGGACGCGACGGACAATTTCAAGTGTGTGTGGCGGCTGGCAGCAGAGAGCGGGATAAATTCACACTGATCTTGCTCGGACAGAGAGTAGGGTGTGCTTAGGACAGTGATAGTGGACAAAACAGCATAATCTCGGACGATACGCGAACGCGTCGCGCGTTTAAAGACGGTTGGTGACTGGCAGAGTTCGGGCGCGGGCATCCGTAACCGGCGATCGACGGCGCATCGGCCCGGCAGCAGTAAGCGGCGGCGCGTGGGATCCAGGCACTCAAATTTCATCTTCTGCAACGGACGGCAGTGATCAGGGGGACTTCGCAAGTCGCCAACGGAGCGTCGGGGCCCAGCAGCTTCGATTCTACAAAGGATAAGGGATGCAGTGAGGACATATTCCAGCCACAGCTTCTACAACAGACGGCAGCGAGCGTTGGGGACGTCGCAGCTCGTTTCAGCAACTTCTGGATTAAAAGATAAGTAAAGCAGCTGGCGCTATAAATTCTTGTGTGTTAATCAGGCTTTCTAGTGGCACAGAAAATGGAGCAGGTTTTTAAAAAGTCGCCAAGCGACGTAGATTCAGAGAGTAGCATACCAGAAAGTCCAGAGAGGGTAAATACTGGGGGAATGTCACATTTAGAATCAAAAATAGAAAATTCAAACTCACATTTAGAATCAAAAATAGAAAATTCAAACTCACATTTAGAATCAAATTTAAGATCAGAAATAGCAACTGTAAAATCAGAAATAGCAACTGTAAAATCAGAAATAGAAACTGTAAAATCAGAATTGAAAGCAGACTTTAAGGCAGACATTGGGGCACTACAAAATTCAAAGTTTGCATTAAAGGCAGAAATAAAAACAGACATTGACAAAAATATAGGAAGTTTAACAGAACGGTTTGAAAATAGGGAAAAGGAGATACATGCCAGAATTGGTGCTATTGAGACTGAGATAGGAGGCAAGTTAGATGCTGTGAAACAAATATGTGATCACAGGAATGAGGGCACTATGCAAGCGTTGGCTGAGGTTGACAAGAGGGTGGTGGCAGGTATTGAGGAAACAAAAACTTGGTTGTCAGGAAAATTAGAGAATACAGAATGTAACTTTAGGAAAAAGATAGAACAAGTAGTGACAGTAAACAATACTGAGATTGAGAAGGTGCACACTAGAATAAATAATCTAGAATTGTGTACTGCATCAGGAAACACTAATTGGTCCATGGTGCAGACACCTAATGGTAAAAAGTTTTCAGGAGTGGGTAATTATCATCCAGTAGATTTTTTGGCTGCATGCAAGGACCAATTTATGCCTGGTATGTCAGACCAGTGTAAAGTGAAGTTAGCAAAGAGAATGCTTGACTGTTCTGCTCAAACTTGGGCAAATCAGTGTGCTGATAAATTTGTTACTTTTGAGGCGTTTGAAAAGTTGTTTTTAAATAAGTATTGGGGGGAGGCCAAGCAAGCTAAGATACAAAATGAATTCTTGAACGGGCCAAACTATGTGAAAGGGAGACAGAGCATGAAGGAATTTTGTCAGGAGGAACTTGAGAAACTAGTGCATTTAGATACACCTTTGAGTCTTTTAGCAGTAATTTCCACTTTGTGTAGGAGGTTATCTGCAGATTTGCATTGGCAGTTAATTCACCATCCCACAGATTCAGCTGAGAATTTCATTGAATTTGTAGAAAAGATAGACCAGGGTTTAAGTATGGAATGACAGCTCAGGGGGACACAGCATGTAAACCATAATGAAAACAGAGGCAGTAGAAATGGGGGTCACAACTAGGGAAACCACAATAGAGAGAGGAATTTAAATGAAAATTGGAGAGGTAACAATAACAGAGGAGACAACTGGGATAATAGAAGCCAGAGGGGAACATGGGAAAATGATAGGAGAAATCAAAGGCAGGAAAGTGGAAATAGGAAAGGGGATAACAGTAGGAGAGAAAATCAGAGACAGAATCATGGAAACTAAGATTTGTTCCAAATGAGGTCCGTTTTGGGACAAGGAACTATTATAGTAACAGGACCAGAAGATGGGATAACAGGGGGTCTAATAACCATAATTACAGTAGGAATAGAGATGGGGAGAGAAGGGAGGAAAAACTATGTCACATGGACAGAGATGATGATAGGAAAGAGGAAGTAGGAGTTCACAAAGGCAAGGATAAATAAAATAGGGAAGAAAACATAAATAGAGTAAACAAGGAAAGGGAGAAAAGAGAGGAAAGTATGTGTCAGATGGATGCTGTAATAGGTAGTGAGGAAAATTTTGGGGATTGGTTTTTGCAACATGACAAGAGAAATGCAAACAGGAGGAGGAATGCTAGAAACAAGGACAATAAAGGAGAGTATGATGTGAGAAGTTTATTTGATAATAACATTAAAGAGGGTAAAATCAGTGTTGGGTTAGCCTTAGTTTTGCATAGGTCAGAGGCACAAGTGTTGACTGAATGTGAAAGTATGAAAAACATTGATGGTACTGGAGCCAGCATAGATGTTGTGGAATTTATGAATGAGAGTGAATGTTTTTATAAATTAAATGTAAATAAATGTGGTCCATTAGATACAATAAATGACACTGGACCTACTGTAAATGTTAATATAAATGAGAAGATCTCTGAGGAAGGCCAAGTTGACAGTGTAGATGCCGAAACCAGAAATTTAATTGGGAAAATAAACTGGATTAGGAAGTGGGCACCAGATGATTGGCTATTGCACAAATATGATTACTTGGACAGACTAGGCAAACAATATAATAGGTACCAGACTTATTACAATGTGTTGAAAGAGTTTGTGAATGGGGACAATGAGTATGATCAATTAAGGGGATTAGGCATGTGTATCTTAGATCATGATGAGATAAGTGAGGTACATGAACTTATACAGGAGGGGTCAGGTGATAAGGAGAATAAGATACAATCCTCTGTCATTTATAATAATGAACAATATACATGCATGGATGAAGATGGGTTGAATGTAGGTTGGATTAATAAAGAAGTACATGAGTATGGGCAAGATGATTGGATCCAATTCCTCAAATATTTAAAAACAGTAGAGCCAGCGGCATGGGAAAAAGAAAATCATGCTTTTGCAAGAAAAATAGGGGCGTTAAATGCAGGGAACTCAGAATTTGAAGTAATCATTCAAGAGGAGCTGTTTATTCAAGATTTATTGGTGATGAAAGGTCTATGTTTAAATCTAGTGTTAGGAAGTGATTTTCTGTGCAAATATGAAGCTCAGTTGGAATATAAGGATAAAGTGCTAGAGTTAAGTCTGGAGTATGCATGAAAAGGGTGAAATTCAAAAATTTTGTAAATGATAAAGATTTAATGGCATATTTACACAAGCAACTGCCATAAACCACTATAAATCATGAAGTATGAGATCCAAAGCAGTGTATATAGTAGTTTAAGAATTTGTGTATATTTATTCTGTGGTATGAATTTTTTGTGATTTATGTATGTCTAGATTTAAGAGTTTTTGTGGAGTAACTTGAAAATTTGATAATTATTTTGACTTTGTTAACTCTCTATTTTTACCTTGCTTTATTTTTGTGTTTATGTATATGTGTTGGTGAAAGGTGCAATTGTTGCCAGGACTCATTCCTGAAACAGCAGGTGAGAGGGATAGTGTGTTTATTGTGTCATCATAATTTATGTATGAGTAGTGAAACTATTGAGTTAGGTAATTATATGAATGATAATTAAATTGTTTTTATTTTAGTTTATGTATACTAATCTGGAATCAGGACTAGACGACGTATATATATTGTTTTCAATTGATGCTCACAGGCTGCAGGAGTTGTAGTTACTGTGAAGTATAGACGTGCTAGGATTAACTTAGGATAGTATGGGCCAATTAAATCTCACACCAGCAAAAATAATTTTTGGTGCGAGGGGGTAGGATTTGTATTTATGCTTGTAGGTGTCATTTTGATAGAAGAGAAAATTCTCTATGATAACATTCGTTTGGTAGTATTATTTGAGCTTTAAAATATATTTTTGAGACAGGCAGGTTGTTGATGTTATATTTGATGGAGTAATACTCCAAGTAGGCCACATATTATCTTGTCTGTTTCATCTGAAGCTATGGCTGATGAGAGTGCAGGTTTCGTGGTTTGGGTTGATCTGATAATGACTAACACAAGCCACTTTGAGTTCTTAATTCTGTTGATTTGCATGTTACTGTACTGCACCAAGTCTGGATGGCAGAGGGGTGGGATACAAATCCAACCGAATCCTGGTGTCCAGACAAACTTTTGTCTATGTTGACTCATGCTCTTCCTGTTCCATGTAGGGTGCATATGACATGTGTGAACAAGAACGCTTGATCCAGTGCCATGAATCTAAGCTGCAACAGCATGTTGGTTGAAATGACGGAGACGTAGCACCATACACCATGGGCAAGAGTTGCTGCAATGATGACTCTGGGGTTCTCAGTGTCAAAGTGGTGAGAGATTTCCTTTAAACAAGTGGAGTGTACACCGTCAAAAGTTTTTATAGTGATAATTCTAGTTTTTACATGTAGGACAAGGTTCTCTAAAGACTAAAGTTTAATACTATTATAAATTTGGTGCCAATTCTGTATATAAACAACAGGCACACTTAAATTTCATGGATGTAATTAGTTATAAGGATTCTTTTCTTAAAAATATGCACACACTATAAGTGGTCTTAATGGTACAAATATTGGGAAATTTTCTCACTGCCCTGTTTATTTTTATGTATTTATTTATTTGCATTAGTTGAGGTCATAATTGATATAGTGTTTGAGTCAATCCGATTCAATAACTTTGTAATTTTAAATTTTGCTCATTTGAATGTATTAATTTTGGTGCTACTTGCGCCATCTTGCACATGGTTTTGATGCCGCAAATGGGGGTATTGTGAGATTCCGCCCAATAGAAATACTGGTAATTAATAGCCTTTGATAATTAAACAGTATGAAGTTCACTGCAAACATTGACCGTGCCAATGCACTAAATGTTACACAATTTTAATCTTATTAATTATGGTAGCAACGTAGGTACACAGTTGGGTGACAACATTTATAGTTAGGCCATAGGTAGAAATTCTCCACATTGAGATTTGCTGTGTGCTTGTAGCTGACGGAGGCCAGCGAGCAGGCCGACGTTGGTGGCTTGTTCCAGCTTAGGATTTTCCAGTTTTTGTTTCCGGTGAGGGGAGAGAGGGACAATGGTGAGTGCCAAGCACAGTGCAGTGCACAGCATGAAATAAAATATTCTAATACTACTGGCATTTGAAGTAATACGATGCAGTTAGGAACCTTTAAGGCCCTCATTACAAAATAGCCTGTTGATAAATAAACAATACATTAGCTGATATAGTCACATCTGGCGTAATATGTTTAATTGACAATGAAAAGTAATAAACTACCAATGAATACAAGACAGTTACACGACTAGCATGGCAATGTTTGTTTATAAAAATAACATATTAACTATTTCTCATTTTAATTTCAATTAAACTTGTGTATTTTATCTTGAAATATTCAGTTAAATCACTTATCTGTGATATAAGAAATTGCACGATTATGATAAATAGTACAAAGGATGTTTATACCAATATAAAAACGTAAGAAGATATTTGTTTAATGTGTAGTGTAACTATTTTGTTTTTAAGTAAAGTTTTAGAAATGTATTGGCTGAGCGCTGTACGTTGGAGGTCGGTTAGAACAACTCACATGGGGAAGTTGATGACGTAGGGGAAAAAAAACCGGCAGTTGGACTTTTGGAGCGCGCACGCGAGGACAGGAAGTGAGGAGACGGGAGCATGTGGGGTACGTGGCGGTGCGGCGTCGCTCTACAGCAGTCGGCATGTGTATCTCCAGGTGGAGACTTTAGATTTTTGGTGTGGCAATTGCCAAGTGTGGTTGCTCGTCGTAGACTGCACCAAGTTGTATCGAGTGCTACTGTGTGTTGTGAATATTTAGCCGTGGAACAAGGTGTGCATCGCACGAAAAGTGACTGTGTTTTGTTAATGTAACACGTGTCGTCGCATAGGCATGAACATAAACGGTGTTTGAGACAGGCACATGGTGTGAAAACAATTTGCGACAAATATTCATTTTGTCTGGAGGCTCACGAGCTATAATTTTTTTTTTTTAATGTGTCAACGTACAGACGTATCAGCCACAGGGTTCTAAGATTGTGAAATAAACAACATAAAGTGAACTTTTACGTGTTTTCAAAAATAGTAGTTAGTACACCCTTTTCTCTCATGAACTTGACTTTATTATGAATTTTTTTGTTAATCATATGCAGGGAAGGAAAGCTGCGAACGTGTGATATCATCCCCTAGAAATCGAGTCAAACAGTAGCAATCACAGTTACAGTGTTTTTGCATGTTTAGGAATTTGGTTCGCAGTTGGTGGTTGTAAGTTTTAAAAATTAAACTTTCCCTATTGTATACTCTCACCCCGACCTTCACTCTCGCAACACCAAACCGTGGACAAATCAAGGTAAACCACCATGTGGTGCAACATGTAGCTGAGCCTATCATGCTTCATTTCAATGGATGCTTCACAATACAGGCCATATGAACCCACCCACCTTCCCCCCCTAAAGCTTTTCTGAACTGCAGAGATGGGAGCTATCCTTACATTACATTGTCCAGTCGCAAAAGTATCCAGGTCTCGACTTATGGTAACTATTGTCTCCACACACTCCAAATCCAACAGTTCCTATCCCCCTCTCTCCACACCTTGTTAACCACCACCTATGCTACATTTTTCCCCTTCCTTGTCCGCCGCCCCCCCCCCCATTCCTAAGCTGGATTTCTCTCCTCTCCATGAGGCTTATCTATTCCCTACTTAACCTTGCATTCTTCCCCTTTCCTCTTGCATCTTATCAAATGTTCGAATGATTGTCAACCTTATGGGACTTAACTGCGGGGTCATCAGTCCCTAAGCTTACTGGATAGGGTATTTCCTGTCAGAGCGGCCACAGTTTGTAGTAATCGCTGGTAAGGTATCGACTAAAACAGAAGTGTTATCGGGCGTTCCACAGGGTAGTGTCATTGGTCCTCTTCTGTTCCTTATTTACATAAACGATTTGGGAGAAAATCTAAATAGCTCTTTTAGGTTTTTTGCAGATGACGCCGTCATTTACCGTCTAGTAAAAATCATCTGAAGATCAAAACCAACTGCAGAATGATCTAAATAAGATATCACTAAGGTGTAAAAATTGGCAATTGACTCTAAATAATGCGAAGTGTGAAGTCGTTCACATGAGTACGAAAAGAAATCCGTTAAACTTTGTTTACAAGATAAATCAATCAAACGTGAAGGACGTAAACGCCACAAAATATCTGGGAATCACTATTACTTCAGACTTAAACTGGAAAGAATATGAAGATGGGAAAGGCGAACCAGATACTGCGTTTTATTGGCAGAACCCTTACAAGATGCAACAGAACTACTAAAGAGACTGCATACATTACGCTTGTCCGTCCTTTTTTGGAACATTCGAGATGAATAGTTTCAAGAACGGCCAAGAAAAACGTTAAGACACATAACCTTTGCGGGATCCCGCTGGAGTAAGCATGCAAGCAGTGTCATTATAAGATCAATTTACGAAACTTGCATATGACGCGCGATATTCAAGCAACTACAGATGTGATTCATTGAAGTAATGATAAATACCTAGTAAAGCTAGATTTGCTGTGTGTTTTCCTACAATGTAAATGAATAAGTTATTCGTTTAATTTTATACTGAGTATGGTCATTTTCAGGTACTACTAAGTTGTCTTGCCCTCAGTATTACTAAATACAGTTTCAATATTTTGTCGCAATTTCAAACGCATTAAAATATTATTGAGATGAATATTTGTAAACTTTACTACGTTTCGGCAAAAGTAGCGGATTTTAAGGCTGCAACAATAGTACATCTACATTACCAAACTCACGTCACTGATACCGTTGCAATAAAAAAAATAAAACAGTACTGCTGGGAAAATAAACAGCTTATTTTGAAATTGTGGTGCAGTTCTATACCCCAATGTGTTTTTAAATGAATGCTATGAACATACTGGTGAAATAGTTTTATTTGAGTACATTCTCCGGCCGCAGTGGCCGAGCGGTCTGCGGCGTGCCAGTCACGGTCTGCAGGGCCGCCGCGGTCGGGGGTTCGAATACCCCCTCGGGCATGGATGTTTGTGCCGTCTTTAGTATAAGCTAGTGCATAAGTAGTTTGTAAGTTTAGAGATTGCTGCCCCGTAGTTAAATCCCATCATCAGCTCTACGAACATTTGAATTTGAATACATTCAGTTGTCTGAGAAATAATGAAAACCACTGAGAGTTCCTTGGGTGCCATCGTTTAAATCGTGTCTCTACACACAGTGAAGTGTTGTGTCATTTGACGACGAACGAGTTTCAGTTTGCCAAAGAAATTCATAAGATGTGTATCTCACGGGATTCCAATACGGTAAACGTTTTCGTATTTCTAAGACTGAGACAGAGGAATGGGCATTTTCGCCTGTTCTAAAAAGCACTTTTCACCATTAAAAATATTCTAGGGTATCGGATTCCAAAGAAGTTTCAATTGAAGTAGACGTTTATGTTTCCTACCAGACTTATACACCGCTTTTTTTCGCCCTCTTCAAACATATTTATTACATCTTGTCCCTGACAACGTAAGTTCCCCTGTTGTGATGTTAGAATGTGTTAATTTTGCCAAAACAGCAGGGTTTTCAAATATTCCTCTCACTAACATTTGAATGTGAACAGCAAATAGCAACAGAATATTGACACTATTTAATAATACTGAGGGCAGTGGCGGCTGTTGCTTCAGATGAGCGGGGGTTCACTTGTCCGGACACTTGCCACGCCGGACACTTGCCACGCTGGACATTTGCCACACTTTTACCTGCTCCGGCTGCCCCTGTCTCCCCCCCCCCCCCCCCCCCATACCACCCAGTCCCGGAATACCGTGGACGACGTCGAGACATCTGCACACTTGCCGCTTTCGAATTTCGTAGTGTAACCATCAGTATGGAAATCATTACAACGACCAAGAGTTGGCCTTTTGCCCATTACAAGGGTTACGTGTATAACAAAATGTTCAAACGTTTGTAAACCTATGGGACTCAACTACGTGGCTATCAGTCCGTAGCTTACAAACTACTTAAACTAAGGTAAACTAACCTAAGTACAACACAAACATCCATACCCGAAGGGGGATTCGAAGCCCCGACGGCGAACAGCCCCCGCGCACCGCAACTCGGCGCTCCAGTACGCGCGGCTAATCCGTCGCGGCGGTTACGTATATAATAAACAGAGGGAATCGAAGGATGATGTCGTTACGTGGATGTAGGTACGTCGAAAATATGATCATTCAAGTGTATTAGGCCTCAGTATCCCTAAATAGCTTAATGATCAAACGAGATGGTCCCAGTTCGGTACACTAGCGTTAAATCAATAAGCAGTGAAATTTGACTTAACGAAGCAAAAACGTTAAACATCACTCAAATGATCCTCCTGCAACCAGAATTTACAGTTACATCTACCAATTTTCAATTTGCAGTTTCCTATTTAGGTAAGAGCGCCTATAGTTTACATGTTAAGAGAATTTTTTCAACCTTCAAATATTATGGCCATACTATTAAATAATTATCAGTTCAAAAATTACTTCCTGCAACTTCAGAGCCGTAAATGGCACCTAAAATTTATGTTTTGTTAAACTGAGAAGGTACGCTTTAGTTTAAAAAAAATCTAAATCTGTGAACTGCACCTAAAGCAGACACCCTAAAACAAACCAGCCCCTAAGATTCACAATTTCGGCAGTCATAGTGTAGAAATTAGTGTTAAAATAATTCCCATATCTCAAGAATTAGACAAGGATAGAAATAACTTTACAGTAGATGTAGATCTCATTAATTACACTTAGATATAGTCCTTGGAAATAAAATATCTTACCACACTGTTGATTATCTCTAAACAGGCCAGTAAAAGCTATTGAAACCAGGCAAGAGGCTTCTTGTTGTTTTTGCTGTTGTCTTCAGTCCACAGACTGGTTTGATGGAGCTCTCCACGCTACCCTGTCCTATGCAAGGCTCTTCATCTGAGAGTACGTTACGCAATCTACAACCTGTTGAATCTGCTTACTATATTCGTCCCTCTGTCTCCCTCTACGATTTTTACCCCTCACGCTTCCTTCTAATGCTAAGTTGAAAATTACTTGGTGTCTCAGAATGTATCCAACCAATCTATCCCTTCTCTTAGTCAGGATATGCCAGAAACTTCTTTTCTCACCGATTCGGTTAAGCACCTCCTCATTTGTTACGCGGTCTACCCATCTAATTTTCATCATTCGTGTGTAGCACCACATTTCAAAAGCTTCTCTCATCTTTTTATCTGAACGCCTTGTCGTCCACGTTTCACTCCCATACAGTGCTACACTCCAGACAAATGCTTTCAGAAAGGACTTCCTAACATTTTTTATTTAAGACGACCGGTTTCGCTGAACTATGTCAGCATCACCTGGTCCAATAAAATCATTTTACAAGGCCATAATCTTGTAATGTCAATCAGTTGTTATATAACATAATTTACAGTGCATAGGTGCACTATGTCATTATAATAAAACATAATTATCACAGTGAATGACAATAGCTTTGCTATGAGGCACGCAAGGAGCTTACTATTCAAAAATAATTGTTACAAAAGAATGTCATAAGCAAATGTATTAGACGTACTTTTCTTATACCTTACAACCTTTTTAAAACACATTCCATCATTTCGTCTGTCACTGACAGTTCAGACATCTGTGCAACATCACTTATTTGATAGGGTGGTTCACTTTGCAGCACCTTGAAATATCTACTTCTATGTTATGAGTTTTTCGCGATTATCTCAATTTCGCTTATCATGCAAGCGGCTATTTGCATCTGGGCTACTCATTTATAAAAACACTATAACACCATAAAATTCACTCGAAATAAGATTAGAAACAGTAATTAGATGCCGCGGTGGTGTAGCCGAGCGGTCTAAGACGCCTCGCTGCAGAGTGTGCGGTTGCTCGCCGTCGGAGATTCCAGTCCCCCCTGGGGCATGGGTATATGTGTTGTCCTTAGGGTAGTTGAACTTACTTTAAGTAGTTTGTAACCCTAGGGACTAATAACCGAAGTAGTTAAGTTCCACAGATTTACAAATATTTCATTTCAAGTAATTCGATGACAAATACAGGGTGTCCAGAAAAAGACTACCTGGTTTCAAAATTAAATATCTCGAAAACAAAGATCGATAGAGGAATGCAGTAAACGGTATGTTTATTGTGAAAGCTGTAAGACGTTTATACAGCAGTTTGAAATAATAGTTATAAAAGCTGCTAACAGATGTCGCTGTAATGGCGATCAGCTATCAGTTCCACTATTGAAACGGCAACAAGGCGAAGTTCTCAAGTACGATTTAATGTTCCAAAAGGACCCGATGCGAAAACCATTCGTACGCTCTTCGCAAAATTTCAACGAACAAACAGTTTAACTGATGATGTAGTGTGGCATGTTGGCCGCAAGCAAACCGCAGTTACGCCCGAAAATATCGCCACAGTTTCTGGAATTATTCAGCGAAATCCAATGTCATCCGTCCGTAGAATTGCATCTGAGACTGGTTTTGAAGCGTTCCAGCACGCAGAAAATACTGAGAAAGAGCCTAAAAATGTTTCAATTCAAAATTCAATCGCACGAGGCCATACTCGTACGAGCTGTGCAACAAAGGGTTGCCTTTGCTAATCAGATACTCACAATGATTGATAGTGAAGGATTTGATGTTGGCTGCATCTGGTTTACAGATGAAGCACACTTCCACCTGAATGGATACGTGAATAAGCAGAAATGGTGATTTTGGGGTTCAGAAAAGGGAGGTGAAGGGAGGGAGGGATGTGGCGAAGGGCGTGGCGTTCGAGGATTTTGAGGGATTCATAATAGGAGGGGGGAGCGGATATCCAGGCGGGATGGAAGCAGCAAAGGACGGGACGCATGAGGGAACGGTAGGTATACAGGACGGTGGAAGGATTTAGTCTCCATGTCCGGCCGGAGAGGCATTTTAAGAGGTTTAGGCGGGAGAGGGCTTTTTGTTGGACGGTTTTGAGGTGAGGGTTCCAGGAAAGGTCTCTGTCTAGGGTTAATCCGAGGTAGCGGAGGGTCTTCGTTTGCGGGATGGGGCAACCATGGAGTGTGAGGTACAGGTCTCAGTGGCGAAAGGAAGGGGTGGTGCGAACTATGATGATTGCCTGGGATTTTGTTGGGTTTACAGTAAGGAGCCACTGGTTACACCAGGAGGAAAATTCGGAGAGATGGGACTGAAGGAGATGTTGGGAGCGAGCGAGGGACGGGGCAAGGGCAAGGAAGGCGGTGTCATCAGCATACTGAAGAAGATGGACAGGAGGCTGAGGTCGGGGCATATCTGCTGAATATAACAGATAGAGGAGGGGCGAAAGGACGGAGCCCTGGGGCACCCCGGCAGAGGGGTAGAACAAACGGGAATTTTGGTTATTGACAGTGATATAGGATGGGCGTTTGGAGAGGAAGGAAGCAATGAGACGGGTGTAATTAATAGGAAGGGCGTAGGTTTGGAGCTTCAAAAGGAGACCAGAATGCCAGACACAGTCGTAGGCCTTCTCAGTGTCAAGGGAGACGAGGATGGCGGCGCGACGGGAATTAACCTGGATGGAGAGAAGGTGAACAAGGCAAAGGAGCTGGTCATCGACAGAGAAGGACGGCCGGAAGCCACATTGGGAAAGGGGAAGGAGTTGGTGTAGACGGAGGTGTTCGTGAATATGGCATGAGAGGATGGATTTGAGGACTTTGCTGAACACCGAGGTGAGACAGATGGGACGGTAGGATGAGGCTTTGGAGGGCGGTTTGTCAGGTTTAAGGAACATTAGGATACGGGATGTGTTCCAGAGGTCTGGGTAGAAACCGGTGAAGAGGATGACATTGTACAGTGCAGCGAGGGCGGAATGGAAGAGGGGTAATGTGATCGTGACTGGGAGCAGTGTTACGTTTTGTGCGGAGCATGTGTACGATGTCTTGTGCTGTGATAGGTGTGTTGAGGTCTGAGGGGGGAATGTGGTCCAAATACTGAAAGCCAGGGGCGAGCGGAGGGACTGAGGTATCGGTGCGCTCATGGACGTTGGGGAAACGGGAGTAGTCGAGCCTGGGATTGTCGGGCAGGTCGAATATAGTGGAAAGGTGGTCAGCAAAAAGCTGTGCCTTACTGGCATTGTCAGGAAGAGGAAGGTTATTATGGAGAAGAGGGTAAGCGGGGACTGAGTGACTGCCAGTAAGGCGGTGGAAGGCTTTCCATTATTTGGAGGAGTGGATGGGGAGTGTAGTATTAAGACGGGTGCATGTCTGTCGCCAATCCCGGCGTTTCTTCGCGTTCAAGAGGTTTCTGATGTGTCGTTGGAGTTGCCGGTGACGTAGGAGTGTGTCTCGATCACGGGTCCGCAGGAAGGAACGGTACAGACGACGGGATTCTCGGAGAGGGAGGACGGCTTGTAGGGGGAGGGGGGGACGGAGAAGATGGATGGCTTTGGTGGGGATATGGGTTGCAACGGCATCAGCAACAGTCTGGTGCAGGAAAGAGGAGGCATGGACGATATCATCAGGGGTATGGAGGGTGAGGGGGTGGCTAGCAACCGAGGTGTTAATGGAACGATGGTAGGCATCCCAGTCGGCGCGGAACTAATCATGGACTAGCCGAGGAGGGGGTACAGGACGGGTGGCGCGGCCAGGATGGCCGCGGGGGTTGATGGTGAGGAGTACGGGGGCGAGGTCACTGCCAATGAGGTCAAGGACTTCCGCCTGCAGGCGTCCCAGGAGGTTAGGAGAGACAAGGACAGCATCAGGAGTGGTATTGCTTTCAGGGCGTGTAGGACTTGGGAGGGGAATAAGGTCGCCCCGAAGTATGGGTAGGAACTGATGCCACCGCTGGAGTTTGGCTGCAGAGCGGGAATGAAGGTTTAGGTCGGCAGCAATCACATAGGTCGTGAAGGAGTTGTCTATGTGGGAAATGAAATCATATGGGATGGGAGCACGGGCGCGAATGTAAATGGTGGCCAGGGTAACGGTGAGGGAAGGGAGGAAGAGCGTCAGGATGAGGTGTTCGGCAGGATTATTTACAGGGGGTTGTGGCCGGACGGGTGATGGTGGAGGTGGCCAATCGCCACTCCGCCTCGAGCCAGAGGGGGAGGACCATCCGTGCGGTGAAGGGTGTAAGGAGTGGTAAAGACGGAGTGACGGGGTTGGAGGTAGGTTTCATTGAGGAGGAAGGCATCCACGCGGTGTTGGGAGAGGGTATGCATAAAGAGGGGTTTGTTGGCGGGGAGGGAGCGGATATTGTGGTAAAGGATACGATGGGGCGAGCCTGCCATAATAGGTACTACTGAGGGGGGGAGAGTGGGGAGGGGGCGATGGGAAAGAGGATAAGGGAAGTTAAACGAGGGTGGCGCCGCGGGAGAAGGTGAAGTGGGAGTTGTTGTGGGCGGCGGGCGGCGGGCGGCGGGCGGCAGGCGGCAGGCGACGACAGAGAGCAGCCTACCTCGACGTAACAGCAGGAACAGCAGGAAATAACGGGAAGCAAGTAACCAACTGAAGTAACCGAGATCAGCCCGGCAATATCTACAGTTGGGCAGATTGGATGTGTTGTGGAGCACAGTGAAAGACATGGTCTACCCAAAGCATCCCGCCACACTGGACGAGCTTGAATGCCGGCCGCGGTGGCCGAGGTGACTGAGGCGCTCCAGTCACGGTCAGCACTGCCACTACGCTCGGGGGTTCGAATCCCCCCTCGGGCATGGATATTTGTGCTGTCCTAGTTCGTAAGTAGTTCATAAGTAGTTTGTAAGTTTAGGGACTGATGACCCTGTAGTTGAGTCCCATAAGCTTAACGAACATTTGAACATTCGAGCTTGAATCGGCGGTCTCTGTGGCATGTGAATCCATTTCGGTTGAGACACTACGAAATGTTATGACGAATTTCATTCTTCGTTTGCGCCACCTCTGTAGTGCCAATGGTGAACATTTTGAAAACATTGTGATTTGATGGTTTGCAAAGAGTGTTTTCATACAATTATTTCATTTATGTATGCTGATATGAGCCGTACAGCGTACAACGCCATCTGTTATCAGCTTTTGTAACTATTATTTCAAACTGCTGTATAAACTTCTTACAGCTTTCGCAACAAACATACCGTTTACTGCATTCCTCTATCGATCTATGTTTTCGAAATATTTAATTTTGAAATCAGGGAGCCCTTTCGTGGACACCCTGTAAACAACCATTATACTTATTTTGTGTTGTGTATCAACTTCAGAACAAAAAGACTCGTTTGCAAAGTCCAGTGGCAACTGGCTGGCGTGATGTAGTGGCTGACGCACAACATGAGCTACTGTGTACTGTGTGTAAACTGTTTGGCCTCACCTGGCGAGGACAGCAGAGCGTGGCGCGGCGACCTGCCATGGTGCAGAGCGCTAGCAGCAGACACGGCCTTCACTTCCTCCCACCTCTGAACCGCCATCATTCAATTTACACACTGCAGTGGCACAGCCACGAGGGGGGGGGGGAGGCAATAGGGCTTAAGTCCCTCCCCCAGCAACTCACAAAGATTTTGAATTTTATTATTTTTTTATTGTTTCCATTTTTATTTTTTTATTTTTTTATTTAAACAGGTCTGTACCGGAAATCTGAAATAGTAGTACACATGTAATAAATCACAAGGTAACTATAATTTGCCAAGCACAAGTTAACGTGGCAATGGGTCGCCAACGTGATTCCGCCAGGAGATCGTGTGCTGCTGTTATTGTGAGCAGTTCTGAAGCTACCGCTATAGTTACTTCTATGCAGAAGTAACGAACCGATTGTTCATATGCTGCGACACGCTGCTTAGCAGGTCAGTGGCGCCACTGAGTGGAATCTTAATGAACAACAATAGTGTTGTTTTGGTTCAATTTTTACACATAGAGCTTCATGTTAATTAAGCTGTAAAGACCTTTCTCTTACTTGCCGCAGTGGCTGAGTGGTCTGTGAGACTGCTGCGGTCGGGGGTTCGAATCCCCCCTCGGTCATGGATGTTTGTGCCGTCTTTAGTATAAGCTAGTTCATAAGTAGTTTGTATGTTTAAGGACTGATTACCCCATAATTAAGTCCCGTAAGCTCTTCAATCATTTGAGCATTTCAACCTTTCTCTTTGGCTAGTGAAACAGAAGCTGCTTAATTATTTTAGAGATGATTATATACACTCGATTTCTACCACATTGCTCCACTTGCACTTTCAATTTAATGCGAGCCTACTCATTTTATTTCTTGTGCAATTGTTTTCGTAATATAATTGGTTAAATTATAAAAAGTAAAAAAAAAAAGGTATAGGTTAATAAATTTTTAAAAATATTTTTTTAAATTAGCCCCCCTTCCTGAACCAATTCCTGGCTGCGCCACTGACACATTGTATGCGTGTGCGTACAATTCAGAATAAGACAAACAACTAAACGGCAACGTCGCGCCATCTCACATCGCAGAACTCGTTGCGAATTTAAGACAACGTGCTGCAAAGACAATGTAAGACGGCAAATTTGAACGAATTTGCGCGATTTTATGCTTGCTGATCCGCTTGCGAATCCACAGGCTGTTGCAGGATTCTGCAGTCCCTAAAATTAAGGCCCACTCACACCGATGCGGGACGGCGAGGGTGGGAATGGGAGCGAGAAATGTGCGGGACGTGTTTGCGTTGGGTGACGTGGGTCCCTACTGTTCAGACGGACACGGGATTCCCCGCAGCCTGCTGCGTCCCGGAAGCAGTTCACAGCGTGCACGGTACTTCCCACGTCCCGCATCTACAGTACAGTAGAGTAGGTCGCAAAACGAGAAGCTCGTCACTCTCGTCAATCAGTAACCGCATCTGTATGATCCCGGTCATGAGGATTAAAGGAAAAACACGAAGAACGACTAAGTATTGGATGACACTGGGAAGGAGGCTAATGAAGATGGCAAGTATCTACACAATTACATTAAATGTTAGTTTACATCCATTTATAACTTTGAAGTAATTGTTTTATTTTATAGATTACAATTTTGGAATTAACTTAATCAAAATTGTCACAACTATTGACTTAAGTAAGTTACAATTTTTTTCCCCACTGTGTACGTAGGAAGAATCCCAGAAAACGATATCCCGTGCCCGCTGCGGTGTGGAAGGCTCTGCGCTGCCGCGTCCCGCAACTTTGGCGGTGTGAGTGGGCCTTTATTCTGGATTTCGGGATCCCACTTTGCTCGATTGCAGTCCCTACTTGCAGCCTGTCATGAGCCCACCAAGTGCAGTCTTTCTCAAAAGATTATAAACAAACTAATTGCTAAAAAAATGATCCTCTCACAACTTATAGATACATTCCTCAGCTTCATGATGAACTGAATATTATTTTGTTTTTGGTAATACTAGTGATATTTACGGATTCAGTACAGTACTGCAAGACATCCGGAAATTTTGCATTGTAAATTAGAAGTCGCAATGAATTTTTGTTTGTTGCATGTTAGGCCATGCCGGCCGCGGTGGCCAAGGAGACTGAGGCGCTCCAGTCACGGTCTGCACGGCCACTACGGTCGGGGGTTCGAATCCCCCCTCGGGCATGGATATTTGTGCCGTCCTAGTTCGTAAGTAGTTCATAAGTAGTTTGTAAGTTTAGGGACTGATGACCCCGTAGTTAAGTCCCATAGACTCTACAAACATTTGAACATTTTTTTGTTAGGCCATATGTTGCTGTGAATGAAATGTAGCTAAAGTAATGAATTATTCTTTGAAGTTGGAACGAGGTCGCTATGACGCTATCACCAATCTCGGGATAATGGGTGTTGTGTAAAGCACTTGGTGACGATCCCGCGCGTCAGCGAAGAAATTGGAACGAAATTTTCTTAAGATCCGTTATATCTCATAAATGATTTGAGATATCTAAACAAAACTTTAGAAATGCTAGTATGCAAGGAGAAGATTGTCATACGATTAATTTACGAAACTTCCATATGAAGCTCGATATTAGAGCAACTACAGATTTTATTCAATTGAAGTAATGGACTTTTTAAGGGCCGCAGATAGATTGCAAAAGTAAATTTGCTGTGTGTTTTTCTACTATGTGAATGAGTATGTTATTCGTTTAATTTTATACTGACTATGGTCATGCTCATGTACTACTAACTTGTCTTACCCACAGTATTGCAAAATACAGTTTCAATATTATGTTGCAATTTCAAAAGTTAGTGAGATAAATATTTGTTTTGCCGAAAGAAGTGGATTTTAACATTACAACAACGGTACCTCCATATTACCAAAATCTCGTCACTGATGACGTTGCGCTGGAAAAAATCGCACTGACGTGTTTTACGGCCCACTTTAGATTTGTAGTTTTATAAGTTTTTGCAAAAATTTGGACCAAAATAATAATCTAAATAATAAAAAATTAATTAATAAGTTTCCGAAACCTTTTTAGGGAAAAAAAAGTTTCGATAGTGGCGGGTTCCGAATCACCGACCTTTAGCGCCATATTCCAACGCCATGCCCACTACGCTATGGCTATCAATCAAAAAAGGAGTCCTTTAATCTCATACTATTTATGGCCGTTGTTAACTGATGCTAATATGGCATTTGTAGATACTAGATTATCATTTATCATACGAAGAACGATGTGTTTTTGTTAATTCTTCCATGCGCCATTGCTTTGAAATGACAACGTGTAAGTTACAATAAGAAAATCATCAAATACGCAACGCAAGATGGCGTATACCAGAGTTCTGGGCGAGGAAGGTCACGTGACATCTCAAATGTTCAAATGTTTGTATAGTCTATGAGGACTTAACTACGGGGTCATCAGTCCCTAAACTTACAAACTACTTATGAACTACTTACGAACTAGGACGGCACAAATATCCATGCCCGAGGGGGGATTCGAACCCCCGACCGTAGTGGCCGTGCGGACCGTGACTTTGACATCTCCGAACGGCTAGTTTTCGTTAATTCAATGGAGGGTGTCAAATCTCCGTTATTGTTGCAAATTTGTCTCAAACGATACGAGATATGAAAAAAAAAAAACATAAGGGAGCTAAGTTGTAGAGAATTTTCTCCTCTACCAATTAGGTTATTCAATTTTTGTGTAAGATGAACGGTTCATTTGCAATTACAATTATATTACAAACAGCTTTTTTTTGGTATTACTACCGTATTTTTTGTCCGAAAAATTTGAAAAAGGGAGGTTCTCGTCTCTGGTGGCCTACAATCATGTCTGTAAAATTTGGTGCAGATCGGTTGAACGGTTCGTCTTAAAAACAGGGAACACGTTACGGACAGACAGACAGACATACATCCCAAAATCGCAGTTATTTTTGCAATATTTTTTAAACGCTACGAGATATGAGAAAAACATAACAGAGCAAAGTTGTAGAGAATTTTCTCTTCTACAAATTAGGTTATTCAATTTTCGTGTCAGATGAATAGTTAAGCCGTTATTTTCATTTAACTTTCGAGCTGTCAAAATACGATCGCAAAGGCCCACTGTTAGTGTTACTACCGTAACCTAAAGTGGGACAAAAGAACAAGTAGTGCTGGGAAAAATAAATGGCTTCTTCATTTCAAATTACAGTGGAATTCCATATCAACGTGTTTTAAATGAATGATATAGAACAAAATGAAAAAAATAATTTTATTTTTATACTGTCAATTGTCTGAGGAATAGGATAGCATCTTTTAGTTTCTGTGCGTAGACAGCACGCTTGCGATGTTGTAACAGAAAAATTGCCCCAGACCTGATTTAAATATCCTTCTGGGCTGTCAAAGTACCCTGTATTATTACCTGAGCATCAATTACAAGCCTTCGATACTAATTGATAGAGTTGTTACTTTGATACTATTATTATTAACCCTCAATCGGTATTGTGGGGTATGAGGATACATTCCAATGCATGTTATGAGCAATTGTAGTCAGCAATCGTTGTTGTGAGCTGCTATTATTTTGACTTGGTAAGCAGAATAACTTGCCTGGGGTATGATGCGACCCCACCACACAGTTTACGTAACGAACTCAGTAGTTTGAAACGCTTTATATTTCGCATTGTTTACAGATTACAGAGTGAGTGTTTCTGATCCATATTTTCGGGCCCTTATCACTCAGTGGTTATATCAGGTGGAAGATATAAAAGGCAGTGATGCTGAAACTGCCATTGAAAGTGATAGTGAACGCAAAAGTGAACACGATACTGGACACTCGAGATTCGATTACCTGAAGGATCATACAAGGCAAATTTGTAAGATTTTATTTGATAGGTTAGTCAATATAAAATTACCTAGCGAACTCAGTGGTTCTTCGGGACCTGTTATCAATAACCCAGTGCCTTCTTCCACTGCGAAATGTCGGTCAATTGAAATGGAAGAGGTGTTTCCTGTGCCGTCGAGCGTCTGATGAGAAGACTAAAACGTTCCGTATCAACTGCAAAGAATATATTTTTGGATCCATTAGGCACTCACCCTCTTTCGAGTGTGTGAATGAATGACCATTTCCTTATGTTCATGGTTTGTAAAATTACGTTAAATTGTGCCTTACCTAATTAATCTGTTTTATTTTATATTTTGAACACTAATGCACACAATGGAATGCCTTAATTACCGAATTAAAGTTTTACAGATTTTTTTCAGTAATTAAGAAATACATTGGAATTTGGAGCTGGTGCGCTAACGAGATATTCATATTTTGACAGGCCATTGTTATGTTTTAATTTTGTAAAGTTGTTTAGATGTCAATAAATACCAAATAGCGGCGGGTAGAGTTTGTATTCATTACGTTGAGAGCCGTGCAGAGCGCCACTTTTACCCGCCCGAGCTCGCCTGCGTCCGGCCGCTGCACTCTGCTGCCCGCACCGCGGGTAGTCGAGCCGCATTGCACCGCTGTATACAGCGAGCGAGCTGCGATGCGCCGTCGAGTCCCGACACTCGCCGGGCGAGCGGGTACCCGCCGGGCCCGTGCAACAGCGCTACACAAGGCGCTGCGAGCGGGGGAATGCAGGCAAAACTTTGTAACAATCACAGCGTAGGCTTCACACACCTTGTATGTTATCTACATAGCAATATATAAGTTATCTATCGTCATGTCTGAAATAAATAGCGAAAAGGACAGATCGTACCAACGTGCAAGGAATAGACGATCCGAGGAAGAAAAAAAAAAAAAAGTCGTTTCCAGGAAACTCGCGGAGAGAATCTATTAGCGTTTAAAGATATCTGGAGACAGCATTGTATGAGAGCGTTTTATGTTGATTATAGGTAATGAAAATAAACCTGTGGGATTTGCAGAGTGTAATGGCTGCCGTAAATTATTGTCGTTCCGTGATGGCAGTACCACTACGCTGTTACGGCACCTGAATAGCTGCAAAGCTTATCTGAATACTGATTTGAACGGTTGTAGCAATATTCCAGGGTCAGCAAAATCTTTTATGCTGGAGAAATGTGTAAGAATGTGTGCAATAGATTTGCGGCCCTTCAGCATAGTTGTGGGAGAAGGATTTCGAGACCTCGCACAGACTCTGATGGGGATATTAGCACAGTACCCCACTGCATGTGCCAGAGACGTTCTTCCTCATCCTTCAACAGTTTCTAGGAACGTAAAAAGAATAGCAGACGAATACCGTGTTCCCAAACTACTGGCTTTTAAAGATTTCCTGTTCACCTTGGCAGAATTTTAGCTAGATAATTAGTTGGACATCCTTGAACATAATTAAATATCACATCATCGTAGGGCATATAATTTTTTGTTACATACATGAAATATGTAGACTTACTAGCAACAAGGAACTGAAGAGATTTAAGGAATAATCGTGTTCTTTATGTTAGAGGCATCACTTAGTTTAATATGAAGTGAAACACTGTGTAAGTAAATACTGAGCAAAGTATAAAACTACCTACAAATTTGCTGGAGCCGGCTAACGCGAAGCCAACGACTTTCAACATGTTTAATATTTCCGGCGCGAGCCGATTCGGCTACCGTTTTGCTTCTGCACCACAAAAATTGAACGTTCTACTTTTACCAGGTGCAATACTGCGCACGTCAATTTCTTTTTCCCTCGCAACTGATAGTACACTGACAATTCCGTCAGCGAGGAAAACTCCCAAGTGTTTTCAAGATACATGAATGACTGTTCACCTATACAAAACTGATAACTGCGACCTTGAATGTCACTTCTTGAATAGTGGTGACTCCCTTGGGGTTTCAGCTACCCCCAGCCAGAGGGAAAAGGGGGAAATATAAAATAAAATAAACAAGAACAATGGTATCCTGTATCGAGGAACAGTAATTAGTTTACTTCCCTTGGAGTGGTTAAGAGTAAGCTGTACCTTCCAACATTCTACCAGTTAATCGTTTCTAATGATCTCGATTGCAACTGAACGTTTATTATTATTTATATTTATTTACTTATTTTTTCTTAGCGGCAAGGAAACATTAAGCAATTTAGCGAAATTTCCACAGAAACGCTGTTCGAACACGAGCTGAATGCGTATACTTGCTATCGCAGCACTGATGCTGCTCATTAACTAGCAATTACTCATGATATGAGTCAGCTTTATTACACTCGTGTTAATGTGTGAATAAAATGCATCGGTTAGTAAGCTGCCCGCTATCTAACTTTTTCAATACATGATTTGTAAATAGAAAGTTGAATGCTTTGTTAGAAAGCTAAGTTGCTGTACTATGTGATGTCCAATAATCAGATTTTTTTAACCCCATAGTTTCTTCAGAATCGAGTGAAAAGCATTATGAAACTAAAAACTCACGCGGAATGAAAAGCAGACATGTTATTTTTTCCAAGGAAAGTAAAAGCTTGTAAGAAAAAACTAATAAACTGATGTGGGATTGTCGTTTGTAACGTGAACAGTATTTGCAGCGTGAAAATCGGAACAGTGTATTTCCTGCTAAGAGCGTAGCGGCTGGCGGGCGCGTGCCCCGGCTAGCAGCAGAGCGGCACGGGCGGCCGGGCGGACTGGCATTCGGCGGGTAGTTCGGGTACCCGGCTGCCCGCCGCCGTCCGGTGGGGCTGGTGCCGGCAGGCCGGGCAGCGCGGGGCCAGGCCCGCCCGGGAGGCGTGGCTATGAGCCCGGGCGAGTAGCGCAGGCCCGCTGCACGCCTCTGACGTTATATTCTCATGCCTGTCTAGGAACTGCGATAATAGTGTGGGGTATCACATTACAGGAAAAGTGTAACATCGTTGTTGGGCGCAGTGGCCGAGCGGTCTGCGGCATGCCAGTCACGGTCTGCACGGGCGCAGCGGTCGGGGGTTCGAATCCCCCCCCCCCTCGGGCATCGATGTTTATGCCGTCTTTAGTATAAGCTAGTTCAAAAGTAGTTTGTAGGTTTAGGGAGTGATGACCCCATAGTTAAGTCCCATAAGCTCTACAAACATTTGAACATTTTTGTACCATCATTGCCTTCTCCATTCATTCTGCTCTTCCTCCTCTTCCTGTACTACAAGACATGCTACACTGTCGTTAATTAATGATAGCATTTCCAGGTTAACAGGATAATCACAATACTTTTTATTTCATGGTTCACATATCTAACTTTATACGCACAAGAAATGCAACTATTTGTGTATGTATTCTATTTCTGTTTTTCGTTTTTATGTTGTCGACTAAGGAAAAAATATGTTCCACAGAAACATTGGGATGCGAAAATGGCAAGTCAATTCGGACCAGGCTTCCAACATTTGCAATCTGAATTTCCGAATTGAAATTCACACATTCTTCAATGTTCAAACAACAGAAAATTTTAGGAGGAGTAACTTTTCATCACTAGAAAAGTAATCAGGTAGTCGTTTCCATTCGTCTACCGCGTTCTCCAGGTCCATTTTAGACTGGAATTTTTTTTAACGATGATGCAAACAATGTGTCTGAATGAGCGGCCTTCAGACAGTTGCATAATCAACGAACCTATCAGTTTGGCCAGCGTTTTAATCAATTTTTTTGAAACTTTTCATTATTAATACCTTCTCCAAGCAAAATTTAATAATTAAACGGAAATAATAAACTAAAAAGAAATCAAAACCGGCAATTCAAAAATTTCCTACATTCTCTCGATTTAGACAATTACATCCCTTAATCCCTTTCAGGTTGAAAAGTCCCTATGCTGGGGGTTTTTTATCCTTCAACATCACAATCCTGGTACACAAATTATTGTGCTTTTTGACCAAAGACATCTTTTAGTTTGTCAAAGAAATTCATATGTTGTTTTACACCATGACTAGTTGATAGGATTATAGTAAGAAAAATGTTCATATTTTTAAAATGGATTTCCGCCCTTGTTAAAACACAATCTTCACCATTACAAAGTTGCATGCTCCCCATTCATGCAGTTATCTCAAACTATTATCTGCACAAAAATGCTATTAGGGTCTCCTGTAAAACTCTTTGAGGACTGTTTGGAATTGTGATCCAAATTTCTTCGAAAACGCTAACTTTTTTTTTACCTGGTAAAATTTTTCCCAAGTACTGTTATTTTCTTCGCGTAATTCTACAGAATTAAACTTCTAGAAATATTGCATATCTAATAATCAGAAGTCAATTCACAGTTTCCTAAAACAACCTACCGTAGCTGTCCCTCTTAATTCGCAAAGCAGCTTAAGTTGGTATTTGCCGCAATCTGCGAATTTACATCTGGTGATTTAATACATATAGCTTCGGACCATCAGCAATGTCTATTCATTTGGAACACATGTATTGTGGTAAATATCTACTACACAAAGTACATCTATGTGGAACTCTGAAAAATCAGTTATTCGCACAAGGTGCGCCCAACTGCACACTACCGTGGAAATGGATATCCTATTATTAAAAAATGTTCAAATGTTTATAAATCTATACACACACACATGCCCCAGGGAGGACTCGAACCTCCACGGGGAGCAACCGCGCGCTCCGCAGCGAGACCCTTTAGACCACTCGACTACTCCACCGCGGCTATCCTATTATTGCCACTATCTCTTTGGAAGCCATTCATAAATGAGATAAAATTTTGTTTTTGTAAATTCTCAGAACAAATATTTTCAAAAGATGAGAATATTGATTTTCTCATCAAAATTCCGAAGAACTATTCAAAATTTCAAATATTGTATAGCAAAATTCTGGAACCATAACAAATCACTCAATAACTGCTGCGGTATAATCTTACAATTTGCGACAGTCAGATAAATATTCCAGGAGAAATAATGGGACAGGTACGAGCGAGGAGACTAGAATAGGCCTTAGCCTGCACTGTTTACTTTAATATATCAGTTGTTTATATTATGAGCATACTACAAATACAATACTTCCAACAGAATGATTTCGAGATTCTTGCAGAAAAAATATTCATTGCCTGTTAATTCACATTCCAACAGCGTGCCGCGAGATATACTTATATGACGTAAGAGTACTGCCTTCAATGAGCGTGAAAATCCTGCTCTGCAATTTCTTGTCCGTATATTTTATTAAGACCAAGAATATCTTGAAACTTCCAATCGGCTTTATGTTTCACTAATGGTAGATGTGTATTTGTGTAATAATCCGGAACTATGTCTTAAATTGACGAAGGTATCGTCAAGAGCACACGTATACAGAGTTTCTTAACTACTGCGTGAGATGGCAGCACGTCCGCCACACCACTGGAGCAATGCAATGTCCCCACCATATACCACACCGTCTCACCACCAAACCAAGCGACCAATCGGAAGACATCGTGTTTCACGCGCGGGCATCTGAATTCACATGTGATGTGTATTGTAGTAGTAGGTTTTTTTCTATTCTGTGTTCGCTTGTGCAGCTTCTAGATTGGAAACAGCCAATTTTTGTTGACCATTTAAAGCGACAATTGTAGGTCTACCTGTTTAGTGAAAGTTACGTTTTAACATATGCTATGATGAGGGCCGGATCTGGATAGGGGGAGGGGTTGGGGGGGGGGATACCCTGTAAATCACATTTAACTGCCTGACAGTGGGTTCATCGGACCACTTTTACACTATTTATCTCCCACTCCATTCTCGAATAGCGTGCGGGAAGAAAGAACATCTGAATCTCTCTGTTCGAGCTCTGATTTCACGTATTTATTCAGATAATATGTTCTACTTATGTAAGTGGGGGGCAACAATATATTTTCGCATTCGGAGGAGAATGTTGACGATTGTAGTTCCGTAAGTAGACCACGTCGCAGCGATAAACGCCTTTGTTCTAATGATTCCCATCTCAGATCAAGTATCATTTCCGTGACGCTGTCTACCCTGTATCACGACAATACAAAACAAGCTGCCCTTCTTTCGACTCTTTCGATGTCCTCCGACAAACCCACCCGATAAGTATCGCACACTGGGCAGCAAGACCAGATAAAACAGGAGGAATCTCACTGTATTATTGATGCTGTGCTTTTTCTAGCTAAGCAAGGAAGTCCTTTGAGAGGAACAAAAGAAGATGGTGATTTTGGTGATCCACATAGCGGCAAATTTCTAAATACAATTGATCTCATATCATACTATAGTGTCCCCCTTCGTCTGCGTATTGAACGCCACAAGAAAGGCCAGAATAGCTATTTTTACAAAAATATACAAGAAGAGTTCCGTGACTTGATTGCTGACAAAATAAAACAAGATATAATTAAAGATATTTTAGCTGCTAAATACTTTTCACTGATGTCTGATTGCACTCCAGATTCAGCCACGATGCGCAGATGACACAAGTAATTCGGTAAGTCGAATGACTCAGTGGTTGTGGGAAAGTTTTACTGACTTTTTTACAGTTACAGACAAAACAGGAGTAGGCCTTAGTCAAGAGATACTGCAAAAATTGGAACAAGATGGGTTGAACATTAAGTACTGCAGGGGGCAGTCTCATGACAATGGGGCAAACAGGACTGGAAAGTACAAACGGGTCCAGTCAAGAATACTTCAGAAGAATGAACTGGCCTATTTCTTACCATGTGCTGCTCACTCTTTAAATTTAGTATGAGCAAATTAAGCAGATATTCAGCAAGACTAGGTGATCTGCAAGAGTAGATGCGGTTGAAGCTGTTTACAAGCGTTTTCATAAAGTTTTGAAGCCCCTGGAAGAAACTGAAACTTATAAGTTGTCAACACCAAAAACAAAATCAGAGACAAGATCTATTTTAAAAAATATGAGAAAACTCAAATTCATTACTTTAACTTGTTTCTGGTATGCAATATTAAAATAAATTGCTCATGTTAATCAGTTTCCGCGAAGTTAATACTTTACAATTGATAAAGCTGTGCCGGCCGCGGTGGCCGAGGGGACTGAGGCGCTTCAGTCACGGTCCGCACGGCCACTACGGTCAGGGGTTCGAATCCCCCCTCGGGCATGGATATTTGTGCCGTCCTAGTTCGTAAGTAGTTAATAAGTAGTTTGTAAGTCTAGGGACTGATGACCCCGTAGTTAAGTCCCATAAGATTTACAAACATTTGACATTTTGATAAAGCTGTTCGAAACATTTTGGGCTTTCTCAAAACTTCCCGATATTCTTGTACCTCTGAAGGTATTTCTGAAGCCAAAGTGCTAGCAGAAGGTAATGAGGTATCAACGGTATTCTCCGAAGAAAGGATTCGAAGAAAGAAGAAAATGGACGATGAGCTTTGTGAGGATGAAGTATCCAACATTCACAGAAAAAATAAGGAATAATTGACAGAGCGTAGTACCAGATTTACCGCACTTGAGAAAATTGGCGCAAAAATTAGTTTTCTGTGTGGTGTGCAAATTCTGGAGATGGAAGTGGAGGGACTCTAAGGTCAAAACAGTGGAACTGGCAGAAGATCTTAGCGAGGAAGAATTTGAAGTTGAAAGTTTCAGACAACATGCGCTGGCAGTAGACAGAGCCTTGCAAGATTCCACTGCACCATCAACATTAAATTTAATTTATAAAAATAAATTGGTAGAAGGGTATCCCAACCTTACTGCAGCGTTAAAATATATCTTACCATTCTAGTTTCTGTTTCATATGGAGAAGCAAGCTGAAATTAATTAAATACACTTGAGTAGCACGACTGCTTAACAAATCTGAGTATAATATCCATATAGCAAAAACGAGCTGCTTATCTATACTATGATGATATCAAAAACAGTTTTGCAGGAAGAAAAGCTCGAAAAGAGAAATTTTGAACTGATTTTTGTATGATGAGTATTATTGTAATATATTTGTATGTATTAAAATTGTTCTGTTTTCCTTCGATCTTAATTCAGTCAATAAAATAAGTTCATGTTGTGAGATTGTGACATTTATTTAGAAATATGTAACCCAATTAGCGTCAAAAAGGGTTTGAAACAGGGGGGGGGCGGCAAATTTAAGGTTTCCCCCCTTCGCAAATTTCCTAGATCCGGCCCTGGCCCTGGCTATGATTACGACGTCCAGATTTATTGGTCATTGATGAGAACATTCAGTATTTACATAATAATGTACAGCCAACTTTGATTTTTTTATTTGGTCCTCTTAAACTACATTCCGGTTCTGTATAAAGTTTTTGTCATTGTGTGAGATAAGTCACAATACCACACTAGCAAAATGGAGAAAAACGGACCATACTGTAGTCAATATAAATCAAGGTATATGACGTCAGAAGTAAAACTAAATCAGTACAGTACCGTGTAATGAGAACTGAACACTGGAGCAAACAGACAATTTTGTTTTTTTCTAATTGCTGTTTTATTCAATAACCTGAGATATACCAAGCACACTGCATTCGGATGCGCAGATCGAGAATTAAACGTTTGTTTTTCCTTCATGACACAAACATTTTCAGCTTAGCTGACGTTTCAGTCCCCTTGGCAATGAGTGCATGTTGATTTCGAGGGACAATTTTGGAACACTCGTTAGCTTATTGTAGTAGACTCTTTCATAAGCAACTCTCCATTTGTGGTGCCCATGCCTTCGACTACATCACATAGCAACATTCAGGTGTTGTCATCTCTTTTTTTATTATTTTATTTTATTTTTTATTTATTTTATTTTATGGTTTTTTTGGAGGGGGTGGGGCGGGTGAGTGTATGCAATCCTAACATTGCACAGTGACAAGCGCAGCACCCCTGGAATGTGATATAGGAGGCACAGCGATATGTGCCAGTTGCAAGTGGGGATGGGACTGTGAGGCCCAGCGACTCAGGCGCACCAAGAATTTCTCGAGCTGCTGGTGCACAAGTAGTTCTCAAGAAGCTCACGAGAAGTGGCGCTGTGCGACAATTTAGGCTACGGCCACACTTGCGTTTTTTGAAGCTTGACACTCAGCATCTAAAGAAGCAGCTTCAAAAGTCACCTGGTGGTGGTCACATTGAGCACGTATATAGCTTTTTTCAGGCGTCCTAGCGACCAAAGTCATGAATGTGGCCATATATGGCTCAGTAGCGTTTCAGACCTGCCTGGGTGAAATAACAGCATTGAGAAATGAATGCATTAAGTATACAATCTGCAAGAAAAATAAGTGCTGCAGTGTTACTGATTCGACGGAGACGGCATAGACAAAAAAGATGATGATTGCTACCATAGGTGTTTCTGGCAGATGAAGCCTGTGAGCTGTGTGAAAAGCTTCTGAGACCATACCCCGGTAAGGACATGACTAATATTAAAAAATTTTAACTACCGTTTATCGAGTGCCAGGTGGTACGTGGAATGTGCATTAGGTATTTTAGCCAATAAATGGCGTATATTCCACTGTTGATATCATTTGTAAAGCCACTTGTGTACTGCACAACTTTGTGAGGGAAAACGATGGGTACAACTTTGAAGACACGTTATCGTGTCTTTTGGGCAGTCTTCCGGCCCAGGGAACATGAAAGGAATATACACAAGAGCGCAGTTTGCTGAATATTTCTGTTCTACCGCAGGATCTGTACCCTGGCAAAAAATTCACGTTGGAGCGCAATGTGAGGAGCATCTTTTGATGCAGGGAATGGACCCCAGCCCATCCGACTAGCGTCTGACCTTGAGGATGCGCCTTCCCATCCCATCTGACGTTGGCAGAAAAAGACGATGTGTGTCGTCACTACCGACCTTCTCTAACCTGCCTATAACTGTGTTGTCTTTTGACGCTGAGCATCCAGCTTCAAAAAAACCAAGTGTGGCTGTAGCCTTAAAGCCCTCTATAGAGCTTGACGACAGTTGTCTGGGGCAGCACGCCACGCTACTGACTGCTGACACTGACAGTCAATGCTCGCAGCTCACGGTGATTGTCTTACAAATACGAACACACAAGTAGGTACGCAATGGAGCTTCTGGATAGAATTTGACCATTGACCGTCTTGTTGCCTACTTTGCAGGGGCCATACAACAATATTGCTGACACAAACAACAATATGGCGAACATAAACAAGATGGCGGACATAAACAATTAGGCAGACAGAAACAAAAATATGGCGGCGGCGGCACATACATGCGGGAAGATCATTAAATATATTTAACTCAAGTTTATTGTGTCATGACAGCTTCCAAGATCGTAAAATGACATTGCATTCCCTCAACTAGTACTTTCGCGTACAACCTCTAATTTCAAGCAATAATCGAAGCATCTCCAAGTTCTTCTTCAATAGCAATTATTTCATTATCGTGAGCCGTATTACCAGCTCCCTTGGACGCTAGTAACAGGAGCAATCGGTCCACCAGTTCATTCAGATCAGTCCAATGCACATAACTCACATGTTCAGTATTAGTTTTTCAATCTTTAACTTTCAGATCATTTTCCTTCTCACCATATCTGTCCAGCCCCATTCCTTCTGTAGCCAACACGCATTCTTTTTCTAAAAAGGGGAGAATTATGTTAGTATACTTTTAACCCTCATTGACATTTATTCGTCTACAAGAATTATACCTTTGTCTATATGCATTGGTGGCAAATAGTATTTTAGCATAATTAAGAAGACCCATTGGTGTATAACTGTGTATACTGGGTTTGTTTTTAAACAAGAGATTAGACAATCCTTTCGTTCCAGAATATTTTACTTTATGAATTATTAAATCATCTCCATCAACTCGTACAGGGGAATTTCCAATTGCCCACGTCCTTAATTCATCATCAAACCTAATGCAATTTGTAGGATCCGCTGTTTTTCTGTCTAGAGGTTTATGAAAAACTAATTTTGCCAGTCTTCCTTCATTCTCATCAGCACTATCATCATCATTATCAATATTATCCCCTCCTCCTTCTTCCTCCAAATCTTCTTCTTCTTTTGCAACTAGAGCTGTGTCATATGGTTTTATGATTGCACGTTTCTCATCATTGTCTTCAAATTTATTCTTTTGATCTACAACTCCAGGCTTGAGCTGGTGGGTCTCTTGAATCAATCTCTATAGGGGTTGAGTTACTGGGTTCATTACTTTGTTCAGTAGACGCTCAGCTTCTGCCTCACGTCTTTGTAGTAAATCAGATTTCTTGCATATAGCATGTCGAGCTTCCAGTACTCGCTTGTTAAGTTTCATGTTCTCATTAAAGCGAGTGTGCAGTGGTGTGGTCTCACGTCTTTTTTCTGTCTCACATCTTTGTACTATATCCAGTTTATTGCGTTTAGCACGTCGGGGTTTCGGTAATTGATTTTTTTATGATGTATCTTTTCATCAATGCAACTGTCCTGCAACATGATGCAGCTGGATTATAAAGGCATATTTGTACTTGATATATATATATCATCTATGCTGGAGGACCATCCGCTAAGAGGTTACCCAAGCTGTCTATAGCGTGTCCTCTACAACGCGCTTCGCTGGTAGCGCATGCACACACACACCACACAACGGAACTCCTATACATTAATACAAATATGCTTATCAAAATTACAGCGATACCGTCCATTATATAAATCATCATCTTTACCTGCAACTATGAAATTATGTGCAGTAGCACTCCATATCTCTTTACACAAATCAATGAATGCATTAAATGTCATTTCAGGATTACCGTGATCACTGAAAAGTGTCGCATATTACGTTCATCTTGTTTGAAGAGAACAATAATATTAACATTATCTCTAATTAACTATTTGGGAATTTTTGCTGTAAATCTGAATTAAGTAAAAACAGTCTACGTCATAATGGTGACCCATTGAAAAGTATGCTCTCATATTATCCTGTTTATCGCAAACAAAGTCATCAAAAGTGAAAATGGAGTAAAGAAGTGCTTTATCCGGTGGCATTACTTCATAATTACCCATGAGTGGGAAATATCCAATATCTCCAATGCCGTCAATCATTTGAGCTAGAAATTTGTATTTATATTACTGCAAAGATTTGGAGAATACATAAACGTTCTTCAATGACAGACCATTCTCATGCACAAGAAGATTAAATATCACAGTCGTTTTTCCACAGTTTGAAGGGCCAGATATAATACATCTAATTGTATCTGGAAATAGATCTCCATGTTTGCGACTCCGTGCAGCTGATGTCCATCATTCGATAATAGGAGCAATGGGAAGTTGGCATGCATGCTTCTTGAACTGCATCTTGAAGTTAACTAGCGAGTCTTATATAAGAAGAGTAACGGTATTCATATGTTCGAAGTTGCATGACGAAAGCGTGGTGGATCACTTCTTAATAGCGGATTCAATCACCTATCTGTCGAACTACATATACCTGATAATCAAAATATCCACGGGTGTACTGCTGGTCTGTAGTGCCCGTTGGACACTATAGACCGGCAGTACACCTGTGGATATTTTGATTATCAAATACGCCGGGAGAAACTGAAGAATCACATACATATACCTGGTTACTCTTACTGCAGAACAAAGTTAGCAAAACGACTGCAAAGAGGTGTCGCTGGAATCAATAAACTACACTCAGCTTGCAAAGAACACGATATTGCGTAAGCAATACACCCAAACAGATTTCTGACAGCCACAGAGCGGACTTGATTCTAGCAGATAAAGCAGTACAAAGAATAAACGCCTCAGACACTAAGCTGAGTGAAAAAATAGCCACCCTAGTGGAGGCTGGTGCAATGAAAGCCAAAGTCAGACTCGGTATGGGTATTAATAAAAAGAAGAATATGAATAATAATAATAAGAATATGAAGAAGAATAAAAAGATTGGAGGTAATGAGATGAAATGATTGATTAAAAAAATCGCTCTGGTCTTAAGTAATGAAACCTGGAACTAATTTCTGGGGGGCAGTGAAAGCGGCTCATAAAATTGCTTTGGATGCAGCTCCAAAAGCAAAAATATCTACTATTAAAGAATGCATATTACCTCTTCCCAAGAGATGTGGCTTTTTGCCCCTCATTCCAATTTTCGCAGCTGTATCAGCACTTGGCGGTCTGGCAGGAGCAGCTGCAGGCATTGCCAAGGCAGTTGTAGATGCAATAAATGCTCGCAAAGAGCTGTCAGAGTTGCAATGACATAACCGAACTATGGAGGCCATAGCGCTTTGCAAAGGCAAGGGGCTGTATTTAGGGCCTTAAAGGAAGAATGGTTTTGGGCTAAATGTGAGGAAGAAAAAAAATTCTCATTAAACAGCCTACCCAAAAGAGCGCTTACAAACATCGACTTAGAATGCTACGCTAGAAAACTTGAAATACCCCAGTTTAGAGGTGTCTTCATGTGATACACTTTACCAAATAAACCTAAAAGATATGAGAGTCCAATTGTCAACCTCCAGACAGATAGTGAGCCTGGCTCCCACTGGGTTTCTTTTAAGAAGAATGGAAATGATGTCTACTTTTTTGGTAGTTTTGGCAGTTTACCGCCTCCTCTAGAAATAGTCACGTATTTCAAAAATTGTACTATTAAGTACAACTATAATACGTTTCAGTCACCTAAGAGCCATAGGTGTGGTCATCTTTGTTTAAAGTTTATAAATTCTGGATAAATTACTGTGAATTCCAATACATAATGTATGTGGGCGAGGACAGCATGACGTTTAGCCTGTCGGTAAAACAATCGGTTATAACCTCCACATTTAATTCCACAATTAATTTGTCTCATCATCATTTCTGCGAAATTGCATTACTCGACTTATTTTCATACAATTCTATACCGAACATTACGTCTAAAACAATCATTTTTAATTCTAGACAAAGTTACTATAAAACCTGGAACATACGAACTCAAAGATATATTTTCATCTTTACATGGAGATTGAATTGCACAACGCCAAGTTTGTCAATGATGATGCGCCAGAAATTCAAAGTAGAACTGAGAATCTCTTACCATAAACCTTACAAACGATGTACAATCTGCTGTAATGTAGCTGTTAATTTTACACTGGATAATAATATTAGCTCAGTCCTAGGATTTGAGAATATGTATACTGACAAGGAAACTTCAGCGCTAGCTGTGCACGGTGTAAATATTCAGAACGTTAATGTGCTATGCATAGATTGCAACATTTCAGCTGGGTCCTCCCACAACGGTGCTCCTACGCACACATTACATTAGTTCTCCCACAGTCCCACCTGGATATAAGATTGTGGAATCACCAAATTCACACATTTACATGCCAGTTGTTGTACAACACATTAAAGATTTAAGTATATCTATTAGAGATGAGGATGGGAATCTAGTTGAATTCGATGGGGAGGATATAACTGAGATTGCATTTAAGAAAAAAATCGTACTGGTAAACTTCTACAGTCAACAACTAATGCATGATGAGGTGAATGTGTCTACAAATAGAAAATATAAAAAAGGAAAAGGTTCATATGAAGAAGATAGAGGCTATATATAAAAAGAAACAAGTGAAGCAGATTAAAAAGAAAAAAATAAGAAGAAGATTGATGTAAACAAATGTGTTGACTCCATGCAATCGAGAACTACCATCGACAGTTGGCTATAGTGTGCTATAAAAACCAACGTCACTCTCTGTGAACTCTCATTCAAAATTGCTACTATATATAAGGAAGACAATGTCTTATTTACTGAGTGTGAGAGAGAAGATTCACGCCAATAACTCCGTTACCCCATTTCAGTGTCATAGATTCCAACCGTAAACTCGACCAAATTTCGCTTACAGAGATAAAATATCAATAGTGATAAACAATAAAGACTTGTGTCTGTTGCCTTGTGAGAGTAATCTTTATATTCACCATCATCTACTAAAGGCGGATGGATCGGGAGTGGCTACTGATATTCATAAAAAAACTGTATGCTACACTTGATTTCTGAAATTCAATATCATTTGAATAACAAACAAATATAAAATGTACGCAATCCTGGAATTGAAACGCTGATGAAGGGGTATGCCTCATTCACACTGAACGAAGCTATAGTATTGCAAAATGAAGAATGGGGGGAGAAAGAGAAACTAAACAAATTGTTGACTCCAATGGGAGTCTCAGCTTCTGCATTCCACTGAGCATGACACTTGGCTTTGCTGAGGATTACAGGAAGATTATTTTAAACGCTAAACATGAACTTGTGTTGTTTCATAGTGCACATGTTGCAAATAGCATTATCGCAGGTGCTGTTGACGCTAACCCAAAAATTGTGTTTGATAATATTTACTGGGATATACCTGAAATTCAGGTGTCTAAAAAAGAGAAAATATTATTAATGAAAATCATAAAAAATGATCTAAGGCTGAATTTGGCATTCCGCCACTGGGAACTAACTGAATGTTTCATGCCAGAACTTGATAAATGGACAAGGGAAGTAAATAGCAAGCAAGTCTCAAAATCACTCAATACATAATTATCGCATTTAAAACAGACAGGAAAGCCATGAATGCTAATTGTAGTATATTCGATTTCATAGATTTGACAAAATTAGAGATAAAAACTTATCAAAATATTCCTACGAGACTAGTCGGTTAACTTTAACACGAAGAATACAGCGCTAGCATATGCCATGTATAGCAAATTTCAGTCAGTGTATTATGAGACAAGAGGAAAATTTGCAAATCCTCTCATGAGTCGGAAAGAGTCTCAGAAATGTCGAATTCATGTTTTTGTTAGGTCATGGCAAGAAGAAAATCTAATATCTTCTAACTCTGATATCCGAATTGAAATGAAGCTCCATAAACCATTTCTAAAGAATACAATTGCATACTGTCTGGTTATTCACGACTCTGTTATTGAAATGATACCATCAACCAGCGAGGTTTCATGGATGGATTAATATGAGGAAACATGTACACCATCATTGTCAAGGATTCTGCGTAGTAAATAATCAATTTATTCTGAAGAATGTTGCCTTTCAGATGTTGAGCAACGAGATCGAAATGTAAAATTACTGCATAAATGTTGGATTCATATTTCATACTAATAATAATAATGTATCTTTTCAATCAATATTTTTTATTTTTTTATATTTCCATCTTCCAGTAATATATATATTACAAGTAATTGTGTCATTCTGATGTGGACATTCAACCAAGAGTTGTTGTATGGCCCCTACGAGGTAGGCAACCAGACAGTCAAAGGTCAAATTCTATCCAGAAGCCCCCAGTTTCTATCCAGAAGCCCCATTGTGTACCTACTCATACAAAACAAAAGTCACAGACCTGGCAGTACTTCGCGGTCAATGCAGATAACGTCTGTTGCAATATTCTGTTCAAAATGTTTAAATGTTTGTAAATCTTATGGGACTTAACTGTGGGATCATCTGTCTCTAAACTTACAAACTACTTACGAATTTACTTACACTAAATACAGCACAAACATCCATACCCGAGGGGGCGGGGGGATCGAACCCCTGACCAGGAATGGCCACGCGCATCATAGCATAGCGACGCAATGCGCTCGGCTGCTCTCCCGCGGCCAAGATTCTGTCTTGATAAGCTATGTAATGTAGCAAAAAATACAACAATCGTGATAAAATATTTAAGGTTGCACAATATACTATATCTAGCAATGAAACAGATATGTCCTTGGATACAGAAGTGCATTATTGTATTAATGCAACACAGACAAAATACTCAACTCTGTTTGTATGTTATCCATTCAAACTAAATTAGAAAGAAATTTGTTGAAAAGGTTGTATAGTACTGGAAACAGTTCGCCAGTATCGAAAAACATTAAAATTTAATTTGCCTATAATAAAAAGAACAAGCATCAGAATTAACATTATGCAAAGTTTTGATCACTATGAGGATAAAATAACCAGCAGTCAATATTGTAGTTGTAAATTGTGGTAGCTGTGTTGAGAAAGTACCAGAGTTTTAAGCTGAAATATTAAGGACGGAAACTAATAACAGTGGCTAAAACCGAAGATACTGTAATCTCTTCCGATTTTTTTCTACAATAAGTAAATCTATATAAGGAGTTTCTGAGTGTAATATGTTGTAGCATTTCTCACACATACATGCGGAATGCATAATTGTTTTCGGTAAAAATCAAGTTTTTGCTCCGTGGTGTAACGTTTCTGCTATGTTGAACACTCCTAAAAATCAGTTGCCAACATAGAAACACGAAATATCTGATACCTAAAGTAAAACTTCATTACCGGACATGTAAAATCACATTTTCGCATTCTGTTTGAAATTCTATTAACACTATTAGCAAAACGCTTTTAAGAAATAGTACGTTGATTGAAATATAACTTTGGCTGACCTTTTACGTAATTTCAGTTTTTTATACTTTCATAAATAATAGCTGCAAACACTAAAAATGCATTACACTTAGTTTCGGAAATTGCTGAACCTATATAGATACTAATTTGTATGAAAACAACAATGCTACATGTTATAAACTATTGCACAACATGATTTCATATATACCTTTTGTTTAAATAAATTAGGGCAGACCATGTTTTATATATCACTAGATCCTAAATTAAATACTGATAATTTTTCATGCACTAAAATTAATAATCCGTTTGGTACTAAGAAACTATCTTCGAAATTAACAAAACTAAGACAACCATATACAAATCCGTATTAATAAATAATTTAACCGCAAACTAAAACACATTAAAATTCTATGTCACAATAATAATACGCCTACACACTATTGGCAAAACAAATATGTGTGCATTTCGAAAACACACATAATGTAAATAATTTGAGCACAGTAAACACTAGTCAAAAGGATGACTTTAAATTTGTGTACTACATTAAATACAAATTTCATGAAACAAGTACATACATTGACATAAATAGTCAAAGCTTAAATGTAATACTTTAATTTCTGTATTTTGGCAAATTTAATGTAAAAGAATATTGTTTAATAGTGAATTACAAAACTTTGTCATCAATATTATTACGTAGTTACGTAGAAAGATGTTTGAGAGAAACCACTGTTTGTCAGTCGTGGACAGAGTTTGTGAGTGGCCAGAAACCTGTAAGCAGCTCTGTTGGCTTGCTGCTGCATTTCTTGATTGTGCAATGTTTAAGTGGAAATAAAATCGTTTCCATATCAACTGAGATGGTTTTAATTTAAAAGAAGATCCTGTAGAATCAATTTCTTTAGTGAATGCCGAAGACAACTCACAACGCAATGGACTTCAGCCAGCATATAAGATAAGTTCAACTTCACCTACAGTGGAATGACTTCGTTATAGACTGTGAACTAATAAACATTTCCGTGATTCAGGAATATATTAGGGCTCAGTTAGAGTCATTCCGAAAAGAGGTGATGGACGTTAGAGTGGGAGATACGTACTATGAATTTTGTTTTACGAGATTTTTCCCCTTTACTAATAATTACAATTCCCCATATTGGAGGGCTGGGTGGAAACAGCGTTGAGGCTGCTCTTCTGCCAAGATTTTAACACTAATTGTAAGTATTGCTAGATCAGTAAAAAAAAGAAGAAGAGAAATGAGAGTTTTTTATTTATTGATAATATCAGTTTCCCATTTCTGGGTCTTCTGAAAAACTTTCTGTTTTTCTGTATTGTATTTTCAACCCAGGTGTGGGCATGCTGGCAGCAGTTTAAACATGCTGCTTTTCACGAGAAACGTTGTGCTACTACTATCTTTTGTAAAAATGGTTTTGTTTCGCGTGAGATAAGGGTTTTAATTAATAATAGTCCTATGGTTTTTGTTTTCTGTTGAACATTCTACTACTACTACTACTACTACTACTTCTACTACTACTAATTCGGTACAAATAAAAGAGAGCCGCATACTTGGCACCAATGTGTGAAGTACAAATTCTTTCGCGCCGGTATCGTAGACAACTATTACGACTGCTCTAATTCAGTCCTTCCTTGCAGAGTAGTTTCGCGCAGCCTTCAGAGAGCGCAGCACTGTCGACAACTTCTCGAGAGTGCGCGAGAATTTCTCGAGGTTTTGCCTTAGCGTCGCACGTTCCTTGAGCGCACTCATAGCCCATTTATAGTTGCAAGTAGATGTTCGATCACGTCCTCGGTCGACGCAGAGGTCAGCGCCCCCCCCCCCCCCGCAAAGCTTATTTAATGAGCTGTACAGTACGTTGCTTGTCAGGCCGCAGTCGATCGTGATTCTCCTGAGTAATAGCAAGAAGAATTAGCGTACTTTTATTACCGTGTGTTTAATATTGTTACTGTCTTTTTATTTGCCAGCCAGAAAGACTTCAGTATTTTCTTCACTTCTAAAAAAACAGTTTACCTTTCTAAAGAGCAGTGTTGTACACCCCCATGTCAAAGTTATAGGTACGTCAGTGCGTTAATACGAGTATTAAAAAGCACTAACAGCCTATAGAAGTACTTACTTCAATAAAATACAGGCTCGAAAATTACATCCAAAACGTCGAAACAAACAATTTCTTTCAGAGGATAAACACCTGTCAACAATCACGACGGCGACCACAGGAATTAGTTCCGCGGTAGGTAGCGGAGATAAAACACTGGCAAGCGTACTCGTACTGCCAACCGTTTGTCATAAAACTGGGGTGGCGCGATTACCCAGGGTGGCGCCGTTACCCTGGTCTCCCCTAAGTTTCAGCACCTGCACATCGCCCTGTGGAAACCCGAATTACCGTAGTGAAGCTGCAGTGCTGACGAATATGAGCAAGCTGACAGGCGACAGTTATTAACAAAGTCCACTGTCGGCTCTTATGGTAGACATCCGTCGCTTCTTTGTAATAGTACTTTGGTGACATGACAATTTAGAGATTACAACGTGATATCAGTGTGCATTTACAGTAGTGAAACGAAGGTAAAGTTTCTTCTCGTAAGCAGAGGATGGCGACATGACTCGTTAAAAAATACATTTGTCTGTGTCACGTACAAGTTCGCCGCCAAACTGTAGCAATAAAGTTAGTAGATCACTGACGTTGGTAGCAGTAGTAAGCGTAAGAGACGGTGAGTGGTGGTTACCTGAGCAATTATTATTATTATTACTATTATTAATTTGGCAAGATTGTGTGTGACACTTGCCTGGGCCTCACGAAGGCCACCCATAAGACATTCAAGACAAAGTGTCCCGACAACAAATAAGAAGTCAAAGCTCAACCACAGAGTAACACATACAGAGGAGAATCCCCCCCCCCCAAAAATAACTCACTGACCTACGCTCCCCTCGTAGTTCCGTAAGATGGTAGCAGGTGTCAGACGGTTCCCTGGCTTAGCACCAGTAGACGACACTAGAGGCACTTCAGAGGGTAGCGTGGAGGGGGGACTGAGGGGAGAACTCGTGCCGCCTGCCACGAGGCCACGGCTGTGTCCCGTGTGCCGGCGTTTGAGGGGAAGTGGTAGTGGGGACAGCCGCTACCTGCCGCCTACTCTGGCCAGTTCAAAGGGCTGCTTCTGACCGCAGCGCCATCATGGGACATCTTACGGAACCTTCCCTCCCTGCACCCCTGAGCATGTGATCAGGCCCTTAAGGAGGTTTCCCGTCTGTATATAATTGTCTGTGGCTCAACCAAGCATCGATTACGACTTACAGACACCCAGGTACCTCTCTTTGTTGGCAAAGTTTTCAGTCTAACTCTCATATTCATTACACAAACTATTTTCATTTTTTATCTTTAGCAAGAGTGAAAAAAAAGAAAAAAAAGGTTTGGAGGGGAGGGGGTTGAACACCCTCGTACCCTCCCCCCCCCCCCTTATCTACTTCCCTGCTTAGATCTATGTATCGCTGTTCCCCATCCAGTACTTCGACAGTTAAGGTTTCGGTCTTCCTGCAATCTATCACTTTTATGGTTTTATCGCCTTCCTACAATACCGAGAATTCGGGTAGTTTAATTCTACCTCCTGCGTATACCCATCTAAGGAATCTCTCCGTCCTGTTACAATGCAAACGATTCTTTACAACAGGTCAAATATCGATAATCGAACAGGCCAGAAGAAGTTTACATCTTCTTGCGTGTAGCCATCTAAGGAATTTCTCGGCCCTGTTACAATACAAACGATTCTTTACATCAGGTCAAATACCGATTATCGAGCACCCCATAAGACGTTTAATCCCTATTATACAACGGAGAGTTACAATAACAAAGACTGTACGATATAATCAAGCGATTTCCAACCGTCTACACTATAACTTTTGGCCCACTTTAGGTTACGTTAGTAACACTAAAAGTGGGCCTTTGCGATTGTCTTTTGACAGCTAGAAATTTAAATGAAAATAACGGCCTAACAATTCATCTGACACGAAAATTGAATAACCGTATTTGTAGAGGAGAAAATTCTCAACAATTTTGCTCTGTTATGTTTTTTTTTTTCATATCTCGTATCGTTTCAGAGATATTTGCAAAAATAACGGCGATTTTGGGATGTCTGTCTCTCTGTGTGTCCGTAACGTGTTCCCACTTTTTAAGACGAACCGTTCAACCGTTCAGTACCAAATTTTAGAGACATAATTGTAGGCCGCCAGAGACCTGAACCTCCCTCTTTCAATTTTTTCGGACAAAAATACGGTAGTAATACCAAAAAAAGCCGTTTGTAATATAATTGTAATTACAAACGAACCATTCATCTGACACGAAAATTGAATAACGCATTTGATAGAGGGGAAAATTCTCTACAATTTCGCTCTCTTATGTTTTTTCATATCTTAATCGTTTCAATCGTTTCAGAGATATTTGCAAAAACAACGGCGATTTGACGATGTCTGTCTGTATAGTGTCCCCACTTTTTAGGTCGAACCGTTCAACCGATCGACACCAAATTTTAGACATAATTGTTGGCTACCAGAGACCAGAACCTCGCTTTTTCAAAAATTTCGGACAAGAAATACGTTAGTAATACCAAAAAAGCCGTTTGTAATGTAATTTTAATTGCAAATAAACCATTCATCTGACGCGAAAATTGAATAACCGAATTTGTAGAGAAGAAAATTCTCTACTACTTTGCTCCCTTTTTTTCATATTTCGTATCGTTTGAGAGATATTTGCATAAATAACGGAGATTTGACACCCTCCATTGAATTAACGAAAACCAGCCGTTCGGAGATGTCACGCGACATTCCTCGCCCAGAACTCTCTCTGGCATACGCCATCTTGCGTTGCGTATTTGATGATTTTCTTATTGTAACTTACGCGTTATCATTTCAAAGCAATGGCGCACTGAAGAATTAACAAAAACACGTCGTTATTCGTACAATAAATAATAAGCTAGTGTCTAAAATGCCACATTAGCATCAGTTAACAACTGCCATTAATAATACGAGATTAAAGTTCGCATCTTCACATTGGTGGCCGTAGCGTAATGGGCAATGCGTTAGACTGTGATGAAGACTGAAAAGGGTTTCAGACACTCTTATTAATTAAATAGAGCTATGTTCTTCAATGTTTAGAATTGTGCATATGTAAGCAGTGGCGTAGCTATGTCACCAAGGGCCCCGGGGCAAAAATGTCATTGGGGCCCTCTTTACACTAATACTGTACAGATGCAAAACTACTTCATCATCAGCTCCTTACCGCCCACTGGAAGACATAATAGGCAAACCTAAATACTACTAAGTGAATTATTATGTGTCACGCAGCAGATAATGTTTAATCGTACTCTGTAATATAAGTATGAAAGTTTGTTTGTTATGCTTTCACGCAAAAATTAATGGGTGGATTTGGATGAAATTTTGCAGAGGGATAGAGATAGACTTGGACCTGGGTAGGACATACAGATGAAAATGCCCCATGGGATATTTTTCGTCAGCGGTGACAGCAGGCGGACTTTTGCCAGTGCCGACAACTCACTCTCGCTAAACTACTGCGCTGTTGGCTCATTTCGTTGATAGCACAGTCAAAGAAGGAAAATAGGGAAAATATTCGTGTAGGATGGTTTCATCAAATTAAGTTTTCGGATTTGGTTTGATGAAACACTTTGGATTGAGCCGTGCCCCTACCAGGCTTCTTGAAGTATATGTTAGTGTCTGGCTAGGAAAAAGTAATAAGTAAAATAACTAAGGCGATATCTTCGCTTATTATCGTGACAGTGGAATAAAGGCAGCGTCTTGATGCACAATTCACTATTGAGACAAAGTAATTACTACATGAAACTTCTGATCCGTGAATGTAATTAAACCTTTAAATGGGAGAATAAACAAATAGTGTGCTGGTAGAAACGTACCTTAAAAGATTTCGTGTTGTGCTGAATTCTCACCATTACTTTAAAATACAGTGAAGTTGTTTGTTTTTCTCATAGAAGAACTGAACCGAATGCGGCGGAGGGTATAGTGTTAGTATAAACGTAAATCGAAGTGCGAATAGTTCTTATGATATGGGAAGGCGCCGTTCCCAGAAAAAAATGCCGAATCCATTTCCCGCCTTCCATTGCAAGGTAGTGTGTAGAAAGGTATGTAGATTCTGTTCGGTATTCCTTTCAGTATAAACGCATTTGTGGAAAATAAACATTCCTGTTTCCTGGCGCAGCGCATTTTGTGGTAAATGCGCTCTCTCCAGGTCTGTCTGCGCAGTACGTCATCTGTGATTTATGAGGTGCACTATGGAAGGGTCTGTATAAGTTTGTAAAACACCTCGTAATTTCCTTTTGCGACGTAATGGGGTAGACATAGTGGGGGCTCGCTTACTCGCTATTCGTTTTGCAGGCGCACAAAGAACGGCAATGCCTGACCACTCCAGCGGTCTGCCCTTTCCCGCATCTTCTGCCCTCCAACCCCTTCCTGCTGTCACCTGTCACATCCCCACAAAAAATCACATGCCCCAATACTGTTCTACTGTACTGAAATATGCTGTATACATTTAATATTTTGTCTTAGTCCATTTTGTTTAATAATAACTATATTAACATATTGGCTGCCAGAGGTATACTTGGGTTACCATCCCCCGAGGACCATTTACTTTTCTTCCGTATTCTGCTTTAGTTTGCTTGAAGTAAGCAATTTAAGTACAAATAAGTTGAAAATATTGCAATTTAGTACCTTAGTTTATATTTTCTGTGTGAGTTACATATGACTCACATGGTGCCAGAGTAAAGTGCCAGGTGATATGTCGCTAATAGTTTTGGGTTGGTACTCTTCTAAGTTTTTAATTACACAGCATTATTTGCGTACAGTTCCATTATTGTTTTTCTACATTGTTACTACAGTCATTATTCAGTGTTGTTTGCTCCGTAACAAAGTGATATTGTAGCAGGAGAAAGTGTCTCGTAGAAGTTATGTAGATGAACAAAGACATGTACAGAAGCTTTAAGATGAAGTTATGGACACAAGCGAAGAAGAAAAAGAAGCTACTGAAATGGAAAAATAAGAGAAATGGGCTGATGTTGAGTACTGTTCATGGAGAGGAAGAAGCTGAAGTTCAAACCAAGAGGGGCACAAAGAAAAACAAGGAATGATAACTGACTATAATCAGTCATTTATAGATCTCTCTCGCCAAATGAACTATATTGTCTAAGGCTGGGTGTGGAATGGTACAGGAAACTTGCAATTGAACTGTTGACAGGGTCAGCACTGGTAAATGCTCTTGTGATTTACCGATACATCAACAACAAGATCATCTCAATCACAGAATTCAAAGAGGAAATGACTTAGAGACTACTCCTTAAAAAAGATGCCGATACCCCTGAGAAATCTCTCACCGTAGCCACCGAGCTGCCTGCAGATTGTGCTCTTGTGAACATGGGAGCAGCAAATCATAGGTGTGCGGATGCTACGAAAAAATGAAGAATGAATTTGGACGAGAGCAAGCTGTCAAGAAATGTGAACAAACTATATGGAAATGTAAGAAATTGTGACTCATATTTGGACTGGTTTGATGCAGCTCTCCACAATACCCTATCCTGAGCAACCCTCTTCAACTCCTCATAAGAACGGCAACCTACATCTGTCTGAATCTGCTTACTGTATCCATCTCTTGGTCTTCCTCTGCGGTTTTTACCCCACACACTTCCCTCCAATGCTAAATTCACAATCCCTTGGTGTCTAAGAATGTGTCTTTCCAATCGATCCCATCTTTTAGTCAAGGTGTGCCAGAAATTTATTTTCTCCCCAGTTCTGTTCAGTACCTCCTCATTAGTTATGCGATCCACCTACCTAATCATAAGCATTATTCTGTAGCACCATATTTCAAAAGCCTCAATCCTCTTCCTGTCCGCACTGTTTATCGTCTATGTTTCACTCCTGTACAACGCAACACTCCACAGAAATGCCTTCAGAAAGGACTTCCTTACGCTTAAATTAATATTCGATGTTAACAAATTTTTCTTTTTCAAGAACGCTTTTCTACCCATTTCCATTCTGCATTTTATATCCTCTGTACTACGACCATCATTTGTTATTTTACTGCCCAAGTAACAAAACTCATCTACCTCCTTTATTGTTTCGTTACCCAATGTAATTCCTTCAGCATCACCTGATTTTCTTACACTGCACTCCATTACCCTAGTTTAGCTCTTGTTAATGTTCATCTTATATGCACCTTTCAGCACACTGTCCATTCCGTTCAACTGCTCTTCCAGGTCCTTTGCTGTATCTGACAGAATTACTATGTCATCGGCAAAACGCAACGTTTTTAATTCTTCACCCTGAACTTTAATTCCTTCTCCAAATTTCTCCTTGCTTTCCTTTATAGCTTGCACAATGTACAAATTGAATAACATTGGAGAAAGGCTCCAACCCTGTCTTACTCCCTTCCCAACCACTGCATCCCTTTCATGCCCTTCAACTCTGACAACTGCTGTCTGGTTTTTGTACAAGTTGTAAATAACCTTACGCTCCCTATATTTTACTCGTGCTTGCTTCAGAACTTGAAAGAGTTTATTCCAATCAACAATGTCAAAAGCCTTCTCCAAATCTACAAAAGCTGCCGGCCGCGGTGGCCGAGGGGACTGAGGCGCTTCAGTCGCGGTCTGCACGGCCACTACGGTCGGGGGTTCGAATCCCCCCTCGGGCATGGATATTTGTGCCGTCCTTAGGATAAGCTAATTGATAAGTAGTTTGTAAGTTTAGGGACTGATAACCCCGTAGTTAAGTCTCATAAGCTTAACAAACATTTTCTACAAAAGCTAATTATGAAGGTTTGCCTTTCTATCTTCTATCTTCTAGGATAAGCCGTAAAGTGAGTATTTCCTCCCGTGTTCCTACATTTCTCCTGAACCCAAACTGATCTTCCCCGAGGTTGGCTTCTACCAACTTTTCCATCCACATATAATTCACCATTTCAAGTGTCAATAACTACTCTTGAGCTCTAGAAAACTGGAGACCAGGAAGATGATTTGTTACTGGGGCCATAAAGTACTGTAACACCAAGTCACAGCTCGCTACTGTGAGTTACAACTCCACCACTGAGCTTTAAATGGAAAAATGTCCGTGAATTGTATTTACTTCGCGTGGCCCGAAGAGAAGACTTCCTGTGACTTATATTTAACTCACGTGGCAGTCAATGTGTTAAAACATTGTTTTCTAAAAGTTGGGAAGTTTTCTATTTCTTGTAACACGAATACAATTAGTCCTTGAAAAAAATTCATAATTATTTTTCGCGCCTCACTGTGTATCACGAACTTAATGAGTGGCGTTTTTCAAGTCGTGGGGATTTCGTGTTTCCTCACGCACCAAAGTCAGAATGAAAGAATACCTACTGGAGTAATACAATGCTTCAAACTGTTAGATTGCAGATGTTGGCAAAGCTATGATTTCTGATCGGTAATTATCGCAGTACATTATACTGATAATATTGGTACACAATTAAAAAGTAGTAAATTTTATTTTATAATCTTTTCCTGGCTTTGGTTTTTGCAAATTCATCGATAAGGTCTGTTAAATCTAGACTTGATACAGCCTTGTTTTCGATTGCTATGAGTGACAAATGTCCGAGTCAAGCTTGAGCCATACTGTAGCTTAGAAGCGTTTTGATAATTTTTAATTTACTGAACGACCTTTTGGCTGCTACAGAAGAATAAAACTGCGGTAAATACTTCCGTAACGTCACATTCTAATAATACTTATTTGTTATAACTTCCTTACATAATTGGCGAACTGTCCATGTTGGGGTCAATTTCGGCAGGAGAAATTAAAAGTCGAAATTCCTTCATTCAACTAAAATATTTTATACAGTATAACGTCTATTATCCGAAGTAATTTGGGGACATGGATATTCGGAAAACTGGTTTATTCGGATATACGAATGTACACTTGTATTTGCCAATAAGAAGTACTGTTCAAATGTTTGTAAAGCTTCTGGGACTTAACTATGGAGTCATCAGTCCCTAAACTTACAAACTACTTATGAACTAGCTAATACTAAGTACGGCACAAATATCCATGCCCGAGGGAGAATTCGAACCCCCGACCGTAGTGGGCGTGCAGACTGTGACTGACGCGCCGTAGAACGCTCGGCCACCGCGGCCGGCAAAAGTACTGTACAGTAAATGTATTTATACTGTATTTGGAGGAGCGCGATCCTTCACATTGCACGCCGCAACACTTGGAAGCTGCAGCTGTTGCTGTGAGCAGCTTTGGTGCTGCCGCTACTTTTGCTGCTACGCCGACTGAAGTGTGGCGACTGCTGGACACATTGACTGGCCGCTTCGCCTGTCGCAGCGCCACATAATGGCTTCTTGTGAAGGCCAATAAGAAGCATTGTTCGGCCAGCCGGTGGTCCAGTGCGACTACTATGGGAAACTTGGTTTGAGGGGAAGGGGATATGATGGACGATAGGGTGGGAGGGTAAAAAAGATTAAATAAAAATTTCGACGCTCTACTGTAACTTTTTTCGATCGTTGCTCACGAAGGACGAGGGGCCCCTGGAGCTCGGGGGCCCCGGGGCACTGCCCCGCCTAGCCCTATGATAGCTACGCCACTGTATGTAAGAATGCTCCCTCTAAAATGCGTGTTTCTTCTATTTCGTGAACATGCCGTGAAATGCATGACAACGAATTGAACAATGGTCTTCTGAAGCATATGTACTGAAACTGGGAGGATACTGTAATAATGAACATTCTGCACAAAGTGCTGATTCAGGTAGTTTCGTATATAAAGTAAGTCCCAGATTTCAGTGGAAAGTGTAGTTCCTTAATCAAACAGAACAGAAGTGTATACATTGCAAAAAATTACCTTTTTTTTTAAGCGTTTATTCACTATTTGTGGAATATATTGAAAGTCATTAATTAGAATCAATGTATCTACGCCAAATGTACGCTGTGTTCCATCCAGGCTATAGTCACTCGTCCGAACGCCAAATGTACGCTACGTTCGTTCCAGCGTATAGTCATTCGTAACCAAAATGCAAATGTTGCAAATGTTTGTTAAGCTTATGGGACTTAACTACGGGGTCATCAGTCCCTAAACTTACAAACTACTTATCAACTACCCTATACTAAGGACGGCACAAATATCCATGCCCGAGGGGGGATTCGAACCCCCGACCGTAGTGGCCGTGCAGACCGTGACTGGAGCGCCTCAGTCCCCTCGGCCACCGGGGCCGGCCATTCGTAACCAGTACAGGCAAAGAAAATGAACTTAGAACTACCAAGGCAAGACAGGTGATAATATTTTAACGGAAAAATATAATGAAAATATGGGAGAGATATTAAAATAATAGTTCAAAGTAGTAGAAGTTCAGAAAAGAGTATGTTTGTCAAAGCTAAACTCAAACATCATATAATTTTGTCTGTTTGTTAAAATACGGTCAGAAAGAATATTACGTGTTTGGTGCATAGATATTATCACAATAGTAGAGTCGTAATCTTATCACCATAATTTTTTATAATTGAGATTGTTATTTTCGTCCAAAATGATTGCAAAAATTTATAAAACTACAAATCTAAAGTGGGCCGTAAAACACGTCAATGCGATTTTTTCTCTCTCGAAAGCGTTGACCTAACAACACCCTTAGTCGATAATACAGTAACCACGGAACCCAGGTAGTAGTTTACCTGCCCAATGGAACACTGAGTTTCAGTTCTATAGAGAAAGCTCGACCAGCCCTTTAACCACAAATATTAATACTTTAAGTTCCTTTCTTGTGATCTCTTTTATAATTCCATTAAACCGAACTCGGATTTATTTTTTTAATTACAAGCAGCTGTCTACCGCAAACGAAGATGCTAAACTACACAGCGCAACACCTGTTACTTAAAAGAACACGGTGAGTCTACACTTTTTTGTCACAATACTACTGAGTACGTGCAACGTTATGTTCGCAGACACTTATATCGCACTCCAACGTCCGCGTACACCGATCATAACCTGCTCTCTAAGGAATGGATGGGAGTGCACAGTACAGGACCGCACTTTGTAAATATTGACTATCCCCATTTTCGATCTAGCCCATAGGTGTATATTGCAACCTCCACCCCGAAACGCCTGTTATAAAATAGACAAGGTGAAACTTACTTGCAGATTAAAATTGTGTGCCGGAACCGGGACTCGAACCTGGGACCTTTGCCTTTCGCGGGCAAGCGCACTACCGACTGTGCTATCCAGACACGACTGACGATGCTGCCTCACAACTATACATCCGCCAGTACCTCGCCTCCTACTTTCCAACTTCACAGAAGCTCTCCTCCGAACCATCTGGAAGAAAGGATATGGTGGAGACATGGCTTAGCCACAGGCTAAGGGATGTTTCCAGAATGAAACTTTCACTCTGCAGCGGAGGGTGCGCTGATATGAAACTTCCTGGCAGATTAAAATTGTGTGCCGGAACCCGGACTCGAACCTGGGACCTTTGCCTTTCGCGGGCAAGCGCACTACCGTCTCAGGAGAGCTTCTGTGAAGTTTGGAAAGTAGGAGGCGAGGTACTGGCGGAAGTAAAGTTGTGAGGCGGGATCGTGAGTTGTGTCGGGATAGCACAGTCGGTAGTGCGCTTGCCCGCGAAAGGCAAAGGTCCCAGGTTCGAGTCCCGGTTCCGGCACACAATTTCAATCTGCCAGGAAGTTTCATATCAGCGCACACTCCGCTGCAGAGTGAAAGTTTTATTCTTAATAGATAAGGTGATTCGACAAATAAATGTATTCGTAGGCAATCAATTCCAACTGCCCTATACAGCCTCCTTCCAAGCGAAAGTCACGGGTGGATACTAAGTACTTGCACATCCCAACGAAATCGTGTGGGATGCCCAACAACACGAAGCTGGAGATGAGAGCTCCTAGTTTAACACCGGCTAGCCCCACTTTATAAGGTACAACCAAATGATTTCCTAGAGATGTTCTCCAGTGTCTCCTTGCCCAGTTTTGCTCCAGTATGCCGAGGGCTCTTACAACGCAGCCGCCAGGTAGGCGAAATGGTAACTACGCAGTTTACCATCGCAAACCACTCGTAAATTAAACAGCACTAACACACGATCAAACAGACAATACTTCGTAACGTACACAGCGCAGAGTTTTAAGAACATAATCCTAAATCGACCTTTAGAGCTCTATCGCAACACAACATCATCCACAACTGGAAAGAGATACTGCAACGCATAATTTAAACACTTTTTACTTACATTCTATCCCAACTAGCCTATCATACTATGTAACAACAACCACCTCCAACCCAATGACTGAACTACAACACCAACCTACACAAACAGATCTTTTGTAAATCTACGAGCCTTAACTACGTGGTCATTACTCCCTACGCATGCAAACTACTTACATTAAGGAAAACACAAAAACACCCATGCCCGAGGGAGGACTCGAACCCCAAGGCAAACGGCTGCGCGCACCGCAGCTGGACGCCTTAGTGCGCACGGCTATTCTGCCGTGGCAGTTCTTTTCTACTAAAGTTCTAAAATAAGTAACAAGCGGCGACAGACTAGGTATCTTAGCGTCGTGGGTGGATCTCTCAAACATCTAACCGATTGATCATACATCTTTTTCATTCCATGTCCCACCAGACAGTGGTCACTAGACCACATACCTAGTGTGGTTAACGAGCAGCTATCGTACCCCCTTCTAAGAAATCAGTACTCTCGATAAACAACCACTCACATCGTAAAAATGTCTGACGTGCTAAACAAACAATTAAACGCTCCCCCCGCGCAACCGAGATAACTACCCAGCTATAAATAGCGTAACCATAGGGTTTATTGAAATCGATGTTTCTCGACCGAAGAACAATAATAATAGAAAAGTGTACCTCTCAGATGTTTAAAAGTAAACAGGATTAGTACGTAGCCTACAGAATGGTGACGCAAATGAGATAAAATGGCTGTCATGTCAATTACATCTCATTCGCATCACCATACTATAAGCTACGTACTAATCCTGTTAACTTTTAAACTTCTGAGAGGTACACTTTTCTATTATTATTGTTCGTTTACGCAGTGTATTTCAAGAGTATTTGATAGTCAGCAAATTTTTACAATTGACCTTTGTAATATTTGTTTCCACAGCTTCCCTCAATCTTCTCACCCTCTTTTTATCCAAATATTCCATTTATTGACATCTTATAAATTCAATGTACATTCTGCCAATAGCTACTTAAGCCACTGAAAGTTCCACGGCGCATGCGCCACCGGTCCTGGTATGCACGCTCCTTGCATCGAATCAGTAAGCGTGAAGACTACAAATGCGATGACGCATCTTTCAGTCTAAATCACATTCCCTAGATCATAGGAATGTCCAATTCCTGTGATATGCAAGTGTAGTAAGTAACAGTTTTATTCTGATTTGTATTTCACAAGTTTTAGACAATAGGCTTGGTATGAATTTGTAATTTATGATGTCACATTGGCTATGTATTTCTGAAGTAGATGGGTTTATATCCGTCGAAACCGTGGTCAAGTTTATTAAACAACTATATTGCAACTGGTTGGCTGGATATTAATTTGCTATCCTGTAACCGTTGCTGAGACGCAGTTTATGTTTATATTACAGACCTTCAAACAGTAATTTATCTATGAGTACATCACTAAATGTCATTCAGAATTAGACGGAGGTGACAAAAGCCATGGGATACCTCCTAATATGATGTCTAACTTCATTTTGCCTGGCACAGTACAGGAGTAGTAAGCCACGCTGCTTTTATAGCTGTCGCTACTTGCAAGCAGTGGCGCCTCGTTTTGTATGTTTACAGGTTCACTGAACCCCCTCGCCCCTCAAACAAAAAAATCGCTGTGACGTGTTTTACGGCCCACTTTAGATTCGCTTGTAGTTTTATGATTTTCTGCAAACATTTCGGACGAAAATAATAAAAAAGTATGGGCGATGCGACCACGACTCTACTATTCTGATAATATCTATGCACCCTACACGTAATATTGTTTCTCACCGTATCTTAACAAAAAGCCAAAATAATTTGGCATTTGACTTTAGCTTTAACAAATATACTCTTTCTTCTTAACTTTTTCCTATTTAAACTATTATTTTAATACCTCTCCCACATTTTCATTAAAATTTATCCGTTAAAATATTACCACCTGTCTTGCCTTGGCAGTTTGCCGAAAGTTTATTTTCTTTGCCTGTACTGGTTACGAATGAATATACCCTTGAAGGAACCTAGTGTACATTTGCCGTTTGGACGAGTGACTAAGGCCTGGATGGAACACGGCGTACATTTGGCGTTCGGAAATCAATCACGTGACATCCCTTCCCCAAAACTCTCTTTTGCATACGTCATCTTGCTTTCTCTATTTGATGATTTCCTTATTATAGCTTAAGTGTTGTCATCTAAAAGCAATGGCGCACTGAAAATTATCAAAAACACGTCGTTCTTAGGACAATGAAATATAATCTAATGTCTGAAAATGACATGTTAGCAGTTAAAACCTGCCATCGATGGTCCGAGAATTACAGATTAGTGTCGCAGCTGTTCGCCGTAGCGTAATGGTCACATATTTACAAACATGTTAGACCGTTCGAAACTTGGTAGGGCGCGGTGGCTCAGCGCGCTAGGTCAGAGGTTTGCAAACGTGTTGACTCGACGCCTTCTGTAACGAAAAAACTGAGTGAACGACGAAACGATCAAAATAGAACAAAACATATCAACGTCCACAAAGTACCGATCAAACCGAAGAACCAATGAGAAGAGAGAAAAAGAAAGGGGGTTCAACGCCATCTGTAATTAAAAATAAATAAATAAATAAAAATAAGAGCAAAATTCTCAACGAACAACCTATAACGAACATGAACAAACGACCGCAAAGCATTTATTAGGTAGTCGTTTCCATTCGTCTACCGCGTTCTCCAGGTTCATTTTAGACTGGAATTTTTTTAACAATGATGCAAACAATGTGTCTGGATGAGCGCTCTTCAGCCAGTTGCATAAACGACGAACCTATCAGTTTGGTCAGCGTTTTAATCAAATTTTTAGAATATTTTCCATTATTAATGCCTTCTCCAAGCAAAATTTAATATTTAAACGGAAAATAATAAACTGAAAAAAAAATAAAAATAAAAATAAAAATTGGCAATTCAAAAAATTCCTACATTCGCTGGATTTAGACTTTTACATCCCTCAGTTCCTTTCAGGTTGGAAAGTCCCTATGCTGGGACTTCAACGTCCCAATGCTGGTGCACAAATTATTGTGATTTTTGACCAAAGACAAAGAAATTCAGATGTTGTTTTACACCATGATGACTAATTGATAGGATTACAGTAAGTAAAATTTTCATATTTCTAAGGTGGATTTCCGCCTGTTTTAAAACACAATCTTCACCATTAAAAAGTTGCATGACAACGATCGCCGCCCACACACAGTTCTTGGAAAAAAAGAAGGAACGGGAGCGCAACTTTAACATTGTCCATACTCTCAAAAAGTATGTTTCTCTCGCCGGCCGCGGTGGCCGAGGGGACTGAGGCGCTCCAGTTACGGTCCGCACGGCCACTACGGTCGGGGGTTCGAATCCCCCCTCCGGCATGGATATTTGTGCCGTCCTTAGTTGTAAGTAGTACATAAGTTTAGGGACTGATGACCCCGTAGTTAAGTCCCATAGACTCTACAAACATTTGAACATTTTAGTATGTTTCTCAAACGTGGGGGTGTCAACTTCTCGCGAGTTTATATTGTATGCTCCTCATTCATGCAGTTATCTCAAACTATCATCTGCACAAAAAATGCTATTAGGGTCTCCTGTAAAACTCTTTGAGGACTGTTTGGAATTGTGATCCAAATTTCTTCGAAAACTGGCAAATGTTTTTTTTACCTGGTATAATTTTTCCCGAGTACTGTTATTTTCTTCGCGAAATTCTACAGAACTAAACTTCTAGAAATATTGCATATCTAATAATCAGAAGTCAATTCACATTTGCCGAAAACAACCTACCCTCTTAATTCGCAAAACAGCTGAAGTTGGTATTTGCCGCAAACTGCGAATTTACTTCTGGCGATTTAATATATAGCTTCGGACCATCACCAATATATATTCCTTTGGAACACATGTGTCGTAGTAAATATCTACTGCACAAAGTACATCTATCTGGAACTCTGAAAAAGTCAGTTATTCGATCAAGGGGCGCCAACTGCACAGTACTGTTACAATGGACATCCTATTATTGCCACTATCGCTTTGGAAGCCATTCATAAATGTGATCCAATTTTGTTTTCGCAAATTGCCAAAACACATATTTTCAAAAACTGCGAATATTGATTTTCTCTTCAAAATTCCGAAGAACTATTCAAAATTTCAAATATTGTATAGCAAAATTGTGGAACTATAACAAATCTCTCAATCTCTGCGATATAACCTTGGATTTTTCGACAGTTGGATAGCAATTCCAGGGGAAACAATGGGACACGTAAGAGCGAGGAGATTAGGATAGAACTTAAGGTCGCTTACATTGACTCATTAGTTGAACTTGTTTTTATCATGAGCATACAAAGATCCCACAGTTTCTTCCACAAAAATTACGAGGTTAACGCTTAAAAAATTTGCATTGCGCATATATTCACATTCCGACAGCGCTCCCGCGAGATTTACTTATAAGACGTAAGAGTACTGCTTTCAATGAGCGTGAAAATCCTGCTCTGTAATTTCTTGTCCATATATTTTTTTTAAGACCAAGAATATCTTGATACTCCTATTCGGCTTTATGTTTCACTCATGGCAGACGTGTATTTATGTAATAATCCGGAACTATCTCTCAAATTGACGAAGAAATTGTCAAGGGCACCCGTATACAGAGTTTCTTAACTACTCCGTGAGATGGCAGGACGTCCACCACACCACTGGAGCAATGCAATGTCCCCACCATAGACCACACCGTCTCACCGCCAAACCAAGCGACCAATAAGAAGACGCTGTGTTTCACGCGCGGGTATCTGAATTCACATGTGATGTGTATTGCAGTAGTAGGTTTTTTCTATTCTGTGTTCGCTTGTGCAGCCAATTTTTGTTGGCCATTTAAAGCGACCATTGTAGGCCTACTTGTTTAGTGGAAGTTGCGTTTTAACATATGCTATGATTACGATGTCCAGCTTTTGTTTCTTTCTTATTGCTGTTTTATTCAATAACATGAGAATTACCAAGCGCATTGCATTCGGATGCGCAAACCGAGAATTCTGTCCGCAACATTTTCGCCGAGTTCAGTGATACTTCGACGGCGCGCTGAAGGCACTATAACACAGGGCGTATTTCGAGGATTATTAATTCGTTTCAACATGCTGATAACCTTCACGAGTTTAGTAAAACTATGCATATATAATTAAATACATTGAAAGAAGTTACAAAGAGATCATGAGTTATTAATATTATTATTATTTCGTTGTCGTTGCTGAAATTTCACGTTATTTGCGATTTTCCAATGATGGAAAAAACATCTGATAGAAAACAACACACTTTTTGTTTACAGCAGCTGTTATACGAATGTCTAACAGACATGAAAACACACACCCACGGAAAAAAAATGGAGCCGTGAATTCTTACAGCAAATTAAACCACACCCAACTATTTTAATTTTTTGCTTAATTTTATTTTTTCATGCAAGGGTAGTTACCTACAGAGGTTTTTTTTTTTTTTTTTTTTTTTTTTTTTTATTTTTTTTTTTTTTTATATAATCCCATTTAGGAAAGTTCGTAGGCTGAATACGGAGCATTAATTAGCATGGAATGAATCAACTTTATAATGGTTTGAACAATAAGTTACTGTCTGTGTGCTGAGTTCAGTCTTTTGCTGTAGTGTCTCAGTTTGGAACAGGGGACTGATGACATTGTTTAGTCCCCTTAAAAATTGCAAAACAATAACAGACAACTGGTAACATTTGTTATAGGAGGTATTTATCCAGAAACTAATGATAGCCTTATATCACCAACAAACCTAACAAGTATCTGGAGGAAATTAAAGACATTTGGCCAAACAATGTTAGAAACTATAGAAAACTTGGTCATTGATGAGAACATTCAGTATTTACATAATAATGTACAGCCAACTTTGATTTTTTTATTTGGTCCTCTTAAACTACATTCCGGTTCTGTATAAAGTTTTTGTCATTGTGTGAGATAAGTCACAATACCACACTAGCAAAATGAAGAAAAACGGACCATACTGTAGTCAATATAAATCAAGGTATATGACGTCAGAAGTGAAACTAAATCAGTACAGTACCGTGTAATGAGAACTGAACACTGGAGCAAACAGACAAACTCAAATTTTATACCTTTATTTGAAAGAACAGACAGTTACTTTAATATCCTCTTAAACTTTAGATGATCTACATAGTTTAAAGTTGGATGTTATGTAGCTAAAGCTGGTGGTGGTGAAATGTATGGTACTGGCTTAACATATGTTCATATCTGAAAAAAAAGGTTATTATATACGGTACCAGTACTGTGTGTGTTTTGCCTACCGATTTTTTTTTTCGTAAATTACATGCGGTTTTGAAATACATCTCATGAACAAGCTGTAGTCAAGTGTTCAAACTTCATTATCAAGAGTATTGCCATAGCTCCATAACAGCCACAGTGCAGTGACTGAGCTCTCCAAGGCGCCTTGCTGCTGAGTGTGCAGATGCTCATCATCAGAGGTTCGAGTCCTCACACGGGCAAGGGTTTGTATGTTTCTCCTTAGGTTAGTTTCAGTAGTTTGGAAGCCTACGGACTGATAACCAGAGTAGTTAGGTCCCATAGATTTACAAACATTTATTATTTTCCATAAGCCACTAACGTTTACTATGCTAAAAAAACAATGGTTACACTTCCAAGGGGCTAAAAAATATATTAGAGATATTTTAAATTAAATGTTTAATTGTAACATATTGTATTTTGTTCTCTGTATTCTGATGGGTTTCTGCTAAAAAAAAAAAAAAAAAAAAGAAACAGAATGAATTCATTTGCATCTACATAGAAGAGGTGAACTTCTAGGAAAGTGGTCCAATGTTCTTTTATACAGGGTAATTTGATACTTTTGTGATAATTTCAGAAGTAATAACATGGGAAAAGCGTTACTGTGTTACTTGATTTTTTCAGGGGAGGTTCTTTAGTTTATAGTAGGATTTCCTACAAAGTGTATACACTTACACACACACACACACACACGCACACACACACAGTTATACATACACATTTCACATACAACGACAAACATGGACAAACAAGCGTTCTTATGCCATTTGTCATTGGCACGCCATTGTGGGAAAGGGTTACCTGCATTTTTAAGGCTATCTTCTATTCTTCTTTGACTACGATCTCCAAAACTTTCTTTCCCTTTCATACAACTCTATAGGGGCACCTCTCTTTCAGTTCGCTTTCCACAATACATAAGTCTTTATCGTAAGACCCTTCTTTGTTTTCTGAGTCTGGTTTTTTTTTTTTTTTTTTTTTTTTTTTTTTTTTTTTTTTTTGCTTACTTCAAACCCCAGTGATAACCCTGCGAGGTTCGCCAGAGGATTAACACGCTAACACTTATGTACACACATACATAGACTTACACAAACATACATATTATATTTACATATTTCACAAGTCAACACTTACAACTAACAGTACACAATAGACCCATATTTACACAAAACTTTAGGTTAAGTTTTTCCATGGATAAGCGGTATTCTTCGTGGGTAAGTAAGTACCCTAGTATCATCTTTCCTCATAATTATAGGTCATAAGGTCATAGCCACGTGGCTATTCTTGTTAAGTGAAGTGTAGTGACTTCGTTATTATTCTTGATGAGATATTCTGAAGGTTTTTGCAGTTTATGCGTCTCTAATTTATAGTTATAAGATATTTTACTAAATATCAAGTGTTTCTGAGTAATCTTAAATGCGCCAAAAACAAATACAAAGGGCAGATGCTGCCTTCATGGAGGATTTACACATGTGCAAGGTGAGGAGTGCATTAGGTCCATTGTCTTGCTTCAGGGCCATTCATGCTTAACCGCCAGAGCTCAAGTAGCCAGGAGCTGGTGCCTCTAGCAGCTCCAAAGCCAATGTTAAAAGCTGCGTTTCCCCTTGCACCTCCCTGCTCTGGGAGTACCCATATGCTGCCTCGAGGGGGTTCAGATAAGAAATTGAACCTTAGCCACGCAGGCGCATTGCAACACTGCGACCACTGACGCCTATATTAAACGGCCACACTATGACTCATTTACGTTTCTCATACGATAAAAATACTTCGAATGTGAATATAAAATAGACTGATAGAAAAACACTTTTTATTTTATTATTTATATACTTTTTTGCATATTTTATTTTCAGGGGCTCACTGAACCAGTGAACTTATAGGACGTGCCGCCACTGATTATTAGTCCCGAAGATGAATAGAAAGGGAGCGGAGAGTCACTGAGAAACAATGAATTGCGTAACTATTAATGTAAGCATGAACAATAATCATGTGTCGACACTAAAATTAGTACAGGGCATCAGTATAATTCCCCCTAGTTCCTTCGATACAGACATAATTTCAAAATCTGAGATATACTGCAATGGCCACTGTTGTGTCACAAGGGGTACATAGTTTCATTACATTAGGTTTAAAGTAGTTTCAGAAACAAACTTACAGATCACAGTTTCCAAATCACATTGCAATGTTTTGCAGGGGGCCTGGTGCAACTGCACCATTTACACATGCCGGCCATGGATTGGGCAGGTTTTGCACTGGGGTCTCCCACAGAGAGACATACCACCATCCATCCAAGATCACCCCGCACTACCTCCTAACAACACCCTGGTCACTCTTCAGGAATTCCTCACCTCAAACTAGCCTCACCCTAAGGACATGAATCTTTTAGCAGAAGAAAGGAGAGAGTTAAACAACCTGAAGACAGATTCTGACTAATCATCCTCCATGTGGACAAAGGTTTGATCACTGTTGTGATGAATAACAGTGACTATCTGGCAGAAGGCCTCCACCAACTGTCTGACTCTTGCATCTACAATTTTCCCAGAATAACTCCATCCCAAAAGTCCAACAAGCAATTCAGTCCATGTTGAAATCCTACAATCCTCCCCAGGACCTCTCTCCTGATTCCATCTTGCCCAACACCACCTTTGAAGACCACTTTCTACATGCTCCCAAAAATCTGCCATACAAAGAAACCTAGACACCGTATTGTGGCTGGTTACTGTGCCTCCCCTAAGAGAATTGCAGCCGTCATTGATCAACACATCGAAACAATTGCCCAAAATCTATCATCCTACATCAAGGATACCAACCACTTTCTTCACAGACTCTCCACCATCCCCATCCTTTTACCTCCAGGATTATTTATTTATTCATCGTTACTCATCATGGTTGACACTACTGCTATTTATACCAACACCCCACATGCTAAGGTAATACTGCTCTTGAATATTACCTCATCCAACATCCTTCAGAATCTCAATCCAATACCTCACTAATGTTAACATAATGATCATCTAATTTTCCTTTGAAGGGAAAGTATACAATCAAATCAAGGGCACTGCCATGGGCACCTGCATGACTCCCTCCTATGCCAACTTCTTTATGAGCTGTCTGAAGGTAACTTTCCTAGTCTCCCAAAACCCCCAACCTCTGATCTGGTTCAGATTCATTGATGAAATCACCCCGGCTTGACTCAGGGACAGGACACCTGATTCTCTTACTTCCACAATCTCAACTCCTTTTCTCTTATCTACTTCTCCTGGTCTTCCTAAATCCAACATGCTACATTCCTGACATTAACCTCTATCTCACTGATGGCTCCATCCATACTTCCATCCACTTCTGTTGACAGTTGCCATCCTTTCCACATCAAAAATTCCTCAGAAAGCGTGGCCACCCACCAACATTGAATTTGCAGTGATGAGTACTCCATTGCTTAATGTGCTGAAGCTCCCACAAAAAGCCTTCACTGAGTGGCACTATCCCACAAACCTAGTCTGCAAATAGATTTCCCTACACATAACCAATCATCCCTCCATCCACAGTAACCATCTACAAAATAGGACCCCCTCATTACCCATTACCACCATGGACTGGAACAACTAAACTACATTCTTAATTAATGGTTTAATTTTCTTTCATTGTGCACTAAAATGAGAGATATCCTGCTCTAGATCCTTCCTGCCCCTCTTAAAGTGGTGTACCATTGCCCAACCAACCTCCACAAATTCTTTGTTCATCCTTATGCCATCTCCATCCACAGCTTACTACCAAAGAAATCACATCCCATGTGAGACAACTCAGTGTAAGATCTGCCCAATCCACCCAACCAGTACTTGGTATACTAGTCCCATCACAAGCTTATCATATCCCACTGAAGTCTGGGCCACATTTGAAAGCAGTCATGTGATGTACTAATTAAGCTGTAATCCCTCTCCGGGGGAACCACTTTGACGAAGCACTGTCCGTGTGGGTGGAGAAGCTTGCGCATCTGTAGGAAGCTGAGGGCTATACATAAGGTAGACAACCTACTGCCGGATAGGCCTCAGGTGATGGATCAGACTAAGAGTGTCCCACAATGTCCCGTCTTCCTTATCCTCTCTCAATCCTTTACCAATTCCTTTCCCAACCCAAGGTGTGATGCGATCCATGCCGAGGGGTGCGTGACACATGGATGGATGTGTCTCGAACAGAGGCTCAGGGATACCGGGCGACCTCCCTGAGTAAGTAGCCTTGCACTGCACGGGGTTATCGTGGTGGGACTAAGATAAACACAGAGAAAGAAAGTATTTTAAAAGAATATGAGGGGCAATCTGAGACCTCAGATACTCAGACATCGGGATCAGGACTGATGGCGTGCACTCCTACTTCTGAATCAGGGTCTAGACCTGAGCAAGAAGTGGGAACTGTAATAGAGAAGTTGGACCAGATTAGGATTAAGGCCTTCTCTGGGGCTCAGAGGAGGAAACTTCTCAAGGAACAGAAGCAAAAGGAAGGAAAAGAATGGCTTCCTAAGCATAAGTGGAGGGAATCAAAAGGGCTTGAGACCAAGACCTCCAAAAAGAAACTGCCTTAGGTCGAAGGGGATACACAGACCCCCTCGACGTCGAAGACAGGTGGCAAGAGGGCTAAGGAGGATCTAACACTCCCTCCTCCCTGGTCAAGCGTGATCCTAAAAGGCTGAGGCGGGAAATAGGGAAACAGACCTATAGTACTGCAGTCTCGGTCTTTAGAATGGCGGTTGTCCAAGAAGGATACCCACTGGTGAGCATCAGATGGCAGCAGGAAGAGCTCGTGCAGATGGCCCTCTTTGAAGAGATTGGGGCGGACGCTGGTCCAGGATCCAAATTCTGGAGGGTCTATCTAGATCGCGGTGCCCTAATTTTTGTCTGCAAGTGGGGAGCACTCAGCAGAGTGCCCATGATATCCCTGTGCGAGGATGCAAAGCTGCTGGTCAAGACAGCAGCTGAACTCCTGAAGACCGCAAAGGTATCAATATGGGTACCAAATATCCTTAAGAATGTCTCTCCAAAGACTCTGTTCGAGAAAACAACGGCCCAGAACACAAAAGTCTCGACAGAGGATTGGAGGGAAATTAACCAAAAGGTTGTTCCGGAAGGACGAATCCTGGTGGTGGAGGCCGGAGAGAAGTCCCTGAAAGCAATGCGAGATCAAGGCCTGAAACCGTTTTTAGGGTTCTCGCAGGTCGCCGTCAGGGTAATTAAAGACCTTTAAGGCATTAATGGCAGCAAGATGGGGACTGCTGCCCTGAGCCGTCACCTGCGGAGACAGGAGGTGGATGTGGCCCTAATACAAGAACCCTATTTATACAAAGGGGGTGTATTGGGCCTCGGTGGTACTGCAGGTAAGCTGATTTATGCTAGAAACCTAAAAAATTCAAGAACATGCATTTATGTTAGAAATGGAATACCTTTCATACCAATGATGGAATGTTGTTCCTGGGACCTGGTGACCATCAGGATGCAGAAACGTGAGGAAGGTATCACGACGGAAATGGTTTTGGCCTCAGCATACCTTCCTTACGAAGACAGCTCTCCTCCTTCTTTGGAAGTGAGGAGACTGACGGAAGCTTGCCATCGGCAAAGTGACGAACTGTTGATGGGATGTGATGCCAATGCCCACAATCTATCGTGGGGCAGCAAGGACACCAACAGTAGAGGTGAGCACCTTCTTGAATTTCTCCTATCTAACAAATTGGAGATCCTGAATAGGGGTGATTAACCTACATTCAGGAATAGTAGACGGGAAGAAGTAATTGACATAACTTTTGGTTCCATGATGATGGGCAGTTACGTCAAACAGTGGCATGTGGTCCTGGAGCCAGCCTCATCAGATCACATGTATATTAAATTCAAGGTTGAAATGGGAACCAGACAGACCACGGCCTATAGGAATTCCAGGAAAACGGACTGGGAGACATATAGGAGAGACCTTGACTTCAGCCTATCGGAAATTAAAACTTCGATAAGGAAGCCAGCAGAGTTTGAGGAAGTAGCAGAGGCCGTAACCTCTGCTATAGTGACCTCATACCAGGACAACTGCTCAATCACCAAGAAGTGCAATGTGTCTTGGTGGAATAATGACCTGGAAATGCAAAGGAAACAGGCAAGAATACTGTTTAACCTTGCGAGGGGCAAAGGACAATGGGCAAAGTATCGTGAGGCCCTTGTCAATTACAACCTTGCCATCAGACGGGTAAAGGAGGCATCCTGGAAGGTATTCTATGAGGAAGTGGAGGGCACGGCTGCTCAAGCGAGACTTCATAAAATCCTCACTAGGGCACCAACTAATCCAGGAGGAACAATGAGGAAGGAGGATGGGGAGTATACAAAGACAGCACATGAAATGCTGGAACTGCTCCTCAAGATTCACTTTCCTCAATATACTCTGGTGGATAACTCAGACCAGAATGCGATTCCTGAGAGACAACGGTTCTCAGGAATTCGCAAAGAGGACTGGGATTTCGCCAAGGAGTGTGTCGATTTCAGTAAGGTCCGATGGGTGGTGGGAACATTTCAACCGTTCAAGTCACCTGGCCCCAATGGAATCTTTCCAGCTCTCCTGCAACAAGCGGGAGAAAATCTTATTAGATTCCTATGCAGGTTAATCAGGGTTAGCCTAGCAGCAGGAATCATTCTCAATGCCTGGAGGGCAGTGAAGGTTGTCTTCATTCCAAAACCAGGGAGAATTGATCATACCAAGGCCAAGAATATGAGACCAATAAGCCTGTCCTGCTTCATTCCTAAGACATTGGAAAAGCTGGTTAATGTGCATGTTAAAGAAAGGAGGTTAAGTAGGGCTCCTCTACATTCAAACCAACATGCATTATAGCCAGGTAAATCATGTGAGACAGGTCTCCACCAACTCATTGGGAAGGTGAAGAAAGCACTACACTTTCAGGAAATAGCCCTCTGTATCTTTCTGGACATCGAGGGGGCTTTTAGCAACACGACCTTCGATCTCATGGTTAGGGCAGCAGAGGTGCATGACCTAGGGACCACTATATGTTGGTGGACTAGGGCCATGCTCAGTGGAAGAAAGGTAGAGGCTACCATGATGAATGAAAAAATGGTAATCAACACCACTAGGGTTTGCCTGCAAGGAGGAGCTCTTTCCCCTTTACTGTGGAATCTAGTGGTGAAAGATCTCATTAGAGAATTAAACTCTAGGCAGTACTTTTGCCAAGGAAAATGTTCAAATGTTTGTAATTCTATCGGACCAAACTGCGTGGTCATCAGTCCATAGCTTACATACTACTTAAACCTAGGTAAACTAACCTAAGGACAAACACACACACCCATGCCCCAGGAAGGACTCGAACCTCCACAGGGAGCAACCGCGCGCTCCGCAGCGAGACACTTTAGACCACCTGGCTACTCCACCGTGGCCTTTTGCCAAGAATACGCAGATGATCTTGTCATAGTAATACTTGGCAAATTTGCTGACACAGTCAAGAATATGGCACAAGGTGCGTTGGACATTGTGCAAGACTGGTGCAGAAAACAGGATCTGGGGGTTAGTCCTAAGAAGACTGTTGTTGTACCATTCACAAAGAAGCATATCCAAAATTCAAGTTGGAATCCAAACCATTTCAGTGAAGCGCTACCTGTGAAGGGGGCAGTGAAATATCTAGGGGTTGCCTTAGATGTGAAACTGACGTGGACCCCTCACATTAGGAATATTTGCTCCAAAGCAAAAGGTACTCTGGTAAGTACCAGGAGAGCTTCTGGCAAAAACTGGGGCCTGAGCCCCAAGAGTACGCACTGGATATACACCACGGTGATTAGACCCAGGATCACCTATGGGGCGGTCGTGTGGTGGAAGAAGGTAGAACAGCAGGTTGCTGCTAAGGAGCTTGGTAAGGTGCAGAGATTAGTCTGCTTAGCCGTAACAGGCGGAATTAGCAGCACACCAACTGCTGGGATGGAAACCATGCTGGATATGCCCCCATTACACCTTTGGGTCAAGATGGAAGCAGCGGCTGGTACATACAGACTCAAAACTGGCAAAAACTAGAACTCTTTCGGATATCCAGAATCACACACTAAAATAGTGAGTGAGGTAAATATAGGAAAGGTTGGGGAAATGCCAGCCGACTATATTATAACCCCATACTGCTTCAACAAGACTTTCAATATAACAATTGGAAGTAGGAAGCAGTGAAAGAAAATAGTTCGACACCATACAGGATATATTGTCTGGTTCACTGACGGGTCAAAATCGAACCAAGGCGTTGGGACCGGGGTATACGGGGTGCAGCCAAGACTTGAGGGCGTCATCTCTCTAGGGAAACTGGCCTCAGTATTCCAGGCCGAAATCACTGCCATCAGGGCGTGTGTGGAGGAGAATTTGCGTAGGTGCTACAAAGACCGTAGCATCTATAGCTATTCAGACAGCCAGGCAGCCCTGAGATCACTGGCAGCTCCTGCAACAAGGTCTAAAATTGTTGCAGAATGTCACAGGGTTCTGGTGGAGCTAGGGGAAAGCAATAGAGTAAACTTATTGTGGGTCCCTCGCCACTTGGGGATCAGTGGCAACGAACATGCCGACCGATTAGCCAGGATTGGGGCAGAGACTCCATTTATTGGACCGGAACCTGTCCTGACAATCACCAAGGCAATGATTAAATTGGAGCTACGTAACTGGCTCAGAAGACAGCACGTAGAATATTGGACCAAAGTCTATCAACAAAAACACGGCAATGTAATGATGCCAAAGCCATGTTTTAAAAGAAGCTCTGCAATCCTGGGCCTGAGATTAGAATCATGGCTGGATTGCTGACAGGCCATGGGAATTTCAAAAAACACCTACATACAATGTGAATAACAGAAGAGGACCCTAAATGTAGGATCTGTGATGAGGGTGATGAAACTGCATCACATCTAATCTTCGAATGCATTGCATTGGAGAATAAAAGGCACAAAATATTTGGGACAACCAGACCCGAAGAAATTGTGTCTAATAAAGAACTGGTAAAGGGACTCCTTGCACTGTTCAAGGGCATTGGTTGGATTTACTAGATAAACAGGGAGCGATACCGCACAATAAACTTAGTTTCGGTGCGGGCAGTGGCGGGTTGGACCAAGGCTGTTTTGGCTTCCCTGAGAAAATCAAATCAAATCAAATCAACCTGTAATCAGTGAAAAGCTTTTTTCTTTGCTACGACTACTAACAGGGCCAGCGCAAGGCACCTGCGAAACATGCGGCACTTTCCAAGGGGCGGCAAATCTGACGACCACTTTTTTCCTTTATTTTATTATTATTATTACATTTATATTTTAGGGAAAAACTGAACATTCATACCCAAGAGGATTCGAAGACTGTGGCATGGCACCTCGACTACCTGCCGGCCACCCCTCTTGAACCAGGAAACGGAGGACTAATTTCTTCCTTGCAACTGTGGTAGAAAAAAATGTTCAAATCAGGGGGGGGGGGTGGACCGCTTTGGGCCTCTGAACTTTCTTTCTTTTTTGAGAGAGCGCACTTGGCATCTCATTCTGCTGGGACTTCCAAATCACGAAAATAATTTTTTTTAGACTGCCCCGTGCCTCTTGTTCTGGGAGGGGGCCTCCAATTCTTTCTTATTGTATTATATGTTCTTCCAAGTGGACGGGGAGGGGCTGTTTCGCGCTGCCCCGCGCCTACAACTGCCTTAGTCTGCCACTGGTTCAAATGTTTGTAAAGCCTAAGGGACTTAACTGCGGGGTCATCAGTCCATAAACCTAAAAACTTCTTATGAACTACCTTATACTAAAGACGACAGAAACATCCATGCCCGAGGGGGATTCGAACCCCCGACGGCGAACGGCCGCGCGCACCTCAACACGGGGCTCCAGTATGTGCGGCTAATCCGCCGCGGTCTGTGTTTACGCCGACTTCACTTTGCCAACATTTATTTACTGTGTAATGCGTGTGAATCCATGTTTCATCTCAGCAAACTACTGGTCGCTTTGATTCCCATGAAACCCAAGATAGTATGGTCTTTTAGCAACATGCCCTCTCGTCCGGCGGCGGCGGAGTGGCTGAGCGAATTGAGGCACTATGCTCCGATGCGCGAGGCCGTTCTCCATCGGGGGTTCGAATCCCCACTCGGGCATAGATGTTTGTGCTGTCTTTAGTATGAGGTAGTTTATAAGTAGTTTGCAAGTTTATGGACTGATGACCCCGCAGTTAAGTTCAAATCAAAGGTTTGTAAATCTATCGGACCAAACAGCGTGATCATCAGTCCGTAGCTTACAAACTAATTAAACCTATGTAAACTAACCTAAGGACAAACACACACACCCATGCCCCCGCAGTTAAGTCCAATAAACTTAACAAACATCTGAACATTTGAAACTCTCGTCCGCACAAAACAATGGAAGCGTCTATGATGCACTGGTTCAGATATCAGAAAAAAAAGTTCAGATGTTTGTTACGCTTATGGGACTTAACTGCAGGGTCATCAGTCGCTAAACTTACAAACTACTTATGAACTAACTTATATTAAAGACAAGAGAAACATCCATGCCCTACAGAGGACTCGAACCTTCGACGCGGGAGGCCGCGCGATCCGCAACGTGGCGCTCCAGACCGCTCGGTTACTCCTGCGCGGCATATCAGAAGAATTCGATGGGATGACCGCTGACGAAGCGAAGTCACTTTCGAATCAAATAAAAAAATTACACCTTTCTCACTTTTCTAGTAATCTGGTACGACGTTCTGCTTCACATCAGTGTAGTCAGTAAGACCCTACAGATCATTGACATAACAGTTTCTGAGGCCGTGGAAATGTATGAAAAAACGAAAGCATGTTTTGAGACCTGCAGAACAGAAGAAAAGTTTGTGTCTCTCTTGACGGATTCCTAAGAATTGGCTACAGAATTAGAGCTAGAAGATCAAACGTTACCAAGGATAAGTGTTTCCCGGCGACGAAGTAAGAAGCCAATACACTTTATCTATGTTCAAATGTTTGTATAGCTTATGGGACTTAACTACCTGGTCATCAGTCCCTAAACTTACAAACTACTTATCACCTAGCTAACACTAAGGACGGCACTAATATCCATGCCCGATGGGGGATTCGAACGCCCGACCGTAGTGGCTGTGCAGACCGTGACTGGCGCGCCTCAATCCCCTCGGCCACCGCGGCCGGCCTTTATCTATGAAGAAAGGCATGAGACAACAGGTGACCCAAGAAAACGTTACAACATTGAATTCTACTATTATCTTTTAGATATAGCAAAATTCAAATGTTTGTTAAGCTTATGGGACTTAACTACGCGGCCATCAGTCCCTAACTTACAAACTACTTATCAACTACCTTATACTAAAGACGGCACAAATATCCATGCCCGAGGGGGGATTCGAACGCCCGACCGTAGTGGCTGTGCAGACCGTGACTGGCGCGCCTCAATCCCCTCGGCCACCGCGGCCGGCCTTTATCTATGAAGAAAGGCATGAGACAACAGGTGACCCAAGAAAACGTTACAACATTGAATTCTACTGTTATCTTTTAGATATAGCAAAATTCAAATGTTTGTTAAGCTTATGGGACTTAACTACGCGCCCATCAGTCCCTAACTTACAAACTACTTATCAACTACCTTATACTAAAGACGGCACAAATATCCATGCCCGAGGGGGGATTCGAACCCCCGACCGTAGTGGCCGTGCAGACCGTGACTGGAGCGCCTCAGTCTCCTCGGCCACCGCGGCCGGCTTTTAGATATAGCAACCGCATATTTGGATAAGTGATTCAATTAACTGAAATCTCATTGCGTTTATTTTGATTTTCGCTACGACATTGGCGAGCTGAAGAATGCATCTCCTGACAGCCTGGATACAAAGTGTAGAAACCTCGCAGCGATTTTACAAGATCACGAGTCAAGTGACATTAATGCACTGGAGTTGAGGGAAGAACTAAAAGTGCTTTCAACTTTGTTGAAACCTGGAATAGGTCCGAAAGGGACTCTGAAGTTTATAGGAAGACATAATTTTTGCCCTAATGTTAAAACTGCTCTGAGAATTCTCCTAACACTCCCAGTGACAGTTGCGAGTGGAGAGAGGAGTTTCTGAAAACTGAAATTGATGATAACCGATGAGCCACACTCGTGCCCAGCGATTGTTTTGTAGAAATCTGTTGAGAATGTCACCAGTCAGTCGCAATTTTTGTTTTTATTTTGCAGATCGACATTGATTTCGGGCCCAGTGTGTCTATTCTCAACGCTTTATTTAATGTTTACATCTATACCGTCATGCTGAACATAACTGTCAACATGACGGTTTAGAGGTAAGCACATATTAAAAGCTTTGAGACTGCGATTGATTACTGACATTTCCTACAGATTTGTTTAAATAACATTCCACAACCACATTGTAAAAAAATGTGGGGGCAGCAATTTAACAGTTCGCATGGGGGCGGCACTTGGGGTTGCGCCGGCCCTGCTACAATCAAGCTGTCCATCAGGCCGACGTTGGTGGCTTGTTCCAGCTTAGGATTTTTCAGTTTTTGTTTCCGGTGAGGGGGGAGAGGGACAATGGCGAGTGCCAGGCACAGTGCAGTGCACAGCGTGAAATAAAATATTCTAATACTACTGGCATTTGAAGTAATACGATGCAGTTAGGAACCATTAAGGCCCTCATTACAAAATAGCCTGTTGATAAATAAACAATACATCAGCTGATATAGTCACATCTGGCGTAAAATGTTTAATTGACAATGAAAAGTAATAAATTACCAATGAATACAAGACAGTTACACAACTAGCATGGCAATGTTTGTTTATAAAAATAATATATTAACTATTTCTCATTTCATTTTCAATTAATCTTGTGTATTTTGTCTTGAAATATTCAGTTAAATCACTTATCTGTGATGTAAGAAATTGCACGATTATGATAAATAGTACAAGGGATGTTTATACCAATATAAAAACGTAAGAAGATATTTGTTTAATGTGTAGTGTAATTATTTTGATTTTAAGGCAAGGGCAGGAAGTGAGGAGATGGGAGCACGTGGGGTAGATGGCGGGGCGGCGTCGCTCTGCAGCAGTCGGCATGTGTATCTCCAGGTGGAGACTTTAGATTTTTGGTGTGGCAATTGCCAAGTGTGGTTGCTCGTCGTAGGCTGCGACCAAGTTGTATCGAGTGCTACTGTGTGTTGTGAATATTTAGCCGGTGGAACAAGGTGTGCATCGCACTAAAAGTGACTGTGTTTTGTTAACGTAACACGTGTCGTCGCATAGGCATGAACATAAACGGTGTTTGAGACAGGCACATGGTTTGAAAACAATTTGCGACAAATATTCATTTTGTCTGGGGGCTCACGAGCTATAATTTTTTTTTTAAAGTGTGTCGACGTACAGACGTATCAGCCACAGGGTTCTAAGATTGTGAAGTAAACAACATAAAGTGAACTTTTACGTGTTTTCAAAAATAGTAGTTAGTACACCCTTTTCTCTCATGAACATGACTTTATTATGAATTTTTTTGTTAAGAAATATGCAGGGAAGGAAAGCTGTGAACGTGTGATATCATCCCCTAGAAATCGAGTCAAACAGTAGCAATCACAGTTACAGTGTTTTTGCATGTTTAGGAATTTGGTTCGCAGTTGGTGGTTGTGAGTTTTAAAAATTAAACTTTCCCTATTGTAAACTCTCGCCCCGACCTTCACTCTCGCATTTGGAGGCTCGTTACGGGATAAGTTCACAGTGGCGGCTCTAGGCGTCGGCGACGTCGGCCACCACGACGGCCTCGCGCGTGTGGGGGCCTCGCAAGACATTGTCAAAATTTTAGTTTTTTTGGTTCGTTTTTATTATTATTTTATTTGATGTTTAACGGCGCTTTGCAACTGCTAGGTTATGTAGCGACGACCTACATCTAACTTACACCAGCTTAACCAATGGACGAACACAACATCCGTACCCAAGGGTGGGACTCGACCTCCGACGAGAGCGACCTGACGCACCGCGGTATGACGCCTTAGTGCGCTCGGCCATTCCCGGCCGGCAGCTATTTAATTGTCCGTATTTATTTCCGTATGAGTGCAGCAATGATGCAATTTTTTGTTAAATACTTACAAAACAATTTCTTCAGTACATTTTAGAAAACGATTTGGAAGAAGTATATCTAAATGTTTATATAACAATCGGAATCACACTGATTTCCAGTCAGTACAGCTTCGGCCAAGAGAAGCTTCACAAAGTTAAAATTGATTAAGACCAACTTGAAAAGCACAATGAGCCAAGTAAAACTATCTGCCTTGTCAGTACTATCAACTGAAGCCAAAATAGCGACTAGTATTAAGATGTGATCTTAAAAAATTCAGTGAGACGAAAAGCTGGAAAGTTTCTCTAATTTGTGTTTGTTTATTGTAATTTTTGTCATTACAATAATACTCGTATATTATACTAATACAACTTTAGTATAATTATTATTGATGTATAATTCAGCTCATTTAACATTTTCTTCATTAATGAAAAAATGAAAGGGCCCTCGCAAAGACGAGTTCGCCGACGCCCAGTTTTCGTCTAGCGCCGCCACTGTAAGTTCACGTTGGACTTGCTCGGAAGGAGAGATTAGGGTGTGTATAGGACATTGAACAGTTACGAACAGTTGCAAACAAGTGCGCGGACGCGACGGACAATTTCAAGTGTGTGTGGCGGCTGGCAGCAGAGAGCGGGATAAATTCACACTGATCTTGCTCGGACAGAGAGTAGGGTGTGCTTAGGACAGTGATAGTGGACAAAACAGCATAATCTCGGACGATACGCGAACGCGTCGCGCGTTTAAAGACGGTTGGTGACTGGCAGAGTTCGGGCGCGGGCATCCGTAACCGGCGATCGACGGCGCATCGGCCCGGCAGCAGTAAGCGGCGGCGCGTGGGATCCAGGCACTCAAATTTCATCTTCTGCAACGGACGGCAGTGATCAGGGGGACTTCGCAAGTCGCCAACGGAGCGTCGGGGCCCAGCAGCTTCGATTCTACAAAGGATAAGGGATGCAGTGAGGACATATTCCAGCCACAGCTTCTACAACAGACGGCAGCGAGCGTTGGGGACGTCGCAGCTCGTTTCAGCAACTTCTGGATTAAAAGATAAGTAAAGCAGCTGGCGCTATAAATTCTTGTGTGTTAATCAGGCTTTCTAGTGGCACAGAAAATGGAGCAGGTTTTTAAAAAGTCGCCAAGCGACGTAGATTCAGAGAGTAGCATACCAGAAAGTCCAGAGAGGGTAAATACTGGGGGAATGTCACATTTAGAATCAAAAATAGAAAATTCAAACTCACATTTAGAATCAAAAATAGAAAATTCAAACTCACATTTAGAATCAAATTTAAGATCAGAAATAGCAACTGTAAAATCAGAAATAGCAACTGTAAAATCAGAAATAGAAACTGTAAAATCAGAATTGAAAGCAGACTTTAAGGCAGACATTGGGGCACTACAAAATTCAAAGTTTGCATTAAAGGCAGAAATAAAAACAGACATTGACAAAAATATAGGAAGTTTAACAGAACGGTTTGAAAATAGGGAAAAGGAGATACATGCCAGAATTGGTGCTATTGAGACTGAGATAGGAGGCAAGTTAGATGCTGTGAAACAAATATGTGATCACAGGAATGAGGGCACTATGCAAGCGTTGGCTGAGGTTGACAAGAGGGTGGTGGCAGGTATTGAGGAAACAAAAACTTGGTTGTCAGGAAAATTAGAGAATACAGAATGTAACTTTAGGAAAAAGATAGAACAAGTAGTGACAGTAAACAATACTGAGATTGAGAAGGTGCACACTAGAATAAATAATCTAGAATTGTGTACTGCATCAGGAAACACTAATTGGTCCATGGTGCAGACACCTAATGGTAAAAAGTTTTCAGGAGTGGGTAATTATCATCCAGTAGATTTTTTGGCTGCATGCAAGGACCAATTTATGCCTGGTATGTCAGACCAGTGTAAAGTGAAGTTAGCAAAGAGAATGCTTGACTGTTCTGCTCAAACTTGGGCAAATCAGTGTGCTGATAAATTTGTTACTTTTGAGGCGTTTGAAAAGTTGTTTTTAAATAAGTATTGGGGGGAGGCCAAGCAAGCTAAGATACAAAATGAATTCTTGAACGGGCCAAACTATGTGAAAGGGAGACAGAGCATGAAGGAATTTTGTCAGGAGGAACTTGAGAAACTAGTGCATTTAGATACACCTTTGAGTCTTTTAGCAGTAATTTCCACTTTGTGTAGGAGGTTATCTGCAGATTTGCATTGGCAGTTAATTCACCATCCCACAGATTCAGCTGAGAATTTCATTGAATTTGTAGAAAAGATAGACCAGGGTTTAAGTATGGAATGACAGCTCAGGGGGACACAGCATGTAAACCATAATGAAAACAGAGGCAGTAGAAATGGGGGTCACAACTAGGGAAACCACAATAGAGAGAGGAATTTAAATGAAAATTGGAGAGGTAACAATAACAGAGGAGACAACTGGGATAATAGAAGCCAGAGGGGAACATGGGAAAATGATAGGAGAAATCAAAGGCAGGAAAGTGGAAATAGGAAAGGGGATAACAGTAGGAGAGAAAATCAGAGACAGAATCATGGAAACTAAGATTTGTTCCAAATGAGGTCCGTTTTGGGACAAGGAACTATTATAGTAACAGGACCAGAAGATGGGATAACAGGGGGTCTAATAACCATAATTACAGTAGGAATAGAGATGGGGAGAGAAGGGAGGAAAAACTATGTCACATGGACAGAGATGATGATAGGAAAGAGGAAGTAGGAGTTCACAAAGGCAAGGATAAATAAAATAGGGAAGAAAACATAAATAGAGTAAACAAGGAAAGGGAGAAAAGAGAGGAAAGTATGTGTCAGATGGATGCTGTAATAGGTAGTGAGGAAAATTTTGGGGATTGGTTTTTGCAACATGACAAGAGAAATGCAAACAGGAGGAGGAATGCTAGAAACAAGGACAATAAAGGAGAGTATGATGTGAGAAGTTTATTTGATAATAACATTAAAGAGGGTAAAAACAGTGTTGGGTTAGCCTTAGTTTTGCATAGGTCAGAGGCACAAGTGTTGACTGAATGTGAAAGTATGAAAAACATTGATGGTACTGGAGCCAGCATAGATGTTGTGGAATTTATGAATGAGAGTGAATGTTTTTATAAATTAAATGTAAATAAATGTGGTCCATTAGATACAATAAATGACACTGGACCTACTGTAAATGTTAATATAAATGAGAAGATCTCTGAGGAAGGCCAAGTTGACAGTGTAGATGCCGAAACCAGAAATTTAATTGGGAAAATAAACTGGATTAGGAAGTGGGCACCAGATGATTGGCTATTGCACAAATATGATTACTTGGACAGACTAGGCAAACAATATAATAGGTACCAGACTTATTACAATGTGTTGAAAGAGTTTGTGAATGGGGACAATAAGTATGATCAATTAAGGGGATTAGGCATGTGTATCTTAGATCATGATGAGATAAGTGAGGTACATGAACTTATACAGGAGGGGTCAGGTGATAAGGAGAATAAGATACAATCCTCTGTCATTTATAATAATGAACAATATACATGCATGGATGAAGATGGGTTGAATGTAGGTTGGATTAATAAAGAAGTACATGAGTATGGGCAAGATGATTGGATCCAATTCCTCAAATATTTAAAAACAGTAGAGCCAGCGGCATGGGAAAAAGAAAATCATGCTTTTGCAAGAAAAATAGGGGCGTTAAATGCAGGGAACTCAGAATTTGAAGTAATCATTCAAGAGGAGCTGTTTATTCAAGATTTATTGGTGATGAAAGGTCTATGTTTAAATCTAGTGTTAGGAAGTGATTTTCTGTGCAAATATGAAGCTCAGTTGGAATATAAGGATAAAGTGCTAGAGTTAAGTCTGGAGTATGCATGAAAAGGGTGAAATTCAAAAATTTTGTAAATGATAAAGATTTAATGGCATATTTACACAAGCAACTGCCATAAACCACTATAAATCATGAAGTATGAGATCCAAAGCAGTGTATATAGTAGTTTAAGAATTTGTGTATATTTATTCTGTGGTATGAATTTTTTGTGATTTATGTATGTCTAGATTTAAGAGTTTTTGTGGAGTAACTTGAAAATTTGATAATTATTTTGACTTTGTTAACTCTCTATTTTTACCTTGCTTTATTTTTGTGTTTATGTATATGTGTTGGTGAAAGGTGCAATTGTTGCCAGGACTCATTCCTGAAACAGCAGGTGAGAGGGATAGTGTGTTTATTGTGTCATCATAATTTATGTATGAGTAGTGAAACTATTGAGTTAGGTAATTATATGAATGATAATTAAATTGTTTTTATTTTAGTTTATGTATACTAATCTGGAATCAGGACTAGACGACGTATATATATTGTTTTCAATTGATGCTCACAGGCTGCAGGAGTTGTAGTTACTGTGAAGTATAGACGTGCTAGGATTAACTTAGGATAGTATGGGCCAATTAAATCTCACACCAGCAAAAATAATTTTTGGTGCGAGGGGGTAGGATTTGTATTTATGCTTGTAGGTGTCATTTTGATAGAAGAGAAAATTCTCTATGATAACATTCGTTTGGTAGTATTATTTGAGCTTTAAAATATATTTTTGAGACAGGCAGGTTGTTGATGTTATATTTGATGGAGTAATACTCCAAGTAGGCCACATATTATCTTGTCTGTTTCATCTGAAGCTATGGCTGATGAGAGTGCAGGTTTCGTGGTTTGGGTTGATCTGATAATGACTAACACAAGCCACTTTGAGTTCTTAATTCTGTTGATTTGCATGTTACTGTACTGCACCAAGTCTGGATGGCAGAGGGGTGGGATACAAATCCAACCGAATCCTGGTGTCCAGACAAACTTTTGTCTATGTTGACTCATGCTCTTCCTGTTCCATGTAGGGTGCATATGACATGTGTGAACAAGAACGCTTGATCCAGTGCCATGAATCTAAGCTGCAACAGCATGTTGGTTGAAATGACGGAGACGTAGCACCATACACCATGGGCAAGAGTTGCTGCAATGATGACTCTGGGGTTCTCAGTGTCAAAGTGGTGAGAGATTTCCTTTAAACAAGTGGAGTGTACACCGTCAAAAGTTTTTATAGTGATAATTCTAGTTTTTACATGTAGGACAAGGTTCTCTAAAGACTAAAGTTTAATACTATTATAAATTTGGTGCCAATTCTGTATATAAACAACAGGCACACTTAAATTTCATGGATGTAATTAGTTATAAGGATTCTTTTCTTAAAAATATGCACACACTATAAGTGGTCTTAATGGTACAAATATTGGGAAATTTTCTCACTGCCCTGTTTATTTTTATGTATTTATTTATTTGCATTAGTTGAGGTCATAATTGATATAGTGTTTGAGTCAATCCGATTCAATAACTTTGTAATTTTAAATTTTGCTCATTTGAATGTATTAATTTTGGTGCTACTTGCGTCATCTTGCACATGGTTTTGATGCCGCAAATGGGGGTATTGTGAGATTCCGCCCAATAGAAATACTGGTAATTAATAGCCTTTGATAATTAAACAGTATGAAGTTCACTGCAAACATTGACCGTGCCAATGCACTAAATGTTACACAATTTTAATCTTATTAATTATGGTAGCAACGTAGGTACACAGTTGGGTGACAACATTTATAGTTAGGCCATAGGTAGAAATTCTCCACATTGAGATTTGCTGTGTGCTTGTAGCTGACGGAGGCCAGCGAGCAGGCCGACGTTGGTGGCTTGTTCCAGCTTAGGATTTTCCAGTTTTTGTTTCCGGTGAGGGGAGAGAGGGACAATGGTGAGTGCCAAGCACAGTGCAGTGCACAGCATGAAATAAAATATTCTAATACTACTGGCATTTGAAGTAATACGATGCAGTTAGGAACCTTTAAGGCCCTCATTACAAAATAGCCTGTTGATAAATAAACAATACATTAGCTGATATAGTCACATCTGGCGTAATATGTTTAATTGACAATGAAAAGTAATAAACTACCAATGAATACAAGACAGTTACACGACTAGCATGGCAATGTTTGTTTATAAAAATAACATATTAACTATTTCTCATTTTAATTTCAATTAAACTTGTGTATTTTATCTTGAAATATTCAGTTAAATCACTTATCTGTGATATAAGAAATTGCACGATTATGATAAATAGTACAAAGGATGTTTATACCAATATAAAAACGTAAGAAGATATTTGTTTAATGTGTAGTGTAACTATTTTGTTTTTAAGTAAAGTTTTAGAAATGTATTGGCTGAGCGCTGTACGTTGGAGGTCGGTTAGAACAACTCACATGGGGAAGTTGATGACGTAGGGGAAAAAAAACCGGCAGTTGGACTTTTGGAGCGCGCACGCGAGGACAGGAAGTGAGGAGACGGGAGCATGTGGGGTACGTGGCGGTGCGGCGTCGCTCTACAGCAGTCGGCATGTGTATCTCCAGGTGGAGACTTTAGATTTTTGGTGTGGCAATTGCCAAGTGTGGTTGCTCGTCGTAGACTGCACCAAGTTGTATCGAGTGCTACTGTGTGTTGTGAATATTTAGCCGTGGAACAAGGTGTGCATCGCACGAAAAGTGACTGTGTTTTGTTAATGTAACACGTGTCGTCGCATAGGCATGAACATAAACGGTGTTTGAGACAGGCACATGGTGTGAAAACAATTTGCGACAAATATTCATTTTGTCTGGAGGCTCACGAGCTATAATTTTTTTTTTTAAATGTGTCAACGTACAGACGTATCAGCCACAGGGTTCTAAGATTGTGAAATAAACAACATAAAGTGAACTTTTACGTGTTTTCAAAAATAGTAGTTAGTACACCCTTTTCTCTCATGAACTTGACTTTATTATGAATTTTTTTGTTAATCATATGCAGGGAAGGAAAGCTGCGAACGTGTGATATCATCCCCTAGAAATCGAGTCAAACAGTAGCAATCACAGTTACAGTGTTTTTGCATGTTTAGGAATTTGGTTCGCAGTTGGTGGTTGTAAGTTTTAAAAATTAAACTTTCCCTATTGTATACTCTCACCCCGACCTTCACTCTCGCAACACCAAACCGTGGACAAATCAAGGTAAACCACCATGTGGTGCAACATGTAGCTGAGCCTATCATGCTTCATTTCAATGGATGCTTCACAATACAGGCCATATGAACCCACCCACCTTCCCCCCCTAAAGCTTTTCTGAACTGCAGAGATGGGAGCTATCCTTACATTACATTGTCCAGTCGCAAAAGTATCCAGGTCTCGACTTATGGTAACTATTGTCTCCACACACTCCAAATCCAACAGTTCCTATCCCCCTCTCTCCACACCTTGTTAACCACCACCTATGCTACATTTTTCCCCTTCCTTGTCCGCCGCCCCCCCCCCCCATTCCTAAGCTGGATTTCTCTCCTCTCCATGAGGCTTATCTATTCCCTACTTAACCTTGCATTCTTCCCCTTTCCTCTTGCATCTTATCAAATGTTCGAATGATTGTCAACCTTATGGGACTTAACTGCGGGGTCATCAGTCCCTAAGCTTACTGGATAGGGTATTTCCTGTCAGAGCGGCCACAGTTTGTAGTAATCGCTGGTAAGGTATCGACTAAAACAGAAGTGTTATCGGGCGTTCCACAGGGTAGTGTCATTGGTCCTCTTCTGTTCCTTATTTACATAAACGATTTGGGAGAAAATCTAAATAGCTCTTTTAGGTTTTTTGCAGATGACGCCGTCATTTACCGTCTAGTAAAAATCATCTGAAGATCAAAACCAACTGCAGAATGATCTAAATAAGATATCACTAAGGTGTAAAAATTGGCAATTGACTCTAAATAATGCGAAGTGTGAAGTCGTTCACATGAGTACGAAAAGAAATCCGTTAAACTTTGTTTACAAGATAAATCAATCAAACGTGAAGGACGTAAACGCCACAAAATATCTGGGAATCACTATTACTTCAGACTTAAACTGGAAAGAATATGAAGATGGGAAAGGCGAACCAGATACTGCGTTTTATTGGCAGAACCCTTACAAGATGCAACAGAACTACTAAAGAGACTGCATACATTACGCTTGTCCGTCCTTTTTTGGAACATTCGAGATGAATAGTTTCAAGAACGGCCAAGAAAAACGTTAAGACACATAACCTTTGCGGGATCCCGCTGGAGTAAGCATGCAAGCAGTGTCATTATAAGATCAATTTACGAAACTTGCATATGACGCGCGATATTCAAGCAACTACAGATGTGATTCATTGAAGTAATGATAAATACCTAGTAAAGCTAGATTTGCTGTGTGTTTTCCTACAATGTAAATGAATAAGTTATTCGTTTAATTTTATACTGAGTATGGTCATTTTCAGGTACTACTAAGTTGTCTTGCCCTCAGTATTACTAAATACAGTTTCAATATTTTGTCGCAATTTCAAACGCATTAAAATATTATTGAGATGAATATTTGTAAACTTTACTACGTTTCGGCAAAAGTAGCGGATTTTAAGGCTGCAACAATAGTACATCTACATTACCAAACTCACGTCACTGATACCGTTGCAATAAAAAAAATAAAACAGTACTGCTGGGAAAATAAACAGCTTATTTTGAAATTGTGGTGCAGTTCTATACCCCAATGTGTTTTTAAATGAATGCTATGAACATACTGGTGAAATAGTTTTATTTGAGTACATTCTCCGGCCGCAGTGGCCGAGCGGTCTGCGGCGTGCCAGTCACGGTCTGCAGGGCCGCCGCGGTCGGGGGTTCGAATCCCCCCTCGGGCATGGATGTTTGTGCCGTCTTTAGTATAAGCTAGTGCATAAGTAGTTTGTAAGTTTAGAGATTGCTGCCCCGTAGTTAAATCCCATCATCAGCTCTACGAACATTTGAATTTGAATACATTCAGTTGTCTGAGAAATAATGAAAACCACTGAGAGTTCCTTGGGTGCCATCGTTTAAATCGTGTCTCTACACACAGTGAAGTGTTGTGTCATTTGACGACGAACGAGTTTCAGTTTGCCAAAGAAATTCATAAGATGTGTATCTCACGGGATTCCAATACGGTAAACGTTTTCGTATTTCTAAGACTGAGACAGAGGAATGGGCATTTTCGCCTGTTCTAAAAAGCACTTTTCACCATTAAAAATATTCTAGGGTATCGGATTCCAAAGAAGTTTCAATTGAAGTAGACGTTTATGTTTCCTACCAGACTTATACACCGCTTTTTTTCGCCCTCTTCAAACATATTTATTACATCTTGTCCCTGACAACGTAAGTTCCCCTGTTGTGATGTTAGAATGTGTTAATTTTGCCAAAACAGCAGGGTTTTCAAATATTCCTCTCACTAACATTTGAATGTGAACAGCAAATAGCAACCGAATATTGACACTATTTAATAACACTGAGGGCAGTGGCGGCTGGTGCTTCAGATGAGCGGGGGTTCACTTGTCCGGACACTTGCCACACTTTTACCTGCTCCGGCTGCCCCTGTCTCCCCCCCCCCCCCCCCATACCACCCAGTCCCGGAATACCGTGGACGACGTCGAGACATCTGCACACTTGCCGCTTTCGAATTTCGTAGTGTAACCATCAGTATGGAAATCATTACAACGACCAAGAGTTGGCCTTTTGCCCATTACAAGGGTTACGTGTATAACAAAATGTTCAAACGTTTGTAAACCTATGGGACTCAACTACGTGGCTATCAGTCCGTAGCTTACAAACTACTTAAACTAAGGTAAACTAACCTAAGTACAACACAAACATCCATACCCGAAGGGGGATTCGAAGCCCCGACGGCGAACAGCCCCCGCGCACCGCAACTCGGCGCTCCAGTACGCGCGGCTAATCCGTCGCGGCGGTTACGTATATAATAAACAGAGGGAATCGAAGGATGATGTCGTTACGTGGATGTAGGTACGTCGAAAATATGATCATTCAAGTGTATTAGGCCTCAGTATCCCTAAATAGCTTAATGATCAAACGAGATGGTCCCAGTTCGGTACACTAGCGTTAAATCAATAAGCAGTGAAATTTGACTTAACGAAGCAAAAACGTTAAACATCACTCAAATGATCCTCCTGCAACCAGAATTTACAGTTACATCTACCAATTTTCAATTTGCAGTTTCCTATTTAGGTAAGAGCGCCTATAGTTTACATGTTAAGAGAATTTTTTCAACCTTCAAATATTATGGCCATACTATTAAATAATTATCAGTTCAAAAATTACTTCCTGCAACTTCAGAGCCGTAAATGGCACCTAAAATTTATGTTTTGTTAAACTGAGAAGGTACGCTTTAGTTTAAAAAAAATCTAAATCTGTGAACTGCACCTAAAGCAGACACCCTAAAACAAACCAGCCCCTAAGATTCACAATTTCGGCAGTCATAGTGTAGAAATTAGTGTTAAAATAATTCCCATATCTCCAGAATTAGACAAGGATAGAAATAACTTTACAGTAGATGTAGATCTCATTAATTACACTTAGATATAGTCCTTGGAAATAAAATATCTTACCACACTGTTGATTATCTCTAAACAGGCCAGTAAAAGCTATTGAAACCAGGCAAGAGGCTTCTTGTTGTTTTTGCTGTTGTCTTCAGTCCACAGACTGGTTTGATGGAGCTCTCCACGCTACCCTGTCCTATGCAAGGCTCTTCATCTGAGAGTACGTTACGCAATCTACAACCTGTTGAATCTGCTTACTATATTCGTCCCTCTGTCTCCCTCTACGATTTTTACCCCTCACGCTTCCTTCTAATGCTAAGTTGAAAATTACTTGGTGTCTCAGAATGTATCCAACCAATCTATCCCTTCTCTTAGTCAGGATATGCCAGAAACTTCTTTTCTCACCGATTCGGTTAAGCACCTCCTCATTTGTTACGCGGTCTACCCATCTAATTTTCATCATTCGTGTGTAGCACCACATTTCAAAAGCTTCTCTCATCTTTTTATCTGAACGCCTTGTCGTCCACGTTTCACTCCCATACAGTGCTACACTCCAGACAAATGCTTTCAGAAAGGACTTCCTAACATTTTTTATTTAAGACGACCGGTTTCGCTGAACTATGTCAGCATCACCTGGTCCAATAAAATCATTTTACAAGGCCATAATCTTGTAATGTCAATCAGTTGTTATATAACATAATTTACAGTGCATAGGTGCACTATGTCATTATAATAAAACATAATTATCACAGTGAATGACAATAGCTTTGCTATGAGGCACGCAAGGAGCTTACTATTCAAAAATAATTGTTACAAAAGAATGTCATAAGCAAATGTATTAGACGTACTTTTCTTATACCTTACAACCTTTTTAAAACACATTCCATCATTTCGTCTGTCACTGACAGTTCAGACATCTGTGCAACATCACTTATTTGATAGGGTGGTTCACTTTGCAGCACCTTGAAATATCTACTTCTATGTTATGAGTTTTTCGCGATTATCTCAATTTCGCTTATCATGCAAGCGGCTATTTGCATCTGGGCTACTCATTTATAAAAACACTATAACACCATAAAATTCACTCGAAATAAGATTAGAAACAGTAATTAGATGCCGCGGTGGTGTAGCCGAGCGGTCTAAGACGCCTCGCTGCAGAGTGTGCGGTTGCTCGCCGTCGGAGATTCCAGTCCCCCCTGGGGCATGGGTATATGTGTTGTCCTTAGGGTAGTTGAACTTACTTTAAGTAGTTTGTAACCCTAGGGACTAATAACCGAAGTAGTTAAGTTCCACAGATTTACAAATATTTCATTTCAAGTAATTCGATGACAAATACAGGGTGTCCAGAAAAAGACTACCTGGTTTCAAAATTAAATATCTCGAAAACAAAGATCGATAGAGGAATGCAGTAAACGGTATGTTTATTGTGAAAGCTGTAAGACGTTTATACAGCAGTTTGAAATAATAGTTATAAAAGCTGCTAACAGATGTCGCTGTAATGGCGATCAGCTATCAGTTCCACTATTGAAACGGCAACAAGGCGAAGTTCTCAAGTACGATTTAATGTTCCAAAAGGACCCGATGCGAAAACCATTCGTACGCTCTTCGCAAAATTTCAACGAACAAACAGTTTAACTGATGATGTAGTGTGGCATGTTGGCCGCAAGCAAACCGCAGTTACGCCCGAAAATATCGCCACAGTTTCTGGAATTATTCAGCGAAATCCAATGTCATCCGTCCGTAGAATTGCATCTGAGACTGGTTTTGAAGCGTTCCAGCACGCAGAAAATACTGAGAAAGAGCCTAAAAATGTTTCAATTCAAAATTCAATCGCACGAGGCCATACTCGTACGAGCTGTGCAACAAAGGGTTGCCTTTGCTAATCAGATACTCACAATGATTGATAGTGAAGGATTTGATGTTGGCTGCATCTGGTTTACAGATGAAGCACACTTCCACCTGAATGGATACGTGAATAAGCAGAAATGGTGATTTTGGGGTTCAGAAAAGGGAGGTGAAGGGAGGGAGGGATGTGGCGAAGGGCGTGGCGTTCGAGGATTTTGAGGGATTCATAATAGGAGGGGGGAGCGGATATCCAGGCGGGATGGAAGCAGCAAAGGACGGGACGCATGAGGGAACGGTAGGTATACAGGACGGTGGAAGGATTTAGTCTCCATGTCCGGCCGGAGAGGCATTTTAAGAGGTTTAGGCGGGAGAGGGCTTTTTGTTGGACGGTTTTGAGGTGAGGGTTCCAGGAAAGGTCTCTGTCTAGGGTTAATCCGAGGTAGCGGAGGGTCTTCGTTTGCGGGATGGGGCGACCATGGAGTGTGAGGTACAGGTCTCAGTGGCGAAAGGAAGGGGTGGTGCGAACTATGATGATTGCCTGGGATTTTGTTGGGTTTACAGTAAGGAGCCACTGGTTACACCAGGAGGAAAATTCGGAGAGATGGGACTGAAGGAGATGTTGGGAGCGAGCGAGGGACGGGGCAAGGGCAAGGAAGGCGGTGTCATCAGCATACTGAAGAAGATGGACAGGAGGCTGAGGTCGGGGCATATCTGCTGAATATAACAGATAGAGGAGGGGCGAAAGGACGGAGCCCTGGGGCACCCCGGCAGAGGGGTAGAAAAAACGGGAATTTTGGTTATTGACAGTGATATAGGATGGGCGTTTGGAGAGGAAGGAAGCAATGAGACGGGTGTAATTAATAGGAAGGGCGTAGGTTTGGAGCTTCAAAAGGAGACCAGAATGCCAGACACAGTCGTAGGCCTTCTCAGTGTCAAGGGAGACGAGGATGGCGGCGCGACGGGAATTAACCTGGATGGAGAGAAGGTGAACAAGGCAAAGGAGCTGGTCATCGACAGAGAAGGACGGCCGGAAGCCACATTGGGGAAGGGGAAGGAGTTGGTGTAGACGGAGGTGTTCGTGAATATGGCATGAGAGGATGGATTTGAGGACTTTGCTGAACACCGAGGTGAGACAGATGGGACGGTAGGATGAGGCTTTGGAGGGCGGTTTGTCAGGTTTAAGGAACATTAGGATACGGGATGTGTTCCAGAGGTCTGGGTAGAAACCGGTGAAGAGGATGACATTGTACAGTGCAGCGAGGGCGGAATGGAAGAGGGGTAATGTGATCGTGACTGGGAGCAGTGTTACGTTTTGTGCGGAGCATGTGTACGATGTCTTGTGCTGTGATAGGTGTGTTGAGGTCTGAGGGGGGAATGTGGTCCAAATACTGAAAGCCAGGGGCGAGCGGAGGGACTGAGGTATCGGTGCGCTCATGGACGTTGGGGAAACGGGAGTAGTCGAGCCTGGGATTGTCGGGCAGGTCGAATATAGTGGAAAGGTGGTCAGCAAAAAGCTGTGCCTTACTGGCATTGTCAGGAAGAGGAAGGTTATTATGGAGAAGAGGGTAAGCGGGGACTGAGTGACTGCCAGTAAGGCGGTGGAAGGCTTTCCATTATTTGGAGGAGTGGATGGGGAGTGTAGTATTAAGACGGGTGCATGTCTGTCGCCAATCCCGGCGTTTCTTCGCGTTCAAGAGGTTTCTGATGTGTCGTTGGAGTTGCCGGTGACGTAGGAGTGTGTCTCGATCACGGGTCCGCAGGAAGGAACGGTACAGACGACGGGATTCTCGGAGAGGGAGGACGGCTTGTAGGGGGAGGGGGGGACGGAGAAGATGGATGGCTTTGGTGGGGATATGGGTTGCAACGGCATCAGCAACAGTCTGGTGCAGGAAAGAGGAGGCATGGACGATATCATCAGGGGTATGGAGGGTGAGGGGGTGGCTAGCAACCGAGGTGTTAATGGAACGATGGTAGGCATCCCAGTCGGCGCGGAACTAATCATGGACTAGCCGAGGAGGGGGTACAGGACGGGTGGCGCGGCCAGGATGGCCGCGGGGGTTGATGGTGAGGAGTACGGGGGCGAGGTCACTGCCAATGAGGTCAAGGACTTCCGCCTGCAGGCGTCCCAGGAGGTTAGGAGAGACAAGGACAGCATCAGGAGTGGTATTGCTTTCAGGGCGTGTAGGACTTGGGAGGGGAATAAGGTCGCCCCGAAGTATGGGTAGGAACTGATGCCACCGCTGGAGTTTGGCTGCAGAGCGGGAATGAAGGTTTAGGTCGGCAGCAATCACATAGGTCGTGAAGGAGTTGTCTATGTGGGAAATGAAATCATATGGGATGGGAGCACGGGCGCGAATGTAAATGGTGGCCAGGGTAACGGTGAGGGAAGGGAGGAAGAGCGTCAGGATGAGGTGTTCGGCAGGATTATTTACAGGGGGTTGTGGCCGGACGGGTGATGGTGGAGGTGGCCAATCGCCACTCCGCCTCGAGCCAGAGGGGGAGGACCATCCGTGCGGTGAAGGGTGTAAGGAGTGGTAAAGACGGAGTGACGGGGTTGGAGGTAGGTTTCATTGAGGAGGAAGGCATCCACGCGGTGTTGGGAGAGGGTATGCATAAAGAGGGGTTTGTTGGCGGGGAGGGAGCGGATATTGTGGTAAAGGATACGATGGGGCGAGCCTGCCATAATAGGTACTACTGAGGGGGGGAGAGTGGGGAGGGGGCGATGGGAAAGAGGATAAGGGAAGTTAAACGAGGGTGGCGCCGCGGGAGAAGGTGAAGTGGGAGTTGTTGTGGGCGGCGGGCGGCGGGCGGCGGGCGGCAGGCGGCAGGCGACGACAGAGAGCAGCCTACCTCGACGTAACAGCAGGAACAGCAGGAAATAACGGGAAGCAAGTAACCAACTGAAGTAACCGAGATCAGCCCGGCAATATCTACAGTTGGGCAGATTGGATGTGTTGTGGAGCACAGTGAAAGACATGGTCTACCCAAAGCATCCCGCCACACTGGACGAGCTTGAATGCCGGCCGCGGTGGCCGAGGTGACTGAGGCGCTCCAGTCACGGTCAGCACTGCCACTACGCTCGGGGGTTCGAATCCCCCCTCGGGCATGGATATTTGTGCTGTCCTAGTTCGTAAGTAGTTCATAAGTAGTTTGTAAGTTTAGGGACTGATGACCCTGTAGTTGAGTCCCATAAGCTTAACGAACATTTGAACATTCGAGCTTGAATCGGCGGTCTCTGTGGCATGTGAATCCATTTCGGTTGAGACACTACGAAATGTTATGACGAATTTCATTCTTCGTTTGCGCCACCTCTGTAGTGCCAATGGTGAACATTTTGAAAACATTGTGATTTGATGGTTTGCAAAGAGTGTTTTCATACAATTATTTCATTTATGTATGCTGATATGAGCCGTACAGCGTACAACGCCATCTGTTATCAGCTTTTGTAACTATTATTTCAAACTGCTGTATAAACTTCTTACAGCTTTCGCAACAAACATACCGTTTACTGCATTCCTCTATCGATCTATGTTTTCGAAATATTTAATTTTGAAATCAGGGAGCCCTTTCGTGGACACCCTGTAAACAACCATTATACTTATTTTGTGTTGTGTATCAACTTCAGAACAAAAAGACTCGTTTGCAAAGTCCAGTGGCAACTGGCTGGCGTGATGTAGTGGCTGACGCACAACATGAGCTACTGTGTACTGTGTGTAAACTGTTTGGCCTCACCTGGCGAGGACAGCAGAGCGTGGCGCGGCGACCTGCCATGGTGCAGAGCGCTAGCAGCAGACACGGCCTTCACTTCCTCCCACCTCTGAACCGCCATCATTCAATTTACACACTGCAGTGGCACAGCCACGAGGGGGGGGGGAGGCAATAGGGCTTAAGTCCCTCCCCCAGCAACTCACAAAGATTTTGAATTTTATTATTTTTTTATTGTTTCCATTTTTATTTTTTTATTTTTTTATTTAAACAGGTCTGTACCGGAAATCTGAAATAGTAGTACACATGTAATAAATCACAAGGTAACTATAATTTGCCAAGCACAAGTTAACGTGGCAATGGGTCGCCAACGTGATTCCGCCAGGAGATCGTGTGCTGCTGTTATTGTGAGCAGTTCTGAAGCTACCGCTATAGTTACTTCTATGCAGAAGTAACGAACCGATTGTTCATATGCTGCGACACGCTGCTTAGCAGGTCAGTGGCGCCACTGAGTGGAATCTTAATGAACAACAATAGTGTTGTTTTGGTTCAATTTTTACACATAGAGCTTCATGTTAATTAAGCTGTAAAGACCTTTCTCTTACTTGCCGCAGTGGCTGAGTGGTCTGTGAGACTGCTGCGGTCGGGGGTTCGAATCCCCCCTCGGTCATGGATGTTTGTGCCGTCTTTAGTATAAGCTAGTTCATAAGTAGTTTGTATGTTTAAGGACTGATTACCCCATAATTAAGTCCCGTAAGCTCTTCAATCATTTGAGCATTTCAACCTTTCTCTTTGGCTAGTGAAACAGAAGCTGCTTAATTATTTTAGAGATGATTATATACACTCGATTTCTACCACATTGCTCCACTTGCACTTTCAATTTAATGCGAGCCTACTCATTTTATTTCTTGTGCAATTGTTTTCGTAATATAATTGGTTAAATTATAAAAAGTAAAAAAAAAAGGTATAGGTTAATAAATTTTTAAAAATATTTTTTTAAATTAGCCCCCCTTCCTGAACCAATTCCTGGCTGCGCCACTGACACATTGTATGCGTGTGCGTACAATTCAGAATAAGACAAACAACTAAACGGCAACGTCGCGCCATCTCACATCGCAGAACTCGTTGCGAATTTAAGACAACGTGCTGCAAAGACAATGTAAGACGGCAAATTTCAACGAATTTGCGCGATTTTATGCTTGCTGATCCGCTTGCGAATCCACAGGCTGTTGCAGGATTCTGCAGTCCCTAAAATTAAGGCCCACTCACACCGATGCGGGACGGCGAGGGTGGGAATGGGAGCGAGAAATGTGCGGGACGTGTTTGCGTTGGGTGACGTGGGTCCCTACTGTTCAGACGGACACGGGATTCCCCGCAGCCTGCTGCGTCCCGGAAGCAGTTCACAGCGTGCACGGTACTTCCCACGTCCCGCATCTACAGTACAGTAGAGTAGGTCGCAAAACGAGAAGCTCGTCACTCTCGTCAATCAGTAACCGCATCTGTATGATCCCGGTCATGAGGATTAAAGGAAAAACACGAAGAACGACTAAGTATTGGATGACACTGGGAAGGAGGCTAATGAAGATGGCAAGTATCTACACAATTACATTAAATGTTAGTTTACATCCATTTATAACTTTGAAGTAATTGTTTTATTTTATAGATTACAATTTTGGAATTAACTTAATCAAAATTGTCACAACTATTGACTTAAGTAAGTTACAATTTTTTTCCCCACTGTGTACGTAGGAAGAATCCCAGAAAACGATATCCCGTGCCCGCTGCGGTGTGGAAGGCTCTGCGCTGCCGCGTCCCGCAACTTTGGCGGTGTGAGTGGGCCTTTATTCTGGATTTCGGGATCCCACTTTGCTCGATTGCAGTCCCTACTTGCAGCCTGTCATGAGCCCACCAAGTGCAGTCTTTCTCAAAAGATTATAAACAAACTAATTGCTAAAAAAATGATCCTCTCACAACTTATAGATACATTCCTCAGCTTCATGATGAACTGAATATTATTTTGTTTTTGGTAATACTAGTGATATTTACGGATTCAGTACAGTACTGCAAGACATCCGGAAATTTTGCATTGTAAATTAGAAGTCGCAATGAATTTTTGTTTGTTGCATGTTAGGCCATGCCGGCCGCGGTGGCCAAGGAGACTGAGGCGCTCCAGTCACGGTCTGCACGGCCACTACGGTCGGGGGTTCGAATCCCCCCTCGGGCATGGATATTTGTGCCGTCCTAGTTCGTAAGTAGTTCATAAGTAGTTTGTAAGTTTAGGGACTGATGACCCCGTAGTTAAGTCCCATAGACTCTACAAACATTTGAACATTTTTTTGTTAGGCCATATGTTGCTGTGAATGAAATGTAGCTAAAGTAATGAATTATTCTTTGAAGTTGGAACGAGGTCGCTATGACGCTATCACCAATCTCGGGATAATGGGTGTTGTGTAAAGCACTTGGTGACGATCCCGCGCGTCAGCGAAGAAATTGGAACGAAATTTTCTTAAGATCCGTTATATCTCATAAATGATTTGAGATATCTAAACAAAACTTTAGAAATGCTAGTATGCAAGGAGAAGATTGTCATACGATTAATTTACGAAACTTCCATATGAAGCTCGATATTAGAGCAACTACAGATTTTATTCAATTGAAGTAATGGACTTTTTAAGGGCCGCAGATAGATTGCAAAAGTAAATTTGCTGTGTGTTTTTCTACTATGTGAATGAGTATGTTATTCGTTTAATTTTATACTGACTATGGTCATGCTCATGTACTACTAACTTGTCTTACCCACAGTATTGCAAAATACAGTTTCAATATTATGTTGCAATTTCAAAAGTTAGTGAGATAAATATTTGTTTTGCCGAAAGAAGTGGATTTTAACATTACAACAACGGTACCTCCATATTACCAAAATCTCGTCACTGATGACGTTGCGCTGGAAAAAATCGCACTGACGTGTTTTACGGCCCACTTTAGATTTGTAGTTTTATAAGTTTTTGCAAAAATTTGGACCAAAATAATAATCTAAATAATAAAAAATTAATTAATAAGTTTCCGAAACCTTTTTAGGGAAAAAAAAGTTTCGATAGTGGCGGGTTCCGAATCACCGACCTTTAGCGCCATATTCCAACGCCATGCCCACTACGCTATGGCTATCAATCAAAAAAGGAGTCCTTTAATCTCATACTATTTATGGCCGTTGTTAACTGATGCTAATATGGCATTTGTAGATACTAGATTATCATTTATCATACGAAGAACGATGTGTTTTTGTTAATTCTTCCATGCGCCATTGCTTTGAAATGACAACGTGTAAGTTACAATAAGAAAATCATCAAATACGCAACGCAAGATGGCGTATACCAGAGTTCTGGGCGAGGAAGGTCACGTGACATCTCAAATGTTCAAATGTTTGTATAGTCTATGAGGACTTAACTACGGGGTCATCAGTCCCTAAACTTACAAACTACTTATGAACTACTTACGAACTAGGACGGCACAAATATCCATGCCCGAGGGGGGATTCGAACCCCCGACCGTAGTGGCCGTGCGGACCGTGACTTTGACATCTCCGAACGGCTAGTTTTCGTTAATTCAATGGAGGGTGTCAAATCTCCGTTATTGTTGCAAATTTGTCTCAAACGATACGAGATATGAAAAAAAAAAAAACATAAGGGAGCTAAGTTGTAGAGAATTTTCTCCTCTACCAATTAGGTTATTCAATTTTTGTGTAAGATGAACGGTTCATTTGCAATTACAATTATATTACAAACAGCTTTTTTTTGGTATTACTACCGTATTTTTTGTCCGAAAAATTTGAAAAAGGGAGGTTCTCGTCTCTGGTGGCCTACAATCATGTCTGTAAAATTTGGTGCAGATCGGTTGAACGGTTCGTCTTAAAAACAGGGAACACGTTACGGACAGACAGACAGACATACATCCCAAAATCGCAGTTATTTTTGCAATATTTTTTAAACGCTACGAGATATGAGAAAAACATAACAGAGCAAAGTTGTAGAGAATTTTCTCTTCTACAAATTAGGTTATTCAATTTTCGTGTCAGATGAATAGTTAAGCCGTTATTTTCATTTAACTTTCGAGCTGTCAAAATACGATCGCAAAGGCCCACTGTTAGTGTTACTACCGTAACCTAAAGTGGGACAAAAGAACAAGTAGTGCTGGGAAAAATAAATGGCTTCTTCATTTCAAATTACAGTGGAATTCCATATCAACGTGTTTTAAATGAATGATATAGAACAAAATGAAAAAAATAATTTTATTTTTATACTGTCAATTGTCTGAGGAATAGGATAGCATCTTTTAGTTTCTGTGCGTAGACAGCACGCTTGCGATGTTGTAACAGAAAAATTGCCCCAGACCTGATTTAAATATCCTTCTGGGCTGTCAAAGTACCCTGTATTATTACCTGAGCATCAATTACAAGCCTTCGATACTAATTGATAGAGTTGTTACTTTGATACTATTATTATTAACCCTCAATCGGTATTGTGGGGTATGAGGATACATTCCAATGCATGTTATGAGCAATTGTAGTCAGCAATCGTTGTTGTGAGCTGCTATTATTTTGACTTGGTAAGCAGAATAACTTGCCTGGGGTATGATGCGACCCCACCACACAGTTTACGTAACGAACTCAGTAGTTTGAAACGCTTTATATTTCGCATTGTTTACAGATTACAGAGTGAGTGTTTCTGATCCATATTTTCGGGCCCTTATCACTCAGTGGTTATATCAGGTGGAAGATATAAAAGGCAGTGATGCTGAAACTGCCATTGAAAGTGATAGTGAACGCAAAAGTGAACACGATACTGGACACTCGAGATTCGATTACCTGAAGGATCATACAAGGCAAATTTGTAAGATTTTATTTGATAGGTTAGTCAATATAAAATTACCTAGCGAACTCAGTGGTTCTTCGGGACCTGTTATCAATAACCCAGTGCCTTCTTCCACTGCGAAATGTCGGTCAATTGAAATGGAAGAGGTGTTTCCTGTGCCGTCGAGCGTCTGATGAGAAGACTAAAACGTTCCGTATCAACTGCAAAGAATATATTTTTGGATCCACCAGGCACTCACCCTCTTTCGAGTGTGTGAATGAATGACCATTTCCTTATGTTCATGGTTTGTAAAATTACGTTAAATTGTGCCTTACCTAATTAATCTGTTTTATTTTATATTTTGAACACTAATGCACACAATGGAATACCTTAATTACCGAATTAAAGTTTTACAGATTTTTTCAGTAATTAAGAAATACATTGGAATTTGGAGCTGGTGCGCTAACGAGATATTCATATTTTGACCGGCCATTGTTATGTTTTAATTTTGTAAAGTTGTTTTGATGTCAATAAATACCAAATAGCGGCGGGTAGAGTTTGTATTCATTTTCAGAGCCGTGCAGAGCGCCACTTTTACCCGCCCGAGCTCGCCTGCGTCCGGCCGCTGCACTCTGCTGCCCGCACCGCGGGTAGTCGAGCCGCATTGCACCGCTGTATACAGCGAGCGAGCTGCGATGCGCCGTCGAGTCCCGACACTCGCCGGGCGAGCGGGTACCCGCCGGGCCCGTGCAACAGCGCTACACAAGGCGCTGCGAGCGGGGGAATGCAGGAAAAACTTTGTAACAATCACAGCGTAGGCTTCACACACCTTGTATGTTATCTACATAGCAATATATAAGTTATCTATCGTCATGTCTGAAATAAATAGCGAAAAGGACAGATCGTACCAACGTGCAAGGAATAGACGATCCGAGGAAAAAAAAAAAAAAAGTCGTTTCCAGGAAACTCGCGGAGAGAATCTACTAGCGTTTAAAGATAGCTGGAGACAGCATTGTATGAGAGCGTTTTATGTTGATTATAGGTAATGAAAATAAACCTGTGGGATTTGCAGAGTGTAATGGCTGCCGTAAATTATTGTCGTTCCGTGATGGCAGTACCACTACACTGTTACGGCACCTGAATAGCTGCGAAGCTTATCTGAATACTGATTTGAACGGTTGTAGCAATATTCCAGGGTCAGCAAAATCTTGATGGGGATATTAGCACAGTACCCCACTGCATGTGCCAGAGACGTTCTTCCTCATCCTTCAACAGTTTCTAGGAACGTAAAAAGAATAGCAGACGAATACCGTGTTCCCAAACTACTGGCTTTTAAAGATTTCCTGTTCACCTTGGCAGAATTTTAGCTAGATAATTAGTTGGACATCCTTGAACATAATTAAATATCACATCATCGTAGGGCATATAATTTTTTGTTACATACATGAAATATGTAGACTTACTAGCAACAAGGAACTGAAGAGATTTAAGGAATAATCGTGTTCTTTATGTTAGAGGCATCACTTAGTTTAATATGAAGTGAAACACTGTGTAAGTAAATACTGAGCAAAGTATAAAACTACCTACAAATTTGCTGGAGCCGGCTAACGCGAAGCCAACGACTTTCAACATGTTTAATATTTCCGGCGCGAGCCGATTCGGCTACCGTTTTGCTTCTGCACCACAAAAATTGAACGTTCTACTTTTACCAGGTGCAATACTGCGCACGTCAATTTCTTTTTCCCTCGCAACTGATAGTACACTGACAATTCCGTCAGCGAGGAAAACTCCCAAGTGTTTTCAAGATACATGAATGACTGTTCACCTATACAAAACTGATAACTGCGACCTTGAATGTCACTTCTTGAATAGTGGTGACTCCCTTGGGGTTTCAGCTACCCCCAGACAGAGGGAAAAGGGGGAAATATAAAATAAAACAAGAACAATGGTATCCTGTATCGAGGAACAGTAATTAGCTTACTTCCCTTGGAGTGGTTAAGAGTAAGCTGTACCTTCCAACATTCTACCAGTTAATCGTTTCTAATGATCTCGATTGCAACTGAACGTTTATTATTATTTATATTTATTTACTTATTTTTTCTTAGCGGCAAGGAAACATTAAGCAATTTAGCGAAATTTCCACAGAAACGCTGTTCGAACACGAGCTGAATGCGTATACTTGCTATCGCAGCACTGATGCTGCTCATTAACTAGCAATTACTCATGATATGAGTCAGATTTATTACACTCGTGTTAATGTGTGAATAAAATGCATCGGTTAGTAAGCTGCCCGCTATCTAACTTTTTCAATACATGATTTGTAAATAGAAAGTTGAATGCTTTGTTAGAAAGCTAAGTTGCTGTACTATGAGATGTCCAATAATCAGATTTTTTTAACCCCATAGTTCCTTCAGAATCGAGTGAAAAGCATTATGAAACTAAAAACTCACGCGGAATGAAAAGCAGACATGTTATTTTTTCCAAGGAAAGTAAAAGCTTGTAAGAAAAAACTAATAAACTGATGTGGGATTGTCGTTTGTAACGTGAACAGTATTTGCAGCGTGAAAATCGGAACAGTGTATTTCCTGCTAAGAGCGTAGCGGCTGGCGGGCGCGTGCCCCGGCTAGCAGCAGAGCGGCACGGGCGGCCGGGCGGACCGGCATTCGGCGGGTAGTTCGGGTACCCGGCTGCCCGCCGCCGTCCGGTGGGGCTGGTGCCGGCAGGCCGGGCAGCGCGGGGCCAGGCCCGCCCGGGAGGCGTGGCTACGAGCCCGGGCGAGTAGCGCAGGCCCGCTGCACGCCTCTGACGTTATATTCTCATGCCTGTCTAGGAACTGCGATAATAGTGTGGGGTATCACATTACAGGAAAAGTGTAACATCGTTGTTGGGCGCAGTGGCCGAGCGGTCTGCGGCATGCCAGTCACGGTCTGCACGGGCGCAGCGGTCGGGGGTTCGAATCCCTCCCCCCTTGGGCATCGATGTTTATGCCGTCTTTAGTATAAGCTAGTTCAAAAGTAGTTTGTAGGTTTAGGGAGTGATGACCCCATAGTTAAGTCCCATAAGCTCTACAAACATTTGAACATTTTTGTACCATCATTGCCTTCTCCATTCATTCTGCTCTTCCTCCTCTTCCTGTACTACAAGACATGCTACACTGTCGTTAATTAATGATAGCATTTCCAGGTTAACAGGATAATCACAATACTTTTTATTTCATGGTTCACATATCTAACTTTATACGCACAAGAAATGCAACTATTTGTGTATGTATTCTATTTCTGTTTTTCGTTTTTATGTTGTCGACTAAGGAAAAAATATGTTCCACAGAAACATTGGGATGCGAAAATGGCAAGTCAATTCGGACCAGGCTTCCAACATTTGCAATCTGAATTTCCGAATTGAAATTCACACATTCTTCAATGTTCAAACAACAGGAAATTTTAGGAGGAGTAACTTTTCATCACTAGAAAAGTAATCAGGTAGTCGTTTCCATTCGTCTACCGCGTTCTCCAGGTCCATTTTAGACTGGAATTTTTTTTAACGATGATGCAAACAATGTGTCTGAATGAGCGGCCTTCAGACAGTTGCATAATCAACGAACCTATCAGTTTGGCCAGCGTTTTAATCAATTTTTTTGAAACTTTTCATTATTAATACCTTCTCCAAGCAAAATTTAATAATTAAACGGAAATAATAAACTAAAAAGAAATCAAAATCGGCAATTCAAAAATTTCCTACATTCTCTCGATTTAGACAATTACATCCCTTAATCCCTTTCAGGTTGAAAAGTCCCTATGCTGGGGTTTTTTTATCCTTCAACATCACAATCCTGGTACACAAATTATTGTGCTTTTTGACCAAAGACATCTTTTAGTTTGTCAAAGAAATTCATATGTTGTTTTACACCATGACTAGTTGATAGGATTATAGTAAGAAAAATTTTCATATTTTTAAAATGGATTTCCGCCCTTGTTAAAACACAATCTTCACCATTACAAAGTTGCATGCTCCCCATTCATGCAGTTATCTCAAACTATTATCTGCACAAAAATGCTATTAGGGTCTCCTGTAAAACTCTTTGAGGACTGTTTGGAGTTGTGATCCAAATTTCTTCGAAAACGCTAACTTTTTTTTTTTACCTGGTAAAATTTTTCCCAAGTACTGTTATTTTCTTCGCGTAATTCTACAGAATTAAACTTCTAGAAATATTGCATATCTAATAATCAGAAGTCAATTCACAGTTTCCTAAAACAACCTACCGTAGCTGTCCCTCTTAATTCGCAAAGCAGCTGAAGTTGGTATTTGCCGCAATCTGCGAATTTACATCTGGTGATTTAATACATATAGCTTCGGACCATCAGCAATGTCTATTCATTTGGAACACATGTATTGTGGTAAATATCTACTACACAAAGTACATCTATGTGGAACTCTGAAAAATCAGTTATTCGCACAAGGTGCGCCCAACTGCACACTACCGTGGAAATGGATATCCTATTATTAAAAAATGTTCAAATGTTTATAAATCTATACACACACACATGCCCCAGGGAGGACTCGAACCTCCACGGGGAGCAACCGCGCGCTCCGCAGCGAGACGCTTTAGACCACTCGACTACTCCACCGCGGTTATCCTATTATTGCCACCATCTCTTTGGAAGCCATTCATAAATGAGATAAAATTTTGTTTTTGTAAATTCTCAGAACAAATATTTTCAAAAGATGAGAATATTGATTTTCTCATCAAAATTCCGAAGAACTATTCAAAATTTCAAATATTGTATAGCAAAATTCTGGAACCATAACAAATCACTCAATAACTGCTGCGGTATAATCTTACAATTTGCGACAGTCAGATAAATATTCCAGGAGAAATAATGGGACAGGTACGAGCGAGGAGATTAGAATAGGCCTTAGCCTGCACTGTTTACTTTAATATATCAGTTTTTTATATTATGAGCATACTACAAATACAGTACTTCAAACAGGAAGATTTCGAGATTCTTGCAGAAAAAATATTCATTGCCTGTTAATTCACATTCCAACAGCGTTTTTTTTTTTTTTTTTTTTTTTTTCTTTATTGTCGTTTCAATTCCCCGAAAAAAGGGGCGGGCCGGCAGCGCTCACTTGCGCTCTTCGGCCTACAGAAATAAAATTTGTGAGCGGAGAGCATAAAAACACAAAGGAGATAAAATTTTGGAGGTAATACAGACATAAAATGGAGATTTAAAATGGAGATAAAACAAAGTACATAAAATGGAGGAAACAGTGGTGACATAAAACACTTGGAATGGCGAAAGTGGTGAATAAAAACAGTTACTCGAATGTCAGTGGCGCACACACACAATTAAAATGAGCATAGGGCGGCGGCCATGGTGAGACCGTCCGCTATTTGGAGTTAAAACAAAAAACACAACACACACTTCCAGAGATACACAAGTTAAAACTGACGGTGTCGGCTGCGGGTTGGCCGTCCACTGTTGTAAGATAAAACAATTTAAACTAAAACACACCACACTTGTCGAAACACAAAGGAGGTTCCATAGATGGTGGGGCACTGACAGCATTGAAGATGTGGTGTGGGGGGAAAAGAGATGAAGGAGATGGAGAGGGTGGGGAGGAGCCACAGAGCCGGTAGGGAAGGGACGGGGGGGGGGGGGCTGACGTCCCAGGAAGCCACGGGGAAGAATGATAGGGGGGGCGGTAAGAGGAGGATCCGGAGGGACGGAGGAGGGGAGAAGGGGCGGGAAGGGAGGGATAGTCGGGGCCCTCAGGGAGAGAAGGGGGAGAGGGAGCAAGGAGAAGGATCAAAGCTGGTATGAAGGGTAGATGTCAGGTCGGAGGGCATCATCCGGGAGGGGGAGGGTACGGAAGTTGCCACGGGAGAGGATCCGGAGGGTGGACAAGTGGAGAGCAGGGGGAATACAGTGGTGGAGGCGCGGCAATGTACCTGGTGCAGAGAGGAGGGGATGGACTAGAGGATTAGGCGGATCTGATTTGCGGGATATGTAACGGAGGCGGAGATTTTCAATAAACAGAACGAGTCTGGGGAAGGTAATGAGATCATAGAGGATCCGCGTGGGGGAAGGGGGATAAAGTGGGATACGGAAGGCGAGGCGGAGGGCATGGCGTTCCAGTATCTCCAGAGATTTGTAGAAGGATGGGGGAGCGGAGATCCAGGCGGGATGGGCGACACAGAGGACTGGGCGGATGAGGGATTTGTAGGTATAGAGGATGGTAGAAGGGTTGAGGCCCCATGTTCGGCCAACAAGGAGTTTGAGGAGGCGGAGGCGGGAGCGGGCTTTTTCTTGGATAGTGCGTAGATGGGGAGTCCAGGAGAGGGTGCGATCAATAGTGAGGCCCAGATACTTTAGGGTAGGGGTGAGACGAATGGGACGGTTATGGAGGGTCAGATAAAAATCTCGGGGACGGAAGGAACGGGTTGTACGACCTACGATGATCGCCTGGGTTTTGGTAGGATTTATAGACAGGAGCCACTGGTTGCACCAAGCGGCAAAGAGGACAAGGTGTTCTTGGAGCAGGCGGTTGGAACGGGCAAGGGTGGGAGCTAAGGCAAGGAAAGCGGTGTCATCAGCATATTGGAAAAGGTGTACGGGAGGGGCAGGCTTAGGCATATCCGAGGTATACAGGAGGTACAGGAGGGGAGAAAGGACAGAGCCTTGGGGCACACCAGCAGAGGGATAAAAAAGACGGGAGTCGGTGTTGTGGACGGTAACATAGGTGGGGCGGTCGGAGAGGAAGGAGGCAATGACCCGGACGAGGTTTATGGGAAGAGCATAGGTTTGGAGTTTGAAGAGCAGGCCAGAGTGCCAGACCCGATCGTAGGCCCGTTCGAGGTCTAAGGACACAAAGATGGCGGCACGACGGGAATTTAGCTGGAGGGAAAGGAGTTGCGTAAGTCGAAGGAGTTGGTCATCAGTGGAGAAGGAAGGACGAAAGCCACATTGGGTGTCTGGGAGAAGGCGGTGGAGGTGGAGGTGGTGATGGATGCGACGGGATAGAATGGATTCGAAGACCTTGCTGAATACTGGGGTGAGGCAAATCGGGCGGTAGGAGGAGGCATCAGAGGGGGGTTTGTTGGGTTTTAGGAACATGAGGACTCGGGAGATTTTCCATAGGCGGGGGTAGCAGCCAGTGTAGAGGATGGTGGTATAGAGGGAAGCAAGAGTGGTGAGGAAAGGGAGGGGACATTCTTTGAGGTGGCGGTATGTGATGCGATCGTGGCCGGGAGCTGTGTTGCGTTTGGTGCGCAGTATCAATTGTATGTCGTGTGCAGTGATGGGGGTGTTAATGTCCGACGGGGGGATGTGGTCCAGGTAATGGAAGCCAGGAGCCAGGGGTGGGATGGAGACATCGGTTTTTTCATGGACATCTGGGAACAAGGAATAATCAAAGTTAGGATTGTCAGGGATGGAGAATACATCAGAGAGGAAAGAGGCAAAATGGTTAGCCTTACTGGCATTATCAGGAAGGGGCTGGTCAAGGTGGAGGAGAGGGTATGTGGGCATAGGTTTCGATCCAGTGAGGCGATGGAAGGCGTTCCAATACCGAGACGAGTTGATTGGGAGGTGGGCATTAAGCTGTGTCACTGTCTGATGCCAGTCCCGGCGTTTTTTGGCAGTCAGGAGGCTGCGCACATGTCGCTGGAGTTGCCGATGGCGGAGGAGTGTATCCCGGTCACGGGTTCGCAGGAAGGAGCGGTACAGGCGGCGGGATTCCCGCAGAAGAAGGACAGCCTGTGGAGGGAGTGTGGGACGGTGCGGCTGGACAGCTTTGGTAGGGATGTGCGAATGGATAGCATCAGACAAGGTCTGCTGAAGGAAGGAGGCAGCTTCGTCGATATCATCAGGAGAGTGTAGGGGGAAGTGGTGGCTTTCGACCTGATGGGTGATGGAGAGGCGAAAGGCATCCCAGTCTGCTCGGGAGTAGTCATGGACGAGTTTAGGAGGTGGAGGTGGGCGTGGATTCTGTGGGCGATGGACATTGTGTGTGAGAGTAAGGAGAACAGGGTCGTGATCACTGCCTATGGGGTCAAGAACGTCGGCGGTGATGCGCCCAAGGAGATTGGGAGAGACAATGACGACATCAGGGGTGGTGTTGCTACAGGGTCGGGTGTGGCGTGGGAGTGGGACAATGTCGCCATTGATGGTAGGAATGAACTGATGCCACCGACGGAGTTCGGCAGGAGTGCGGGAGTGGATATTGAGGTCAGCGGCGACCACGTAGGTTGTGAAGGTGCTATCGATGTGTGCAAGGAAGTCATAAGGGATTGGAACATGGGAGCGGATATAAATAGTAGCACAGGTGACAGTGAGGGAAGGGAGGAAGAGGGTGTGGATGAGATGTTCATAAGGGATGTTGAGGAGGGGATGTGACCGAACTGGGTGGTGTCGGAGATGGCCGAAAGCCACTCCACCTCGTGCAGGGGGATGGGGAGAGTCGTGACGGTGTAGGATATAGGGTGTGGTACTGACATGTATGTGAGGGAGGAGGAAGGTTTCATTGAGGAGAAAGGCATCCACGCGGTGTTGGTTTAAGGTGTTCATCAGGAGGAGCTTATTGGTGGGAAGGGAGCGAATATTGGAGTACAGGATGTTAAATCGTTGCTGCGCCATAATGAGGTTGAAAGGTGGGGAGAGGGAGAGGAAAAGGGAGCGGGTGTGGGGACTAAACTAGGGTGTGAGGACGGTCGGTTCGGGAGAAGGTGAAGTGGATGTGGTTTTGGGAGGTTGTAGCCTTGAAATCAAGGTTGAAGAGGGAGCGAGCGGCCAGGGAGACTTGGTGGAGGGTGTGAGGGCGCTGGAAAGGGTGGATATTTTGGAGGACAATAGTCAGGAACCGGATGATGTCCTCTGCTGTGGGGGGAGGGCATAAGGAGTTATTAGCGGGGATTGGGGGATCAGTGGGACGGACAGGGACGGTGAGTTCTTCTTTGGTGGGAGGGGGGCGGGACTTACATTTGTAAGAGTAGGTGGGGTGTGCCCCACCGCAGGTGTTACAGGAGGGGGTGGCGGCGAGGTTAGGGCAGGAGGTTTGGAAGTGTTGGCCTTTGCAGTGGGGGCATACAGGAGGGAGACGGCAATTTTCGGTAAGGTGATCATTATATGTGAGGCATCGGGAGCAGCGGTATGACTGGGGAGGTGCTCGGGAAGGTTCCACCTGGTGCAGGCGGTTATAAATGAGGGCCCCATTGCGGAGGAGGTGGTTGATGGATGGCGCGTCTTCTGTGAAGACGCGCATGAGGTAGGTGGGGCCCGTCGCATTGTTAATGCGACGAGCTGAGCGGATGGATAGGCGGGGATCCCGCCGGAGTTCCTCCAGCACCTCTTCCTCTGTGATCCCCGGGTTCAATTTGGTGATCACAGCAGTGAGCGTGGGAGGACGACGGGGAGGAGGGGATTGGCGATTGGAGGCTGGAGGGGGGAGGGGGACAAGGGTGGCACGGGGACCAAAGTGGACGCGGGGGATCTTGTGGAGGAGCTGTGTGTGGAGGTCGGGGTCGGGTGATTTGAGGAGGACAGAGTCCCTCCGTGGGATTATTTGGGAGATGGGGGCAGAAGGAGCATACTGCCGAAAGAGGAGAGTGAGGGCACGGCAGTCTAGGAGTTGGGGGTCAGGGTTATTGAGGACGAAAGTGTGGAGAGCAGATGGTCGAGAGGGGAGGAGGGGTGGCGGGGGAGGTGGTGCAGGCTGGGTAGGGGGGAGAGGGGCGGCTTCCATCGGGACCGGTGGGCCAGTGGCGAGAGGGTCGGCGGGCTTTTTCGTCACCGAGGAGGTGGCGTCTGTGGAAGCACGTTTTGTCTTCTTTGGTTTTAGGAGGGCCTGGGAGGCAGGAGTGGGGACAGGGGAGACTGGAAGGTGGCGCGGAGCCGGCCCTGCGGCTGCGTCGTCGGGTGGGAGAGGACAGGAGTCGACAGCGGTCTGCCGGGTGCGAACCGCGGCACGGTCACCGCGGGAGTCAGGGAGGGGAGGGAAGGAATCGAGTGGGGGAACGGAGGAAGGGGCAGGAGAGTGTGGGACGAGGGCAGCAGCTTGTGTGGGGGCAGAGGAGAGGGCGACGGCGGAGGGAGTGGTGAGGGTGAGGAGGGAGGGAATTGTGGCAGGAAGAAGAGGGGAGGATGTGCTCCAGGAAATGGTGGTGGGGGCGTGGGAGGGCGAGGTAAAAATGATGGTCGAGGACACCGTAGTAGGGGGCAGGGTCGACATGGCAGAGTCGAACAGTCACCTTAACTGTAGAACACTGTTCCGGCGGCGGCGGCGGACGTGCCTCCCGGCGGCCCAGATGGGGGCGGGAGCGGCGCGGCGCGGCGGCGGCGGTGGTGGTATGCGCTCCGACGGGCTGGTGGCCGGGCAGAGCGCGCTGGGCGGCGGCGAACCCGGCGTGGCCGGAGAAGCACCTTCCGGGGCGGCGGCGGCGGCGAAAACACCGGAGGCGTCGGACGCCGACGGTGCGGCGACACGACGAATACTGCAGTCCGGAGCGGCCGGGCCCTGATCGGCAGTCGGCGACAGCGGCACTTATCGGCGACAGCGGCACGTCGCGGCGGCAGACAACAGCCGAAGACGATGGCACACAAACGTAAGAAGTAATAACTGCGAAACACGAAACAAATACCGCACTAGTAACGTAGTAAAAACGATCCTGTCCAACAGCGTGCCGCGAGATATACTTATATGACGTAAGAGTACTGCCTTCAATGAGCGTGAAAATCCTGCTCTGTAATTTCTTGTCCGTATATTTTATTAAGACCAAGAATATCTTGAAACTTCCAATCGGCTTTATGTTTCACTAATGGTAGATGTGTATTTGTGTAATAATCCGGAACTATGTCTTAAATTGACGAAGGTATCGTCAAGAGCACCCGTATACAGAGTTTCTTAACTACTGCGTGAGATGGCAGCACGTCCGCCACACCACTGGAGCAATGCAATGTCCCCACCATATACCACACCGTCTCACCACCAAACCAAGCGACCAATCGGAAGACACCGTGTTTCACGCGCGGGCATCTGAATTCACATGTGATGTGTATTGTAGTAGTAGGTTTTTTTCTATTCTGTGTTCGCTTGTGCAGCTTCTAGATTGGAAACAGCCAATTTTTGTTGACCATTTAAAGCGACAATTGTAGGTCTACCTGTTTAGTGAAAGTTACGTTTTAACATATGCTATGATGAGGGCCGGATCTGGATAGGGGGAGGGGTTGGGGGGGGGATACCCTGTAAATCACATTTAACTGTCTGACAGTGGGTTCATCGGACCACTTTTACACTATTTATCTCCCACTCCATTCTCGAATAGCGTGCGGGAAGAAAGAACATCTGAATCTCTCTGTTCGAGCTCTGATTTCACGTATTTATTCAGATAATATGTTCTACTTATGTAAGTGGGGGGCAACAATATATTTTCGCATTCGGAGGAGAATGTTGACGATTGTAGTTCCGTAAGTAGACCACGTCGCAGCGATAAACGCCTTTGTTCTAATGATTCCCATCTCAGATCAAGTATCATTTCCGTGACGCTGTCTCCCCTGTATCACGACAATACAAAACAAGCTGCCCTTCTTTCGACTCTTTCGATGTCCTCCGACAAACCCACCCGATAAGTATCGCACACTGGGCAGCAAGACCAGATAAAACAGGAGGAATCTCACTGTATTATTGATGCTGTCCTTTTTCTAGCTAAGCAAGGAAGTCCTTTGAGAGGAACAAAAGAAGATGGTGATTTTGGTGATCCACATAGCGGCAAATTTCTAAATACAATTGATCTCATATCATACTATAGTGTCCCCCTTCGTCTGCGTATTGAACGCCACAAGAAAGGCCAGAATAGCTATTTTTACAAAAATATACAAGAAGAGTTCCGTGACTTGATTGCTGACAAAATAAAACAAGATATAATTAAAGATATTTTAGCTGCTAAATACTTTTCACTGATGTCTGATTGCACTCCAGATTCAGCCACGATGCGCAGATGACACAAGTAATTCGGTAAGTCGAATGACTCAGAGGTTGTGGAAAGTTTTACTGACTTTTTTACAGTTACAGACAAAACAGGAGTAGGCCTTAGTCAAGAGATACTGCAAAAATTGGAACAAGATGGGTTGAACATTAAGTACTGCAGGGGGCAGTCTCATGACAATGGGGCAAACAGGACTGGAAAGTACAAACGGGTCCAGTCAAGAATACTTCAGAAGAATGAACTGGCCTATTTCTTACCATGTGCTGCTCACTCTTTAAATTTAGTATGAGCAAATTAAGCAGACATTCAGCAAGACTAGGTGATCTGCAAGAGTAGATGCGGTTGAAGCTGTTTACAAGCGTTTTCATAAAGTTTTGAAGCCCCTGGAAGAAACTGAAACTTATAACTTGTCAACACCAAAAACAAAATCAGAGACAAGATCTATTTTAAAAAATATGAGAAAACTCAAATTCATTACTTTAACTTGTTTCTGGTATGCAATATTAAAATAAATTGCTCATGTTAATCAGTTTCCGCGAAGTTAATACTTTACAATTGATAAAGCTGTGCCGGCCGCGGTGGCCGAGGGGACTGAGGCGCTTCAGTCACGGTCCGCACGGCCACTACGGTCGGGGGTTCGAATCCCCCCTCGGGCATGGATATTTGTGCCGTCCTAGTTCGTAAGTAGTTAATAAGTAGTTTGTAAGTCTAGGGACTGATGACCCCGTAGTTAAGTCCCATAAGATTTACAAACATTTGAACATTTTGATAAAGCTGTTCGAAACATTTTGGGCTTTCTCAAAACTTCCCGATATTCTTGTACCTCTGAAGGTATTTCTGAAGCCAAAGTGCTAGCAGAAGGTAATGAGGTATCAACGGTATTCTCCGAAGAAAGGATTCGAAGAAAGAAGAAAATGGACGATGAGCTTTGTGAGGATGAAGTATCCAACATTCACAGAAAAAATAAGGAATAATGGACAGAGCTTAGTACCCGATTTACCGCACTTGAGAAAATTGGCGCAAAAATTAGTTTTCTGTGTGGTGTGCAAATTCTGGAGATGGAAGTGGAGGGACTCTAAGGTCAAAACAGCGGAACTGGCAGAAGATCTTAGCGAGGAAGAATTTGTAGTTGAAAGTTTCAGACAACATGCGCTGGCAGTAGACAGAGCCTTGCAAGATTCCACTGCACCATCAACATTAAATTTAATTTATAAAAATAAACTGATAGAAGGGTATCCCAACCTTACTACAGCGTTAAAATATATCTTACCATTCTAGTTTCTGCTTCATATGGAGAAGCAAGCTGAAATTAATTAAATACACTTGAGTAGCACGACTGCTTAACAAATCTGAGTATAATATCCATATAGCAAAAACGAGCTGCTTCTCTAAACTATGATGATATCAAAAACAGTTTTGCAGGAAGAAAAGCTCGAAAAGCGAAATTTTGAACTGATTTTTGTATGATGAGTATTATTGTAATATATTTGTATGTATTAAAATTGTTCTGTTTTCCTTCGATCTTAATTCAGTCAATAAAATAAGTTCATGTTGTGAGATTGTGACATTTATTTAGAAATATGTAACCCAATTAGCGTCAAAAAGGGTTGAAACAGGGGGGGGGGGCGGCAAATTTAAGGTTTCCCCCCTTCGCAAATTTCCTAGATCCGGCCCTGGCCCTGGCTATGATTACGACGTCCAGATTTTGTTTTTTTTCTAATTGCTGTTTTATTCAATAACCTGAGATATACCAAGCACAATGCATTCGGATGCGCAGATCGAGAATTAAACGTTTGTTTTTCCTTCATGACACAAACATTTTCAGCTTAGCTGACGTTTCAGTCCCCTTGGCAATGAGTGCATGTTGATTTCGTGGGACAATTTTGGAACACTCGTTAGCTTATTGTAGTAGACTCTTTCATAAGCAACTCTCCATTTGTGGTGCCCATGCCTTCGACTACATCACATAGCAACATTCAGGTGTTGTCATCTCTTTTTTTTTATTATTTTATTTTATTTTTTATTTATTTTATGGTTTTTTTTGGAGGGGGTGGGGCGGGTGAGTGTATGCAATCCTAACATTGCACAGTGACAAGCGCAGCACCCCTGGAATGTGATATAGGAGGCACAGCGATATGTGCCAGTTGCAAGTGGGGATGGGACTGTGAGGCCCAGCGACTCAGGCGCACCAAGAATTTCTCGAGCTGCTGGTGCACAGGTAGTTCTCAAGAAGCTCACGAGAAGTGGCGCTGTGCGACAATTTAGGCTACGGCCACACTTGCGTTTTTTGAAGCTTGACACTCAGCATCTAAAGAAGCAGCTTCAAAAGTCACCTGGTGGTGGTCACATTGAGCACGTATATAGCTTTTTTCAGGCGTCCTAGCGACCAAAGTCATGAATGTGGCCATAAATGGCTCAGTAGCGTTTCAGACCTGCCTGGGTGAAATAACAGCATTGAGAAATGAATGCATTAAGTATACAATCTGCAAGAAAAATAAGTGCTGCAGTGTTACTGATTCGACGGAGACGGCATAGACAAAAAAGATGATGATTGCTACCATAGGTGTTTCTGGCAGATGAAGCCTGTGAGCTGTGTGAAAAGCTTCTGAGACCATACCCCGGTAAGGACATGACTAATATTAAAAAATTTTAACTACCGTTTATCGAGTGCCAGGTGGTACGTGGAATGTGCATTAGGTATTTTAGCCAATAAATGGCGTATATTCCACTGTTGATATCATTTGTAAAGCCACTTGTGTACTGCACAACTTTGTGAGGGAAAACGATGGGTACAACTTTGAAGACACGTTATCGTGTCTTTTGGGCAGTCTTCCGGCCCAGGGAACATGAAAGGAATATACACAAGAGCGCAGTTTGCTGAATATTTCTGTTCTACCGCAGGATCTGTACCCTGGCAAAAAATTCACGTTGGAGCGCAATGTGAGGAGCATCTTTTGATGCAGGGAATGGACCCCAGCCCATCCGACTAGCGTCTGACCTTGAGGATGCGCCTTCCCATCCCATCTGACGTTGGCAGAAAAAGACGCTGTGTGTCGTCACTACCGACCTTCTCTAACCTGCCTATAACTGTGTTGTCTTTTGACGCTGAGCATCCAGCTTCAAAAAAACCAAGTGTGGCTGTAGCCTTAAAGCCCTCTATAGAGCTTGACGACAGTTGTCTGGGGCAGCACGCCACGCTACTGACTGCTGACACTGACAGTCAATGCTCGCAGCTCACGGTGATTGTCTTACAAATACGAACACACAAGTAGGTACGCAATGGAGCTTCTGGATAGAATTTGACCATTGACCGTCTTGTTGCCTACTTTGCAGGGGCCATACAACAATATTGCTGACACAAACAACAATATGGCGAACATAAACAAGATGGCGGACATAAACAATTAGGCAGACAGAAACAAAAATATGGCGGCGGCGGCACATACATGCGGGAAGATCATTAAATATATTTAACTCAAGTTTATTGTGTCATGACAGCTTCCAAGATCGTAAAATGACATTGCATTCCCTCAACTAGTACTTTCGCGTACAACCTCTAATTTCAAGCAATAATCGAAGCATCTCCAAGTTCTTCTTCAATAGCAATTATTTCATTATCGTGAGCCGTATTACCAGCTCCCTTGGACGCTAGTAACAGGAGCAATCGGTCCACCAGTTCATTCAGATCAGTCCAATGCACATAACTCACATGTTCAGTATTAGTTTTTCAATCTTTAACTTTCAGATCATTTTCCTTCTCACCATATCTGTCCAGCCCCATTCCTTCTGTAGCCAACACGCATTCTTTTTCTAAAAAGGGGAGAATTATGTTAGTATACTTTTAACCCTCATTGACATTTATTCGTCTACAAGAATTATACCTTTGTCTATATGCATTGGTGGCAAATAGTATTTTAGCATAATTAAGAAGACCCATTGGTGTATAACTGTGTATACTGGGTTTGTTTTTAAACAAGAGATTAGACAATCCTTTCGTTCCAGAATATTTTACTTTATGAATTATTAAATCATCTCCATCAACTCGTACAGGGGAATTTCCAATTGCCCACGTCCTTAATTCATCATCAAACCTAATGCAATTTGTAGGATCCGCTGTTTTTCTGTCTAGAGGTTTATGAAAAACTAATTTTGCCAGTCTTCCTTCATTCTCATCAGCACTATCATCATCATTATCAATATTATCCCCTCCTCCTTCTTCCTCCAAATCTTCTTCTTCTTTTGCAACTAGAGCTGTGTCATATGGTTTTATGATTGCACGTTTCTCATCATTGTCTTCAAGTTTATTCTTTTGATCTACAACTCCAGGCTTGAGCTGGTGGGTCTCTTGAATCAATCTCTATAGGGGTTGAGTTACTGGGTTCATTACTTTGTTCAGTAGACTCTCAGCTTCTGCCTCACGTCTTTGTAGTAAATCAGATTTCTTGCATATAGCATGTCGAGCTTCCAGTACTCGCTTGTTAAGTTTCATGTTCTCATTAAAGCGAGTGTGCAGTGGTGTGGTCTCACGTCTTTTTTCTGTCTCACATCTTTGTACTATATCCAGTTTATTGCGTTTAGCACGTCGGGGTTTCGGTAATTGATTTTTTTATGATGTATCTTTTCATCAATGCAACTGTCCTGCAACATGATGCAGCTGGATTATAAAGGCATATTTGTACTTGATATATATATATATATATATATATAATATATATATATCTCATCTATGCTGGAGGACCATCCGCTAAGAGGTTACCCAAGCTGTCTATAGCGTGTCCTCTACAACGCGCTTCGCTGGTAGCGCATGCACACACACACCACACAACGGAACTCCTATACATTAATACAAATATGCTTATCAAAATTACAGCGATACCGTCCATTATATAAATCATCATCTTTACCTGCAACTATGAAATTATGTGCAGTAGCACTCCATATCTCTTTACACAAATCAATGAATGCATTAAATGTCATTTCAGGATTACCGTGATCACTGAAAAGTGTCGCATATTACGTTCATCTTGTTTGAAGAGAACAATAATATTAACATTATCTCTAATTAACTATTTGGGAATTTTTGCTGTAAATCTGAATTAAGTAAAAACAGTCTACGTCATAATGGTGACCCATTGAAAAGTATGCTCTCATATTATCCTGTTTATCGCAAACAAAGTCATCAAAAGTGAAAATGGAGTGAAGAAGTGCTTTATCCGGTGGCATTACTTCATAATTACCCATGAATGGGAAATATCCAATATCTCCAATGCCGTCAATCATTTGAGCTAGAAATTTGTATTTATATTACTGCAAAGATTTGGAGAATACATAAACGTTCTTCAATGACAGACCATTCTCATGCACAAGAAGATTAAATATCACAGTCGTTTTTCCACAGTTTGAAGGGCCAGATATAATACATCTAATTGTATCTGGAAATAGATCTCCATGTTTGCGACTCCGTGCAGCTGATGTCCATCATTCGATAATAGGAGCAATGGGAAGTTGGCATGCATGCTTCTTGAACTGCATCTTGAAGTTAACTAGCGAGTCTTATATAAGAAGAGTAACGGTATTCATATGTTCGAAGTTGCATGACGAAAGCGTGGTGGATCACTTCTTAATAGCGGATTCAATCACCTATCTGTCGAACTACATATACCTGATAATCAAAATATCCACGGGTGTACTGCTGGTCTATAGTGCCCGTTGGACACTATAGACCGGCAGTACACCTGTGGATATTTTGATTATCAAATACGCCGGGAGAAACTGAAGAATCACATACATATACCTGGTTACTCTTACTGCAGAACAAAGTTAGCAAAACGACTGCAAAGAGGTGTCGCTGGAATAAATAAACTACACTCAGCTTGCAAAGAACACGATATTGCGTAAGCAAAACACCCAAACAGATTTCTGACAGGCATAGAGCGGACTTGATTCTAGCAGATAAAGCAGTACAAAGAATAAACGCCTCAGACACTAAGCTGAGTGAAAAAATAGCCACCCTAGTGGAGGCTGGTGCAATGAAAGCCAAAGTCAGACTCGGTATGGGTATTAATAAAAAGAAGAATATGAATAATAATAATAAGAATATGAAGAAGAATAAAAAGATTGGAGGTTATGAGATGAAATGATTGATTAAAAAAATCGCTCTGGTCTTAAGTAATGAAACCTGGAACTAATTTCTGGGGGGCAGTGAAAGCGGCTCATAAAATTGCTTTGGATGCAGCTCCAAAAGCAAAAATATCTACTATTAAAGAATGCATATTACCTCTTCCCAAGAGATGTGGCTTTTTGCCCCTCATTCCAATTTTCGCAGCTGTATCAGCACTTGGCGGTCTGGCAGGAGCAGCTGCAGGCATTGCCAAGGCAGTTGTAGATGCAATAAATGCTCGCAAAGAGCTGTCAGAGTTGCAATGACATAACCGAACTATGGAGGCCATAGCGCTTTGCAAAGGCAAGGGGCTGTATTTAGGGCCTTAAAGGAAGAATGGTTTTGGGCTAAATGTGAGGAAGAAAAAAAATTCTCATTAAACAGCCTACCCAAAAGAGCGCTTACAAACATCGACTTAGAATGCTACGCTAGAAAACTTGAAATACCCCAGTTTAGAGGTGTCTTCATGTGATACACTTTACCAAATAAACCTAAAAGATATGAGAGTCCAATTGTCAACCTCCAGACAGATAGTGAGCCTGGCTCCCACTGGGTTTCTTTTAAGAAGAATGGAAATGATGTCTACTTTTTTGGTAGTTTTGGCAGTTTACCGCCTCCTCTAGAAATAGTCACGTATTTCAAAAATTGTACTATTAAGTACAACTATAATACGTTTCAGTCACCTAAGAGCCATAGGTGTGGTCATCTTTGTTTAAAGTTTATAAATTCTGGATAAATTACTGTGAATTCCAATACATAATGTATGTGGGCGAGGACAGCATGACGTTTAGCCTGTCGGTAAAACAATCGGTTATAACCTCCACATTTAATTCCACAATTAATTTGTCTCATCATCATTTCTGCGAAATTGCATTACTCGACTTATTTTCATACAATTCTATACCGAACATTACGTCTAAAACAATCATTTTTAATTCTAGACAAAGTTACTATAAAACCTGGAACATACGAAATCAAAGATATATTTTCATCTTTACATGGAGATTGAATTGCACAACGCCAAGTTTGTCAATGATGATGCGCCAGAAATTCAAAGTAGAACTGAGAATCTCTTACCATAAACCTTACAAACGATGTACAATCTGCTGTAATGTAGCTGTTAATTTTACACTGGATAATAATATTAGCTCAATCCTAGGATTTGAGAATATGTATACTGACAAGGAAACTTCAGCGCTAGCTGTGCACGGTGTAAATATTCAGAACGTTAATGTGCTATGCATAGATTGCAACATTTCAGCTGGGTCCTCCCACAACGGTGCTCCTACGCACACATTACATTAGTTCTCCCACAGTCCCACCTGGATATAAGATTGTGGAATCACCAAATTCACACATTTACATGCCAGTTGTTGTACAACACATTAAAGATTTAAGTATATCTATTAGAGATGAGGATGGGAATCTAGTTGAATTCGATGGGGAGGATATAACTGAGATTGCATTTAAGAAAAAAAGCGTACTGGTAAACTTCTACACTCAACAACTTATGCATGATGAGGTGAATGTGTCTACAAATAGAAAATATAAAAAAGGAAAAGGTTCATATGAAGAAGATAGAGGCTATATATAAAAAGAAACAAGTGAAGCAGATTAAAAAGAAAAAAATAAGAAGAAGATTGATGTAAACAAATGTGTTGACTCCATGCAATCGAGAACTACCATCGACAGTTGGCTATAGTGTGCTATAAAAACCAACGTCACTCTCTGTGAACTCTCATTCAAAATTGCTACTATATATAAGGAAGACAATGTCTTATTTACTGAGTGTGAGAGAGAAGATTCACGCCAATAACTCCGTTACCCCATTTCAGTGTCATAGATTCCAACCGTAAACTCGACCAAATTTCGCTTACAGAGATAAAATATCAATAGTGATAAACAATAAAGACTTGTGTCTGTTGCTTTGTGAGAGTAATCTTTATATTCACCATCATCTACTAAAGGCGGATGGATCGGGAGTGGCTACTGATATTCATAAAAAAACTGTATGCTACACTTGATTTCTGAAATTCAATATCATTTGAATAACAAACAAATATAAAATGTACGCAATCCTGGAATTGAAACGCTGATGAAGGGGTATGCCTCATTCACACTGAACGAAGCTATAGTATTGCAAAATGCAGAATGGGGGGAGAAAGAGAAACTAAACAAATTGTTGACTCCAATGGGAGTCTCAGCTTCTGCATTCCACTGAGCATGACACTTGGCTTTGCTGATGATTACAGGAAGATTATTTTAAACGCTAAACATGAACTTGTGTTGTTTCATAGTGCACATGTTGCAAATAGCATTATCGCAGGTGCTGTTGACGCTAACCCAAAAATTGTATTTGATAATATTTACTGGGATATACCTGAAATTCAGGTGTCTAAAAAAGAGAAAATATTATTAATGAAAATCATAAAAAATGATCTAAGGCTGAATTTGGCATTCCGCCACTGGGAACTAACTGAATGTTTCATGCCAGAACTTGATAAATAGACAAGGGAAGTAAATAGCAAGCAAGTCTCAAAATCACTCAATACATAATTATCGCATTTAAAACAGACAGGAAAGCCATGAATGCTAATTGTAGTATATTCGATTTCATAGATTTGACAAAATTAGAGATAAAAACTTATCAAAATATTCCTACGAGACTAGTCGGTTAACTTTAACACGAAGAATACAGCGCTAGCATATGCCATGTATAGCAAATTTCAGTCAGTGTATTATGAGACAAGAGGAAAATTTGCAAATCCTCTCATGAGTCGGAAAGAGTCTCAGAAATGTCGAATTCATGTTTTTGTTAGGTCATGGCAAGAAGAAAATCTAATATCTTCTAACTCTGATATCCGAATTGAAATGAAGCTCCATAAACCATTTCTAAAGAATACAATTGCATACTGTCTGGTTATTCACGACTCTGTTATTGAAATGATACCATCAACCAGCGAGGTTTCATGGATGGATTAATATGAGGAAACATGTACACCATCATTGTCAAGGATTCTGCGTAGTAAATAATCAATTTATTCTGAAAAATGTTGCCTTTCAGATGTTGAGCAACAAGATCGAAATGTAAAATTTTTGCATAAATGTTGGATTCATATTTCATACTAATAATAATAATGTATCTTTTCAATCAATATTTTTTATTTTTTTATATTTCCATCTTCCAGTAATATATATATATATAAGTAATTGTGTCATTCTGATGTGGACATTCAACCAAGAGTTGTTGTATGGCCCCTACGAGGTAGGCAACCAGACAGTCAAAGGTCAAATTCTATCCAGAAGCCCCCAGTTTCTATCCAGAAGCCCCATTGTGTACCTACTCATACAAAACAAAAGTCACAGACCTGGCAGTACTTCGCGGTCAATGCAGATAACGTCTGTTGCAATATTCTGTTCAAAATGTTTAAATGTTTGTAAATCTTATGGGACTTAACTGTGGGATCATCTGTCTCTAAACTTACAAACTACTTACGAATTTACTTACACTAAATACAGCACAAACATCCATACCCGAGGGGGCGGGGGGATCGAACCCCTGACCAGGAATAGCCACGCGCATCATAGCATAGCGACGCAATGCGCTCGGCTGCTCTCCCGCGGCCAAGATTCTGTCTTGATAAGCTATGTAATGTAGCAAAAAATACAACAATCGTGATAAAATATTTAAGGTTGCACAATATACTATATCTAGCAATGAAACAGATATGTCCTTGGATACAGAAGTGCATTATTGTATTAATGCAACTCAGACAAAATACTCAACTCTGTTTGTATGTTATCCATTCAAACTAAATTAGAAAGAAATTTGTTGAAAAGGTTGTATAGTACTGGAAACAGTTCGCCAGTATCGAAAAACATTAAAATTTAATTTGCCTATAATAAAAAGAACAAGCATCAGAATTAACATTATGCAAAGTTTTGATCACTATGAGGATAAAATAACCAGCAGTCAATATTGTAGTTGTAAATTGTGGTAGCTGTGTTGAGAAAGTACCAGAGTTTTAAGCTGAAATATTAAGGACGGAAACTAATAACAGTGGCTAAAACCGAAGATACTGTAATCTCTTCCGATTTTTTTCTACAATAAGTAAATCTATATAAGGAGTTTCTGAGTGTAATATGTTGTAGCATTTCTCACACATACATGCGGAATGCATAATTGTTTTCGGTAAAAATCAAGTTTTTGCTCCGTGGTGTAACGTTTCTGCTATGTTGAACACTCCTAAAAATCAGTTGCCAACATAGAAACACGAAATATCTGATACCTAAAGTAAAACTACATTACCGGACATGTAAAATCACATTTTCACCTTCTGTTTGAAATTCTATTAACACTATTAGCAAAACGCTTTTAAGAAATAGTACGTTGATTGAAATATAACTTTGGCTGACCTTTTACGTAATTTCAGTTTTTTATACTTTCGTAAATAATAGCTGCAAACACTAAATATGCATTACACTTAGTTTCGGAAATTGCTGAACCAATATAGATACTAATTTGTATAAAAACAACAATGCTACATGTTATAAACTATTGCACAACATGATTTCATATATACCTTTTGTTTGAATAAATTAGGGCAGACCATGTTTTATATATCACTAGATCCTAAATTAAATACTGATAATTTTTCATGCACTAAAATTAATAATCCGTTTGGTACTAAGAAACTATCTTCGAAATTAACAAAACTAAGACAACCATATACAAATCCGTATTAATAAATAATTTAACCGCAAACTAAAACACATTAAAATTCTATGTCACAATAATAATACGCCTACACACTATTGGCAAAACAAATATGTGTGCATTTCGAAAACACACATAATGTAAATAATTTGAGCACAGTAAACACTAGTCAAAAGGATGACTTTAAATTTGTGTACTACATTAAATACAAATTTCATGAAACAAGTACATACATTGACATAAATAGTCAAAGCTTAAATGTAATACTTTAATTTCTGTATTTTGGCAAATTTAATGTAAAAGAATATTGTTTAATAGTGAATTACAAAACTTTGTCATCAATATTATTACGTAGTTACGTAGAAAGATGTTTGAGAGAAACCATTGTTTGTCAGTCGTGGACAGAGTTTGTGAGTGGCCAGAAACCTGTAAGCAGCTCTGTTGGCTTGCTGCTGCATTTCTTGATTGTGCAATGTTTAAGTGGAAATAAAATCGTTTCCATATCAACTGAGATGGTTTTAATTTAAAAGAAGATCCTGTAGAATCAATTTCTTTAGTGAATGCCGAAGACAACTCACAACGCAATGGACTTCAGCCAGCATATAAGATAAGTTCAACTTCACCTACAGTGGAATGACTTCGTTATAGACTGTGAACTAATAAACATTTCCGTGATTCAGGAATATATTAGGGCTCAGTTAGAGTCATTCCAAAAAGAGGTGATGGACGTTAGATGTGGTGCCGTGTGACGAGGATTTTAAAAGCGTATTCACTAATGTAAAATGTTAGAAGTGGTGACGTGATCAAAGGATTTTAATGAGTATTCGCTAATATAAAAATGTGTTTCAGGATACAAGGAAAATAATGTATATGATGGATGTGCAGTAAAACCATCATAAAAGTGCAGAATTCGACTACAATACTATCCACACCTACGATGTCAAAATTTAATGGAGGAAGATGGCAGTAATTTGAACTACTAGATTCCTGTATCGCCGCATCTTTGTGACCAGCTAAGTACTTTTTTTAGTAACTTTTGTAGTGACTGTTTGTGTGATAGGGGTTTATGTGGACTGAAAATTTATTTTAAAATGGATACAGTAAGAAAGGAGGGAGATGATAGTACTCAAGTTTCGGACTTTGACAGTGGGTAGAAGGTTGTGGTATCGTGAGTTCTACACCGATTACAAGAAAGCAGCAGGTCCCATTTTCTAGTGATTTACAAGAGACTGGACAACAGATTAGTAATATGGCAGCAAACACAGAAATAGAAAATAAATCAATCTTGGAACTTTTATTACAAATGAACTCCAAACTTTCATTACAAATGGAAACTATGGAAACTATGAAAACCGAACTTTCTAACATGAAATCTCAAACAAATTCAATTAAATTTGAAATTTGTAAAACAAATGACTCAATGACCGATTTAAAACAATACATTGGAAGTCTAGTGACAAAGTTTAGTACTAGATTCAGTAGTGTAGAAAAAACTGTTTTGGTAGCTGCTACTTCAGAAGTTTCACAGACACGTGACAGTGTTGAAAAAATAGATGACAGTTCATGTAATGCAAATTCTCAGAGCCAGGATACTAAAACAGAGTTAACTGGAAAGATTCGCGATTTTGAACAATGTAATAGCAAACTTAATTATTCTGATTTGAAAGTAGAAACTGAATGTAACTGTGTTATAGATAACCCTGAGCAAGAAATCGAAAGTAAATGTACAGTCACAGAATTACCACAGTGTGTAGACGAAATGCAAGAAAAGTCACACACTAAAACTTTGTTTATTCCTAGATGTACTAGTGTAATTTGTTTACCAGTAGTGAAGTTACCTGGTAGGCCTAAAAAGAAATTTCGTCCTATTTATTTTATGCCACAGGACAATGATTGTTTTTCGTCAGATTTGAATGACACTTCTGAAATTATGTTGCTTAAGCAAAGTCTAAGGTGTAAAGTATGTTCTTGGGCAAACCAGACCCAACTGTTTGCATTTAATTTTGGACCTAGTAATAATGTACCATTACCTATTCTACCTGATGATAGACAAAATGAGATGCATCAGGCTATGTGTTGATGTATTACCTTAGGGGCATAATTATTCTTTAGTTATGAAACTGCTGACACCAGTTCAGGTCCCCAGTCATGTGCTGTGTACTTCTATTAATCATTTTCACAGTGCAGAATAAATTCTATGCTTTAAGTTTTCCTTCAGTGTAAATATTTATGATTATTTGAAAAACTTTTTAATTACCACTGACAAATGAAAACAGCTGAGACATACCTTTTTATATATACATTGTTGCTATATGCTTATTGAAACTTAAAATATGTGAAGTCTAAACTTTATTACCAGTTGGCATTTTTGAGAAAATATGAAAAAATGTGTAGGTAGATGTGAACCATCAGTTCAAAAGAACTTTATACCAAATAGTAATACTGTACTGAATCTGAGACAGCAATTTCATCTTAGTTGGGGGTTTTCAATAGGGATTTTTATTTTTTCTTATGTCAATGTATAGGCCAATGGACTTAAGAGCTAAGAAGTAAATATACTGAAATACAGTTTGAACCAAATAGTGAATTCATGTTTACAGTTAATACAGTTGCAAATAATAACAAACATTGAGAAGGATTTATGAATTAAAATACTATGTGAAAACAGGTAGATGATGCGGGTTTATTTAATGTGTTCGACAGAAATTTTGGAGTCTTATGTTATGATGTTTATAAACCACTAGCTAATGTGGAAGTCTTTGTGTAGTCATCAAAAGATACAAGTTAGAAAAAAGGGGAAGTGCTGTTCATGAGAAATTTAAGTTAGGTTAAGAATTTTCAGTGAAAGTACTGAACAAATAGTTATTAAGTTATTGAAATGGAAGTGAAAAATGCTTCATATATTGAAAAGAAAGAATTAATATGGCATAAAGAAAATGAATATGAAAATAATGAATATTTAAACGAAAAATGTTGATGTAGTATTTAAGATTAGTGTATTCTCTGAACAGATGCTTTACTTGAAGTCTAAAATGTTAAAATTGATTGATACTGCTGAGGAATCTCAAAATGATAGTGTTAAGTGTACTGAAAATGTTAGCTCCAAACCCTGATATAAGTGTTAAGTCATCTACCGAATTAATTGAAAGCAAATATGAAAGTATACCTTCTGCTTGTCAACTTAAGTTGTGATTCTAGTAACATGAATAATTTTGAGGAAGTTGAAAAAATCTAATAACTGAACCTGAAAACCAAGTACTATTTCACTATGGTGTAGTCCATTTGTTAAGAACTGAGTTGAAGTTCATCGAAATGTATATACATTGAGCCTCTTGAAGTTAATTGAAACCCTTAGCTGAATTCTTATAGTTTTGCTTATTCACGATCCATAAAGTTGATCGGTCTCAGATAGATTAATGCGTTTAAATCCTACCTACAGAAAAGTTAATTAATTGTCTTGTAAAGTTTACCTTACTCTCACCCTGAAACCTATAGAAAGGTATTTGTTGATAGTATTGATAACATTTATGAATATGGCACACAATAATTAATTTTATTAACCTCATATGCATAGTCAAAGGTATGTTGATGTGTTTATTATTTGTTTATGGCTTGAAATGTCATTGTATATATATGCAGAAGCTTACCTCAGTTATGTACTGTGACCTTTCTATTAATCACGTCCACAGTGCATTACAATTCAAATCCTTTAAGTCTTTACACTTTTGTTAGTCATTCATTAGTATTTTTGTGTTTTGGTTGAATTTTTGGGTTGTACTTTGATGTGTCAAGAGGGACTTGCTAACAATTAGTACAAAAGTGACTATAAGCATGGGAGGACACATAAGACACACAAGTGTTGACCAATGTAAAATTTAATTTCTATCCTTGAGCTTACAGCTTAATAGGAAAACATTTAATACTGGTTTGAGATGACCATATTATAGTGTATTGTACGTAAGACACAGCTTTGGCTGATGCGAGGTATAATATTCATTTTTATTCTTAAAGTTTCATTGTAAACTATTGATGTTTTACAAGTTACATACTTGGTATGTTTATCAAATGTACTTGCACATATTCATGATGTAAAGTTTAATGAACCATTACAGACTACCTATTGCTCATTATTATTATCACCAAACTTGTATAATTTTGTGTTTTTCATGTGGAACACCTACATTTTGTTCATGACACACTTGTTGACTTGCTCATGCATGCAAGCTTTGTGTAGCAATTTGTAGTTGATTACAGGGTGTTTAGTTTTGATATGGTACTGTATCTGAAAATGAACAGGCAGACCATATGTCAATTTTGACTTTTGTGTAGTATATGAGATTTTACACTGTTAACGTAGACATGTACAGACTTTCAGAACACTTAAGATAGTTACTCATTTTCATTCACTTCTACTGTATGATTGTCACTCATTTTCAAACACTACTGGACAACATTGAATGTTGATTTTGAGTTATTGGGGGTAGTAACTGTTCACCATTCAACAAACATAGGGTACTCTGGACTGTGTTTTGTTTGATTGGGGCAGTTTGTTCAAAGAAGAACAAAAAACTATGTACTGTTATTTACTTCTGCGGAAATAGTCAAGTTGCCAGTTGCATCTTGTAACTCTTGGTAAGGTAGTTACCATTAATACAAACATTCCGTTTAGAAGTTTGGCTATGAAAACTAAATGGTGTATCGTAATACCTTACGGACACTAAATTGTTAAACAAAATATAAGTAAACGCAACCAGAGTCTTTTTCTGCTTATGTAGCCGTTTGCGAGTCAGTTACCTGCCCTGGCCGTGGACGTAATTTAATGGCAGCGTATTTTTCCGCCCTCTCTTGATTACTGCCTTGAGAGCGGGTGTAGTTTGGCAGTTTAAAAAGCCTTTTTCATTTTTCTTTAAATTCTTCCATGATTTGGGAAAAATTTGACACTTTGGTGGATCAGTTGAGAACTGACAGTTATTACTTTAATTTCCGTGCTTCTTTTGAGCTATGAGATTAACCATTTCCACTGCTAACTACTCGCAGGGAGGTTGGATTTTTTAAATCTTTATTAATGCATATGTTTTTTTAATAAGTAAAATATTATGTAATACTATGACCTAATTTGTTTCTACTCTTTATTACTACTCATTCTAATCTCTAACTGTATGACAAATATTCAATACCCACAGTACATGGAAAAGTTTCAAAACCATGATTACATTTTCTGTCTATATAACCATTTTAACTATATCATAATTTTGAATGATAATTGTTTGTTGTGCTCACTGAGAGCTTGTTTCTATACATTGTTTTACTATTTAATTATGTCATCCTTTTCACTTAGTTAATTGACTATATATTTTGAAGTTATTACAATGTACAACACCCTTTCTAGAGGAATTAGGAGCTTAGTTATCACACAATGGCATTTACATACATGTACACATAGAAAAAAAGTTATTCAAACTAGTAAAATACTTTTTTATATGAATTAATACCACATATAACTGTTTACAATATGAATATCAATGCTCTTAAAAAAAAAGTTGTAAAAGCTTGCTATGTACACCTAAATCACAACATATTGAAACGATAGTACATAGTGAACCCTACATTACATTTCAGGTACACTATGTAGGGGTGTGTGTAACGTTTCTGCTATGTTGAACACTCCTAAAAATCAGTTGCCAACATAGAAACACGAAATATCTGATACCTAAAGTAAAACATTACCGGACATGTAAAATCACATTTTCGCATTCTGTTTGAAATTCTATTAACACTATTAGTAAAACGCTTTTAAGAAATAGTACGTTGATTTAAATATAACTTTGGCTGACCTTTTACGTAATTTCAGTTTTTTATACTTTCATAAATAATAGCTGCAAACACTAAAAATGCATTACACTTAGTTTCGGAAATTGCTGAACCTATATAGATACTAATTTGTATGAAAACAATAATGCTACATGTTATAAACTATTGCACAACATGATTTCATATATACCTTTTGTTTAAATAAATTAGGGCAGACCATGTTTTATATATCACTAGATCCTAAATTAAATACTGATAATTTTTCATGCACTAAAATTAATAATCCGTTTAGTACTAAGAAACTATCTTCGAAATTAACAAAACTAAGACAACCATATACAAATCCGTATTAATAAATAATTTAACCGCAAACTAAAACACATTAAAATTCTATGTCACAATAATAATACGCCTACACACTATTGGCAAAACAAATATGTGTGCATTTCGAAAACACACATAATGTAAATAATTTGAGCACAGTAAACACTAGTCAAAAGGATGACTTTAAATTTGTGTACTACATTAAATACAAATTTCATGAAACAAGTACATACATTGACATAAATAGTCAAAGCTTAAATGTAATACTTTAATTTCTGTATTTTGGCAAATTTAATGTAAAAGAATATTGTTTAATAGTGAATTACAAAACTTTGTCATCAATATTATTACGTAGTTACGTAGAAAGATGTTTGAGAGAAACCATTGTTTGTCAGTCGTGGACAGAGTTTGTGAGTGGCCAGAAACCTGTAAGCAGCTCTGTTGGCTTGCTGCTGCATTTCTTGATTGTGCAATGTTTAAGTGGAAATAAAATCGTTTCCATATCAACTGAGATGGTTTTAATTTAAAAGAAGATCCTGTAGAATCAATTTCTTTAGTGAATGCCGAAGACAACTCACAACGCAATGGACTTCAGCCAGCATATAAGATAAGTTCAACTTCACCTACAGTGGAATGACTTCGTTATAGACTGTGAACTAATAAACATTTCCGTGATTCAGGAATATATTAGGGCTCAGTTAGAGTCATTCCGAAAAGAGGTGATGGACGTTAGAGTGGGAGATACGTACTATGAATTTTGTTTTACGAGATTTTTCCCCTTTACTAATAATTACAATTCCCCATATTGGAGGGCTGGGTGGAAACAGCGTTGAGGCTGCTCTTCTGCCAAGATTTTAACACTAATTGTAAGTATTGCTAGATCAGTACAAAAAAGAAGAAGAGAAATGAGAGTTTTTTATTTATTGATAATATCAGTTTCCCATTTCTGGGTCTTCTGAAAAACTTTCTGTTTTTCTGTATTGTATTTTCAACCCAGGTGTGGGCATGCTGGCAGCAGTTTAAACATGCTGCTTTTCACGAGAAACGTTGTGCTACTACTATCTTTTGTAAAAATGGTTTTGTTTCGCGTGAGATAAGGGTTTTAATTAATAATAGTCCTATGGTTTTTGTTTTCTGTTGAACATTCTACTACTACTACTACTACTACTTCTACTACTACTAATTCGGTACAAATAAAAGAGAGCCGCATACTTGGCACCAATGTGTGAAGTACAAATTCTTTCGCGCCGGTATCGTAGACAACTATTACGACTGCTCTAATTCAGTCCTTCCTTGCAGAGTAGTTTCGCGCAGCCTTCAGAGAGCGCAGCACTGTCGACAACTTCTCGAGAGTGCGCGAGAATTTCTCGAGGTTTTGCCTTAGCGTCGCACGTTCCTTGAGCGCACTCATAGCCCATTTATAGTTGCAAGTAGATGTTCGATCACGTCCTCGGTCGACGCAGAGGTCAGCGCCCCCCCCCCCCCCCGCAAAGCTTATTTAATGAGCTGTACAGTACGTTGCTTGTCAGGCCGCAGTCGATCGTGATTCTCCTGAGTAATAGCAAGAAGAATTAGCGTACTTTTATTACCGTGTGTTTAATATTGTTACTGTCTTTTTATTTGCCAGCCAGAAAGACTTCAGTATTTTCTTCACTTCTAAAAAAACAGTTTACCTTTCTAAAGAGCAGTGTTGTACACCCCCATGTCAAAGTTATAGGTACGTCAGTGCGTTAATACGAGTATTAAAAAGCACTAACAGCCTATAGAAGTACTTACTTCAATAAAATACAGGCTCGAAAATTACATCCAAAACGTCGAAACAAACAATTTCTTTCAGAGGATAAACACCTGTCAACAATCACGACGGCGACCACAGGAATTAGTTCCGCGGTAGGTAGCGGAGATAAAACACTGGCAAGCGTACTCGTACTGCCAACCGTTTGTCATAAAACTGGGGTGGCGCGATTACCCAGGGTGGCGCCGTTACCCTGGTCTCCCCTAAGTTTCAGCACCTGCACATCGCCCTGTGGAAACCCGAATTACCGTAGTGAAGCTGCAGTGCTGACGAATATGAGCAAGCTGACAGGCGACAGTTATTAACAAAGTCCACTGTCGGCTCTTATGGTAGACATCCGTCGCTTCTTTGTAATAGTACTTTGGTGACATGACAATTTAGAGATTACAACGTGATATCAGTGTGCATTTACAGTAGTGAAACGAAGGTAAAGTTTCTTCTCGTAAGCAGAGGATGGCGACATGACTCGTTAAAAAATACATTTGTCTGTGTCACGTACAAGTTCGCCGCCAAACTGTAGCAATAAAGTTAGTAGATCACTGACGTTGGTAGCAGTAGTAAGCGTAAGAGACGGTGAGTGGTGGTTACCTGAGCAATTATTATTATTATTACTATTATTAATTTGGCAAGATTGTGTGTGACACTTGCCTGGGCCTCACGAAGGCCACCCATAAGACATTCAAGACAAAGTGTCCCGACAACAAATAAGAAGTCAAAGCTCAACCACAGAGTAACACATACAGAGGAGAATCCCCCCCCCCCAAAAATAACTCACTGACCTACGCTCCCCTCGTAGTTCCGTAAGATGGTAGCAGGTGTCAGACGGTTCCCTGGCTTAGCACCAGTAGACGACACTAGAGGCACTTCAGAGGGTAGCGTGGAGGGGGGACTGAGGGGAGAACTCGTGCCGCCTGCCACGAGGCCACGGCTGTGTCCCGTGTGCCGGCGTTTGAGGGGAAGTGGTAGTGGGGACAGCCGCTACCTGCCGCCTACTCTGGCCAGTTCAAAGGGCTGCTTCTGACCGCAGCGCCATCATGGGACATCTTACGGAACCTTCCCTCCCTGCACCCCTGAGCATGTGATCAGGCCCTTAAGGAGGTTTCCCGTCTGTATATAATTGTCTGTGGCTCAACCAAGCATCGATTACGACTTACAGACACCCAGGTACCTCTCTTTGTTGGCAAAGTTTTCAGTCTAACTCTCATATTCATTACACAAACTATTTTCATTTTTTATCTTTAGCAAGAGTGAAAAAAAAGAAAAAAAAAGGTTTGGAGGGGAGGGGGTTGAACACCCTCGTACCCTCCCCTCCCCTTATCTACTTCCCTGCTTAGATCTATGTATCGCTGTTCCCCATCCAGTACTTCGACAGTTAAGGTTTCGGTCTTCCTGCAATCTATCACTTTTATGGTTTTATCGCCTTCCTACAATACCGAGAATTCGGGTAGTTTAATTCTACCTCCTGCGTATACCCATCTAAGGAATCTCTCCGTCCTGTTACAATGCAAACGATTCTTTACAACAGGTCAAATATCGATAATCGAACAGGCCAGAAGAAGTTTACATCTTCTTGCGTGTAGCCATCTAAGGAATTTCTCGGCCCTGTTACAATACAAACGATTCTTTACATCAGGTCAAATACCGATTATCGAGCACCCCATAAGACGTTTAATCCCTATTATACAACGGAGAGTTACAATAACAAAGACTGTACGATATAATCAAGCGATTTCCAACCGTCTACACTATAACTTTTGGCCCACTTTAGGTTACGTTAGTAACACTAAAAGTGGGCCTTTGCGATTGTCTTTTGACAGCTAGAAATTTAAATGAAAATAACGGCCTAACAATTCATCTGACACGAAAATTGAATAACCGTATTTGTAGAGGAGAAAATTCTCTACAATTTTGCTCTGTTATGTTTTTTTTTCATATCTCGTATCGTTTCAGAGATATTTGCAAAAATAACGGCGATTTTGGGATGTCTGTCTCTCTGTGTGTCCGTAACGTGTTCCCACTTTTTAAGACGAACCGTTCAACCGTTCAGTACCAAATTTTAGAGACATAATTGTAGGCCGCCAGAGACCTGAACCTCCCTTTTTCAATTTTTTCGGACAAAAATACGGTAGTAATACCAAAAAAATCCGTTTGTAATATAATTGTAATTACAAACGAACCATTCATCTGACACGAAAATTGAATAACGCATTTGATAGAGGGGAAAATTCTCTACAATTTCGCTCTCTTATGTTTTTTTCATATCTTAATCGTTTCAATCGTTTCAGAGATATTTGCAAAAACAACGGCGATTTGACGATGTCTGTCTGTATAGTGTCCCCACTTTTTAGGTCGAACCATTCAACCGATCGACACCAAATTTTAGACATAATTGTTGGCTACCAGAGACCAGAACCTCGCTTTTTCAAAAATTTCGGACAAGAAATACGTTAGTAATACCAAAAAAGCCGTTTGTAATGTAATTTTAATTGCAAATAAACCATTCATCTGACGCGAAAATTGAATAACCGAATTTGTAGAGAAGAAAATTCTCTACTACTTTGCTCCCTTTTTTTCATATTTCGTATCGTTTGAGAGATATTTGCATAAATAACGGAGATTTGACACCCTCCATTGAATTAACGAAAACCAGCCGTTCGGAGATGTCACGCGACATTCCTCGCCCAGAACTCTCTCTGGCATACGCCATCTTGCGTTGCGTATTTGATGATTTTCTTATTGTAACTTACGCGTTATCATTTCAAAGCAATGGCGCACTGAAGAATTAACAAAAACACGTCGTTATTCGTACAATAAATAATAAGCTAGTGTCTAAAATGCCACATTAGCATCAGTTAACAACTGCCATTAATAATACGAGATTAAAGTTCGCATCTTCACATTGGTGGCCGTAGCGTAGTGGGCAATGCGTTAGACTGTGATGAAGACTGAAAAGGGTTTCAGACACTCTTATTAATTAAATAGAGCTATGTTCTTCAATGTTTAGAATTGTGCATATGTAAGCAGTGGCGTAGCTATGTCACCAAGGGCCCCAGGGCAAAAATGTCATTGGGGCCCTCTTTACACTAATACTGTACAGATGCAAAACTACTTCATCATCAGCTCCTTACCGCCCACTGGAAGACATAATAGGCAAACCTAAATACTACTAAGTGAATTATTATGTGTCACGCAGCAGATAATGTTTAATCGTACTCTGTAATATAAGTATGAAAGTTTGTTTGTTATGCTTTCACGCAAAAATTAATGGGTGGATTTGGATGAAATTTTGCAGAGGGATAGAGATAGACTTGGACCTGGGTAGGACATACAGATGAAAATGCCCCATGGGATATTTTTCGTCAGCGGTGACAGCAGGCGGACTTTTGCCAGTGCCGACAACTCACTCTCGCTAAACTACTGCGCTGTTGGCTCATTTCGTTGATAGCACAGTCAAAGAAGGAAAATAGGGAAAATATTCGTGTAGGATGGTTTCATCAAATTAAGTTTTCGGATTTGGTTTGATGAAACACTTTGGATTGAGCCGTGCCCCTACCAGGCTTCTTGAAGTATATGTTAGTGTCTGGCTAGGAAAAAGTAATAAGTAAAATAACTAAGGCGATATCTTCGCTTATTATCGTGACAGTGGAATAAAGGCAGCGTCTTGATGCACAATTCACTATTGAGACAAAGTAATTACTACATGAAACTTCTGATCCGTGAATGTAATTAAACCTTTAAATGGGAGAATAAACAAATAGTGTGCTGGTAGAAACGTACCTTAAAAGATTTCGTGTTGTGCTGAATTCTCACCATTACTTTAAAATACAGTGAAGTTGTTTGTTTTTCTCATAGAAGAACTGAACCGAATGCGGCGGAGGGTATAGTGTTAGTATAAACGTAAATCGAAGTGCGAATAGTTCTTATGGTATGGGAAGGCGCCGTTCCCAGAAAAAAATGCCGAATCCATTTCCCGCCTTCCATTGCAAGGTAGTGTGTAGAAAGGTATGTAGATTCTGTTCGGTATTCCTTTCAGTATAAACGCATTTGTGGAAAATAAACATTCCTGTTTCCTGGCGCAGCGCATTTTGTGGTAAATGCGCTCTCTCCAGGTCTGTCTGCGCAGTACGTCATCTGTGATTTATGAGGTGCACTATGGAAGGGTCTGTATAAGTTTGTAAAACACCTCGTAATTTCCTTTTGCGACGTAATGGGGTAGACATAGTGGGGGCTCGCTTACTCGCTATTCGTTTTGCAGGCGCACAAAGAACGGCAATGCCTGACCACTCCAGCGGTCTGCCCTTTCCCGCATCTTCTGCCCTCCAACCCCTTCCTGCTGTCACCTGTCACATCCCCACAAAAAATCACATGCCCCAATACTGTTCTACTGTACTGAAATATGCTGTATACATTTAATATTTTGTCTTAGTCCATTTTGTTTAATAATAACTATATTAACATATTGGCTGCCAGAGGTATACTTGGGTTACCATCCCCCGAGGACCATTTACTTTTCTTCCGTATTCTGCTTTAGTTTGCTTGAAGTAAGCAATTTAAGTACAAACAAGTTGAAAATATTGCAATTTAGTACCTTAGTTTATATTTTCTGTGTGAGTTACATATGACTCACATGGTGCCAGAGTAAAGTGCCAGGTGATATGTCGCTAATAGTTTTGGGTTGGTACTCTTCTAAGTTTTTAATTACACAGCATTATTTGCGTACAGTTCCATTATTGTTTTTCTACATTGTTACTACAGTCATTATTCAGTGTTGTTTGCTCCGTAACAAAGTGATATTGTAGCAGGAGAAAGTGTCTCGTAGAAGTTATGTAGATGAACAAAGACATGTACAGAAGCTTTAAGATGAAGTTATGGACACAAGCGAAGAAGAAAAAGAAGCTACTGAAATGGAAAAATAAGAGAAATGGGCTGATGTTGAGTACTGTTCATGGAGAGGAAGAAGCTGAAGTTCAAACCAAGAGGGGCACAAAGAAAAACAAGGAATGATAACTGACTATAATCAGTCATTTATAGATCTCTCTCACCAAATGAACTCCTATATTGTCTAAGGCTGGGTGTGGAATGGTACAGGAAACTTGCAATTGAACTGTTGACAGGGTCAGCACTGGTAAATGCTCTTGTGATTTACCGATACATCAACAACAAGATCATCTCAATCACAGAATTCAAAGAGGAAATGACTTAGAGACTACTCCTTAAAAAAGATGCCGATACCCCTGAGAAATCTCTCACCGTAGCCACCGAGCTGCCTGCAGATTGTGCTCTTGTGAACATGGGAGCAGCAAATCATAGGTGTGCGGATGCTACGAAAAAATGAAGAATGAATTTGGACGAGAGCAAGCTGTCAAGAAATGTGAACAAACTATATGGAAATGTAAGAAATTGTGACTCATATTTGGACTGGTTTGATGCAGCTCTCCACAATACCCTATCCTGAGCAACCCTCTTCAACTCCTCATAAGAACGGCAACCTACATCTGTCTGAATCTGCTTACTGTATCCATCTCTTGGTCTTCCTCTGCGGTTTTTACCCCACACACTTCCCTCCAATGCTAAATTCACAATCCCTTGGTGTCTAAGAATGTGTCTTTCCAATCGATCCCATCTTTTAGTCAAGGTGTGCCAGAAATTTATTTTCTCCCCAGTTCTGTTCAGTACCTCCTCATTAGTTATGCGATCCACCTACCTAATCATAAGCATTATTCTGTAGCACCATATTTCAAAAGCCTCAATCCTCTTCCTGTCCGCACTGTTTATCGTCTATGTTTCACTCCTGTACAACGCAACACTCCACAGAAATGCCTTCAGAAAGGACTTCCTTACGCTTAAATTAATATTCGATGTTAACAAATTTTTCTTTTTCAAGAACGCTTTTCTACCCATTTCCATTCTGCATTTTATATCCTCTGTACTACGACCATCATTTGTTATTTTACTGCCCAAGTAACAAAACTCATCTACCTCCTTTATTGCTTCGTTTCCCAATCTAATTCCTTCAGCATCACCTGATTTTCTTACACTGCACTCCATTACCCTAGTTTAGCTCTTGTTAATGTTCATCTTATATGCACCTTTCAGCACACTGTCCATTCCGTTCAACTGCTCTTCCAGGTCCTTTGCTGTATCTGACAGAATTACTATGTCATCGGCAAAACGCAACGTTTTTAATTCTTCACCCTGAACTTTAATTCCTTCTCCAAATTTCTCCTTGCTTTCCTTTATAGCTTGCACAATGTACAAATTGAATAACATTGGAGAAAGGCTCCAACCCTGTCTTACTCCCTTCCCAACCACTGCATCCCTTTCATGCCCTTCAACTCTGACAACTGCTGTCTGGTTTTTGTACAAGTTGTAAATAACCTTACGCTCCCTATATTTTACTCCTGCTTGCTTCAGAACTTGAAAGAGTTTATTCCAATCAACAATGTCAAAAGCCTTCTCCAAATCTACAAAAGCTGCCGGCCGCGGTGGCCGAGGGGACTGAGGCGCTTCAGTCACGGTCTGCACGGCCACTACGGTCGGGGGTTCGAATCCCCCCTCGGGCATGGATATTTGTGCCGTCCTTAGGATAAGCTAATTGATAAGTAGTTTGTAAGTTTAGGGACTGATAACCCCGTAGTTAAGTCTCATAAGCTTAACAAACATTTTCTACAAAAGCTAATTATGAAGGTTTGCCTTTCTATCTTCTATCTTCTAGGATAAGCCGTAAAGTGAGTATTTCCTCCCGTGTTCCTACATTTCTCCTGAACCCAAACTGATCTTCCCCGAGGTTGGCTTCTACCAACTTTTCCATCCACATATAATTCACCATTTCAAGTGTCAATAACTACTCTTGAGCTCTAGAAAACTGGAGACCAGGAAGATGATTTGTTACTGGGGCCATAAAGTACTGTAACACCAAGTCACAGCTCGCTACTGTGAGTTACAACTCCACCACTGAGCTTTAAATGGAAAAATGTCCGTGAATTGTATTTACTTCGCGTGGCCCGAAGAGAAGACTTCCTGTGACTTATATTTAACTCACGTGGCAGTCAATGTGTTAAAACATTGTTTTCTAAAAGTTGGGAAGTTTTCTATTTCTTGTAACACGAATACAATTAGTCCTTGAAAAAAATTCATAATTATTTTTCGCGCCTCACTGTGTATCACGAACTTAATGAGTGGCGTTTTTCAAGTCGTGGGGATTTCGTGTTTCCTCACGCACCAAAGTCAGAATGAAAGAATACCTACTGGAGTAATACAATGCTTCAAACTGTTAGATTGCAGATGTTGGCAAAGCTATGATTTCTGATCGGTAATTATCGCAGTACATTATACTGATAATATTGGTACACAATTAAAAAGTAGTAAATTTTATTTTATAATCTTTTCCTGGCTTTGGTTTTTGCAAATTCATCGATAAGGTCTGTTAAATCTAGACTTGATACAGCCTTGTTTTCGATTGCTATGAGTGACAAATGTCCGAGTCAAGCTTGAGCCATACTGTAGCTTAGAAGCGTTTTGATAATTTTTAATTTACTGAACGACCTTTTGGCTGCTACAGAAGAATAAAACTGCGGTAAATACTTCCGTAACGTCACATTCTAATAATACTTATTTGTTATAACTTCCTTACATAATTGGCGAACTGTCCATGTTGGGGTCAATTTCGGCAGGAGAAATTAAAAGTCGAAATTCCTTCATTCAACTAAAATATTTTATACAGTATAACGTCTATTATCCGAAGTAATTTGGGGACATGGATATTCGGAAAACTGGTTTATTCGGATATACGAATGTACACTTGTATTTGCCAATAAGAAGTACTGTTCAAATGTTTGTAAAGCTTCTGGGACTTAACTATGGAGTCATCAGTCCCTAAACTTACAAACTACTTATGAACTAGCTAATACTAAGTACGGCACAAATATCCATGCCCGAGGGAGAATTCGAACCCCCGACCGTAGTGGGCGTGCAGACTGTGACTGACGCGCCGTAGAACGCTCGGCCACCGCGGCCGGCAAAAGTACTGTACAGTAAATGTATTTATACTGTATTTGGAGGAGCGCGATCCTTCACATTGCACGCCGCAACACTTGGAAGCTGCAGCTGTTGCTGTGAGCAGCTTTGGTGCTGCCGCTACTTTTGCTGCTACGCCGACTGAAGTGTGGCGACTGCTGGACACATTGACTGGCCGCTTCGCCTGTCGCAGCGCCACATAATGGCTTCTTGTGAAGGCCAATAAGAAGCATTGTTCGGCCAGCCGGTGGTCCAGTGCGACTACTATGGGAAACTTGGTTTGAGGGGAAGGGGATATGATGGACGATAGGGTGGGAGGGTAAAAAAGATTAAATAAAAATTTCGACGCTCTACTGTAACTTTTTTCGATCGTTGCTCACGAAGGACGAGGGGCCCCTGGAGCTCGGGGGCCCCGGGGCACTGCCCCGCCTAGCCCTATGATAGCTACGCCACTGTATGTAAGAATGCTCCCTCTAAAATGCGTGTTTCTTCTATTTCGTGAACATGCCGTGAAATGCATGACAACGAATTGAACAATGGTCTTCTGAAGCATATGTACTGAAACTGGGAGGATACTGTAATAATGAACATTCTGCACAAAGTGCTGATTCAGGTAGTTTCGTATATAAAGTAAGTCCCAGATTTCAGTGGAAAGTGTAGTTCCTTAATCAAACAGAACAGAAGTGTATACATTGCAAAAAATTACCTTTTTTTCTAAGCGTTTATTCACTATTTGTGGAATATATTGAAAGTCATTAATTAGAATCAATGTATCTACGCCAAATGTACGCTGTGTTCCATCCAGGCTATAGTCACTCGTCCGAACGCCAAATGTACGCTACGTTCGTTCCAGCGTATAGTCATTCGTAACCAAAATGCAAATGTTGCAAATGTTTGTTAAGCTTATGGGACTTAACTACGGGGTCATCAGTCCCTAAACTTACAAACTACTTATCAACTACCCTATACTAAGGACGGCACAAATATCCATGCCCGAGGGGGGATTCGAACCCCCGACCGTAGTGGCCGTGCAGACCGTGACTGGAGCGCCTCAGTCCCCTCGGCCACCGGGGCCGGCCATTCGTAACCAGTACAGGCAAAGAAAATGAACTTAGAACTACCAAGGCAAGACAGGTGATAATATTTTAACGGAAAAATATAATGAAAATATGGGAGAGATATTAAAATAATAGTTCAAAGTAGTAGAAGTTCAGAAAAGAGTATGTTTGTCAAAGCTAAACTCAAACATCATATAATTTTGTCTGTTTGTTAAAATACGGTCAGAAAGAATATTACGTGTTTGGTGCATAGATATTATCACAATAGTAGAGTCGTAATCTTATCACCATAATTTTTTATAATTGAGATTGTTATTTTCGTCCAAAATGATTGCAAAAATTTATAAAACTACAAATCTAAAGTGGGCCGTAAAACACGTCAATGCGATTTTTTCTCTCTCGAAAGCGTTGACCTAACAACACCCTTAGTCGATAATACAGTAACCACGGAACCCAGGTAGTAGTTTACCTGCCCAATGGAACACTGAGTTTCAGTTCTATAGAGAAAGCTCGACCAGCCCTTTAACCACAAATATTAATACTTTAAGTTCCTTTCTTGTGATCTCTTTTATAATTCCATTAAACCGAACTCGGATTTATTTTTTTAATTACAAGCAGCTGTCTACCGCAAACGAAGATGCTAAACTACACAGCGCAACACCTGTTACTTAAAAGAACACGGTGAGTCTACACTTTTTTGTCACAATACTACTGAGTACGTGCAACGTTATGTTCGCAGACACTTATATCGCACTCCAACGTCCGCGTACACCGATCATAACCTGCTCTCTAAGGAATGGATGGGAGTGCACAGTACAGGACCGCACTTTGTAAATATTGACTATCCCCATTTTCGATCTAGCCCATAGGTGTATATTGCAACCTCCACCCCGAAACGCCTGTTATAAAATAGACAAGGTGAAACTTACTTGCAGATTAAAATTGTGTGCCGGAACCGGGACTCGAACCTGGGACCTTTGCCTTTCGCGGGCAAGCGCACTACCGACTGTGCTATCCAGACACGACTGACGATGCTGCCTCACAACTATACATCCGCCAGTACCTCGCCTCCTACTTTCCAACTTCACAGAAGCTCTCCTCCGAACCATCTGGAAGAAAGGATATGGTGGAGACATGGCTTAGCCACAGGCTAAGGGATGTTTCCAGAATGAAACTTTCACTCTGCAGCGGAGGGTGCGCTGATATGAAACTTCCTGGCAGATTAAAATTGTGTGCCGGAACCCGGACTCGAACCTGGGACCTTTGCCTTTCGCGGGCAAGCGCACTACCGTCTCAGGAGAGCTTCTGTGAAGTTTGGAAAGTAGGAGGCGAGGTACTGGCGGAAGTAAAGTTGTGAGGCGGGATCGTGAGTTGTGTCGGGATAGCACAGTCGGTAGTGCGCTTGCCCGCGAAAGGCAAAGGTCCCAGGTTCGAGTCCCGGTTCCGGCACACAATTTCAATCTGCCAGGAAGTTTCATATCAGCGCACACTCCGCTGCAGAGTGAAAGTTTTATTCTTAATAGATAAGGTGATTCGACAAATAAATGTATTCGTAGGCAATCAATTCCAACTGCCCTATACAGCCTCCTTCCAAGCGAAAGTCACGGGTGGATACTAAGTACTTGCACATCCCAACGAAATCGTGTGGGATGCCCAACAACACGAAGCTGGAGATGAGAGCTCCTAGTTTAACACCGGCTAGCCCCACTTTATAAGGTACAACCAAATGATTTCCTAGAGATGTTCTCCAGTGTCTCCTTGCCCAGTTTTGCTCCAGTATGCCGAGGGCTCTTACAACGCAGCCGCCAGGTAGGCGAAATGGTAACTACGCAGTTTACCATCGCAAACCACTCGTAAATTAAACAGCACTAACACACGATCAAACAGACAATACTTCGTAACGTACACAGCGCAGAGTTTTAAGAACATAATCCTAAATCGACCTTTAGAGCTCTATCGCAACACAACATCATCCACAACTGGAAAGAGATACTGCAACGCATAATTTAAACACTTTTTACTTACATTCTATCCCAACTAGCCTATCATACTATGTAACAACAACCACCTCCAACCCAATGACTGAACTACAACACCAACCTACACAAACAGATCTTTTGTAAATCTACGAGCCTTAACTACGTGGTCATTACTCCCTACGCATGCAAACTACTTACATTAAGGAAAACACAAAAACACCCATGCCCGAGGGAGGACTCGAACCCCAAGGCAAACGGCTGCGCGCACCGCAGCTGGACGCCTTAGTGCGCACGGCTATTCTGCCGTGGCAGTTCTTTTCTACTAAAGTTCTAAAATAAGTAACAAGCGGCGACAGACTAGGTATCTTAGCGTCGTGGGTGGATCTCTCAAACATCTAACCGATTGATCATACATCTTTTTCATTCCATGTCCCACCAGACAGTGGTCACTAGACCACATACCTAGTGTGGTTAACGAGCAGCTATCGTACCCCCTTCTAAGAAATCAGTACTCTCGATAAACAACCACTCACATCGTAAAAATGTCTGACGTGCTAAACAAACAATTAAACGCTCCCCCCGCGCAACCGAGATAACTACCCAGCTATAAATAGCGTAACCATAGGGTTTATTGAAATCGATGTTTCTCGACCGAAGAACAATAATAATAGAAAAGTGTACCTCTCAGATGTTTAAAAGTAAACAGGATTAGTACGTAGCCTACAGAATGGTGACGCAAATGAGATAAAATGGCTGTCATGTCAATTACATCTCATTCGCGTCACCATACTATAAGCTACGTACTAATCCTGTTAACTTTTAAACTTCTGAGAGGTACACTTTTCTATTATTATTGTTCGTTTACGCAGTGTATTTCAAGAGTATTTGTTAGTCAGCAAATTTTTACAATTGACCTTTGTAATATTTGTTTCCACAGCTTCCCTCAATCTTCTCACCCTCTTTTTATCCAAATATTCCATTTATTGACATCTTATAAATTCAACGTACATTCTGCCAATAGCTACTTAAGCCACTGAAAATTCCACGGCGCATGCGCCACCGGTCCTGGTATGCACGCTCCTTGCATCGAATCAGTAAGCGTGAAGACTACAAATGCGATGACGCATCTTTCAGTCTAAATCACATTCTCTAGATCATAGGGATGTCCAATTCCTGTGATATGCAAGTGTAGTAAGTAACAGTTTTATTCTGATTTGTATTTCACAAGCTTTAGACAATTGGCTTGGTATGAATTTGTAATTTATGATATCACATTGTCTATGTGTTTCTGAAGTAGATGGGTTTATATCCGTCGAAACCGTGGTCAAGTTTATTAAACAACTATATTGCAACTGGTTGGCTGGATATTAATTTGCTATCCTGTAACCGTTGCTGAGACGCAGTTTATGTTTATATTACAGACCTTCAAACAGTAATTTATCTATGAGTACATCACTAAATGTCATTCAGAATTAGACGGAGGTGACAAAAGCCATGGGATACCTCCTAATATGATGTCTAACTTCATTTTGCCTGGCACAGTACAGGAGTAGTAAGCCACGCTGCTTTTATAGCTGTCGCTACTTGCAAGCAGTGGCGCCTCGTTTTGTATGTTTACAGGTTCACTGAACCCCCTCGCCCCTCAAACAAAAAAATCGCTGTGACGTGTTTTACGGCCCACTTTAGATTCGCTTGTAGTTTTATGATTTTCTGCAAACATTTCGGACGAAAATAATAAAAAAGTATGGGCGATGCGACCACGACTCTACTATTCTGATAATATCTATGCACCCTACACGTAATATTGTTTCTCACCGTATCTTAACAAAAAGCCAAAATAATTTGGCATTTGACTTTAGCTTTAACAAATATACTCTTTCTTCTTACCTTTTTCCTATTTAAACTATTATTTTAATACCTCTCCCACATTTTCATTAAAATTTATCCGTTAAAATATTACCACCTGTCTTGCCTTGGCAGTTTGCCGAAAGTTTATTTTCTTTGCCTGTACTGGTTACGAATGAATATACCCTTGAAGGAACCTAGTGTACATTTGCCGTTTGGACGAGTGACTAAGGCCTGGATGGAACACGGCGTACATTTGGCGTTCGGAAATCAATCACGTGACATCCCTTCCCCAAAACTCTCTCTTGCATACGTCATCTTGCTTTCTCTATTTGATGATTTTCTTATTATAGCTTAAGTGTTGTCATCTAAAAGCAATGGCGCACTGAAAATTATCAAAAACACGTCGTTCTTAGGACAATGAAATATAATCTAATGTCTGAAAATGACATGTTAGCAGTTAAAACCTGCCATCGATGGTCCGAGAATTACAGATTAGTGTCGCAGCTGTTCGCCGTAGCGTAATGGGCACATATGTACAAACATGTTAGACGGTTCGAAACTTGGTAGGGTGCAGTGGCTCAGCGCGCTAGGTCAGAGGTTTGCAAACGTGTTGACTCGACGCCTTCTGTAACGAAAAAACTGAGTGAACGACGAAACGATCAAAATAGAACAAAACATATCAACGTCCACAAAGTACCGATCAAACCGAAGAACCAATGAGAAGAGAGAAAAAGAAAGAGGGTTCAACGCCATCTGTAATTAAAAATAAATAAATAAATAAAAATAAGAGCAAAATTCTCAACGAACAACCTATAACGAACATGAACAAACGACCGCAAAGCATTTATTAGGTAGTCGTTTCCATTCGTCTACCGCGTTCTCCAGGTTCATTTTAGACTGGAATTTTTTTAACAATGATGCAAACAATGTGTCTGGATGAGCGCTCTTCAGCCAGTTGCATAAACGACGAACCTATCAGTTTGGTCAGCGTTTTAATCAAATTTTTAGAATATTTTCCATTATTAATGCCTTCTCCAAGCAAAATTTAATATTTAAACGGAAAATAATAAACTGAAAAAAAAATAAAAATAAAAATAAAAATTGGCAATTCAAAAAATTCCTACATTCGCTGGATTTAGACTTTTACATCCCTCAGTTCCTTTCAGGTTGGAAAGTCCCTATGCTGGGACTTCAACGTCGCAATGCTGGTTCACAAATTATTGTGATTTTTGACCAAAGACAAAGAAATTCAGATGTTGTTTTACACCATGATGAATAATTGATAGGATTACAGTAAGTAAAATTTTCATATTTCTAAGGTGGATTTCCGCCTGTTTTAAAACACAATCTTCACCATTAAAAAGTTGCATGACAACGATCGCCGCCCACACACAGTTCTTGGAAAAAAAGAAGGAACGGGAGCGCAACTTTAACATTGTCCATACTCTCAAAAAGTATGTTTCTCTCGCCGGCCGCGGTGGCCGAGGGGACTGAGGCGCTCCAGTTACGGTCCGCACGGCCACTACGGTCGGGGGTTCGAATCCCCCCTCGGGCATGGATATTTGTGCCGTCCTTAGTTGTAATTAGTTCATAAGTTTAGGGACTGATGACCCCGTAGTTAAGTCCCATAGACTCTACAAACATTTGAACATTTTAGTATGTTTCTCAAACGTGGGGGTGTCAACTTCTCGCGAGTTTATATTGTATGCTCCTCATTCATGCAGTTATCTCAAACTATCATCTGCACAAAAAATGCTATTAGGGTCTCCTGTAAAACTCTTTGAGGACTGTTTGGAATTGTGATCCAAATTTCTTCGAAAACTGGCAAATGTTTTTTTTACCTGGTATAATTTTTCCCGAGTACTGTTATTTTTTTCGCGAAATTCTACAGAACTAAACTTCTAGAAATATTGCATATCTAATAATCAGAAGTCAATTCACATTTGCCGAAAACAACCTACCTTAGCTGTCCCTCTTAATTCGCAAAACAGCTGAAGTTGGTATTTGCCGCAAACTGCGAATTTACTTCTGGCGATTTAATATATAGCTTCGGACCATCACCAATATATATTCCTTTGGAACACATGTGTCGTAGTAAATATCTACTGCACAAAGTACATCTATCTGGAACTCTGAAAAAGTCAGTTATTCGATCAAGGGGCGCCAACTGCACAGTACTGTTACAATGGACATCCTATTATTGCACTATCGCTTTGGAAGCCATTCATAAATGTGATCCAATTTTGTTTTCGCAAATTGCCAAAACACATATTTTCAAAAACTGCGAATATTGATTTTCTCTTCAAAATTCCGAAGAACTATTCAAAATTTCAAATATTGTATAGCAAAATTGTGGAACTATAACAAATCTCTCAATCTCTGCGATATAACCTTGGATTTTTCGACAGTTGGATAGCAATTCCAGGGGAAACAATGGGACACGTAAGAGCGAGGAGATTAGGATAGAACTTAAGCTCGCTTACATTGACATATTAGTTGTACTTGTTTTTATTATGAGCATACAAAGATCACACAGTTTCTTCCACAAAAATTACGAGGTCAACGCTTAAAAAATTTGCATTGCGCATATATTCACATTCCGACAGCGCTCCCGCGAGATTTACTTATAAGACGTAAGAGTACTGCTTTGAATGAGCGTGAAAATCCTGCTCTGTAATTTCTTGTCCATATATTTTTTTTAAGACCAAGAATATCTTGATACTCCTATTCGGCTTTATGTTTCACTCATGGCAGACTTGTATTTATGTAATAATCCGGAACTATCTCTCAAATTGACGAAGAAATTGTCAAGGGCACCCGTATACAGAGTTTCTTAACTACTCCGTGAGATGGCAGCACGTCCACCACACCACTGGAGCAATGCAATGTCCCCACCATAGACCACACCGTCTCACCGCCAAACCAAGCGACCAATAAGAAGACGCTGTGTTTCACGCGCGGGTATCTGAATTCACATGTGATGTGTATTGCAGTAGTAGGTTTTTTCTATTCTGTGTTCGCTTGTGCAGCCAATTTTTGTTGGCCATTTAAAGCGACAATTGTAGGCCTACTTGTTTAGTGGAAGTTGCGTTTTAACATATGCTATGATTACGATGTCCAGCTTTTGTTTCTTTCTTATTGCTGTTTTATTCAATAACATGAGAATTACCAAGCGCATTGCATTCGGATGCGCAAACCGAGAATTCTGTCCGCAACATTTTCGCCGAGTTCAGTGATACTTCGACGGCGCGCTGAAGGCACTATAACACAGGGCGTATTTCGAGGATTATTAATTCGTTTCAACATGCTGATAACCTTCACGAGTTTAGTAAAACTATGCATATATAATTAAATACATTGAAAGAAGTTACAAAGAGATCATGAGTTATTAATATTATTATTATTTCGTTGTCGTTGCTGAAATTTCACGTTATTTGCGATTTTCCAATGATGGAAAAAAATCTGATAGAAAACAATACACTTTTTGTTTACAGCAGCTGTTATACGAATGTCTAACAGACATGAAGACACACACCCACGGAAAAAAAATGGAGCCGTGAATTCTTACAGCAAATTAAACCACACCCAACTATTTTAATTTTTTGCTTAATTTTCTTTTTTCATGCAAGGGTAGTTACCTACAGCGTGTTTTTTTTTTTTATATATATAATACCATTTAGGAAAGTTCGTAGGCTGAATACGGAGCATTAATTAGCATGGAATGAATCAACTTTGTAATGGTTTGAAAAATAAGTTACTGTCTGGGTGCTGAGTTCAGTCTTTTGCTGTCGTGTCTCAGTTTGGAACAGGGGACTGATGACATTGTTTAGTCCCCTTAAAAATTCCAAAACAATAACAGACAACTGGTAGCATTTGTTATAGGAGGTATTTATCCAGAAACTAATGATAGCCTTATATCACCAACAAACCTAACAAGTATCTGGAGGAAATTAAAGACATTTGGCCAAACAATGTTAGAAACTATAGAAAACTTGGTCATTGATGAGAACATTCAGTATTTACATAATAATGTACAGCCAACTTTGATTTTTTTATTTGGTCCTCTTAAACTACATTCCGGTTCTGTATAAAGTTTTTGTCATTGTGTGAGATAAGTCACAATACCACACTAGCAAAATGCAGAAAAACGGACCATACTGTAGTCAATATAAATCAAGGTATATGACGTCAGAAGTAAAACTAAATCAGTACAGTACCGTGTAATGAGAACTGAACACTGGAGCAAACAGACAAACTCAAATTTTATACCTTTATTTGAAAGAACAGACAGTTACTTTAATATCCTCTTAAACATTAGATGATCTACATAGTTTAAAGTTGGATGTTATGTAGCTAAAGCTGGTGGTGGTGAAATGTATGGTACTGGCTTAACATATGTTCATATCTGGAAAAAAAAGGTTATTATATACGGTACCAGTACTGTGTGTGTTTTGCCTACCGATTTTTTTTTTTTTTTTTCGTAAATTACATGCGGTTTTGAAAAACATCTCATGAACAAGCTGTAGTCAAGTGTTCAAACTTCATTATCAAGAGTATTGCCATAGCTCCATAACAGCCACAGTGCAGTGACTGAGCTCTCCAAGGCGCCTTGCTGCTGAGTGTGCAGATGCTCATCATCAGAGGTTCGAGTCCTCACACGGGCAAGGGTTTGTATGTTTCTCCTTAGGTTAGTTTCAGTAGTTTGGAAGCCTACGGACTGATAACCAGAGTAGTTAGGTCCCATAGATTTACAAACATTTATTATTTTCCATAAGCCACTAACGTTTACTATGCTAAAAAAACAATGGTTACACTTCCAAGGGGCTAAAAAATATATTAGAGATATTTTAAATTAAATGTTTAATTGTAACATATTATATTTTGTTCTCTGTATTATGATGGGTTTCTGCTAAAAAAAAAAAAAAAAAAAAAGAAACAGAATGAATTCATTTGCATCTACATAGAAGAGGTGAACTTCTAGGAAAGTGGCCCAATGTTCTTTTATACAGGGTAATTTGATACTTTTGTGATAATTTCAGAAGTAATAACATGGGAAAAGAGTTACTGTGTTACTTGATTTTTTCAGGGGAGGTTCTTTAGTTTATAGTAGGATTTCCTACAAAGTGTACACACACACACACACACACACACACACACACACACACACACACACACACACACAGTTATACATACACACTTCACACACATCGACACTGGACAAACAAGCGTTCTTATGCCATTTGTCATTGGCACGCCATTGTGGGAAAGGGTTACCTGCATTTTTAAGGCTATCTTCTATTCTTCTTTGACTACGATCTCCAAAACTTTCTTTCCCTTTCATACAACTCTATAGGGGCACCTCTCTTTCAGTTCGCTTTCCACAATACATAAGTCTTTATCGTAAGACCCTTCTTTGTTTTCTGAGTCTGGTTTTTTTTTTTTTTTGCTTACTTCAAACCCCAGTGATAACCCTGCGAGGTTCGCCAGAGGATTAACACGCTAACACTTATGTACACACATACATAGACTTACACAAACATACATATTATATTTACATATTTCACAAGTCAACACTTACAACTAACAGTACACAATAGACCCATATTTACACAAAACTTTAGGTTAAGTTTTTCCATGGATAAGCGGTATTCTTCGTGGGTAAGTAAGTACCCTAGTATCATCTTTCCTCATAATTATAGGTCATAAGGTCATAGCCACGTGGCTATTCTTGTTAAGTGAAGTGTAGTGACTTCGTTATTATTCTTGATGAGATATTCTGAAGGTTTTTGCAGTTTATGCGTCTCTAATTTATAGTTATAAGATATTTTACTAAATATCAAGTGTTTCTGAGTAATCTTAAATGCGCCAAAAACAAATACAAAGGGAAGATGCTGCCTTCATGGAGGATTTACACATGTGCAAGGTGAGGAGTGCATTAGGTCCATTGTCTTGCTTCAGGGCCATTCATGCTTAACCGCCAGAGCTCAAGTAGCCAGGAGCTGGTGCCTCTAGCAGCTCCAAAGCCAATGTTAAAAGCTGCGTTTCCCCTTGCACCTCCCTGCTCTGGGAGTACCCATATGCTGCCTCGAGGGGGTTCAGATAAGAAATTGAACCTTAGCCACGCAGGCGCATTGCAACACTGCGACCACTGACGCCTATATTAAACGGCCACACTATGACTCATTTACGTTTCTCATACGATAAAAATACTTCGAATGTGAATATAAAATGGACTGATAGAAAAACACTTTTTATTTTATTATTTATTTACTTTTTTGCATATTTTATTTTCAGGGGCTCACTGAACCAGTGAACTTATAGGACGTGCCGCCACTGATTATTAGTCCCGAAGATGAATAGAAAGGGAGCGGAGAGTCACTGAGAAACAATGAATTGCGTAACTATTAATGTAAGCATGAACAATAATATGTGTCGACACTAAAATTAGTACAGGGCATCAGTATCATTCCCCCTAGTTCCTTCGATACAGACATAATTTCAAAATCTGAGATATACTGCAATGGCCACTGTTGTGTCACAAGGGGTACATAGTTTCATTACATTAGATTTAAAGTAGTTTCAGAAACAAACTTACAGATCACAGTTTCCAAATCACATTGCAATGTTTTGCAGGGGGCCTGGTGCAACTGCACCATTTACACATGCCGGCCATGGATTGGGCAGGTTTTGCACTGGGGTCTCCCACAGAGAGACATACCACCATCCATCCAAGATCACCCCGCACTACCTCCTAACAACACCCTGGTCACTCTTCAGGAATTCCTCACCTCAAACTAGCCTCACCCTAAGGACATGAATCTTTTGGCAGAAGAAAGGAGAGAGTTAAACAACCTGAAGACAGATTCTGACTAATCATCCTCCATGTGGACAAAGGTTTGATCACTGTTGTGATGAATAACAGTGACTATCTGGCAGAAGGCCTCCACCAACTGTCTGACTCTTTCATCTACAATTTTCCCAGAATAACTCCATCCCAAAAGTCCAACAAGCAATTCAGTCCATGTTGAAATCCTACAATCCTCCCCAGGACCTCTCTCCTGATTCCATCTTGCCCAACACCACCTTTGAAGACCACTTTCTACATGCTCCCAAAAATCTGCCATACAAAGAAACCTAGACACCGTATTGTGGCTGGTTACTGTGCCTCCCCTGAGAGAATTGCAGCCGTCATTGACCAACACATCGAAACAATTGCCCAAAATCCTACATCAAGGATACCAACCACTTTCTTCACAGACTCTCCACCATCCCCATCCTTTTACCTCCAGGATTATTTATTTATTCATCGTTACTCATCATGGTTGACACTACTGCTATTTATACCAACACCCCACATGCTAAGGTAATACTGCTCTTGAATATTACCTCATCCAACATCCTTCAGAATCTCAATCCAATACCTCACTAATGTTAACATAATGATCATCTAATTTTCCTTTGAAGGGAAAGTATACAATCAAATCAAGGGCACTGCCATGGGCACCTGCATGACTCCCTCCTATGCCAACTTCTTTATGGGCTGTCTGAAGGTAACTTTCCTAGTCTCCCAAAACCCCCAACCTCTGATCTGGTTCAGATTCATTGATGAAATCACCCCGGCTTGACTCAGGGACAGGACACCTGATTCTCTTACTTCCACAATCTCAACTCCTTTTCTCTTATCTACTTCTCCTGGTCTTCCTAAATACAACATGCTACATTCCTGACATTAACCTCTATCTCACTGATGGCTCCATCCATACTTCCATCCACTTCTGTTGACAGTTGCCATCCTTTCCACATCAAAAATTCCTCAGAAAGCGTGGCCACCCACCAACATTGAATTTGCAGTGATGAGTACTCCATTGCTTAATGTGCTGAAGCTCCCACAAAAAGCCTTCACTGAGTGGCACTATCCCACAAACCTAGTCTGCAAATAGATTTCCCTACACATAACCAATCATCCCTCCATCCACAGTAACCATCTACAAAATAGGACCCCCTCATTACCCATTACCACCATGGACTGGAACAACTGAACTACATTCTTAATTAAAGGTTTAATTTTCTTTCATTGTGCACTAAAATGAGAGATATCTTGCTCTAGATCCTTCCTGCCCCTCTTAAAGTGGTGTACCATTGCCCAACCAACCTCCACAAATTCTTTGTTCATCCTTATGCCATCTCCATCCACAGCTTACTACCAAAGAAATCACATCCCATGTGAGACAACTCAGTGTAAGATCTGCCCAATCCACCCAACCAGTACTTGGTATACTAGTCCCATCACAAGCTTATATCCCACTGAAGTCTGGGCCACATTTGAAAGCAGTCATGTGATGTACTAATTAAGCTGTAATCCCTCTCCGGGGGAACCACTTTGACAAAGCACTGTCCGTGTGGGTGGAGAAGCTTGCGCATCTGTAGGAAGCTGAGGTCTATACATAAGGTAGACAACCTACTGCCGGATAGGCCTCAGGTGATGGATCAGACTAAGAGTGTCCCACAATGTCCCGTCTTCCTTATCCTCTCTCAATCCTTTACCAATTCCTTTCCCAAGCCAAGGTGTGATGCGATCCATGCCGAGGGGTGCGTGACACGTGGATGGATGTGTCTCGAACAGAGGCTCAGGGATACCGGGCGACCTCCCTGAGTAAGTAGCCTTGCACCGCGCGGGGTTATCGTGGTGGGACTAAGATAAACACAGAGAAAGAAAGTATTTTAAAATAATATGAGGGGCAATCTGAGACCTCAGATACTCAGACATCGGGATCAGGACTGATGGCGTGCACTCCTACTTCTGAATCAGGGTCTAGACCTGAGCAAGAAGTGGGAACTGTAATAGAGAAGTTGGACCAGATTAGGATTAAGGCCTTCTCTGGGGCTCAGAGGAGGAACCTTCTCAAGGAACAGAAGCAAAAGGAAGGAAAAGAATGGCTTCCTAAGCATAAGTGGAGGGAATCAAAAGGGCTTGAGACCAAGACCTCCAAAAAGAAACTGCCTCAGGTCGAAGGGGATACACAGACCCCCTCGACGTCGAAGACAGGTGGCAAGAGGGCTAAGGAGGATCTAACACTCCCTCCTCCCTGGTCAAGCATGATCCTAAAAGGCTGAGGCGGGAAATAGGGAAACAGACCTATAGTACTGCAGTCTCGGTCTTTAGAATGGCGGTTGTCCAAGAAGGATACCCACTGGTGAGCATCAGATGGCAGCAGGAGGAGCTCGTGCAGATGGCCCTCTTTGAAGAGATTGGGGCGGACGCTGGTCCAGGATCCAAATTCTGGAGGGTCTATCTAGATCGCGGTGCCCTAATTTTTGTCTGCAAGGGGGGAGCACTCAGCAGAGTGGCTTAAGGACAATCTGCCCATGATATCCCCGTGCGAGGATGCGAAGCTGCTGGTCAAGACAGCAGCTGAACTCCTGAAGACCGCAAAGGTATCAATATGGGTACCAAATATCCTTAAGAATGTCTCTCCAAAGACTCTGTTCGAGAAAACAACGGCCCAGAACACAAAAGTCTCGACAGAGGATTGGAGGGAAATTAACCAAAAGGTTGTTCCGGAAGGACGAATCCTGGTGGTGGAGGCCGGAGAGAAGTCCCTGAAAGCAATGCGAGATCAAGGCCTGAAACCGTTTTTAGGGTTCTCGCAGGTCGCCGTCAGGGTAATTAAAGACCTTTAAGGCATTAATGGCAGCAAGATGGGGACTGCTGCCCTGAGCCGTCACCTGCGGAGACAGGAGGTGGATGTGGCCCTAATACAAGAACCCTATTTATACAAAGGGGGTGTATTGGGCCTCGGTGGTACTGGAGGTAAGCTGATTTATGCTAGAAATCTAAAAAATTCCAGAACATGCATTTATGTTAGAAATGGAATACCTTTCATACCAATGATGGAATGTTGTTCCAGGGACCTGGTGACCATCAGGATGCAGAAACGTGAGGAAGGTATCACGACGGAAATGGTTTTGGCCTCAGCATACCTTCCTTACGAAGACAGCTCTCCTCCTTCTTTGGAAGTGAGGAGACTGACGGAAGCCTGCCATCGGCAAAGTGACGAACTGTTGATGGGATGTGATGCCAATGCCCACAATCTATCGTGGGGCAGCAAGGACACCAACAGTAGAGGTGAGCACCTTCTTGAATTTCTCCTATCTAACAACTTGGAGATCTTGAATAGGGGTGATTAACCTACATTCAGGAATAGTAGACGGGAAGAAGTAATTGACATAACTTTTGGTTCCATGATGATGGGCAGTTACGTCAAACAGTGGCATGTGGTCCTGGAGCCAGCCTCATCAGATCACATGTATATTAAATTCAAGGTTGAAATGGGAACCAGACAGACCACGGCCTATAGGAATTCCAGGAAAACGGACTGGGAGGCATATAGGAGAGACCTTGACTTCAGCCTATCGGAAATTAAAACTTCGATAAGGAAGCCAGCAGAGTTTGAGGAAGTAGCAGAGGCCGTAACCTCTGCTATAGTGACCTCATACCAGGACAACTGCTCAATCACCAAGAAGTGCAATGTGTCTTGGTGGAATAATAACCTGGAAATGCAAAGGAAACAGGCAAGAATACTGTTTAACCTTGCGAGGGGCAAAGGACAATGGGCAAAGTATCGTGAGGCCCTTGTCAATTACAACCTTGCCATCAGACGGGTAAAGGAGGCATCCTGGAAGGTATTCTATGAGGAAGTGGAGGGCACGGCTGCTCAAGCGAGACTTCATAAAATCCTCACTAGGGCACCAACTAATCCAGGAGGAACAATGACGAAGGAGGATGGGGAGTATACAAAGACAGTACATGAAATGCTGGAACTGCTCCTCAAGATTCACTTTCCTCAATATACTCTGGTGGATAACTCAGACCAGAATGCGATTCCTAAGAGACAACGGTTCTCAGGAATTCGCAAAGAGGACTGGGATTTCGCCAAGGAGTGTGTCGATTTCAGTAAGGTCCGATGGGCGGTGGGAACATTTCAACCGTTCAAGTCACCTGGCCCCAATGGAATCTTTCCAGCTCTCCTGCAACAAGCGGGAGAAAATCTTATTAGATTCCTATGCAGGTTAATCAGGGTTAGCCTAGCAGCAGGAATCATTCTCAATGCCTGGAGGGCAGTGAAGGTTGTCTTCATTCCAAAACCAGGGAGAATTGATCATACCAAGGCCAAGAATATGAGACCAATAAGCCTGTCCTGCTTCATTCCTAAGACATTGGAAAAGCTGGTTAATGTGCATGTTAAAGAAAGGAGGTTAAGTAGGGCTCCTCTACATTCAAACCAACATGCATTATAGCCAGGTAAATCATGTGAGACAGGTCTCCACCAACTCATTGGGAAGGTGAAGAAAGCACTACACTTTCAGGAAATAGCCCTCTGTATCTTTCTGGACATCGAGGGGGCTTTTAGCAACACGACCTTCGATCTCATGGTTAGGGCAGCAGAGGTGCATGACCTAGGGACCACTATATGTTGGTGGACTAGGGCCATGCTCAGTGGAAGAAAGGTAGAGGCTACCATGATGAATGAAAAAATGGTAATCAACACCACTAGGGTTTGCCTGCAAGGAGGAGCTCTTTCCCCTTTACTGTGGAATCTAGTGGTGAATGATCTCATTAGAGAATTAAACTCTAGGCAGTACTTTTGCCAAGGAAAATGTTCAAATGTTTGTAATTCTATCGGACCAAACTGCGTGGTCATCAGTCCATAGCTTCCATACTACTTAAACCTAGGTAAACTAACCTAAGGACAAACACACACACCCATGCCCCAGGAAGGACTCGAACCTCCACAGGGAGCAACCGCGCGCTCCGCAGCGAGACACTTTAGACCACCTGGCTACTCCACCGTGGCCTTTTGCCAAGAATACGCAGATGATCTTGTCATAGTAATACTTGGCAAATTTGCTGACACAGTCAAGAATATGGCACAAGGTGCGTTGGACATTGTGCAAGACTGGTGCAGAAAACAGGATCTGGGGGTTAGTCCTAAGAAGACTGTTGTTGTACCATTCACAAAGAAGCATATCCAAAATTCAAGTTGGAATCCAAACCATTTCAGTGAAGCGCTACCTGTGAAGGGGGCAGTGAAATATCTAGGGGTTGCCTTAGATGTGAAACTGACGTGGACCCCTCACATTAGGAATATTTGCTCCAAAGCAAAAGGTACTCTGGTAAGTACCAGGAGAGCTTGTGGCAAAAACTGGGGCCTGAGCCCCAAGAGTACGCACTGGATATACACCACGGTGATTAGACCCAGGATCACCTATGGGGCGGTCGTGTGGTGGAAGAAGGTAGAACAGCAGGTTGCTGCTAAGGAGCTTGGTAAGGTGCAGAGATTAGTCTGCTTAGCCGTAACAGGCGGAATTAGCAGCACACCAACTGCTGGGATGGAAACCATGCTGGATATGCCCCCATTACACCTTTGGGTCAAGATGGAAGCAGCGGCTGGTACATACAGACTCAAAACTGGCAAAAACTAGAACTCTTTCGGATATCCAGAATCACACACTAAAATAGTGAGTGAGGTAAATATAGGAAAGGTTGGGGAAATGCCAGCCGACTATATTATAACCCCATACTGCTTCAACAAGACTTTCAATATAACAATTGGAAGTAGGAAGCAGTGAAAGAAAATAGTTCGACACCATACAGGATATATTGTCTGGTTCACTGACGGGTCAAAATCGAACCAAGGCGTTGGGACCGGGGTATACGGGGTGCAGCCAAGACTTGAGGGCGTCATCTCTCTAGGGAAACTGGCCTCAGTATTCCAGGCCGAAATCACTGCCATCAGGGCGTGTGTGGAGGAGAATTTGCGTAGGTGCTACAAAGACCGTAGCATCTATAGCTATTCAGACAGCCAGGCAGCCCTGAGATCACTGGCAGCTCCTGCAACAAGGTCTAAAATTGTTGCAGAATGTCACAGGGTTCTGGTGGAGCTAGGGGAAAGCAATAGAGTAAACTTATTGTGGGTCCCTCGCCACTTGGGGATCAGTGGCAACGAACATGCCGACAGATTAGCCAGGATGGGGGCAGAGACTCCATTTATTGGACCGGAACCTGTCCTGACAATCACCAAGGCAATTAAATTGGAGCTACGTAACTGGCTCAGAAGACAGCACGTAGAATATTGGACCAAAGTCTATCAACAAAAACACGGCAATGTAATGATGCCAAAGCCATGTTTTAAAAGAAGCTCTGCAATCCTGGGCCTGAGATTAGAATCATGGCTGGATTGCTGACAGGCCATGGGAATTTCAAAAAACACCTACATACAATGTGAATAACAGAAGAGGACCCTAAATGTAGGATCTGTGATGAGGGTGATGAAACTGCATCACATCTAATCTTCGAATGCATTGCATTGGAGAATAAAAGGCACAGAATATTTGGGACAACCAGACCCGAAGAAATTGTGTCTAATAAAGAACTGGTAAAGGGACTCCTTGCACTGTTCAAGGGCATTGGTTGGATTTACTAGATAAACAGGGAGCGATACCGCACAATAAACTTACTTTCGGTGCGGGCAGTGGCGGGTTGGACCAAGGCTGTTTTGGCTTCCCTGAGAAAATCAAATCAAATCAAATCAACCTGTAATCAGTGAAAAGCTTTTTTCTTTGCTACGACTACTAACAGGGCCAGCGCAAGGCACCTGCGAAACACGCGGCACCTTCCAAGGGGCGGCAAATCTGAAGACCACTTTTTTCCTTTATTTTATTATTATTATTACATTTATATGTTAGGGACAAACTGAACATTCATACCCAAGAGGATTCGAAGACTGTGGCATGGCACCTCGACTACCTGCCGGCCGCCCCTCTTGAACCAGGAAACGGAGGACTAATTTCTTCCTTGCAACTGTGGTAGAAAAAAATGTTCAAATCAGGGGGGGGGGGGGGGTGGGTGGACCGCTTTGGGCCTCTGAACTTTCTTTCTTTTTTGAGAGAGCGCACTTGGCATCTCATTCTGCTGGGACTTCCAAATCTCGAAAATAATTTTTTTTAGACTGCCCCGTGCCTCTTGTTCTGGGAGGGGGCCTCCAATTCTTTCTTATTGTATTATATGTTCTTCCAAGTGGACGGGGAGGGGCTGTTTCGCGCTGCCCCGCGCCTACAACAGCCTTAGTCTGCCACTGGTTCAAATGTTTGTAAAGCCTAAGGGACTTAACTGCGGGGTCATCAGTCCATAAACCTAAAAACTTCTTATGAACTACCTTATACTAAAGACGACAGAAACATCCATGCCCGAGGGGGATTCGAACCCCCGACGGCGAACGGCCGCGCGCACCTCAACACGGGGCTCCAGTATGTGCGGCTAATCCGCCGCGGTCTGTGTTTACGCCGACTTCACTTTGCCAACATTTATTTACTGTGTAATGCGTGTGAATCCATGTTTCATCTCAGCAAACTACTGGTCGCTTTGATTCCCATGAAACCCAAGATAGTATGGTCTTTTAGCAACATGCCCTCTCGTCCGGCGGCGGCGGAGTGGCTGAGCGAATTGAGGCGCTATGCTCCGATGCGCGAGGCCGTTCTCCATCGGGGGTTCGAATCCCCACTCGGGCATAGATGTTTGTGCTGTCTTTAGTATGAGGTAGTTTATAAGTAGTTTGCAAGTTTATGGACTGATGACCCCGCAGTTAAGTTCAAATCAAAGGTTTGTAAATCTATCGGACCAAACAGCGTGATCATCAGTCCGTAGCTTACAAACTAATTAAACCTATGTAAACTAACCTAAGGACAAACACACACACCCATGCCCCCGCAGTTAAGTCCAATAAACTTAACAAACATCTGAACATTTGAAACTCTCGTCCGCACAAAACAATGGAAGCGTCTATGATGCACTGGTTCAGATATCAGAAAAAAAAGTTCAGATGTTTGTTACGCTTATGGGACTTAACTGCAGGGTAATCAGTCGCTAAACTTACAAACTACTTATGAACTAACTTATATTAAAGACAAGAGAAACATCCATGCCCTACAGAGGACTCGAACCTTCGACGCGGGAGGCCGCGCGATCCGCAACGTGGCGCTCCAGACCGCTCGGTTACTCCCGCGCGGCATATCAGAAGAATTCGATGGGATGACCGCTGACGAAGCGAAGTCACTTTCGAATCAAATAAAAAAATTACACCTTTCTCACTTTTCTAGTAATCTGGTACGACGTTCTGCTTCACATCAGTGTAGTCAGTAAGACCCTACAGATCATTGACATAACAGTTTCTGAGGCCGTGGAAATGTATGAAAAAACGAAAGCATGTTTTGAGACCTGCAGAACAGAAGAAAAGTTTGTGTCTCTCTTGACGGATTCCTAAGAATTGGCTACAGAATTAGAGCTAGAAGATCAAACGTTACCAAGGATAAGTGTTTCCCGGCGACGAAGTAAGAAGCCAATACACTTTATCTATGTTCAAATGTTTGTATAGCTTATGGGACTTAACTACGCGGCCATCAGTCCCTAACTTACAAACTACTTATCAACTACCTTATACTAAAGACGGCACAAATATCCATGCCCGAGGGGGGATTCGAACCCCCGACCGTAGTGGCCGTGCAGACCGTGACTGGAGCGCCTCAGTCTCCTCGGCCACCGCGGCCGGCTTTTAGATATAGCAACCGCATATTTGGATAAGTGATTCATTCAACTGAAATCTCATTGCGTTTATTTTGATTTTCTCTACGACATTGGCGAGCTGAAGAATGCATCTCCTGACAGCCTGCATACAAAGTGTAGAAACCTCGCAGCGATTTTACAAGATCACGAGTCAAGTGACATTAATGCACTGGAGTTGAGGGAAGAACTAAAAGTGCTTTCAACTTTGTTGAAACCTGGAATAGGTCCGAAAGAGACTCTGAAGTTTATAGGAAGACATAATTTTTGCCCTAATGTTAAAACTGCTCTGAGAATTCTCCTAACACTCCCAGTGACAGTTGCGAGTGGAGAGAGGAGTTTCTGAAAACTGAAATTGATGATAACCGATGAGCCACACTCGTGCCCAGCGATTGTTTTGTACAAATCTGTTGAGAATGTCACCAGTCAGTCGCAATTTTTGTTTTTATTTTGCAGATCGACATTGATTTCGGGCCCAGTGTGACTATTCTCAACGCTTTATTTAATGTTTACATCTATACCGTCATGCTGAACATAACTGTCAACATGACGGTTTAGAGGTAAGCACATATTAAAAGCTTTGAGACTGCGATTGATTACTGACATTTCCTACAGATTTGTTTAAATAACATTCCACAACCATATTGTAAAAAAATGTGGGGGCAGCAATTTAACAGTTCGCATGGGGGCGGCACTTGGGGTTGCGCCGGCCCTGCTACAATCAAGCTGTCCATCAGGATGAATGGCCACACTGTGAGATTACCGCCCAATAGAAATACTGGTAATTAATAGCAATTGATAATAAAACAGTATGAAGTTCACTGCAAACTTTGACCATTGCCAATGCACTAAATGTTACACAATTTTAATCTTATTAATTATGGTAGCAATGTATGTACACAGTTGGGTGACAACATTTATAGTTAGGCCATAGGTAGAAATTCTCCACGTTGAGATTTGCTGTGTGCTTGTAGCTGACGGGAGGCCAGCGAGCAGGCCGACGTTGGTGGCTTGTTCCAGCTTAGGATTTTTCAGTTTTTGTTTCCGGTGAGTGGGGAGAGGGACAATGGCGAGTGCCAGGCACAGTGCAGTGCACAGCGTGAAATAAAATATTCTAATACTACTGGCATTTGAAGTAATACGATGCAGTTAGGAACCATTAAGGCCCTCATTACAAAATAGCCTGTTGATAAATAAACAATACATCAGCTGATATAGTCACATCTGGCGTAAAATGTTTAATTGACAATGAAAAGTAATAAATTACCAATGAATACAAGACAGTTACACAACTAGCATGGCAATGTTTGTTTATAAAAATAATATATTAACTATTTCTCATTTCATTTTCAATTAATCTTGTGTATTTTGTCTTGAAATATTCAGTTAAATCACTTATCTGTGATGTAAGAAATTGCACGATTATGATAAATAGTACAAGGGATGTTTATACCAATATAAAAACGTAAGAAGATATTTGTTTAATGTGTAGTGTAATTATTTTGATTTTAAGGCAAGGGCAGGAAGTGAGGAGATGGGAGCACGTGGGGTAGATGGCGGGGCGGCGTCGCTCTGCAGCAGTCGGCATGTGTATCTCCAGGTGGAGACTTTAGATTTTTGGTGTGGCAATTGCCAAGTGTGGTTGCTCGTCGTAGGCTGCACCAAGTTGTATCGAGTGCTACTGTGTGTTGTGAATATTTAGCCGGTGGAACAAGGTGTGCATCGCACTAAAAGTGACTGTGTTTTGTTAACGTAACACGTGTCGTCGCATAGGCATGAACATAAACGGTGTTTGAGACAGGCACATGGTTTGAAAACAATTTGCGACAAATATTCATTTTGTCTGGGGGCTCACGAGCTATAATTTTTTTTTTAAAGTGTGTCGACGTACAGACGTATCAGCCACAGGAAAGCTGCGAACGTGTGATATCATCCCCTAGAAATCGAGTCAAACAGTAGCAATCACAGTTACAGTGTTTTTGCATGTTTAGGAATTTGGTTCGCAGTTGGTGGTTGTGAGTTTTAAAAATTAAACTTTCCCTATTGTAAACTCTCGCCCCGACCTTCACTCTCGCATTTGGAGGCTCGTTACGGGATAAGTTCACAGTGGCGGCTCTAGGCGTCGGCGACGTCGGCCACCACGACGGCCTCGCGCGTGTGGGGGCCTCGCAAATCATTGTCAAAATTTTAGTTTTTTTGGTTCGTTTTTATTATTATTTTATTTGATGTTTAACGGCGCTTTGCAACTGCTAGGTTATGTAGCGACGACCTACATCTAACTTACACCAGCTTAACCAATGGACGAACACAACATCCGTACCCAAGGGTGGGACTCGACCTCCGACGAGAGCGACCTGACGCACCGCGGTATGACGCCTTAGTGCGCTCGGCCATTCCCGGCCGGCAGCTATTTAATTGTCCGTATTTATTTCCGTATGAGTGCAGCAATGATGCAATTTTTTGTTAAATACTTACAAAACAATTTCTTCAGTACATTTTAGAAAACGATTTGGAAGAAGTATATCTAAATGTTTATATAACAATCGGAATCACACTGATTTCCAGTCAGTACAGCTTCGGCCAAGAGAAGCTTCACAAAGTTAAAATTGATTAAGACCAACTTGAAAAGCACAATGAGCCAAGTAAAACTATCTGCCTTGTCAGTACTATCAACTGAAGCCAAAATAGCGGCTAGTATTAAGATGTGATCTTAAAAAATTCAGTGAGACGAAAAGCTGGAAAGTTTCTCTAATTTGTGTTTGTTTATTGTAATTTTTGTCATTACAATAATACTCGTATATTATACTAATACAACTTTAGTATAATTATTATTGATGTATAATTCAGCTCATTTAACATTTTCTTCATTAATGAAAAAATGAAAGGGCCCTCGCAAAGACGAGTTCGCCGACGCCCAGTTTTCGTCTAGCGCCGCCACTGTAAGTTCACGTTGGACTTGCTCGGAAGGAGAGATTAGGGTGTGTATAGGACATTGAACAGTTACGAACAGTTGCAAACAAGTGCGCGGACGCGACGGACAATTTCAAGTGTGTGTGGCGGCTGGCAGCAGAGAGCGGGATAAATTCACACTGATCTTGCTCGGACAGAGAGTAGGGTGTGCTTAGGACAGTGATAGTGGACAAAACAGCATAATCTCGGACGATACGCGAACGCGTCGCGCGTTTAAAGACGATTGGTGACTGGCAGAGTTCGGGCGCGGGCATCCGTAACCGGCGATCGACGGCGCATCGGCCCGGCAGCAGTAAGCGGCGGCGCGTGGGATCCAGGCACTCAAATTTCATCTTCTGCAACGGACGGCAGTGATCAGGGGGACTTCGCAAGTCGCCAACGGAGCGTCGGGGCCCAGCAGCTTCGATTCTACAAAGGATAAGGGATGCAGTGAGGACATATTCCAGCCACAGCTTCTACAACAGACGGCAGCGAGCGTTGGGGACGTCGCAGCTCGTTTCAGCAACTTCTGGATTAAAAGATAAGTAAAGCAGCTGGCGCTGTAAATTCTTGTGTGTTAATCAAGCTTTCTAGTGGCACAGAAAATGGAGCAGGTTTTTAAAAAGTCGCCAAGCGACGTAGATTCAGAGAGTAGCATACCAGAAAGTCCAGAGAGGGTAAATACTGGGGGAATGTCACATTTAGAATCAAAAATAGAAAATTCAAACTCACATTTAGAATCAAATTTAAGATCAGAAATAGCAACTGTAAAATCAGAAATAGCAACTGTAAAATCAGAAATAGCAACTGTAAAATCAGAATTGAAAGCAGACTTTAAGGCAGACATTGGGGCACTACAAAATTCAAAGTTTGCATTAAAGGCAGAAATAATCACAGACATTGACAAAAATATAGGAAGTTTAACAGAACGGTTTGAAAATAGGGAAAAGGAGATACATGCCAGAATTGGTGCTATTGAGACTGAGGTAGGAGGCAAGTTAGATGCTGTGAAACAAATATGTGATCACAGGAATGAGGGCACTATGCAAGCGTTGGCTGAGGTTGACAAGAGGGTGGTGGCAGGTATTGAGGAAACAAAAACTTGGTTGTCAGGAAAATTAGAGAATACAGAATGTAACTTTAGGAAAAAGATAGAACAAGTAGTGACAGTAAACAATACTGAGATTGAGAAGGTGCACACTAGAATAAATAATCTAGAATTGTGTAATGCATCAGGAAACACTAATTGGTCCATGGTGCAGACACCTAATGGCAAAAAGTTTTCAGGAGTGGGTAATTATCATCCAGTAGATTTTTTGGCTGCATGCAAGGACCAATTTGTGCCTGGTATGTCAGACCAGTGTAAAGTGAAGTTAGCAAAGAGAATGCTTGACTGTTCTGCTCAAACTTGGGCAAATCAGTGTGCTGATAAATTTGTTACTTTTGAGGCGTTTGAAAAGTTGTTTTTAAATAAGTATTGGGGGGAGGCCAAGCAAGCTAAGATACAAAATGAATTCTTGAACGGGCCAAACTATGTGAAAGGGAGACAGAGCATGAAGGAATTTTGTCAGGAGGAACTTGAGAAACTAGTGCATTTAGATACACCTTTGAGTCTTTTAGCAGTAATTTCCACTTTGTGTAGGAGGTTATCTGCAGATTTGCATTGGCAGTTAATTCACCATCCCACAGATTCAGCTGAGAATTTCATTGAATTTGTAGAAAAGATAGACCAGGGTTTAAGTATGGAATGACAGCTCAGGGGGACACAGCATGTAAACCATAATGAAAACAGAGGCAGTAGAAATGGGGGTCACAACTAGGGAAACCACAATAGAGAGAGGAATTTAAATGAAAATTGGAGAGGTAACAATAACAGAGGAGACAACTGGGATAATAGAAGCCAGAGGGGAACATGGGAAAATGATAGGAGAAATCAAAGGCAGGAAAGTGGAAATAGGAAAGGGGATAACAGTAGGAGAGAAAATCAGAGACAGAATCATTGAAACTAAGATTTGTTCCAAATGAGGTCCGTTTTGGGACAAGGAACTATTATAATAACAGGACCAGAAGATGGGATAACAGGGGGTCTAATAACCATAATTACAGTAGGAATAGAGATGGGGAGAGAAGGGAGGAAAAACTATGTCACATGGACAGAGATGATGATAGGAAAGAGGAAGTAGGAGTTCACAAAGGCAAGGATAAATAAAATAGGGAAGAAAACATAAATAGAGTAAACAAGGAAAGGGAGAAAAGAGAGGAAAGTATGTGTCAGATGGATGCTGTAATAGGTAGTGAGGAAAATTTTGGGGATTGGTTTTTGCAACATGACAAGAGAAATGCAAACAGGAGGAGGAATGCGAGAAACAAGGACAATAAAGGAGAGTATGATCTGAGAAGTTTATTTGATAATAACATTAAAGAGGGTAAAAACAGTGTTGGGTTAGCCTTAGTTTTGCATAGGTCAGAGGCACAAGTGTTGACTGAATGTGAAAGTATGAAAAACATTGATGGTACTGGAGCCAGCATAGATGTTGTGGAATTTATGAATGAGAGTGAATGTTTTTATAAATTAAATGTAAATAAATGTGGTCCATTAGATACAATAAATGACACTGGACCTACTGTAAATGTTAATATAAATGTGAAGATCTCTGAGGAAGGCCAAGTTGACAGTGTAGATGCCGAAACCAGAAATTTAATTGGGAAAATAAACTGGATTAGGAAGTGGGCACCAGATGATTGGCTATTGCACAAATATGATTACTTGGACAGACTAGGCAAACAATATAATAGGTACCAGACTTATTACAATGTGTTGAAAGAGTTTGTGAATGGGGACAATGAGTATGATCAATTAAGGGGATTAGGCATGTGTATCTTAGATCATGATGAGATAAGTGAGGTACATGAACTTATACAGGAGGGGTCAGGTGATAAGGAGAATAAGATACAATCCTCTGTCATTTATAATAATGAACAATATACATGCATGGATGAAGAAGGGTTGAATGTAGGTTGGATTAATAAAGAAGTACATGAGTATGGGCAAGATGATTGGATCCAATTCCTCAAATTTTTAAAAACAGTAGAGCCAGCGGCATGGGAAAAAGAAAATCATGCTTTTGCAAGAAAAATAGGGGCGTTAAATGCAGGGAACTCAGAATTTGAAGTAATCATTCAAGAGGAGCTGTTTATTCAAGATTTATTGGTGATGAAAGGTCTATGTTTAAATCTAGTGTTAGGAAGTGATTTTCTGTGCAAATATGAAGCTCAGTTGGAATATAAGGATAAAGTGCTAGAGTTAAGTCTGGAGTGTGCATGAAAAGGGTGAAATTAAAAAAATTTGTAAATGATAAAGATTTAATGGCATGTTTACACAAGCAACTGCCATAAACCACTATAAATCATGAAGTATGAGATCCAAAGCAGTGTATATAGTAGTTTAAGGATTTGTGTATATTTATTCTGTGGTATGTATTTTTTTGTGATTTATGTATGTCTAGATTTAAGAGTTTTTGTGGAGTAACTTGAAAATTTGATAATTATTTTGACTTGGTTAACTCTCTATTTTTACCTTGCTTTATTTTTGTGTTTATGTATATGTGTTGGTGAAAGGTGCAATTGTTGCCAGGACTCATTCCTGAAACAGCAGGTGACAGGGATAGTGTGTTTATTGTGTCATCATAATTTATGTATGAGTAGTGAAACTATTGAGTTAGGTAATTATATGAATGATAATTAAATTGTTTTTATTTTTGTTTATGTATACTAATCTGGAATCAGGACTAGACGACGTATATATATTGTTTTCAATTGATGCTCACAGGCTGCAGGAGTTGTAGTTACTGTGAAGTATAGACGTGCTAGGATTAACTTAGGGTAGTATGGGCCAATTAAATCTCACACCAGCAAAAATAATTTTTGGTGCGAGGGGGTAGGATTTGTATTTATGCTTGTAGGTGTCATTTTGATAGAAGAGAAAATTCTCTATGATAACATTCGTTTGGTAGTATTATTTGAGCTTTAAGATATATTTTTGAGACAGGCAGGTTGTTGATGTTATATTTGATGGAGTAATACTCCAAGTAGGCCACATATTATCTTGTCTGTTTCATCTGAAGCTATGGCTGATGAAAGTGCAGGCTTCGTGGTTTGGGTTGATCTGATAAGGACTAACACAAGCCACTTTGAGTTCTTAATTCTGTTGATTTGCATGTTACTGTACTGCACCAAGTCTGGATGGCAGAGGGGTGGGATACAAATCCAACCGAATCCTGGTGTCCAGACAAACTTTTGTCTATGTTGACTCATGCTCTTCCTGTTCCATGTAGGGTGCATATGACGTGTGTGAACAAGAACACTTGATCCAGTGCCATGAATCTAACCTGCAACAGCATGTTGGTTGAAATGACGGAGACGTAGGACCATACACCATGGGCAAGAGTTGCTGCAATGATGACTCTGGGGTTCTCAGTGTCAAAGTGGTGAGAGATTTCCTTTAAACAAGTGGAGTGTACACCGTCAAAAGTTTTTATAGTGATAATTCTAGTTTTTACATGTAGGACAAGGTTCTCTAAAGACTAAAGTTTAATACTATTATAAATTTGGTGCCAATTCTGTATATAAACAACAGGCACACTTAAATTTCATGGATGTAATTAGTTATAAGGATTCTTTTCTTAAAAATATGCACACACTATAAGTGGTCTTAATGGTACAAATATTGGGAAATATTCTCACTGCCCTGTTTATTTTTATTTATTTATTTATTTGCATTAGTTGAGGTCATAATTGATATAGTGTTTGAGTCAATCCGATTCAATAATTTTGTAATTTTAAATTTTGCTCATTTAAATGTATTAATTTTGGTGCTACTTGCGCCATCCTGCACATGGTTTTGATGCCGCAAATGGGGGTATTGTGAGATTCCGCCCAATAGAAATACTGGTAATTAATAGCATTTGATAATTAAACAGTATGAAGTTCACTGCAAACATTGACCGTGCCAATGCACTAAATGTTACACAATTTTAATCTTATTAATTATGGTAGCAACGTAGGTACACAGTTGGGTGACAACATTTATAGTTAGGCCATAGGTAGAAATTCTCCACATTGAGATTTGCTGTGTGCTTGTAGCTGACGGAGGCCAGCGAGCAGGCCGACGTTGGTGGCTTGTTCCAGCTTAGGATTTTCCAGTTTTTGTTTCCGGTGAGGGGAGAGAGGGACAATGGTGAGTGCCAAGCACAGTGCAGTGCACAGCATGAAATAAAATATTCTAATACTACTGGCATTTGAAGTAATACGATGCAGTTAGGAACCTTTAAGGCCCTCATTACAAAATAGCCTGTTGATAAATAAACAATACATTAGCTGATATAGTCACATCTGGCGTAATATGTTTAATTGACAATGAAAAGTAATAAACTACCAATGAATACAAGACAGTTACACGACTAGCATGGCAATGTTTGTTTATAAAAATAACATATTAACTATTTCTCATTTTAATTTCAATTAAACTTGTGTATTTTATCTTGAAATATTCAGTTAAATCACTTATCTGTGATATAAGAAATTGCACGATTATGATAAATAGTACAAAGGATGTTTATACCAATATAAAAACGTAAGAAGATATTTGTTTAATGTGTAGTGTAACTATTTTGATTTTAAGTAAAGTTTTAGAAATGTATTGGCTGAGCGCTGTACGTTGGAGGTCGGTTAGAACAACTCACATGGGGAAGTTGATGACGTAGGGGGAAAAAACCGGCAGTTGGACTTTTGGAGTGCGCTCGCGAGGGCAGGAAGTGAGGAGACGGGAGCATGTGGGGTACGTGGCGGTGCGGCGTCGCTCTGCAGCAGTCGGCATGTGTATCTCCAGACTTTAGATTTTTGGTGTGGCAATTGCCAAGTGTGGTTGCTCGTCGTAGACTGCACCAAGTTGTATCGAGTGCTACTGTGTGTTGTGAATATTTAGCCGGTGGAACAAGGTGTGCATCGCACTAAAAGTGACTGTGTTTTGTTAATGTAACACGTGTCGTCGCATAGGCATGAACATAAACGGTGTTTGAGACAGGCACATGGTGTGAAAACAATTTGCGACAAATATTCATTTTGTCTGGAGGCTCACGAGCTATAATTTTTTTTTAAATGTGTCAACGTACAGACGTATCAGCCACAGGGTTCTAAGATTGTGAAATAAACAACATAAAGTGAACTTTTACGTGTTTTCAAAAATAGTAGTTAGTACACCCTTTTCTCTCATGAACATGACTTTATTATGAATTTTTTTGTTAATCATATGCAGGGAAGGAAAGCTGCGAACGTGTGATATCATCCCCTAGAAATCGAGTCAAACAGTAGCAATCACAGTTACAGTGTTTTTGCATGTTTAGGAATTTGGTTCGCAGTTGGTGGTTGTAAGTTTTAAAAATTAAACTTTCCCTATTGTATACTCTCACCCCGACCTTCACTCTCGCAACACCAAACCGTGGACAAATCAAGGTAAACCACCATGTGGTGCAACATGTAGCTGAGCCTATCATGCTTCATTTCAATGGATGCTTCACAATACAGGCCATATGAACCCACCCGCCTTCCCCCCCTAAAGCTTTTCTGAACTGCAGAGATGGGAGCTATCCTTACATTACATTGTCCAGTCGCAAAAGTATCCAGGTCTCGACTTATGGTAACTATTGTCTCCACACACTCCATATCCAGCAGTTCCTATCCCCCCTCTCTCCACACCTTGTTAACCACCACCTATGCTACATTTTTCCCCTTCCTTGTCCGCCGCCCCCCCCCCCCCCCCCATTCCTAAGCTGGATTTCTCTCCTCTCCATGAGGCTTATCTATTCCCTACTTAACCTTGCATTCTTCCCCTTTCCTCTTGCATCTTATCAAATGTTCGAATGATTGTCAAGCTTATGGGACTTAACTGCGGGGTCATCAGTCCCTAAGCTTACTGGATAGGGTATTTCCTGTCAGAGCGGCCACAGTTTGTAGTAATCGCTGGTAAGGTATCGACTAAAACAGAAGTGTTATCGGGCGTTCCACAGGGTAGTGTCATTGGTCCTCTTCTGTTCCTTATTTACATAAACGATTTGGGAGAAAATCTAAATAGCTCTTTTAGGTTGTTTGCAGATGACGCCGTCATTTACCGTCTAGTAAAATCATCTGAAGATCAAAACCAACTGCAGAATGATCTAAATAAGATATCACTAAGGTGTAAAAATTGGCAATTGACTCTAAATAATGCGAAGTGTGAAGTCGTTCACATGAGTACGAAAAGAAATCCGTTAAACTTTGTTTACAAGATAAATCAATCAAACGTGAAGGACGTAAACGCCACAAAATATCTGGGAATCACTATTACTTCAGACTTAAACTGGAAAGAACATGAAGATGGGAAAGGCGAACCAGATACTGCGTTTTATTGGCAGAACCCTTACAAGAAGCAACAGAACTACTAAAGAGACTGCATACTTTACGCTTGTCCGTCCTTTTTTGGAACATTCGAGATGAATACTTTCAAGAACGGCCAAGAAAAACGTTAATACACATAACCTTTGCGGGATCCCGCTGGAGTAAGCATGCAAGCAGTGTCATTATAAGATCAATTTACGAAACCTGCATATGACGCGCGATATTCAAGCAACTACAGATGTGATTCATTGAAGTAATGATAAATACCTCGTAAAGCTAGATTTGCTGTGTGTTTTCCTACAATGTAAATGAATAAGTTATTCGTTTAATTTTATACTGAGTATGGTCATTTTCAGGAACTACTAAGTTGTCTTGCCCTCAGTATTACTAAATACAGTTTCAGTATTGTGTCGCAATTTCAAATGCATTAAAATATTATTGAGATGAATATTTGTAAACTTTACTACGTTTCGGCAAAAGTAGCGGATTTTAAGGCTGCAACAATAGTACCTCTACATTACCAAACTCACGACACTGATACCGGTGCAATAAAAAAAATAAAACAGTACTGCTGGGAAAATAAACAGCTTATTTTGAAATTGTGGTGCAATTCTATACCCCAATGTGTTTTTAAATGAATGCTATGAAGATACTGGTGAAATTGTTTTATTTGAGTACATTCTCCGGCCGCAGTGGCCGAGCGGTCTGCGGCGTGCCAGTCACGGTCTGCAGGGCCGCCGCGGTCGGGGGTTCGAATCCCCCATCGGGCATGGATGTTTGTGCCGTCTTTAGTATAAGCTAGTGCATAAGTAGTTTGTAAGTTTAGAGATTGCTGCCCCGTAGTTAAATCCCATCATCAGCTCTACGAACATTTGAATTTGAATACATTCAGTTGTCTGAGAAATAATGAAAACCACTGAGAGTTCCTTGGGTGCCATCGTTTAAATCGTGTCTCTACACACAGTGAAGTGTTGTGTCATTTGACGACGAACGAGTTTCAGTTTGCCAAAGAAATTCATAAGATGTGTATCTCACGGGATTCCAATAAGGTAAACGTTTTCGTATTTCTAAGACTGAGACAGAGGAATGGGCAGTTTCGCCTGTTCTAAAAAACACTTTTCACCATTAAAAATATTCTAGGGTATCGGATTCCAAAGAAGTTTCAATTGAAGTAGACGTTTATGTTTCCTACCAGACTTATACACCGCTTTTTTTCGCCCTCTTCACACATATTTATTACATCTTGTCCCTGACAACGTAAGTTCCCCTGTTGTGATGTTAGAATGTGTTAATTTTGCTAAAACAGCAGGGTTTGCAAATATTCCTCTCACTAACATTGGAATGTGGACAGCAAATAGCAACAGAATGTTGACACTATTTAATAATACTGAGGGCAGTGGCGGCTGGTGCTTCAGATGAGCGGGGGTTCACTTGTCCGGACACTTGCCACACTTTTACCTGCTGCCCCTGTCTCCCCCCCCCCCCCCATACCACCCAGTCCCGGAATACCGTGGACGACGTCGACACATCTGCACACTTGCCGCTTTCGAATTTCGTAGTGTAACCATCAGTATGGAAATTATTACAACGACCAAGAGTTGGCCTTTTGCCCATTACAAGGGTTACGTGTATAACACCGAGGAACGACGGTAGGCATCCCAGTCGGCGCGGGAGTAATCATGGACTAGCCGAGGAGGGGGCACGGGATGGGTGACGCGGCCGGGATGGCCGCGGGGGTTGAAGGTGAGGAGTACGGGGACGTGGTCACTGCCAATGAGGTCAAGGACTTCCGCCTGTAGGCGTCCCAGGAGGTTAGGAGAGACAAGGACAGCATCAGGAGTGGTATTGCTTTCAGGGCGTGTAGTACTTGGGAGGGGAACAAGGTCGCTCCGAACGTGGGTAGGAACTGATGCCACCGCTGGAGTTCGGCTGCAGAGCGGGAATGAAGGTTTAGGTCGACGGCAACCACATAGGTCGTGAAGTACGTTTACTCCTAGTGACAAGGCGTTTATATTATTGGTGGCTAAGCTCCACCATATACCACACCGCAACACTGCCAAACCAAGCGACCAATCGGAAGACTCTGTGTTTCACGGGCGGGCATCTGAATTAAAATGTGATGTGTATTGCGGCAGTAGGATTTTTCTATTCTGTGTTCGCTTGTGCAGCTTCTAGATTGGAAACATCCAATTTTTGTTGACCATTTGAAGCGACAATTGTAGGTTCAAAATGTTCAAATGTTTGTAAACCTATGGGACTCAACTACGTGGCTATCAGTCCGTAGCTTACAAACTACTTAAACTAAGGTAAACTAACCTAAGTACAACACAAACATCCATACCCGAAGGGGGATTCGAAGCCCCGACGGCGAACAGCCCCCGCGCACCGCAACACGGCGCTCCAGTACGCGCGGCTAATCCGTCGCGGCGGTTACGTATATAATAAACAAAGGGATGATGTCGTTACGTGGATGTAGGTACGTCGAAAATATGATCATTCAAGGGATAGCTGCTTTCGGAGAACGGTGAAGAACGTCTCAGAACATCTGTGAGCACCACCTGACGATGCGACCTTTATTAGTTGAAAAAATAAAAAAGAGTGTATTAGGCCTCAGTATCCCTAAATAGCTTAATGATCAAACGAGGTGGTCCCAGTTCGGTACACTAGCGTTTCATCAATAAGCAGTGAAATTTGACTTAACGAAGCAAAAACGTTAAACATCACTCAAATGATCCTCCTGCAACCAGAATTTACAGTTACATCTACCAGTTTTCAGTTTGCAATTTCCTATTTAGGTAAGAGCGCCTATAGTTTACACGTTAAGAGAATTTTTTCAACCCTCATATATTATGAACTCACCAGATGTAATTAGCAGCATTGGCCGTTAATGTTTTATTTTAAAAAACCACAGTTTGATTCCATTACGGCCAATGCTGCTAATTACATCTGGTGAGTTCATCATTGTGTGGTCGTGGAGCACCTCCAAGTAATGGAATCAAACCTCATATATTATGGCCATACTATTAAATAATTATCAGTTCTAAAATTACTTCCTGCAACTTCAGACCCGTAAATAGCACCTAAAATTTATGTTTTGTTAAACTGAGAAGGTACGCTTTAGTTTAAAAAAAATTAAATCTATGAATTGCACCTAAACCAGACACCCTAAAACAAACCTGTCCCTAAGGTTCACAATTTCGGCAGTCATAGTGTAGAAATTAGAGTTAAAATAATTCCCATATCTCCAGAATTAGACAAGGATAGAAATAACTTTACAGTAGATGTAGATCTCATTAAGTACACTTAGATATAGTGCTTATAAATAAAATATCTTACCACATTGTTGATTATCTTTAAACAGGCCAGTAAAAGCTATTGAAACCAGACAAGGAGCTTCTTGTTGTTGTGGTCTCCAGTCCACAGACTGGTTTGATGCTACCATGTGCTGTGCAAGTCTCTTCATCTGAGACTACGTTAGGCAATCAACATCCTTTTGAATCTGCTTACTATATTCGTCCCTCGTTCTCCCTCTACGATTTTTACCCCACACGCTTCCTTCTAATGCTAAGTTGAAAATTCCTTGGTGTCTCAGAATGTATCCAACCAATCTATCCATTCTCTTACTCTCCCCGATTCGATTAAGCACCTCCTCATTAGTTACGTGATCAACCAATCTAATTTCCATCATTCGTGTGTAGCACCATATTTCAAAAGCTTCTATCATCTTTTTATCTGAACTCCTTGTAGCCCACGATTCACTCCCATACAATGCTACACTCCAGACAAATGCTTTCAGAAAGGACTTCCTAAGATTTAAATTAATATTGGATGTTAACAAATTTTGCTTCTTTAGAAACGCTTTTCTTTTCATAGCCATTCTGCCTTTTATATCTTCTTTACTTCGGCCATCAGAAGTTATCTTGCTACCCAAATAACAAAATTCATCTACTACTTTCGTCTCATTAGCTAATTTAATTCCTTCAGCAGCGCCCGATTTTCTGACATTGCATTTCATTACCTTCGTTTTACTCTTGTTAATGTTCGTCTTATATCTTCCTTTCAAGATACTGTCCATTCCATTCAATTGCTCTCCCAGATCCTTTGCGGTCACTGACAGAATTACTATGTCATCGGCAAAGCGCAATGATTTTATTTCTTCTCCCTGAACTTTAATGCCCTCTCCAAATGTCTCTTTCCATTCCTTCACTGCCCGCTCAATGTACAGATTGAACAACATTGGGGAAAGCCTACAACCCTGTCTTACTCCCTTCTAAACCTCTGCGTCCCTTTCTTGCCTTTCGACTCTAATATCCTATGTCTGCTTTTTGTATAATTTGAATACAACTCTTCGCTCCCTATATTTTACCCCTGCTACCTTCAGAATTTGGAAGAGTGTATTCCAGTCGACATTGTCAAAAGCTTTCTCCAAATCGACAAACGATAAAAACATAGGTTTCCTTTTCCTTAGCCTCTCTTCTAAGATAAGTCGTAATTTGAGTATTGCCTCCCGTGTTCCTACATTCAGACGGAATATCATCTACTCCGGGGGCCTTGTTTCGACTCAAGTCTTTCAGCGCTCTGTCAAATTCTTCTCGCAGTATCATATCTCCTATCTCATCTTCCTCCACGTCGTCTTCCATTTCTGGACTACTGCCTTGAAGTGTATTTCCTTTGTATTGGCCCTTTATATATTCCTTCCACGGTTCAGCCTTTCTCTCTTTGCTTAGTATTAGTTTTTCGTCTGAGTTCTTGATATTCATACAGCTGCTTTTCTTGTCTCCGAATCACTCTTATTTTCCTGTAGGCGGTATCTATCATTCCACTAGTTATGCATTCTTCTACGATTCTGCATTTGTCCTCTAGCCACTCACCGGCTGCGGTGGCCGAGGGGACTGAGGCGCTCCAGTCACGGTCTGCACGGCCACTACGGCCGGGCGTTCGAAACCCCCCTCGGGCATGGATATTTGTGACGTCCTTAGTCTTAGCTAGTTCATAAGTAATTTGTAAGCTTAGGGACTGATGACCCCCGTAGTTTAAGTCCCATAAGTTCTACAAACATTTGAACATTTCTAGCCACTCCTGCTTAGCCAGTCTGGACTTCCTGTCAATCTCATTTTCAGACGTTTGTACTCCCTTCTTCCTGTTTCACTTGCTGAATTTTTATATTTTCTCCTCTCTTCAATTATGTTCAGTACATTCCGTGTTATCCACGGATTTCTATTATGTCTTGTCCTTCTGCCTAATGATCCTCTGCTGCCTTCACTACCCTATCTCTCAGAGCTGCCGGCCGCGGTGGTCGAGAGGACTGAGGCGCTCCAGTCACGGTCTGCACGGCCACTACGGTCGAGGGTTCGAATCCCCCTATGGCATGGATATTTGTGCCGTCCTAGTTCGTAAGTAGTTCATAAGTAGTTTGTAAGTGTAGGTACTGATGATCCCGTAGTTAAGTCCCATAGACTATACAAACATTTGAACATTTTTTTTCTCTTAGAGCTACCCATTCTTCTTCTACATCTACATCTATATAGATACTCTGCAAATCACATTCAAGTGCCTGGCAGAGGGTTCATTAACCAATTTCAGAACTCTTATCTACCGTTTCATTCTCTAATAGCGTGCGGGAAGAATGAACACCTAAATCGTTCCGTTTTCGATCTGATTTCTCTTATTTTATTGGGATGGTCATGTCTCCCTATTTGGGGGGGGGGGGTACTAGCAAAATATTTTCACATTCAGAACTAAAAGTCGGTGATTGAAACTACGCAAACAGATCACGCCGCAATGAATAACGTCTTTCTTTTAATGATTTCCACCCCAATTCGTGCAACATTTCCGTGGCGTCCCCCCCCCCCCCCCGTAACGTGACAGAACAAAACCAGCAGCCCTTCTCTGAACCTTCTCAATGTATTCCGTCAATCCCACCTGGTGAGGGTCCCACAAGGGGCAACAGTACTCCAAGAGAGGACGCACAAGTGTGATGTAGGCAGTCTCTTTGGTGGAGCTGGTGCTTCTTCGAAGCATTCTGCCGATGAAATGTAACCTTTGGTTCGCCTTCCCCACAATAATTTCTGTGTGTTCTCTCCAGTCAAAGTTGTTCGTAATTGTAACTCCTAGGTATTTGGTATAATCTACGACTTTAAGGTTTGACTAATTTATCGCGTAATTGAAGTTCAGCGGATTTCTTTTAGTGGTCATGTGTATTACTTCACACTTTTCTTTATTTAGTGTCAATTGCCAATCTTCGCACCAAGTAGAAATTTTGTCCAAATCGCTTTGCAGTTGCTTTTAATCCTCTGTTGACTTCACTAACCGATAAACGACAGCATCATCGGCGAACAATCTAAGGGAGCTATTCAGATTGTCTCCTAAATCGTTTATAAACACAAGGAAGAGTAGGGGACCTATAACGCTTCCCTGCGGAACGCCAGATATCTCTTCTGTTTTACTCGATGACTTACCGTCAATTACAACGAACTGTGTTCTTTCTGATAGGAAATCGTGAATCCAACCGCACAATTGGGGAGATATTCCATAAGCACGCAATTTCATAAGAAGCCGCTTGTGGGGTACAGTGTCAAAAGCGTTCCTGAAATCCAGAAATATGGAATCGATTTGAGATCCCTTGTCGATGGCACTTAACACTTCATGTGAATAAAGGGCAAGCTGTGTTTCGCAAGAGTGATAGTTTCTGAATCCGTGTTGTCTACTGGTTAATAGGTCGTTCTATTAGAGGTAGTTCATAATATTCGAACAAAGTATATGTTCCAAAATCCCACTGCAAATCGACGTCAATGGCCTGTAATTTTGGGGACCACTCCTATTGCCTTTCTTGAATATTGGAGTAACTTGGGCAACTTTGCAGTCTTTGGGTACGGATCTTTCGCTGAGTGATCGGTTGTAAATTATAGCTAAGTACGGAGCTATTGCATCAGCATACTCTGAGAGGAATCTAGTTGGTATACAATCTGGCCCGGAAGATTTATTTTTGTTTAGTGACTTAAGTTGTTTTACTACTCCAGGAACATCTACTTCTAAGTTTCGCATGCTGGCAGCTGTTCTTGGATTGAGTACTGGAGTGTTCACTTCGTCTTCTTTGGTGAACGAATTTCGGAAAGCTGTGTTTAGTAATTCTGCCTTAGCAGTACTGTCATCGGTAGTATTACCATTGCTATCGCGTAGTGAAGGTATTGTTTGTGTTTTGCCGCTAGTGTACTTCACATATGACCAGAATTTCTTTGGATTTTCTGCAAGATTACGAGGCAGGATTTCGTTGTGGTAACTGCTATAGGCTTCTCGCATTCAAGTCCGCGCTAGGTTGCGAGTTTCAGTAAAAGATTGCCAGTCTTGTGGATTCTGTGTCTTTTTAAATATTGCATGCGTTTTTCTTTTTTTCTGCAACAGTGATCTGACCTGTTTTGTGTACCATGGGGGGTCAGCCCCCTCTTTTATTAATTTATTTGGTATAAATCTCTCGATTGCTACTGATATGTGTTTGAAAGTAAGCCACAACTGATCTACACTCGCATTTTTAGTTTTGAAAGACTGGAGACTATCACTCAGGAAAGCGTGAAGCGAATTTTTATCTGCTTTATTGAATAGATATATTTTTCGTTTATTTTTGGTGCATTTGGGCATTTCGACATTCAGTCTCGCTACAACAACTCGATGTTCGCTAATCCCTGTATCTATTTTGATGCTCTTTACTAGCTCAGGATTATTTGTTGCTAGGAGATCAAGGGTATTTTCGCAACCACTTACTATTCTAGTGGGTTCAAGAACTAACTGTTCGAAGTAGTTTTCAGAGAAAGCATTCAGAACCAGTTCGGAAGATGTTTTATATTTGCCGCCGGTTTTGAATACGTAATTATGCCAATATATCTAAGGTAAATTAAAGTCGCCACCGATTATAACAGTATGCTTCGGATACCTATTTGAAATATGATTCAAGCTTTCTTTGAACATTTCGGCAACCGCATTGTCTGAGTCAGGGGGCCGATAAAAAGATCCAATTATTAATTTATTCCGGTTGTCAGGTATAACCTCTACCCAGACCAAATCACAGGAAGTATCTGTCTCAATTTCGCTGCAGGATAGACCGTTAGTAACAGCAATAAACACGCCACCCCCTTTTTTATTTATTCTATCCTTTCTGAAGACCATTTGGCCCTTTGAAAAAATTTCGGCCGAACTTATCTCGGGCGTCGGCCAGATTTCAGAACCTGTAACGATTTGTGCCTCAGTACTTTCTATCAGCGCTTGGAGCTCTGGAACTTCCCAATACAGCTAAGACAATTTACAACTGTTATACCAATGGTTTCTAGATCTGCTTTCTTCCTGTGTCTGACCTGCCCCCTTTGAGACTGAAACCCATTTTGTGTATTCCCGAGGCCATCTAACCTAAAAAACCGCCCAGTCCACGCCACACAGCCCCCACTACCAGTGTAGCCGCTTCCTGAGTATAGTGCACTCCTGACCTATTTAGCGGAACCCGAAAACCCACCACCCTTTGACGTAAGTCGAGGAATCTGCAGCCCACACGGTCGCAGAACCGTCTGAGCCTCTGATTCAGACCCTCCACTCGGCTCTGAACCAAAGGTCCGCAGTCAGTCCTGTCGACAATGCTGCAGATGGTGAGCTCCGCTTTCATCTTGCAAGCAAGACTGGCAGTCTTTACCATTTCTGATAGCCGCTCAAAACCGGAGAGGATCTCTTCCGATCCAAAGCGGCACACATCATCGGTCCCGACATGAGCCACCACCTGCAGCTGGCAGGATGGATTTCCGCCTGTTTTAAAACACAATCTTCACCATTAAAAAATTCCATACAACGATCGCCGCCTACACACAGTTCCTGACTAAAAAAAGGGGAAGGGGTATGTTTCTCAAAAGTGGGGGTGTCAAATTCACACGAGTTTATATTCTATGCTCCCCATTCATGCAGTTATCTCAAACTATTATCTGCACAAAGATGCTTTTAGGGTCTCCTGTAAAACTCTTTGAGGTCTGTTTGGAATTGTGATCCAAATTTCTTCGAAAACCCAATTTTTTTTTTTTTTTTTTTTTTTTTTTTTTTTTTTTTTTTTTTACTTGGTAAAATTTTCCTGAGTACTGTTATTTTGTTTGCGAAATTCTACAGAACTAAACTTCTAGAAATATTGCATATCTAATAATCAGAAGTCAATTCACAGTTACCGAAAACAACCTCCCTTATCTGTCCCTCTTAATTCGCAAAGCAGCTGAAGTTGGTATTTGCCGCAAACTGCGAATTTACATCTGGTGCTTAAATATATATAGCTTCGGACCATCACCCATGTGTATTATTTGGAACACATGTATTGTAGTAAATATCTACTGCACAAAGTACAACTATCTGGAACTCTGAAAAATCAGTTATTCGAACAAGGTGCGCCAACTGCTCAGTACTGCGAAAATGGATATCCTATTACTGCCACTATCTCTTTGGAAGCCATTCATAAGGTAAAACAGTCAACAATCCGAAAATTGGTTTGAACACCACAGTGCTTTACTAGGCATGGTCCTGTTGTATGCCGTTGCCTTCCTCCGACCTTCGAACTGACTTACCCAACCAGTTATATGGGGACCTACAGTTTAACATGGGTTCCGAACCATGGTGCTACTCGGTATTTTTCACATCAGCACTGCCAGAGGTGAAAGAAGTGGAAAGTGACAGAAAAATCTTAGGACCTAGTGGGGATCGAACCCAGGATCTTTGGATTTGTAGTTTCGCACTCTACCACTGTGCTACGGAGCCGCACAGGGTAAATGAAAAAAAAAATTGTTTTTGCAAATTGTCAGAACAAATATTTTCAAAAGATACGAATATTGATTTTTTCATCAAAATTCCGAAGAACTATTCAAAATTTCAAATATTGTGTAGCAAAATTCTGCAACCATAACAAATCACTCAATAACTGCTGCGGTATAATCTTACAATTTGCGACTGTCAGATATTCCAGGAGAAATAATGAGACAGGTACGAGCGAGGAGATTAGAATAGGCCTTAGCCTGCACTGTTTACTTTGATATATTAGTTGTTGGTATTATGAGCATACTACAAATACAATACTTCCAACAGGAGAATTTCGAGATTCTTGCAGAAGAAATATTCTCTGCCAGTTAATTCACATTCCAACAGCGTGCCGCGAGATATACTTATATGACGTAAGAGTACTGCTTTTAATGAGTGTGGAAATCCTGCTCTGTAATTTCTTGTCCGTATATTTCATTAAGACCAAGAATATCTCGATACTCTTAATCAGCTTTATGTTTCACTCATGGTAGACGTGTATTTGTGTAATAATCCGGAACTATGTCTCAAATTGACGAAGAAATCGTTAAGAGCACCCGTATACAGTGTTTTTTAACTACTGCGGGAGATGGCAGCACGTGTGCCGCGTCTCCACCCTTAGCCTCCAAATAATACAAAGCCTACTCACTAGGAGCGTGCCTCCGATGAGCAGTGTCGCCGCTGTAGTTCAAACGTTTTCCGCTGTTGGCGCAACAAGCCAACCTCCTTCCGCGTAGATTCTTATAGAAGCCAAATAGGAAAGAAGACGTAAAATATGTCCACATAGCACAACGGTTCATTTTGATCACTGATGTCGAAAACAATTATTGAAGTTCATGTTACTGTCTATTTAACAATGATAACAATTATTTGTTCTCATTATCATGTACACTGAGTTTAGGCCTAATTGATTGAAATAGTTTTGCGGCTTTTCCTAGAGAGCTTTTTTCTAAATTTTCATTTATTTTCGCAAAATATTTCTTGCGTACCTGGTCTGTTCGTGAATTTCGTTGAGTAAAAATGTTCAAATGTTTGTATAGTCTATGGGACTTAACTACGGGGTCATCAGTCCCTAAACTTAAACTACTTATGAACTACTTACGAACTATGACGGCACAAATATCCCCGACCTTAGTGGCCGTGCAGACCGTGACTGGAGCGCCTTAGTCTCCTCGGCCACCGCGGCCGGATTCGTTGAGTAGGGCCGCAGAAAGTTTTGCGCACTGTAACGTGGGGTTACGACTAATATGGGGCAGTAGCATATTTAACAGTGTGAACAGTACCTTTGGCTTTTCTATGACTGATTCCAGTGGCTCGTTTAGTCACACTTCATTGTCTTGCCAGGAACATTACAAATGTACTTCTCGGGTATGGAAGACCACCTCAGTCTTTTCCTTTAATTAAGGCAGTAATTGGTGACGAAGATTGTACAATGCTGGTCTTGTTGAAACAGTCCTCAAAATGTGTATTTTCTTCGACGATACGTATCGTTATTATGAGGCTGTGAAATATGGCTTTCTTGGAAGACTTCTTTTCTTCTATTCCCCTTCTCTGTAGCGATTTTATCGTCCTTCAGTTTCACAGGTTTTGTCTCATATTTCAATTTCTCTTCTCGATTCTTTCAGCTTAATTAGTTTGCTTGGCAAATAAATTTCGAAAATACTAGGAACTGCATTAGGATTCAATTTCTTTACTCCGATGCGCAAGGCCGTTCCCCGTTGGGGTTCGAATCCCAGGGACTGATGACCTCGCAGTTAAGGCCCATAAGCTTAACAAACATTTGAACAATTTCTTTATCTTCAGGCCGGATTTATAGTCTGTGGTAAGAAAATGGTTACTGCATACCACAGAAAGCTCATTGGGCTGCCATAATTCATACTTTATATCGCTTACATACGAGAAAAATTATATAGTCAACAATAAAATATAAAATCATCGATCTCTAGGAAATATTCATACTATGTCTACTTATTGATTTTATCCATAATTGTCTCGTGGATTCATTGCTCGGTAATTCGTGATAACTAATTCCAGTAGCTTTATTTCGGGAGCCCTGATTGCAAAATGGTACACAAGAATATACCAATTTCCGCAACACACGTAAAACGTTGTAGAGTCTCGTGTAAAAACAGTAAGTTACACTCATTTAGGTTGCACAATGAGCATTACAATGTATTTTAGCAGAAGGCACTTCAGTCAAGTTTGGCGGGCGTGAGGTTGTTATGTGGCGCCTCTAGCGGCAGCTCTTTCAACAAGAGCGGCGACATACGTTTACTCCTAGTGACAAGGCTTTTATATTATTGGAGGCTAAGCTCCCCCATATACCACACCGCCACACTGCCAAACCAAGCGACCAATCGGAGACGCTGTGTTTCACGCGCGGGCATCTGAATTCACATGTGATGTGTATTGCAGTAGTAGGTTTTTTCTATTCTGTGGTCGCTTGTACAGCTTTTAGATTGGAAACATCCAATTTTTGCTGACCATTTAAAGCGACAATTGTAGGTTCAAAATGTTCAAATGTTTGTATAGCTTATGGGACTAAGATTACAAACTACTTATGAACTAGCTAATCCTAAGGACGGCACAAATATCCATGCCCCAGGGGGGATTCAAACCCCCGACCGTAGTGGCCGTGAAGACCGTGACTGGAGCGCCTGTCCCCTCGGCCGCCGCGGCCGGCTGCAATTGTAGGCCTACTTGTTTAGTGAAAGTTGTGTTTTAACATATGATTATGATGTTCAGCTTTTGTTTCTTTCTTATTGCTGTTTTATTCAATAACCTGAGAGATAACAAGCGCACTGCATTCGGATGCGCAGACCGAGAATTCTGTCCTCAACAGTTCAGTGATACTTCGACGGCGCGCTGAAGGCACTATAACACTGAGCGTATTTCGATGATTATTAATTCGTTTCAACATGCTGATAACCTTCACGAGTATAGTAAAACTATGCATATATAATTAGGTACATTGAACGAAGTTACACAGAGATCGTTAATAATAATAATAATAATAATAATTATTATTATTATTATTATTATTATTATTATTATTATTATTATTATTATTATTATTATTATTATTATTTCGTTGTCATAGCTGATATTTCACGTTATTTGCGATTTTCCAATGACGGGAAAAACAAGTGATAGAAAAAAAAATGCTTTTTGTTTTCAGCAGCTGTTATACGAATGTGTTTTCTAGTTCGTTATGAAGACGAACACACACACACACACACACACACACACACACACACACACACACACACACACACACGAAAAAAAAAGAATTGAGCAGTGAATTCTTACAGCAAATTAAACCCTACCCAACTATTTTAATTGTTTACTTATTTTTCTTTTTTCATGCAAGGGTAGTTACTTACAGTATTTTTTTCATAATCCCATTTGGACAAGTTCGTAGGCTGAAAAGGGAGCATTAATTAGCATGGAATGAATCAACTTTGTAATGGTTTGAAAAATAAGTTACTGTCTGGGTGCTGAGTTCGGTCTTCCGCTGTTGTGTTTCAGTTTGGAACAGGGGACTAATGAAATTGTTGTTTAGTCGTCTTAAAAAATCAAAAACAATAACAGACAACTGATAGCATTTGTTATAGGAGGTATTTATCCAGAAACTAATGATAGCCTTATACCACCAACAAACCTAAAAAGTATGTATGTAGAGGAAATTAAAGACATTTGGACAAATAATGTTGAAAACGATAGAAAACTTGATCATCGATGAGCACATTCAGTAGGGCTATTTACATAATAATGTACAGCCAACTTTGATTTTTTATTTGGTTCTCTTAAACTACATTCCGGTACAGTATAAAGTTCTTGTCGTTGTGCAAGACAAGTCACAATACCACACTAGCAAAATGAAGAAAAACGGACCATGCTGTAGTCAATATAAATCAAGGTATATGACGTCAGAAGTAAAACTAAATCAGTACAATACCGTGTAATGAGAACTGAACACTGGAGCAAACAAACTCAAATTTTATTACCTTTATTTGAAAGAACAGACACTTATTTTAATATCCTCTTAAACATTGTATGATCTACATAGTTTAAAGTCAGATGTTATGTAGCTAAAGCTGGTGGTGATGAAATGTATGGTACTGGCTTAACATATGTTCATTTCTGGAAAAAAAGTCATACGGTACCATTAATGTGTGTGTATTGCCTACCGAGTTTTTTCCGTAAATAACCTGCGATTTTTTTGAAGAGCATACCATGAAAATTACTGGAACAGGACAGATTCGTCTTGATTGATGCCAGCTGATATATTATTGCATAACTAATAAAGAGTTAGTGGCTGATTGTCAGCATCTAGCTGTGTGTTATTTTTCACAACAAAATTCGCTGCAATTCGCCATTGTGGGAAACGGCTACCTGCCTTTTTAAGGTTATCTTCATTCTTCTTTGACTCCAATCTCCAAAACTCTTTCCCTTTCATACTACTCTATAAGAGCACCTCTCTTTCAGTTGGCTTTCCACAATACATAAGTATTTATCGTAAGACCCTTCTTTGTTTTCTGAGTCTGTTTTATTTTTTTTATTTTTGCTTACTTCAAACCCCAGTGATTACCCTGCGAGGTTCGCCAGAGGATTAACACGCTAACACTTATGAATACACATACACTTACACACACACAAACATATTATCGTTACATATTTCACAAGTCAACACTTACAACCAACAGTACACAATAGACACATAGTTACACAAAACTTTAGGTTAAGTTTTTTTATGGATAAGTGGTATTCTTCGTGGGTAATTAAGTACCCTAGTATCATCTTTCCTCATAATTATAGGTCATAAGTAAGAATCCTGGTAACTTTTTCTCCCATAAGTGTAGTTTATAAAGTGGAATGATGGGTTTCTGCCGCAGCGGAGAGGCCAAGCGCATTGAGGTGCTATACTCCGATGCGCGATGCCATACCCTTCTGGGCGTTCGAATCCTCCCTCGGGCATTGATGTTTGTGCTGTCTTTAGTGTAAGTTAGTTCATAAGTAGCTTCTAAGTATAGGGATTGATGACCTCACAGTTAAGTCCTGTAAGCTTTACAAACATTTGAACATTTGATGGGATTCCTGGAGAAATTAAGTTTAGTAAAGGAGGCATACTTCACTTACCTGTTATAATGTCACAATCCTCCACAGCTAGAGAGTATAGAAGAGACAGTGAATATGTTAAAATATATCATAGGAGTTGAAATTAATATCTATCTTCCTATATGAATGTGTAGTTGGAACAAAGTTTTTTTATCGGTAAAAAGGTTAGGACACAATAATAAAGAATAGGTGTATTAGCTCCAAGGTATTCAGGCTTTTGTTGAGTAGTCTGACCCATAGAGAGGTGACACTCTAGTAAGGTGCCTTTGAAAAGGGCCTGTACTATTGCCTTTGGCCTTTGGATATTATTCACTATAGGAAAGTGATAATACTGGTACACAGAGAAGTGAATCTTGCTGTCACTCTTATTGTGCCCTGTGCTACTTACGGTAGTAGTGAAGGAATAAAATGTCTACCCTACATTCCTGTATTCACATCCTAATGTTCCTTGTTGGGTGACTCGTGTGAAGACCCTATATTTTTCCTAAGTCAATATCTTGGTTGAATAGTGTTTAAACTCTGATACTTTCGTGAAGCTCTGAGAATTAAAGTTTTAGTTGGCAGGTGTTGGGTTGACTTGTAGGCTACTCCAGGGAATTAGAATTTTAAAATTTACAACCATCATGTATAAAAAGGAAATTGTGTAATGACATACGTACACTTATCTACTTTAATGTTTATAGTATATATGGGGAAAAGTGGGATATCTTGTGTTTGAGTAGAGGGATATATGATTCAACAGTTTCACATCATTTATTCCAGGTAAGACACAAGATATCCACTTTTATTTATGGGGGCATTTATTTAAAAGGCTGGAAGAGATACTGTGGGAGAATTTTCTTTCTGCAGGAACATTTGACTTCAGCAAGTTTAAGACTACACGTTGCCATGGAGAATATTAAATCAGGATAGCTTGTTAAATGGAGTGGTCCATGAAAAATTCTGTTCCTTCATTTTTAAGATAGAATTTTGTTCATTATTCGTAACTCTTGATTATAGACTGACTATGCTTTAAGGCGTACCATATGGAGGGGAGCAGAGAAGGAGAAGAAGTGAGTAAAATATAGCATTGGAAGTGCTTAATGAGGTGTGGATAGAGTGCATAGGAACTGCTGAATGTGTATGTCTCTGTGGTGACAAAAGAATACCGTAGCTTGCGTCCTGGATATTTTTAGGACCAGAGAATATACGTTAAGAATAACTCCCAACTATGCAGTTAAGAGAGCTGGTAATTGGGGGAAGGGGGAGATCCAGATGGCCTGGGTTCTGAAGCAGCTCATTAAATCAAGGATATTGCGTTTAGCTGCATGTTGCACAACAGGGTGGTCAACCTTGCTTTTAGCCACAGTTTGGCATTGACCATTCATTCTAATGTACACTCTTTGACAAAAAAACTGGCCGCCGGCCGGCCGCCGCTGAGCCAAAGTCCGAGCCGATCGCGACATGGGACAATAAAAGTGGCCGCACTGATTCGCTCTAAGTCCGGCTATCTGCACAATCTGGCAACACTGTAGACTGCGGGAGTTCGTACAGTACTTCATATGTGCTGTTATAAGATATGTAGGTCAGCTACATCCGTGGTCTCGCGGTAACATCCGTGACTTGCACGTGAAAGTATTAGCGATCGAAACCGAATGTTGACAAAAATTTTAATTTCACGTTCCTCGTGCGTACTGATGCCACATGTGTAAGGGAAGCATATGCGTTACGTATTTCATCTTTTGGTACACTGGTAATAATACTCCGGCCCAATAACATCGCTGCCTCTGGCCGCAGCACTTGGCAGAGCTCTCCGCGGCCCACTCGCCGGAAGCAGCGGTGGCGGCGCTACACAGCGCTGCCTCGCCCTCTGCCCACAGCGCCTGCTGCCGCTCATCGCCCTGAATATCTAAAATGCTGTAGTATTGCTGAGTGGTGATCCACAAAAAAGGTTGCAACGTGTATTTCAGATACGATATTAACGGAGCAGACCATCCATTTTGAATGATGACCATACTATTACACTAATTCATAATACATTAGAGAGGCAAAATATTTTCATAGTCATTGATCCAATAAAATGGCTCTCTACGATGGTTAACACTTATTTCTTGGTTAAATCGCGATCCTTTTCCTATCAGGAAAGCCCTTCATGTAATTTGTTATTGTCATCACTTCATATGTTTTCATCAAGACACTGTGCGTAACTGCACTACAATGTTTAGTGCCGTTGTTTGATTCCTTATGGTAAATGTATGAGCTAAGTTATGTGAATATGTTTCAGCGCACGTTATAAAGCAACACAGCCACACTGAAAGGTGTCTCATTTATACAGCAGATATTTTGCATGAACGAACTATATTAATCGTTATGTTCACTTCCACTGTAAGCATCCCCTAGCATGTGGGTCCTAAGGAAATAGTAAAAATTCCCATCGAGGGAGGTCAATTCGAATTCCTTCAAAGGCGTTTGTATGGTGAAGCAAAAAAGACATCTAATACCATTTCCGTAATTTTGAGTCGACCTTTCTGAAAGCCTTATTGTATAAAGCTTTTCTTCTGAGTCCATTAAAGAGTTTCTTCTTGCAATCTGCAGCGTATAAAGTAAAATAAAACAAAGTAAAACGGAATACCACCGCCAAAAGCACTGTCTCCAACCAGGATTAGAACTGCCGACTCACAGCTCAGTTGCAGCGCGAGACACGAGCAGAACCACACAGCCAACCACACACTGCCGCCTGGTACCCTCAGTCTCCCACATATTCAATGCTGAGCCTCTAATGTATCTCGAAAGTTAACCTGAAAGTCACCTATGCGAATAAAAAAATTCCTTGAGTGAAAAAGTTAAATTTCTGTCTCTCATATCACATGAGCATTATACAGCATGAGTCATGTAAGTAGAAGAGGAATATCAAGTGAACTTAGCTAGACATCTCAGTACCACTTACGGAAGTAACTGCACTGTCACAGTGTTGCCAAATATTAGCAACGATGTTGCCAGTTCTTAGCTGTACTAGGAAGACCTGTGTAGCGATAAGCGACGCGAAATCGCACTCGTCTCATACGGGCTTCAAGAGGGGAGTCGCGGATTTTGGTTAATATGCGGCGCAATCTCCTGATAGTTTCCATCGTCACACTTTAGCATGCAGATATTTAATTCGTCCAATGAGGCCGAAACTAGCGTTCATATATTTTGAAACTTAACAGCATTATGATATAATTTCAGCAAATGACTGGAGAAGTTAAACATACTGATATTGTTCTTGAAACATACGGCAGGTCAAAGACTGAGATATGTAAACTTCCATCACGATTTCAATTTCGCCTCCCCCCCTTCCCCCAAAAAAGACTAAAACAATTACTTTGTTAGATTTCAGCAAAAGCTACTTTGTTTTTAATTTTTCATGAAAAGTTACTGTAAATCAACGTTGCCTCATCCGTCACGAAAAACTTCCAATCTTGAAAGTGACTGCGTTTCAAAATGCAGCCTTACGACCGCACAACTAATATTTCATGTGTTGGTTTGTTTGAAAGCCAGAAGAAACATAGTGAACTGATTATGTGTGCAACACAGTAATTAGTTCGTTTGGGGATTACGAAGACAGGATACTTAAAATTACGGCCATGAACACAGAAACTAAACTGTATATGTGAGAAATGTGCAATTCTGAGGTTTTTCCAACTGTAAACATATACATATAATCCATAGACTACTAACCAGCTTATTGATTTCGCAGTGTTACCGCCTTGTTGGCCCAACAAATGATGATGAGAATCCGAATCCATGTGTCTGATGGATTCTTCGAATTATGCCACCCACGACTTACATGTGTTGTTGCTTAGTATCTGTCGTCACGATGATAAATCAACAGAAATTATTACAAATTTTTTGCCTACTTTTTCATATAGTTGTATTTTCCGTAAAACCACACATTCTTTCTGGTCTCTTGGCCACATGGGAAAGAACGCTTCTGTAACTGAATTAATGATAATAATCAATGTCGTTTACCTCATTACAGCAGAATGATAACGATTACAATAACAATAGAAAATGCCGATCTCTTGATTGACACACTGCAATGAGTTTTGGTATTTAGTTGCTGAATACCGTTTAGGACATTTTTCAGAGGAGAAAAATAGACCTAAAGCCACACACATCACTAGTACAACGATATCTCACTAATCAACTATGCTGCAGATCAGGAGACGAGAATAGCGTCACCGACCTAAATTGAGAGTAGTGGTTCAGTTGTCTGACATTTGTTGGCATAGTTTCGTAGGCTTTCCCGGCGTAATAGTTCTTCATAGTTTCTTCGGGTTTGCTGCCGGATTTTGAAGTCGAGCTGATCCAATATTTCGGCGGAACACCTCAGGGGAACTGCTGCTGCTGGACTCGCCGACATCAGTTGTCGGCGAGTCCAGCATCAGCAGTTCCCCTGAGGTATTCCGCCGAAATATTGGGTCAATTTGTTGGCAGTTAATACAGTCCCGACATAAACCACAAAATTGTTTGCAATTTAAACAGGGGTCGACCTTCCTGCGATCGAAAATTTAATTCAGGATAACAGAGTCATATTAAGTCAATGACCAAACTCATATCCTCAAGAATATTGGAAAATACCTCGAATGCTGGAAATGAGGAAACGATCAGAGTTGTCTAGCGCTGTAAGCAATACTGCCAAGCAATAGCAAGAACTTCTTGGCCATCCCACAATATCCTTATTCCTACAAACAGCATGATAACTGGCTTTTAGCCATGCTGCGCTACCAAAGGCCATTCTAAGTAAGACTTCAGTCCGAAAGCAGACAACAGCATTAAAAAATGGATGTATATACGTTCAGTCTAGTCATACGCGGCTCACATTCCAGGAATATCACAAAAATGAGTATCTGGCATGTACCGTCTTAGAGCAGGTTTTTACCGATAATCATAAAACTGACCAACGGGTTTTGCTGCAGAATATAGCGACTTCTATTAGATCCGCGTAATCTTTCCCGACAAGAAACTGTTTTCCTCGTATAGTGATGCCCCTGTGTAGGTGAATTATAATGTTGCTGTTTAATGTTGCTTCAGAAGAACTTTTTGCCTTAAATATTTTTATCTTTGCAGGTGATTCAAAGCAATTGTAATAATTAGTTTCCCTTCAAATTAATCCATTTATTCGATCTATTATTTGTAAAGTAATTGCAACCGCGAAAAGTGAAATTGTACTATAAACCAAACAGTTTGGTTACTTTAGGTCTATCGTCCATGGGCAGAACGCTTCCATGTGAAATATCTCCACGAAAGGCAGAGAGGCGGTCGGTTCTCTTTCTTAGTACAGTTCGGCTCGGATAGCCGGTCCTCTGTGGAGAAGAGATGTAATTTTGTGTTGAAGAAAGAAGTCATATCTAAGAAACCTGCCTATTAATTTTATTTTTCTCCTATATTTATATTTTTCAGGCTTATATTCGCCTTTACTTGTCACAAAATAATGACATACCTTTTTCTCTGCAAGTAGCATTACATTTTCCGTTGTCTCTAGATGGATCATACTTTGTCTCTGCCGGTCCCAGATCTCACCTCGAAAGAAAAATGTCCTCCACATCATTCATTTCGCAGGAGGCGGTCGTATGTAAGTATACGACCGCCTCCTGCGAAATGAATGATGTGGACGACATTGGTATATTTACTTGTACGAATATTGTTCGCAACTGTAAATAGTTTGCTCTTGCTGTTCGTCTCCAATTCCCTATAATTCTCCTCGTGAAGTGGATGAACTGTGCTTTATTATTGTTAGTACCATTAGTTTTTATTTCAATTTGAGCTTTGAATTTGTATTTTTTATTACCGTTACATTTGTTTGTTGAGTATGTTTGACAGTACTGAAGGTCAACAAGTTCTCAAATTCATTAACATAAGCGTGTTAGAGCTAATGTATAACAATCATTTTTGTCTTGTTTCATATGTAAAACTTCCTCTCAAAATGTGGAACACTACTTTTAACATCCTTCATTTGAAACCGATATGTAGGCAGTGGACATTCAAGGATTACTCATTTATTAACGTCATTGATAATGATAGTTAGGATCAGATTCATTTACAAATTTTGTGCTCAGTCCATTTAATTAAATTACAACCCTCCGCATTCTACTGCATCTGTTCTAAATCAATGAATAAGAGATACGTCAATACGTTTATTTACTATCTTTTAACAAGCAACAGTGCAATTGCTTTTCATAATCCTGATTTAAACCGTGGCACAATTCATCGATCAATTTTAATTTTAATCGTTGTAACACGTATTTATTAGGTTGCTTTATTGTCTATTGTGTGTTTCTTACAAATTTTACAATTGATTTGATACTAACGATAGGCCAGAAACTTAATTAACGTAACTCAGAACCGTGTGACAATGCAATATCTACTCGCATTCATTTTTGCGACTTGGTGCAGTGGTAACACACTGGATTCATATTCGGCTGCACGGCGCTTCGAACTGGCCTCCGGCCATTTGGATTTGAATTTTCCTTGATTTTGCTAAAAAGTCTAGGAAAATGGCGGAATGGTCCCCGCGGCAGTGTGCGGCCGATTTCCTTCCACATCCTTATCACAACAATCCGTAACCTTCCTTCTTTCTTTCGTGTCTCGTGTGCAATATTTTGTTTATGTTTCAGTGTGTTGGTACAAATTTTGCAGTTCATTTCAAACCTATTTCCCACTGAACAAGAGACCTTAAACTTTCAACTCAACTTAGAACTGGATGACACTGCTACATTAAAGCCATTTCTTAATTGGTGTGTGGTGGAGGGCACTTTTTATACAACTGCTGTTTCCTCCTGTTTCTCTTCCAGTGGTGAATGGTTCTCCGTTAAAACAATTTCTGGTAAGACTTAATATGAGTTCATATCGCCCTATCTTTTACCTTCGCGATCTTTCCGTGACTAATACGTACGAGGGGTAAGGTGAATTAGAAGTAATACAGGTTTATCGAATGTTTCTGTTGTATTCTCATGCAAACGTTTGAAACTGAATGGAAAATTTCACACTCAACATTTGAAAAGTGTAAAAGAATCATTTAAATGAAAAATGCATGTAAAATGGTTTAAAATAGACTAAGACGTAGAAATTAACTTTTTCCACTCTAAAATTGCTACCGCGTTAAAGATAGTTCCAAAAAAATTTCGAATTTTTAATAGCTATGTCAGTCATCATAGTAACACTGGAACGTAAAATGTTATTGCTTCATGAGTAATGCTAACAGTAGCATTTAGTCGCCATCGACTTGAAGGGTAATTTATTTCATTAACATTCTGAAGTCGATAAGAGGTATGATGCGGCGGAGGCAGCAACGGTCGTTTTGGTAAATGCGGCACAACGAGCGAGCGAAGGCATGCGCGTCTGGAAACGGAGAAGGTGGAGCGCGCCTGCTGGAGGGAAAGGATAGTTGTCGTTCTGAATACACGAAGCCATCAAACGGAGTCTAACGGTTGTTTGGTTCAAATGGAACGCTATTTAACGTAGCAAGATGTTCTATCAATAACAGGTCGCTTGTAATTTCCATATTGACCTGCCGACATTTTATTTTATCAGGGAGGAAACTGGACATAATTTGAGTATTTACGAAGACCTTTCAGCAACAAATTGTGCGTCTTATTGTTATTTAATGGAGTAAAGTAAACATAACGATAAGGCCTACCTAGAATACAACCATAAACCGAGAAACAATACTGGAAAAACTCAATGAGGTATTCATGATATTTTGTCTTTACTCTTTTAAAATAGCTGGCCACATGGCACATATGCAATTTGGAGGGCACAGTGTCTGCAGCATGAGTGGAATTACGGATCCTAACATGCAGGACGCCAGCTACAAAAACTCGTTCATCAGGTCGCCAATGTAATCAAGATCTTCCAACGTCGTAGCTAGGGTCTATTGTTTCGCAACTTTGGCATCATATAGATGTGAGTCTGATTTGTAACTCTGCAAACAGTTGACCTTTTCTCGTCACCTCCATTAAATATTTTGAAAAATTAATATCAGAATATGCACATTGTAGTAACTGAATTGTGTTCAAGAAGGTCGTTTCATACATTAACTACTCCTCTTCTTTCACGTTGCGAGCAATCTGTCTCAGCTGTGAGTAAATCAATGAGGTAAGGTTTACAGCAGTAATGTCTAGCTGTATAATAGTCACTTTCTAAACACCTAGCTTATTTCTAAATCGGGTTAGTTTTGTTGCAAAAGCTGGATCTTATCAATTCATCTCGTTATGTCTTTCAAATGTTCAAATGTTTGTCAGGCTACAAACTATTTGTGAACCACCTTATACTAAAGACGACACAAACTGCCATGCCCGAGAGGGGATTCGCACCCCCGACGGGGAACGGCCTCGCGCATCGTAGCATAGCGCCTCGATGCGCTCGGCCGCTCAGCCGCGGCATTACGTCTTTAAATTATCCGCTTACTGTCAAACAAAACCATTCGTGCCAACTGTATCCTGGCATCCTCTTAGTAGATGCCATAGCCACCTACTTCAAGAATATCTAGTGACATCACAAACAAAACGACATAACATTTTCTTAAATGAATGTATCTGTTGTTCTAAAATGATGGTAAACTTTTAAATATTGATAAAACAACTTACTTGTAAATTACTTATAATGTTTTCATCGCATAAAGTAAATAATAAATTCTGAAACCGCATCAGCTGTTTTTTAATTAAGATCCTTGCTTTACAGGTCCACGGTCGTTTTCATGTTAAATATTTTTCATATGAAAATTCATTACAGAGACCCAATGTTCTAATCACTTTCAACTGTCATAGAAATAAAATTTCATTAAATAGGCCTGGATATATGGAACCAGTCCAACAGAAATTATTACTGTCGTTCGGAATAAAATCCAACGGCGTTAAAATGTGGGACAAATAGTCGCGTAATTTTGATTACTGTATTGTCCAAGAAACCAGTAGATTGCCGAAGAAGTGAAGGTGAGGAAACTAAAGAAGACTGTCCAAAGAATCAAAAAAACCGATAGATGACGGATTTGTATTTTGTTCATCTTTGCATCAAGTATTAGAGGAACGTAAAAAACTTACTAATATGCACAACTACCCCTTTCTCTATTTTCTTTCAGTTTCAAAAGGACTAAATTCAAAACATGCTTATCTAAACATGATTTGCTTATTACACTGCGTCGATGCTTTGGGTATATTTCCATAATAGCTGCTCATTTAGGTAATATTCCTTGAATGTGAGACGCGCATGACAAGTCACAACGTAGATACAGTCCGTTTTCGAACTACAGTACCTAGTATCATTGGACAAAATGATCGTTCGCACTACTTTTTCGTTTTGTTACAAAAAGCTCTCACTGAAAGTTGATGAGGGTAAGTGTTTGATACCTTACTGTTTAGTGACGGATGGGGGAAACGTTCATATCCAGTAACATTTAATGAAATGTCGAAATCTAACAAAGTATTTTGTTTTAGTCTGTTTTTCAGGGGGGGGGGGGGGGGGGCTGAAATCGTGATGGAACTTTACATATCTCAGTCTTTGACCTGCCGTATGTTTCAAGAACAATATCAGTATGTTTAACTTCTCCAGTCATTTGCTGAAATTATATCATAATGCTGTTAAGTTTCAAAATATATGAACGCTAGTTTCGGCCTCATTGGACGAATTAAATATCTGCATGCTAAAGTGTGACGATGGAAACTATCAGGAGATTGCGCCGCATATTAACCAAAATCCGCGACTCCCCTCTTGAAGCCCGTATGAGACGAGTGCGATTTCGCGTCGCTTATCGCTACACAGGTCTTCCTAGTACAGCTAAGAACTGGCAACATCGTTGCTAATATTTGGCAACACTGTGACAGTGCAGTTACTTCCGTAAGTGGTACTGAGATGTCTAGCTAAGTTCACTTGATATTCCTCTTCTACTTACATGACTCATGCTGTATAATGCTCATGTGATATGAGAGACAGAAATTTAACTTTTTCACTCAAGGAATTTTTTTATTCGCATAGGTGACTTTCAGGTTAACTTTCGAGATACATTAGAGGCTCAGCATTGAATATGTGGGAGACTGAGGGTACCAGGCGGCAGTGTGTGGTTGGCTGTGTGGTTCTGCTCGTGTCTCGCGCTGCAACTGAGCTGTGAGTCGGCAGTTCTAATCCTGGTTGGAGACAGTGCTTTTGGCGGTGGTATTCCGTTTTACTTTGTTTTATTTTACTTTATACGCTGCAGATTGCAAGAAGAAACTCTTTAATGGACTCAGAAGAAAAGCTTTATACAATAAGGCTTTCAGAAAGGTCGACTCAAAATTACGGAAATGGTATTAGATGTCTTTTTTGCTTCACCATACAAACGCCTTTGAAGGAATTCGAATTGACCTCCCTCGATGGGAATTTTTACTATTTCCTTAGGACCCACATGCTAGGGGATGCTTACAGTGGAAGTGAACATAACGATTAATATAGTTCGTTCATGCAAAATATCTGCTGTATAAATGAGACACCTTTCAGTGTGGCTGTGTTGCTTTATAACGTGCGCTGAAACATATTCACATAACTTAGCTCATACATTTACCATAAGGAATCAAACAACGGCACTAAACATTGTAGTGCAGTTACGCACAGTGTCTTGATGAAAACATATGAAGTGATGACAATAACAAATTACATGAAGGGCTTTCCTGATAGGAAAAGGATCGCGATTTAACCAAGAAATAAGTGTTAACCATCGTAGAGAGCCATTTTATTGGATCAATGACTATGAAAATATTTTGCCTCTCTAATGTATTATGAATTAGTGTAATAGTATGGTCATCATTCAAAATGGATGGTCTGCTCCGTTAATATCGTATCTGAAATACACGTTGCAACCTTTTTTGTGGATCACCACTCAGCAATACTACAGCATTTTAGATATTCAGGGCGATGAGCGGCAGCAGGCGCTGTGGGCAGAGGGCGAGGCAGCGCTGTGTAGCGCCGCCACCGCTGCTTCCGGCGAGTGGGCCGCGGAGAGCTCTGCCAAGTGCTGCGGCCAGAGGCAGCGATGTTATTGGGCCGGAGTATTATTACCAGTGTACCAAAAGATGAAATACGTAACGCATATGCTTCCCTTACACATGTGGCATCAGTACGCACGAGGAACGTGAAATTAAAATTTTTGTCAACATTCGGTTTCGATCGCTAATACTTTCACGTGCAAGTCACGGATGTTACCGCGAGACCACGGATGTAGCTGACCTACATATCTTATAACAGCACATATTAAGTACTGTACGAACTCCCGCAGTCTACAGTGTTGCCAGATTGTGCAGATAGCCGGACTTAGAGCGAATCAGTGCGGCCACTTTTATTGTCCCATGTCGCGATCGGCTCGGACTTTGGCTCAGCGGCGGCCGGCCGGCGGCCAGTTTTTTTGTCAAAGAGTGTACAGTTTATACACCTTTGTGATTCAAAGTTTCGTCATTGATATAGTACCAATATATCAAATGAATTATAGCAGCAGACCTTGGCTTGTTTGCGCTTCCTTCGAACTGAGACGTTGGCCTACCGAGCATCTTTGTTTCACACTTTTGTTCCAAGCTTAAAGCTGAATTATTTGTTTCTAACAGAGACTGAATGTTTTTCATTTTTCTTTGATAATAAACACCAACAACGTATTAGTATTTCAATTCAATTCAATACAATTTATTACCACAATATTTAAACCTGTTACCTTGAAACTTTAAACAGCTCGTACATAATCATTTTACATTGTCTCATACACGGTTTTATAAATGTAAATGTAGTTATTACTTAAGTTATCTGCAACCATTTACAATAATAATGTAAATAAAATTAAAAAAGAAATTTGAAAGTATTGAAATTTTACAGAAAAAAGAAACAAAAGATTAGTCTTGAAATGCAATAAATTATTCCTTGACTTAAGTGAAGTCTTCCAGACTAATTGCCAAAATAAGTTCCTGGCAACCACGGAAGAATTCGAGGTTTGCCAGCTAACAAGGGCAATAACTACTTATACATATGAGTATGTACATGAACACTAAAACACAGTAAGTAACTCATTACACCGTTAAGTGACTATAACAAAATGAATCTGTTATGATGAACAGACAAGCTACCTTTTGGTCACGTGACACTGTCAGCAGCATCCTCTCCTAACCTTATGCATGTGCAGAGGATGTTCTCTCGCACGCCTTTTCAGACAGATAAATATTAGTTACAACAAAGACTTTAAATGTCATTTACCCTCAAAATTATTAAACGTCCAAATATATGTGGAAAGTAATAATACAAAAGTAATTGTTCCCATATCTGTTAAAAAGAAGATTAGGTTTAAAAACAATATTGCTTGCAGTTGGGTTTGAATCCACTACCTTCAACGACAAAATGTGATGCCACTAACCACATGGCTATTCTTGTTAGGTGAAGTGTAGTGACTTCATTATTATTCTTGATCGGATATTCTGAAGGTTATTACAGTTGATGTGTCCCTAATTTATAGTTATAAGACATTTAATAAATATTAAGTGTTTCCGAGTAATCATAAATGCACCAAAAACAAATACAAAGGGCAACTGCTGCCTTCATGGAGGATTTACACATGCAGAAGGCGAGGAGTGCATTAGGTCCATTTTCTTGCTTCAGGGCCATTCGTGAGTAACTGCCAGAGCTCAAGTAGCCAGGAGCTGGTGCCTCTACCAGCTCCAAAGCCAATGTCAAAAGCTGCATTTCCCCTTGCCCCTACGTGCCCTGGATGTACCAATATGCAGCCTCGAGGGGGTTCAAATGAGAAATTGAACCTTAACCGCGCAAGCGCATTGCGACACTGTGGCCACTGCCGCCTATATTAAGCGGCCGCACTATGACCCATTTATGTGCTTTCACCGCGACGTATAATGTTTCTCATGCGATAAAGATACTTTGACTGTGAATACAAAATGGTCTGATAGAATGATGATAGTTTAAAAACACTATTTTATTATTTATTTACTTTTTGGATATTTTATTTTCAGGGGCTCACTGAACCAGTGAACTTATAGGACGCGCCGCCAATGATTATTAGTCCCAAAGATGAATAGAAAGGGAGCGCAGAGTCACTGAAAAACAATGAATTGCATAACTATTAATGGAAGCATGAAAAATAATCATGTGTTGATACTAAAATTAGTACAATGCACCAGTAACATTCCCCCTGATTCCTTCGATACAGACATAATTTCCTAAATCCGTGATGTACTGCAATGGCCACTGTTGTGTTACAAGGGGTATATAATTTCATTACATTAGATTTAAAGTAGTTTCAGAAACAAACTTATGGATGACAGTTTCCAAATTACATTCCAATGTTTTGCAGGGGACCCGGTGCAAGTGCACCATTTACAAATGCCGGCCATGGATTGGGCAGGTTTTGCACTGGGGTCTCCCACAGGGAGACATACCACCATCCAACCAAGGTCATCCCGCACTACCTCCTAACAACACCCTGGTCACTCTTCAGGAATTCCTCACCTGAAACTGGCACCAACCTAACGACATGAATCTTTTGGCAGAAGAAAGGAGAGAGTTAAACAATCTGAAGACAGATTCTGACTAATCATCCTCCATGTGGACAAAGGTTTCAACACTGTTGTGATGAATCACAGTGACTACCTAGCAGCATGCCTCCACCAACTGTCTGACTCTTTCATCTACAATTTTCCCAAAATAACTCCATCCCAAAAGTCCAACAAGCAATTAAGTCCACGTTGAAATCCTACAATCCTCCCCAGAACCTCTCTCCTGATTCCATCTTGCCCATCATCACCTTGAAAGCCTACTTCCTACATGCTCCCAAAAATCCGCAAAACAAACAAACCTAGACATTGTATTGTGGCTGGTTACTGTGCCTCCCCTGAAAGAATTGCACCCATCATTGATCAACACATCGAAACAATTGCCCAAAATCTATCATCCCACATCAAGGATACCAACCACTTTCTTCACAGACTCTCCGCCATCCCCATCCTTTTACCTCCACGATTATTTATTTATTCATCCTTACTCATCATGGTTGACACCACTGCTATTTATACCAACTTCTCGCATGCTACAATATTCCTGCTCTTGAATATTACTTCATCCAACATCCTTCAGAATCTCAATCCAATACCTCATAACCCTCACTAATGTTAACATAATGATCATCTAATTTTACTTTGAAGGGAAGGTATACAATCAAATCAACAGCACTACCATGGACACCTGCATGACTCCCTTCTATGCCAACCTCTTTATGGGCTGTCTGAAGGGAACTTTCCTAGCCTGCCAAAACCCCCAACCTCTGATCTGGTTCAGATTCATTGATGAAATCACCCCGGCTTGAGTCAGGGCCAGGATACCTGATTCTCTTCCTTCCACAATATCAACTACTTTTCTCTTAGCTGCTTCTCCTGGTCTTCCTAAATAGAACATGCTACATTCCTGACATTAACCTTTATCTCACTGATGGCTCCATCCATACTACCATCCACTTCTGTTGACAGTTGCCATCCTTTCCACATCAAAAAATCCTCAGAAAGCGTGGCCACCCATTGGCAATGAATTTGCAGTGCTGAGTACTCCATTGCTTAACGTGCTGAAGACTGAGTGGCACTATCCCACAAACCTAATCTGCAAATAGATCTCATTTGCCAACACTGAACGGTCTCTCGTGCATGCGTAATCTCTGCACATGCCCTGATAAATACCGCCGCTGCCGCGCAATTACCATCAGTCGCGCCTTGAAGTACTGACAGCTACCACCACCTGAAGATGTCGAACAGTTGGGTCGACGAAATATTGTGGGAGATTCACAAGCCGGCAGCGGTGGCCGAGGAGACTGAGGCGCCAGTCACGGTCTGCACGGCCACTACGGTCAGGGGTTCGAATCCCTCCTCGGGCATGGATATTTGTGCCGTCCTTAGTTGTAGCTAGCTCATAAGTAGTTTGTAAGTTTAGGGACTGATGACCCCGTAGTCAAGTCCCATAAGCTCTACAATCATTTGAACATTTTTGAGATTCACAATGTCATCCGGCGGGAAACCCACGAAGTGTATTTACAGCTTTTTTTTTTGTGGTTTTAGGGCGCACAACTTCTATGGTCATTAGCGCCCAGCCAAGAACAGAGTCGCTATGATCTAAAAAAATGGAGACTGTCAGAACATCAACAAGAGGCTAAAAACGAAAGATAAAAGACAATTAAAAGGGTTAAATATCATTGGATAGGTTGGCCAAGTTGATAAAACGCAAAACTCGAGCAGCTGCTCGTGTGTCATCAGCTAAAATTTCCTCCAGAGTAGACGGAAAGTGAAGGGCTACACGGAGATGATTAAAATTAACACAAGTCAGTAAAACATGTCGCACTGTCAGCAGTTCACCGCAGGAGCACAGCGGTGCAGGATCGGCGGTTAGCAAATGACGGTGGCTGAAACGGCAGTGACCGATCCGCAACCGGGCCAGGATGACCTCCTCCCGCCGAGAGGGGCGTGAGGAGGTCCTCCAAGCGGTCGGGATCGGTTTGACATTTCGCAATTTATTGTTGTATAGTGAAAGCCACACACTGTGCCATTGCGACACAATAATCCGGCGAAGAGCCCGTAGAACATCGTCCGATGGGACGCAAAAGGTAGCCATGCGAGGCAAAAGAGCTGCTGCCTTGGCTGCTATGTCGGCGGCCTCATTCCCGGGCACACCCACATGGCCAGGGACCCACAGGAAGGAAACATGACAGCTGTCATCTGCTAACAACCGGAGGGAGCGTTGGATCTGATATACGAGAGGATGGTTCGAGAGACGGTCCTTAAGACTCTGCAGGGCACTAATGGAGTCCGAACATATGGCATAGAAAGGTTGGCGGTGGCGGCAGGTATACAAAACGGCCTGGTGGAGGGCGAAAAGCTCAGCCGTGAAGTTCGAGCACCGGTCAGGGAGCTTGTATTGGAAACGGTTGTCCCCGACGACGAAGGCAGATCCGACACCGGCAGTGTAAATAAATACGGCATTATCGAACCGCGAACGGAGTTCGACAAGCCTCGAGCGGTATACCAAATCCGGAGTGCTCTCCTTGGGGAGCGAACTAAGTTCGAGGTGTGTGTGAACCTGGGCCTGATGCCACGGTGGCAATGGGCTTTCGCTCAACCGAAGGGTGGAAGGAAGGGTAAAATCGAGCCGCTGTAGCAGGCGGCGAAACCGAACTCCAGGTGGAAGCAAGGCAATCGCAGACAACTGATATTGGCGATCGAGTGAGTCGTCAAAAAATAATCTGTAAGATGGATGGTTGGGCATCGACCATAGGCGGCATGCGTACCGACACAAGAGTATGTCACGTCGAGTGATCAAGGGTAATACAGCAGCCTCGGCATACAGACTCTCAACAGGGCTGGTATAAAATGCACCGGTCGCAAGACGTAAACCCCGATGGTGGATAGAGTTGAGACGGCGGAGAATCGACGGCCGTGCTGAAGAGTATACAAGGCTTCCGTAGTCGAGCTTCGACTGAACAATGGCCTGGTAAAGGTGAAGCAGGACGATACGATCCGCTCCCCATGACGTGCCACTGAGGACACGAAGAACGTTAAGGGATCGGGCACAACGGGCAGCCAAGTAGGACATGTGTGTGGACCAGCAAAGTTTCCGATCCAACATGAGTCCCAAGAATTTCGTAGTCTCCACGAAAGGGAGAGCAACAGGGCCGAGACGTAGAGAAGGTGGAAGAAATTCCTTGTATCTCCAGAAATTGATACACACAGTTTTCTCAGTGGAGAATCTGAAGCCGTTTGCGATGCTCCATGAATATAGACGGTCAAGACAGCGTTGGAGAGAACGCTCCAAGAGACACGTCCGCTGGGCGCTGCAATAAATTGCGAAATCGTCAACAAAAAGAGATCCGGAGACGTCGGCTGAAAGGCAATCTACGATCGGATTGATTGCAATGGCAAAGAGCGCCACACTCAAGACGGAGCCCTGTGGTACCCCATTCTCCTGGCAAAAGGTATCTGACAAAACAGAGCCCACCCATACCGGAACTTGCGATCCGCCAAAAACGCTTGAATGAAAAGAGGAAGGCGGCCCCGAAGGCCCCATGTGTGCAATGTGCGGAGAATGCCCGGTCTCCAACAGGTATCGTATGCCTTCTCCAATTCGAAGAACACTGCTACTGTTTGACGCTTCTTTAGAAAGTTGTTCATAATGAAGGTCGACAACGTAACGAGGTGATCAGCAGCAGAGCGGTGTCGACGAAAACCGCATTGGATATTAGTCAGGAGGCGGCGAGATGCGAGGAGCTAGACCAACCGAGCGTTAACCATGCGTTCCATCACCTTACAGACACAGCTCGTCAGGGAAATGGGGCGATAACTGGAAGGAAGGTGTTTGTCCTTCCCTGGTTTGGGGATGGGGACAACAATGGCTTCACGCCAACTTGTGGGAACATGACCTTCAGTCCATATGCGATTGTAGGTACTAAGAAGAAAGCACTTGCCCGCAGGAGAGAGGTTCTTCAGCATCTCAATATGAATGGAATCGGGCCCGGGAGCAGAAGACCGGGACAGGGCGAGCGCATGGTCTAGCTCCTGCATGGTGAAGGCGACGTTATACTCTTCACGATTAAAAGAGCGGAAAGAAGGCGGCCGTGCCTCCTCTACCTGTTTGCGAGGGAGAAAGGCAGGGTGGTAATGGGCAGAGCTCGAAACCTCCGCAAAGAAACGACCCAATGCGTTTGAAACATCAGCGGGGTCCACGAGGACTGCGTTCTCTATGGTCAGGCCAGGAATCGGGGAGTGGACCTTGATGCCGGACAAACGGCGGAGGCCACCCCAGACAACCGTGGAGGGAGTGAAACGGTTAAAAGAACCAGTAAAAGCAGTCCAGCAAGCTTTCTTGCTGTCGTTTATGATACGACGGCACTGCGCTCTCATACGTTTGTAATTGATGCAATTCTCCAAAGTTGGGTGGCGGCGGAAGGTGCGTAAAGCACGGCGCCGGGCTCTAAGCGCGTCGCGGCAGGCTGCAGTCCACCAAGGGACCTGGACACGACGTGGAGAAGAAGTACGAGGTATGGAACGTTCAGCAGCGGTGAGAATAACCTCTGTGAGGTAGTCGACCTGACTGTCACAGGTGGGAAAATCCCGATCGTGAAAAACAGCCATGGTAGAATAAAGCCCCCAGTCGGCTTTAGAAATGTTCCAACTGGTGGGACGAGGAGATGGGGAATGATGCAGAATGTGGATGATACAGGGGAAATGGTCACTTGAGTACGTGTCAGAAAGTGCATACCACTCAAACCGACCGGCAAGCTGAGGAGTGCATATTGCGAGGTCTATATGGGAGTAAGTGTGTGTTGTGTCGGAAAGGAAGGTCGGTGCACCGGTGTTGAGGCAGACAAGATCGAGGTGTTGGAGGAGGTCCACCAAAAGGGAGCCTCTCGGACAAGGTGCCGGAGAGCCCCATAGGGGGTGGTGGGCATTAAAGTCGCCTATCAACACGAAAGGTGAAGGGAGCTGATCAACAAGGTTTAGCACATCTGCCCTAGTAAGGGCAGATGACGATGGTGAATAAATATTACAGAGGGAAAAAGTAAATGTGGATAGGGTGATGCGGACGGGAACTGCCTGTAGGTGAGTGTGCAAGGAAATGGGATGGAAATAGACATCGTCTCGAAGGAGCATCAGAACCCCTCCATGGGCTGGGACACCTTCCACGGGTGGCAGGTCGAACCGCACAGAGGTGTAGTGTGGAAAGTCTGCACGATCACGTGGACGCAACTTAGTTTCTTGAAGACAGACGATAAGCGGGCAGTGCAACCGAAGGAGTAGTTTTAACTCCTCCCGGTTGGAACGAATGCCGCGAATATTCCATTGAAGGAGTGCCATGATAAAAATGAAATAAGAAATAAGGATAAAAACCTACTAGCAAGCGGGGTCACCTCGACGGCCCCTGAGGACCGAATTTCGAGGGAGCACTGCTATCGCCATCTAGTGGCAAAGGGTCATGTTCCATTGGTTCGATCGACGCGTCTGCCACCTCCCGGAGTTGATCAGAAGGGGCAGCTTCCACCGCCGGTAGACGGCCGGGTGCCCGGCAAACGGAGCGTCCCGGTGAAACAGAAGACGGCCGAGTCCGGCAACTGTTGGATGGCGTGACCGACGAGTCACGCCGCGGCGGGGAAGGTGGGGGCTGTTCTTTTTTGGAAGCCTTCTTAGAAGCATGACGGGTTGAAGAAGCGGTTGACGATTGAGAAGTCTGAGTCTTGAGAAAATCTTCACGGACGGGTTCCCTTTTTGAACTCCGGGCAGCAGATTTGGGTGCCCGGGATGTGTGTGAACTGGTCGACGAATTCAGTGTAGAACGGGTAGAAGGCATCGGAGAGGTGGAACGAGCAATTTTCGGGCTAGCCGATCTGACGACAGTGTCACTGAACGTTAAATCGCAAGTCTGAATGCCCACCTCCTTAGTTGGTCGAGGGGAGGCGAGGACCTGGCTGAAAGTACCTGATGGGAGTACTGCGGGCTTCCTACTAGCTAATAACTTCCGAGCGGCATAGGTCGAGACCTTCTCCTTCACGCGAATCTCTTGGATGACCCGCTCTTCTTTATAAACGGGGCAGTCCCGTGAAGAAGCAGCATGGTCACCCATGCAATTAATGCAGTGAGGGGATGGAGGTAGACATTCACCCTCATGAGCGTCCTGCCACAGGTGGCGCACTTGGCTGCATTTGGACAAGATTTACTGGTATGATTGTACCTTTGGCAATGGAAGCAGCGTGTAGGATTTGGTATGTACGGACGGACGGAAATGACCTCGTAGCCCGCTTTCACTTTCGATGGCAGGTCAACCTTGTCAAAAGTCAAGAAGACAGTACGGGTTGGCACGAGGTCATTGTTAATCTTTTTCATCACGCGATGAACATCCGTGACTCCCTGATCGGACATATAGTTCAATATCTCCTCGTCCGATAACCCATCCAGTGATCTAGAAAACACTCCCCCCCGCGAAGAGTTGAGGGTGAGGTGAGCCTCCACTTTCACAGGGAAAGTATGTACAAGGGTAGCTCGAAGTAACTTCTGCGCCTGGAATGCATTTTCTATTTCGAGCAACAAGGTCCCGTTGCGCTGACTAGAGCAGGTCTTCAAGGGACCAGCGATCGCATCGACACCCTTCTGAATAATGAACGGATTTACTGCAGAAAAATCCTTATCGTCGGTACGTGATACCACCAGGAACCTAAGAATGTTTGGCAATGCTTTCTGTGGCTGAGAATCATGTTTCCGCTTATGGGTCAGGGTTATAGATGATGTGGAAGGTTTCATAGCGGAGGTGTCCCCCATGATTACCGGCGTCTCCGATGGCGCGCTCCTTCCTTGTGGGGGCCCTCACTGAGGGCACACCCGCCTTAGGTGACTGTTCGCACCTCAGGTCACACCTCCCGAGAACGGACGGAGGGACCAATTGGCATGTTCGGAAGGTATCAGCTCGGGTAATCACCCCTCCCTGGGCCCAGCCTTTACCGGGGGGTACGTACGTGCCCTACATGTCTACCCGGGGCGGGGAGTTACGCCTTACCCCGTCACCGGCAATGCAGAGCGTGGGTCGACCTTCAGACACGCACAGGGAGGAAAGAAAGGAGGAAGGAGAGAAAGGGATGAAGGAGGAGGGAGAATCTCAAACGCCGAGGCGGAGATTAAAGGGTGAGTCAAGAACAAGGAGAAAGGAAAAATAGGAGAAGGCTGAAGAACAAGAAAGGAAGAGGACCAAGAAGAGAAGACAGGAAGCGAAAAAGAAGCCTTTGACTGATGAAAAACGCCCGTCTCCGGGCGAAGGCACAAACCGGGGGGGGAAGAGGGAAGCGGCCTGGGACGGAAGAAAGGTCGCTTCGGCTCGGGGCCCCGTGCGCGCCACATACGTACCCACAAAAGAGCTGTGGGCCCCCTGGGGGGGTTTATAGCTTTGAGTTATGGTTACATCTATACCGTCATGCTGAACGTAACTGTCAACATGACGGTTTAGACGTAAGCACATATTAATAGCTTTGAGAATGCGATTTATTGCTCACATTTCCTACAGATTTGTTTAACATTGCACAAACCTTTTTGTAAAAAAAGAAAATAAAAAAGAAAGAGGGGATGGCAATTTAGCAGGTCGCTTGGGGCGACGCTTGGGCTTGCGCCGGCCCTGCTACTAAGAAGCTGTCCATCAGGATGAATGGCCACACCAAACCGTGGACAAATCAAGGTAAACCACCATGTGGTGCAACATGTAGCTGAGCCTATCATGCTTCATTTCAATGGATGCTTCACAATACAGGCCATATGAACCCACCCGCCTTCCCCCCCTAAAGCTTTTCTGAACTGCAGAGATGGGAGCTATCCTTACATTACATTGTCCAGTCGCAAAAGTATCCAGGTCTCGACTTATGGTAACTATTGTCTCCACACACTCCAAATCCAACAGTTCCTTCCCCCCTGTATCCACACCTTGTTAACCACCACCTATGCTACATTTTCCCCCTTCCTTGCCCCCCCCCCCTCCAACATTCTTAAGTTGGATTTCTCTCCACTCCATAAGGCTTATCTAAGGATGCCGCTGGCTTGAAGGCAATCCAACAAAACTCCCACATGCATTAAAAACAGTGCTGGATTGCAATCCCTAGATGCAAAGACACACACCAAACGGGACTCCTGATTTTCCTTAAAAGGCCCTCCACACGGAGTAAGCATGCAACGAGTGTTTTTTAAGATCAATTTACGTAACTTGCATATGAAGCGCTATATTCAAGCAACTGCAGATGTTATTCGTTGAAGTAATGGATAGATAGTTGGTAATCTAGATTTGCTGTGTGTTTTCCTACAATGGAAACGAAAATGTTATTCGTATAATTTTATATTGAGTATTGTCATTTTCAGGTACTACTAAGTTGTCTTGCCCTCGGTATTACTAAATGTTCAAATGTTTGTAGAGCTTATGGGACTTAACTACGGGGTCATCAGGCCCTAAACTTACAAACTACTTAAGAACTAATAAATACTTAGGACGGCACATATATCCATGCCCGAGGGGGGATTCGAACCCCCGACCGTAGTGGCCGTGCAGACCGCGACTTGAGCGCGTCAGTCCCCTCGACCTCCGCGGCCGGCGTCGCAATTTCAAATGCATTAAAATATTATTGAGATGAATATTTGTAAACTTTACTACGTTTCGGCAGAAGTAGCGGATTTTAAGGCTGCAACAATAGTACCTCTACATTACCAAACTCATGTCACTGATACCGTTGCAATAAAAAATAAAACAGTACTGCTGGGAATATAAACAGCTTTTTTTGAAATTGTGGTGCAATTCTATACCCCAATGTGTTTTTAAATGAATGCTATGAACATACTGGTAAAATGGTTTTATTTGAATCCATTCGCCGGCCGCAGTGGCCGAGCGGTCTGTATAGTGCCAGTCATGGTCTGCAGGGCCGCTGCGGTCGGGGGTTCGAATCCCCCCCTCTGGCATGGATGTTTGTGCCGTCTTTAGTATAAGCTAGTTCATAAGTAGTTTGTAAGTTTAGGGACTGATGCCCCGTAGTTAAGTCCCATCAGCTCTAGAAACATGTGAATTTGAATTAGGGCCGGCCCCAGGGATTTTGCCGCACCGTGCAAAAATTTCAACCGCCCCCACCCCCTGGCATTTTTTGACTTCATCAGCTGTACTCATATATGACATGTTATTTCCACATCTTACACTCATACGTCTCTTTGTCGTGAAAATGTCTTTAAGATCATAGCAGCGTCAGTGTTCCATTTACATTTTAAGCGATAACTTCATAATTAATATGTCCACCAAGATTAAATTAGGTCAGCAGCAGAGCATAAAACTAAAATCTATTCAAGTTTTCTAGTTCCTTGAGTTGAGGTGGAGCATTTTACCGACTAATTGCTGTGTCAATCACAAGTCCCGCCATAGTACTTGGTACGAGACGATTATCTGCACAGGCGGCACATACTCGCCGAAGCTCATAATTAGACAAAGAAACAATAGGACGCCTGTTCACTGTGCACTGAATTAGGACCGGGACGTAAGAAGATAAATATAAGCGATATAATCTACTGTTGCTACTGTCCATACCGATACCATCGATTAACCGAATTAAAAATATCTCAGAGAACAATAGAAAAAGGTAGTCTACTACATGAAGCCTCCAACAATGAGTTTGCACAGGCAGATGACACTAATGTCAACCTATTTCATCACTAGAAAAAACAAATTTAGGCATACTCTACAACAAATCTACACTAAGCAAATAACTGAAAAAGCATAATCATATTTTACGCGTGGAACATGTTTTTGAGCGAAAGTAACAGAATACAATATAAGTCAAGTACTTTGGCTGCCATCAACAGGATATCAACAAGTTATTTTATATCAAATTAAATAAGATAACATTTTTACTGAGTACGGCAACGTCTAAATTACAATAATTTTTTTTTTCTAAAAGCCCTTCCATTTTATATAATGTAGTATGTATTTAATTAATCTTCAACTATTACAAATGAGGAAATTCTTTCGTTACAGACTAACAATATGTACAGATGACATTCAAAAATGTTCAAATGTTTGTAAATCTATCGTACCAAACTGCGTGGTCATCAGTCTATAGCTTACAAACTGCTTAAAGTAAGGTAAACTAACCTAAGGACAAACACACACACACACACACACACACACACACACACACACACACACACACACACACACCCATGCCCCAGGGGGACTCGAAACCCCGACGGCGAGCAACCGCGTGCTCCGCAGGAGGCGCCTTAGACAGCTTTTTTTTTTTTCTTTTTTTTTTTTTTTTTTTCTCAAGGGCTCGTCCGGGATTTGAACCCAGGACCTCCTGCACCTCTTTTTTTCCCTATTCTCACCATGAACGCCTTCTTCAGCGAGCTTTCTACCGCTATTGTCAGGAGGGGCTGTGTTCTTCTGATTCATTGTGGAAAATATAACTGAATATCCTCTTCCTCCGAGAGGCGAAGAACCAAAAGAATGCACGATGGTGCCAATGTGCGTCTTGCAACATAACGTAGAACGCATTCTCTTCTATAGAAATGAAGAAGCTACAGCAGAAAAATAAGAAGTACATTACAGATTTCCGTACGACAATGCTGTGCGAAATTTAACACTAACAGAAAATTGAAAAGAAAGATAATTCTGAACAAAGTCGTATTTCCGAACGCTTCCCCCGACGTGAGCAGTGAGAACCTGCGTTTTGGAATTGCAGTGTTAATCTTTCTTAATTGTATTCATTAATACAAAAAATTATAGTACGACATATCAGCGTACTTATAAATAATGTGACTCAATTTACTTGTCCTCGGTTACAACGGTTAATGAGAAAGTAAAAAAAGGAGATCAAATTAATAAAACATTCACTATAACAAAAAGCACTTCAGTGTGCAGAAAATTGTGCCTTGATAACTTCGGTCCTGTTATACACAATGGAACTGAAACCACATGTAACCAACTTGCAGGACACAAACATTATCCTCTTTGCATTTCTTTGTACATTAATTAATTTTTCGAGCTTTTGTTGTTTTCTTTTCGTTCCCATTGCCCGCCATGTCAAGGCGTTATGCAGATTACATTATATCTGTCCTAATAAGTCAATAAAGCAACACACAAATTCTAGCAGAAGTCATATGACAACGAAGTCGCAATTGTTTCCTACAATTTTCAGGTAGTCAGTCATATATTTAGAGAAATCAATGAATGAATGACACGTCCAGAAATACGTGTGGAAGCGTTTCGTGGTGGGATATGAATTTCACTGTGGTACCACATCGTCTATTACTGTCATTTAACGTATGATTGCATTCGTCGATCAGTCGTAACATATTCCGTGCAACATTCTAAATGTTGATAAATTTAGGACCGCTCATGTTATACATGGGTTTAAGTCCCGTCCCTGAGCGGATCATAAAAACATAGCACGAGACGATATATAAAAAGAAAAGCACTTAGTACTTTTAAATTATGTTAATCTTGCATCAAATCGGCGATACAATGCCACACGTAAAATTGTATATTAAAAACAACTACTATTGTATACAGAAGTCGTGTGACAGCATAAGCTGTACAAACATTTGAACATTTTGACATTGCACGTTGTTCTGTCTTTCTTCGGAGTTATCGAATTCCATACTCACATACACAGCCACGAAGCAGCCGCCGCCGCCGCCGCGAAGCACCGCTCGTCGCACACGAAAACAAACGGCCCGCAGTCCCGGAGGTGTTGACAGGACGGCGGCCGAAGCAGGAATCGCTCGGCTACTCCACCGCGGCAGGTGACATTATTCATAGGTCAAGGAGGCCGTAATATACAGTTTTCATTACTAGAAATCAGTGTAGGTTTTCTGACCGTAGTCAGTAGTAGCATTCTGTTCCTTTGTGTTTATGCTTATATCGCACCTGTTTTCTTAAATTAAACAGAACACTGCCGTAGTCGAACGCAAGGATATGCCTCGCCCTTCTGCCGCTTCTCACGATCGACAGTGACGTCACGCGGAAGCGTCCGAACGCTGCCGAACACATTGGCTCAAGCTTCTACGTAATAACCTTTCATGTTTATTTTGCTTCTATAATACCGCAATATCACTGTTGTCTATATCAATCTGTAAAAATTTGAATCTCCAACTTATTTTTACATTTATACAAGGTACTTCTACTTTTCAGTGTCTTGTTTAATTTAACCTATCGGAACTACATAATCATTCAGGAATTTGCCGCCCCCTAAAATCTGCCGCCCTGGGGTTCGTTCAAAGAGCTGCAACCGCGCATGCGCAGTACGGAAATGCGTGTTCAAAGAGCAATCCTGCAGCTTGTTGCAGCCTACCGGCTGTTCAAGGAAGCTCCCGGCTGCAGCGTCCTGCAGCTTTCCGGCTGCATGAGCTGCAGGGAAAGTTTCCTCCTGCAGCCTGACTGACGTCATCGGTGCCGCGCATGCGCGGTAGTGCCTGCTTTGCTGCTGCAGGAAGTTGCAGGAAGCTGCGGCAGTCCTGCAGCTCTTTGAACGAACCTCTGGCCGACGGCACGGCTCGCCCCCCCCCCCCCCCTAGAGCCGGTCCTGATTTGAATACATTCACTTGTCTGAGAAATAATGAAAACCACTGAGAGTTCCTTGGGTACCATCGTTTAAATCGTGTCTCTACACACAGTGAAGTGTTGTGCCATTTGACGACGAACGTGTTTTAGTCTGCCAAAGAATTTCATAAGATGCGTAGCTCACGGGATTCCACTAAGGTAAACGTTTTCGTATTTCTAAGACTGAGATAGAGAAATGGACATTTTCGCCTGTTCTAAAAACACACATTTCACCATTAAAATATTCTAGGGTATCGGATTCCAAAGAAGTTTCGATTGAAGTAGACGTTTATGTTCCCTACCAGACTTATACTCCGCTTTTATATTCCTCTTCAAACATATCTATTACATCTTGTCCCTGACAACCTAAGTTCTCTTGTTGTGACGTTAAAATGTGTTAATTTTGCCAAAACACTGCAGGGTTTGCAAATATTCCTCTCACTAACATTTTAATGTGCACATCAAATAGCAACAGAATATTGACAGTATTTAATAATACTGAGGGCAGTGGCGGCTGGTGCTTCAGATGAGCGGGGGTTCACTTGTCCGGACACTTGCCACGCCGGACATTTGCCACACTTTTACCTGCTCCGAAGGGTCGGCTGCCCCTGTCTCCTCCCCCCCCCCTTCCCCCCTTATCCCCCAGTCCCGGAATTCCGTGGACGATGTCCAGACATCTGCACACTGGTCGCTTCCGAATTTCGTAGTGTAACCATCAGTATAGAAATTATTACAACGACAAGGAGTTGGCCTTTTGTCCATTACAATGGTTACGTGTACAAAAAATGTTCAAATGTCTATCGGACTCAACTACATGGTTATCAGTCCGTAGCTTACAGTCTACTTAAACTAAGGTAAACTAACCTAACTGCAACACAAACATCCATACCCGAAGGGGGATTCGAAGCCCCGACGGCGAAGAGCCGCGCGCACCGCAACACGGCGCTCCAGTACGCGCTGCTAATCCGTCGCGGCGGCTGCATGTATAATAAACAGAGGGAATCAAATGATGATGTCGTTACGTGGATGTGAGTAAGTCGAAAATTTGATCAGTCAAGGGATAGCTGCTTTCGAAGAACGTCTCAGATCATCTGTGAGGACCACCTGACGATGCGACCTTTATTAGTTGAAAAAATAAAAAAGAGTGTATCAGGCCTCGGTATCCCTAAATAGCTTAATGATCAAACGAGATGGTCCCAGTTCGGTTCACTAGCGTTTAATCAATAAGCAGTTAAATTTGACTTAACGAAGCAAAAACGTTAAACATCACTCAAATGATCCCCCTGCGACCAGAATTTACAGTTACCAGTTTTCAATTTGCAATTTCCTATTTAGGTAAGAGCGCCTATAGTTTACACGTTAAGAGAATTTTTTTCTACCTTCAAATATTATGGCCATACTATTAAATCCTATACATCCTATACATATTATAAATGCGAAAGATGTATGTTTGTTACCGCATCACGCTAAAACTACAGCACTGATTTAGATGAAATTTCATATAGAGATTTCTTATGTCTTGGATTAGGACATAGGCTACTTTTCAAAATGTTTATTACAAGTTATTTATTTGAAATATATCCATAGAAATACATAACGGTTGTAAGAAGCTTCTAATATAGCAGCAGAACTAATCTGTAGGGTATGACATGTTTAGCCGCGAGGGATAACGCGATATGTTACTATTATACGTTGTTTGGACAATGGTTCGTGTCTTGCTGTAGTGAAATTTTTTCCTTTGTTATTGTTATCTTTTTTTACTTTCGAATATACAAAAAGATTCTTGGATACTGCCAAAACGGCTTAACTGATATATAATTACATACACAAGAAATCCGAATGTTGGCGTTTATGCCGCATTCATTATCATTTGTTGTAACAAATGAAGGAAGTATGTATATAAATTGAAGACTTTTAATAAAATATGCTCTAAGTACCATGGCAAGAAAGAACATTGACGTTTTGTGTAGAATGGGATCTCACGTATAAATAGCGTACTTAAACTACAACGAAAGTAGTAGCAAATGCACTCAACAGATGGCAGGCGGTACGCTGTAGTTACCATATGAAACGTTGTGTGTTCCGGCCACAGACATTCCGGCCAACTGCAACGACATATATTAATGTGAATGTCTGTTCGGCGTACGCTTGTCACGTCCGAACGACAAGACGCAGATCCTTAAATATTTGTACCGTTACTAATTTATACCTGATGAAGGTTTTAGCCACGGTTTTATAGCCATCTGATAAATATTTAGCAATTTGAAGAATATAACGTGAAATGCGGAACAGGAATTACTCTTTGAAAATTGTTTCATTGGTTGCATTGTTGCTTGAGGGTTGATAATGATAAAAGGGTGGAGTATATTGGAATGGAATGTTATCGGTGTATATAAAATTCTAAGTGTGTGTGTGTTAACATTTCGCTCTGCAGCAAAAACTACATAACGCAAACGAATGTCCGAAGTCTCCCGTTGTACATCATACCAGTTCCATGCCGATAGCTATAAGGGTGTGGAAGATATGGTGGTTGAAAGTCGTCAAATTATTTTAAAAAAATCGGACTGAAGGCCAGCGATTACGTTTCCGACTCTACAGCAAGAAGGTTACATACGGCGAAACGTGATGCCACAGACCGTATATTTGGTCTATGTGTGCTACAATTTCTTCAGCTCTTTCTCTGTAAGGATAAGCGTACGAATAAGGAAATATAAGAATAAATAAATAAAGCAGGAAAAAATTTCTTTTAATACATCTCTTTAAAAAAAAGCGATTTAACTTTTCGCGCATTACATCAAGTGATCGATCTGTGATATTATTACAATCATTATTGTTGAATATCGTGATCGGATTCTTCGAAACGAGTGCATTTTTACCTGTGATTGGCTCTACACTACTTATATTCCTGATAAATAGGTAATCAACCAACACGCGAGCAGAGCCGCGGGTTTAAGCTAGTAATTAAATAATTATCACTTCAAAAATTACTTCCTGAAACTTCAGAGCCGTAAATAGCACCTAAAATTTATGTTTTGTTAAACTGAGAAGGTACGCTTTAGTTAAAGAAAAAAAAAAAAACACCCTAAAAAATGTTCAAATGTTTGTAAATCTATCGGACCAAACTGCGTGGTCATCAGTCCGTAGCTTACAAACTACTTAAATCTAGGTGAACTAACCTAAGCACAACACACACCCATGCCCCAGGGAGGACTCGAACCTCCACGGCGAGCAACCGCGCGCTCCGCAGCGAGACGCTTTAGACCGCTCGGCTACTCCACCGCGGCACACCCTAAAACACCCTAAAACAAACCAGCCCCTAAGGTTCACAATTTCGGCAGTCATAGTGCAGAAATTAGCGATAAAATAATTGCCATATCTCCAGAATTAGACAAGGATAGAAATAACTTTACAGTAGATGTAGATCTCATTAAGAACACTTAGATTTAGTGCTTATAAATAAAATATCTTACCACATTGCTGATTATCTTTAAACAGGCCAGTAAAAGCTATTGAAACCAGACAAGGAGCTTCTTGTTGTTGTTGTGGTCTTCACCCCGCAGACTGGTTTGATGCAGCTCTCCACGCTACCCTGTCCTGTGGAAGTCTCTTCATCTGAGAATACGTTAGGCAATCTACATCCTTTTGAATCTGCTTACTATATCGTCCCTCGGTCTCCCTCTACGATTTTTACCCCACACGCTTCCTTCTAATGCTAAGTTGAAAATTCCTTGGTGTCTCAGAATGTATCCAACCAATTTTTCCCTTCTCTTAGTCAGGATTTGCCAGAAACTTCTTTTCTCCCCGATTCGGTTAAGCACCTGCTCATTAGTTACGTGATCTACGATCTACCCATCTAATTTTCATCATTCGTGTGTAGCACCACATTTCAAAAGCTTCTATCACCTTATATCTGAACTCCTTATCGTCCACCTTTCACTCCCATACAATGCTACACTCCAGACAAATGCTTTCAGAAACGACTTCCTAACATTTAAATTAATATTGGATGTTAACACGTTTTGCTTCTTTAGAAAAGCTTCTCTTTTCATAGCCATTCTGCCTTTTTTTATCTTCTTTACTTCGTCCATCAGAAGTTATCATACTACCCAAATAACAAAATTCATCTACTACTTTTGTCTGATTACCTAATCTAATTCCGTCAGCATCGCCCCCTATTTTCTGACATTGCATTCCATTACCTTCGTTTTAGTCTTGTTAATGTTCATGTTATATCTTCCTTTCAAGGCACTGCCTATTCCATTCAATTGCTCTTCCAGTTCCTTTGCTGTCTCTGACAGAATTACTATGTTATCGGCAAAGCGCAATGTTTTTATTTCTTCTCCCTGCACTTTAATGCCCTCTCCAAATTTCTCCTTCCATTCCTTTACTGCCTGGTCAATTTACAGATTGAACAACATTGGGGAAAGCCTACAACCCTGTCTTACTCCCTTCCCAACCTCTGCGTCCCTTTCTTGCCTTTCGACTCTAATATCCGCTGTCTGGTTTTTGTATAAGTTGAATATAACTATTCGCTCCCTATATTTTACCCCTGCTACCTTCAGAATTTGGAAGAGTGTATTCCAGTCGACATTGTCAAAAGCTTTTTCCAAATCTACAAACGATAAAAACATAGGTTTCCTTTTCCTTAGCCTCTCTTCTAAGATAAGTCGTAATTTGAGTATTGCCTTCCGTGTTCCTACATTCAGACGGAATATCATCTACTCTGGGAGCCTTGTTTCGACTCAAGCCCTTCAGCGCTCTGTCAAATTCTTCTCGCAATATCATATCTTTTATCTCATTTTCCTCCACGTCGTCTTCCATTTCTGGACTACTGCCTTGAAGTGTATTTCCTTTGTATTGGCCCTTTATATATTCCTTCCACAGTTCAGCCTTTCCCTCTTTGCTTAGTATTAGTTTTTCGTCTGAGTTCTTGATATTCATACAGCTGTTTCCTTGTCTCCGAATACCTCTTTTATTTTCCTGTAGGCGGTATCTATCTTTCCACTGGTTATGCATTCTTCTACGGTTCCGCATTTCTGCGGTTCTATCTCTCAGAGCTACCCATTCTTCTTCTACTGTATTACTTTCCCCTGTTTCAGCCAATCCTTGCCTAATGCTCCCTCTGATGATACTGGGAAGGAGGTTAATGAAGATGGCAAGTACCTACACAATTACATTAAATTTTAGTTTACATCCATTTTTTAACTTTGAAATAATTGTTTTATTGTACAGATTACAGTTTTGGAATTAAATTAATCAAAATTGTCACAACTGTTGATTGAAGTAAGGTACAATTTTTTCCCGGCTGTGTACGCAGGAAGAATCCCAGAAAACGATATCCCGTGCTCGCTGCGGTGTGGAAGGACCTGCACCGACGTCCCCAAGACGCCTCAGGTTTCATTAGCTCTCTATGCCGATGACACAGCACTCTACACCCACTGTCTCAAACTTGACACCCTAAGGAATCGCTTGCAAGCGGCCTGCAACGAGCTTAAAGTTTGGGCAACTAAGTGGCGCCCTAAGTTTAATGCAACAAAGAGCCAAGCAATCCTCATAACGAGAAGAAGAGTACCGAGGGATTTGCGTCAGTTGCAGATCATGGGAGGCCCCATACCCTGGTCTAACACTGCCAAATACTTAGGCGTTACGCTCGATAGGCGCCTAACATGGAAACACCACGTAAATGTAGTAAGGGGAAAGCGCTCGGTCGCATGAGGGCGCTCTACCCCATTCTCAATCCAAACGCGACCTCGTCCCCACGCTGCGGCCTCACCGTATATCTGGCGCTGATCCGACCAGTGCTGGAATACGCGGCTGTAGTGTGGGGCAACGCAGCTGACTGTCACATTAGACGGTTACAGAGATTGCAAAACAAGGCCTTAAGACTGGCTATTCAACTCCCTCCTGATTTTCCGAACAGGTAGCTGCATGATGTGACAGGAGTTCCACTCCTAAAGAACCGTTTCAAGGCGACTACACGTCAATTCTACGAAAAGGCGCGCAGGTCTGCAAATAGGTTAATTGCCAACTTAGGCAATAGGATTCACAGAAGGGCTACAATGACGTGGCCTGACCTGCTTCTGCACTAAAAGTGCTAGGGCTAATCTGGTTATTACTGTAAACAAAGCTCATGCTCCGGAGCAGTTAGAACATACCATTAAGCTAGGTTAAGTGGATTAAGTAGAATAAGAGAGGACGTGCAGGAACAATGATCAAGATTTAAACTGCTCAAATACTCAACAGCAAGGCCTGTTGTTAGGTTAAGGAGCCAGCCAGCCAGCCGTGTCTCGCAGCTGTGGCGGGATTCCCTCGCCCGCTCCCCTCCCGCCGTCCCGCATCGGTGTGAGTGGGCCTTTATGCTGGACTGCGGGATCCCACTTTGCTCAATTGCAATCCCTACTTGCAGCTGTCATGCGCCCACCAAGTGCAGTCTTTCTCAAAAGATTATAAACAAACTAATCACCAATCTCGGTATAATAGGTGGTGTGTAAAGCACTTGGTGCCGATCCCGCGCATCAGCGAAGAAATCGGAACGAAATTTTCTTAAGATCCTTTATATCTCATAAATGATTTGAGATATCTAAACAAAACTTTAGAAATGCTAGCATGCAAGGAGAAGATTGTGTCATACGATTAATTTACTAAACTTGCATATGAAGCGCGATATTCGAGCAACTACAGATTTTATTCAATTGAAGTAATGGACTTTTTGAGTGCCGCAGATAGACCGCAAAAGTAAATTTGCTGTGTGTTTTTCTACAATGTGAATGAGTAACTTATTCGTTTAATTTTATACTGACTATGGTCATGCTCATGTACTACTAACTTGTCTTACCCACAGTATTGCAAAATACAGTTTCAATATTATGTTGTGAGATAAATTTTTGTTTTTCCGAAAGAAGTGGATTTTAACATTGCAACAACGGTACCTCCTTATTACCAAAATCTCGTCACTGATGACGTTGCGCTGGAAAAAAAAATCGCACTGACCTGTTTTACGGCCCACTTTAGATTTGTAATTTTATAAGTTTTTGCAAACATTTTGGACCAAAATAATAACCTAAATAATAAAAAATTAATTAACAAGAGTGTCCGAAACCTTTTTAGGGAAAAAAAGTTTCGATAGTGTCGGTTTCCGAATTACCGACCTTTAACGCCATATTCCAACGCCTTCCCACTACGCTACGGCTATCAATCAAAAGAGGAGTCCTTTAATCTCGTATTATTTATGGCCGTTGTTAATTCATGCTAATATGGCATTTGTAGACACTAGATTATCATTTATCGTACGAAGAACGATTTTTTTTGTTAATCCTTCCGTGCGCCATTGATTTGAAATGACAACGAGTAAGATACAATAAGAAAATCATCAAATACGCAACGCAAGATGGCGTATACCAGAGAGAGTTCTGGGCGAGGAATGTCACGTGACATCTCCGAAAGGCTAGTTTTCGTTAATTTAATGGAGGGTGTCAAATCTCCGTTATTTTTGCAAATTTGGTTCAAACGATACGAGATATGGAAAAAAACATAAGGGAGCTAAGTTGTAGAGAATTTTCTCCTCTACCAATTAGGTTATTCAATTTTTGTGTCAGATGAACACTTCATTTACAATTACAATTATATTACAAACGGCTTTTTTGGTATTACTACCGTATTTTTTGTCCGAAAAAATTGAAAAACGGAGGTTCAGGTCTCTGGTGGCCTACAGTCATGTCTGTAAAATTTGGTGCAGATCGGTTGAACGGTTCGTCTTAAAAACAGGGAACACGTTACGGACAGACAGACAGACATACATCCCAAAATCGCAGTTATTTTTGCCAATATGTTTGAAACGCTACGAGATACGAAAAAAACATAACAGAGCAAAGTTGTAGAGATTTTTCTCCTCTACAAATTAGGTTATTCAATTTTCGTGTCAGATGAATAGTTAAGCCGTTATTTTCATTTAACTTTCGAGCTGTCAAAATACGATCGCAAAGGCCCACTTTTAGTGTTACTACCGTAACCTAAAGTGGGACAAAAGGACAAATAGTGCTGGGAAAAATAAATGGCTTCTTCATTTCAAATTACAGTGGAATTCCATATCAACGTATTTTAAATGACTGATACAGAACAAACCGAAAAAAATAATTTTATTTTTATACTTGCAATTGTCTGAGGAATAGGATAGCATCTTTTACTTTCTGTACGTAGACAGCAGGGTTGCGATATTCTAACAGAAAAATTCTCTCAGACCTGATTTAAATATCCCTCTCGCCTGTCAAAGTACTCTATATTATGACCTGAGCATCAATTACAAGCCTTCAGTACTGATTAATAGAGTTGTTACTTTGTTACTATTATTATTAACCCTCAATCGGTATTGTGGGATATGAGGATACCCCTTGCAACATTCCAATGCTCATAACACCGGAATTTTGTGTACTGCGGACTTTGGCTCTTCGGTAGCTTTCGTTGAGATTGTTATGAGCAATTGTAGTCAGCAATCGTTGTTGTGAGCTGCTATTATTTTGACTTGGTAAGCAGAATAACTTGCCTGGCGTATGATGCGATCCCACCACACGGTTTACGTAACGAACTCAGTAGTTTGAAACGCTTTATATTTCGTATTGTTTACAGAAATATCACTCAGCATGGCTAACACAGGCAGAGTAAGTGTTTCTGATCCATATTTTCGGGCTCTTATCACTCAGTGGTTATATCAGGTGGAAGATATAGAAGGCAGTGATGCTGAAACTGCTATTGAAAGTGATTGTGAACGCAAAAGTGAACACGATACTGGACACTCGAGAGTCGATTACCTAAAGGATCTAACAAGGCAAATTTTTAAGATTTTATTTGCTAGGTTAATCAATATAAAATCACCTAGCGAACTCAATGGTTCTTCAGGACCTGTTACCAATAAGCCAGTGCATTCTTGCACTGCGAAATGTCGGTTCATTGAAACGGAAGAGGTGTTTCCTGTGTCGTTGAACGTCTGATAAGAAGACTTGAAACGTTCCGTATCAACTAGAAGAATATATTTTTGAATCCACGAGGCAATCAATCTCTTTAGAGTGCTTGAATAAATGAAAATTTCCTCATGTTCATGGTTTGTAAAATTACGTTAAATTGTGCCTTACCTAATTATTCTATTTTATATTTTGGACACAAATGCACACAACTGAATTGCTCTTAATTACGAATTAAAGTTTTACAGATTTTTCAGTAATTAAGAAATACATTGGAATTTGAAGCTGGCACGCAAACGAGATACTAATATTTTGACAGGCCATTGTTATGTTTAAATTTTGTAAAGTTGTTTTGATGTCAATAAATACCAAATAGCAGCGGATATAGTCTGTATTCATTATATTATATTCACATGCCTGTCTAGGAACTGCGATAATAGTGTGGCGTAGCACATTACAGGCCGCAGTGGCCGAGCGGTCTGCGGCATGCCAGTCACGGTCTGCACGGTCGCTGCGGTCGGGGGTTCGAATTCCCCCCTCGGACATCGATGTTTATGCCGTCTTTAGTATAAGTTCGTTCATAAGTAGTTTGTAGGTTTAGGGACTGATGACCCCGTAGTTAAGTCCCATAAGGTCTACAAACATTTGAGCATTTTTGTACCATCGTTGCCTTCCCCATTCATTCTCCTCTTCCCCCTCTTCCTGTAGTACAAGACTTGCTACACTGCCATTAATTAATGATAGCATTTCCAGGTTAACAGGATAATCACAGTACTTTTTATTTCATGGCACACACATCTAACTTTATACGCACAAGAGACTCGACTCAGTGGCGTAACTAAGTAGTTTGGCACCCGGTGCGGTGATCTTACTTGTCACCCCCCATCCCAATGGCCACCACCACTCCCGCCAGTCAGCAAAGAATTGAAAAAAAAATTCAAGGAGAGTTGAATAAGTTTTTGATACACATAATGAAATGAGCAAAATAGAAAGTTATTTAGTTTGTTAAGAGTCTGTATGAAAGGAAATAAAGAAAACCAGTTTTTATAAATAACATAGTATAATTGATTATTAATCAAGCATAACAAATAGCTAACGATTGTCTTAATAACTGGTGACTTTCACATGCAGTTTACAATCTCACCCGTCTATCTTTCTCTGCAGCAAATTTTTAAATTGCATCATCAAAGTCAATAGCTTTAGCCACGCTATTTTCAACTGATAAAATTGCCAAATTATAGAGTCTTGCTTGGCTTCATAGTAGACCTAAGGTAATTCTTAATGAGTCTGAGCTTTGAGAAACTTCTGTCACAGGAAGCTACGGAAACACACTAAGTTAAGAAAAATCTTAATGCCAAAGTGAGGTTCGAAACAGATTCAGAAATTTCATATTCAACAATAAACTGTAAACCTTTAAGTTGTCCATACAAAAGATTCTACCATCTTCAGAAATCTCATCGTAATTGTGAATGAAACATTTTACAAAATGCTTAACAAATTTCAGCATTCTACTGACCAGCGATTGGTCTTCCAAACGTTTGGCCCTTTGTTTTTTTCTTTGTTGTGCCCCACTTGGACGATGTTGTTTCATGTTTGTACGTGTATTTTAAGTTATATTTCTGCGAAAAGAAAAAGATTTTGTCTCAAAATCTATTTGATTTAATCAATAATAACAATTACACATTGATAAAACGAAACCACAATGGAAATTTTCAATTCTTTTTGTACAAAAAACAAACATTGACTTATCAACAACGACACTGAAATTATTACGTGCAAAATGAAAGAAAATTAGTACATAAATGGCGTCTAAGTATTACAGCTCTAAGCCTTTTTTCCCCACTGAAATACTAAAGTATTGCTACACATTTTGTGCATACAAAGTTGCAAAGTACGTATTTAACGTACACACCCCTTGCAAGTAACACAATGTGTTGAAGACAGTTAATGTTCGCGTTAGAGAAGATCTCTTCATTTTCTGTGATGTTTCTCCTCCTTTTGATGATATGTTACTTTTAAGCTCCTTGAGAAAGACCCGTCTGGTCCTCCCTTATGGGAGTTTTAGGAAGTAGTGTTTTTGTGGGTGCCTGTGTCCACATGTACAGTATATGGGTGTTCCATCTATTGGACTGGCGAACGCGTGTTTCTAGCACCTCTCTAAAAAAATGTTCAAATGTTTGTTAAGCTTATGGGACTTAACTATGGGGTCATCAGTCCCTAAACTTACAAACTACTTATCAACTAGCTTATCCTAAGGACGGCACAAATATCCATGCCCGAGAGGGGATTCGAACCCCCGACCGTAGTGGCCGTGCAGACCGTGACTGAAGCGCCTCAGTCCCCTCGGCCACCGCGGCCGGCAGCACCTCTCCATAAAGATCAGGTATTTGGGGTAGAGCTCTAAATGATAGTAACAGCCAACAATTGACATCTGGCGATCTCTCGTACAAGACTAGGTTTTGCGAATTGTTTTCGAACCAAGTGCTTGACGGCGATACGGATCCTTACCTCATTATGTTTTCAGACGAGGCTTGATTCCATTTGCACGGTTATTTTAACGCCATAAACTAACCGCACCGGAGCACCAATAGACCTGTTCTGCTTCATGAAGAACCCCTTCATGATCAGAAAAATAGAAGTGTGGTGTGCAGTCGTTATTGGTAGCTGAATAATAAGCCCCATCTTTAATGACACAGTTAACAGTGAAAAATAAAGAGCAACACATTTTGCAACATTTTTTAAGGAAACTGAGTGAAAGATGACGAAGTCTTGCGTTATTTCAGTAGGTGCCAGGAGCCCAGGACCAATGTTTCCTTGCACGCATTTGACGAAGTGTTACCGTACATAACAAAGTCATGTCTTACCCTTTGGAACTCAGTTTTACGCCGTGACGTTCCTGTTGAGGGAATCACTAACGAATGAAGTGTACAACACAAATTCGCACATGTTACAGGAAGTCAATGATAATATTCGCTATTCAGTCAATTCAATTTCTTTAAGATAATTACATCGTGTGATGAATTAACGAGTAGATACCAGCAGTGTTAGGAAAAGCAGTTCGCTCATCTTATATCTTGAATGGGTGATTACAAACTTTATTTTCATATGAGAAAAACAGGGGTAATACTCCTATATTTTGATAATGATCGGAACAGCGATGTTGTGTTTCGTTTTAAAACGTATCTGTGTAAATGAAAAAAGTCAAACATTCAACAAACCATTTTTGCGCTAGTAACCCTGTAATTATTTCATTCAGCAACAAAAGAAATGTTTCCCTTCTTATTATGAACTTTCACTTCTATTTTTACGTAATATTCACATAGATAGTTTCAAGTCAATAAATATTCTGTCATGTCAAGGTCGATCGTTTGGCATTTCCTAACGAAAGGGAGTGGGGGTAGGAAGTACTTATAATATTTTGTAGGACGAACTGTGACTTTTAAGTGGCCATAAAAAGCTGCAGTTCTGACCCTACTAAAAACTTACTTTTATAACAAAAAGAACTTTTAACTAATTTCCTTGAACGAAAATCACCTGCCTAAAGCGGGCGTCCATTAATTACGTGACGTGTTTGGGTGGGTGGTGAGGGGGGGGGGGAAGGTCGACCCGAATCTCAGCAAACTTCACGTGGGGAAGAGGGGTGTCTCGGCAAATCTCCCGCATTTTTTTCGCAAGAAACACTGTAAAACTGCAAGATAACTGGGTTAAATTAAGTACAACATGATTCCCGTCTAAAATACCTTGCAGGTTTCAATGATAAAATTGTACATGTTTTGTTATGAAAAAATTTTTTCTTCAACCAGTCAAGGTTCTGTATTATTCATATTTTACACGATACATATAGAGAACTGGTTCCCACTTTCAAGTGCATTCAGGGCCGGCGCGAGGAACATGCGGAACATCTGGCCGCATGGGGCGCCGCCAAGGAGAGGGCGCCGACGCGCCGGGACAGAGTAACATATACAGAGGAGCAGCTCCCCCAAACCGCTGTCCTACGCTCCTTTCGTAGTTCCGTAAGATGCTAGCAGGTGTCAGGCGGTTCCCTGGCTTAGTGTGCCTCTCGCACGTCAGAGGGTAGTGTGGAGGGGTGGCTGAGGGGAGAGCTCGTGCCGCCTGCCACGGCTGTGTTCGGCTTGCTGCGGTTTGAGGGGAGGTGGTGGTGGGGACAGCCGCTACCTGCCGCCAAGTCTGGCCAGTTTAAAGAGCTGCTTCTGACCGCAGCACAATCATGGGACATCTTACGGAACTGCTGGAAACCCTCCCTCCCTGCACCCCTAAGTGTTGGACCGGGCTCTTACAGAGGTTTCCCGTCTGTATATATTTGTCAGTGGCGACGGCCAAATCGCGGGGTTAGTGGTGGCGAAGCGTTGTGTCAAAATTATTTTGGCGCCAAAAATGTTTGCCTAAATACGTGGCCGCCTGTTTCGGCATATAAAGTGAACGGCCTATTTCTGTTCAGCCCTTCTGGACAGGCAAGCTACACCGCTATAGGGAGCCACGCTTTCAGAATCTGCGCCCTTTAGTTACAGTGAGAATTTCACCCCCCTAAAGACAAGAAAAACTCTATCTTTTTGATGCATCTTTATGGACAGACGAGACCACATACTGTATAGGGCGTCATCCTTTCCAAATCCGCGCTATTCATTTCAGTGTAAAATTTGTTCCTTACAGACGCCGCCGCCTTTTTAGGGAATTAAATATCCCATTTCTGTTTGGAGCCCCTTCTAATATACAAGATTACAGAATCTACACCGTAATAGGGCGCCATACTTTCAAATTTAGCGCCCTGATATGTTTGCGCTGATCTGCGGTCTGAACCCGACTCACTGACGCGGAGTGGCCGAGAGCATTGCAGCGCTATGCTCTGATGCACGAGGCCGTTCCCGGTCGGATGTTCAAATCCCTCCTCGTGCATGGATGTTTAAGCTGTCTTTAGTATTAGTTAGTTTATAAGTAGTTTTTAAGTTTTGGAACTGATGACACCACAGTTAAGTCTCAAAGCTTAACAAACATTTTGACATTTTGACACCTGACTCCAAAAGACTATTGTGCAGGTGATCAGGTAACGTTAACAGTGGTGGTGAAGGGTGAGGGGATAAGTGTGTACGATGCTCGCTCAATACTTTTCTGTCACTACACGACCATACAGTCTAACCTCAGCCACAGTATTAGTGCAGTGAAAATCACATATTTGCTTGGTGGCTGGATTTGAGCTGCTGTCAAACTGCCACACTTGTCGCCGTGGCCGTGCGCGTTAGCAGTTGTAGCGCTGGTACAACTAGGCAAAAGGTTAAGAACTTCAATTTCCCTATCGACAGCATTTCGGGTACAAGATTCACGGTTGTTAATTACAAAACAAAATTGCCAAATGGAGAGAAAATCACCCGATAGTGGCTTGTTTACTCAACATCAAAAAATGCGATATTTTGTTTCTTTTGCAAACTTTTTAGTAATGATAATGTTTCCTCGTCTGGAACAGAAGGACATTCAGATTGGCAAAATATGTCAACGTTTCTACGTCACCACGAAAAGTCACTGTCACATGTTAAAACTTCCCTCTCTTGTCGTGAACTGTTCCGAACGCTGCAGTTAGACAAATCAATTGATGATCAGAACCAAGAAATAATCAAATCTGTAAGTGAACAGTGGTATCAAGTTTTGAAGCGTCTGCTTTGCAGAGTGCAATTTCCAGGAACCCAAGTCTTAGCTTTTCGTGGCACAAACGATACAATCTTCAAAGAAAACAATGGAAACATTTTGCAGCTAGTGGAGAATATTTCTAAATTTGCTACTGTTCTTTCCGAAATTGATGTTCATTATTTAAGCAAACAAATTCAAAATGAATTTATTGCTCTACTTTCTAGTAAAGTTACTGAATGAACTGCAGAAAGCGAAATATTATTCCAACATTCTGGAATGCACTCCAGACGGCAGTCAAATCAAATGTTCAAATGTTTGTAAAGCTTATGGGACTTACCTACGGGGTCATCAGTCCCTAAACTTACATACTACTTATGAACTCCTTACGAACTAGGAGGGCACAAATATCCATGCCCGAGGGGGGATTCGAACCCCCGACCGTAGTGGCCGTGCAGACCGTGACTGAATCTCCTCAGTCCCCTCGGCCACCGCGGCCGGCCCAGACGGCAGTCAATAAGAACAATTTACAATGATGGTTAGGTTTGTTATTTCAGTACCAGGAAAAGAAGTCATTCTAAGAAAACACTTTCTTGGGTTTATTCAGGTGACAGATACAACTGGCGAAGGCTTAACTACTTGTTTATTACAGGAGCTGGAAAAAAGAGGAATACCTTTTCAAAACATGCATGGCCAGGGATGCGACAATGGCTCTAATATGAAAGGCAAGCACGTAGGAGTCCAGAAACGGATTCTCTACCTTAACCCAAGAGCCTTTCACGTTCCTTGTGGCAGTCATTCCCTCAACCTCGTGGTCAATGGCGCAGCTCTTTCTTGCATGGCAGCTGTAAGATTTTTCAGTCTTGTTGAAGAAATTTATACTTTCCTTTCAAGATCGACCCATAAGTGGAGTATATTAACTAAGGACGTCACGACTGTGAAGCCTCTGAGCGAAACCCGGTGGGAAAGTAGGATTGATGCTCCTGAGCCATAGAGATATTACATTGATCAAGTGTACGATGCTGTATACAAAGTAACCACTGATGCCAAGATCGATGTTTTTGTGAAGAGAAAAGCTATTGGTACTGCCAAGAAGTTAAAAGATTTCCGATTTCTCTGCTCCCTAATTACCTGGTATGAGATTTTGTATATAGTGAACTTGGTTAGTAAAATACTTCAGAAAAACGAAGTCAATATCCCAAGTTCTCTCGAACTCATTGGAAGAGTCAAAGAGTTTCTGAATTGTATGAGATCCGAAAAAGGACTCAATAGTGTAATGACCAATGCAAGGGAGCTGGCTGATAAACTAAAAGTTGCACCAGAATTTACCACTGAAGTCCAAGTGAGGCTTAGAAATGCTAAACGGCAATTTTCGATTGAGAGCGACGATGAATCTATTAAGTCTGGGAAAGAGTCCTTTAAAATATGTTTCTTTTTTTGTTGTTTGTACAAGGAAATAAACTCTCTGGATGAAAGATTCGAACTATTACAGAATCATGGCAACCAATTCCAGTTTCTTTATGGTTTTAAACAATACTTGTAGAAGAACTGAAAAAAGAAGTTATAGAAAAGTGCAGGAAACTGGAAGCAGTATTGACTGCAGTTAATATTAGTGACAGACGATCTGATGAAAGAGATCGTTATGCTAGCACCTTTGTTACCTAAGAAAATTCGCCTGAAGCTGAAGGAACACTAAGTTATCTGACTAAAAATGGAATGAGTGACGTTTTCCCGAACGTATTTATTGCGGAAAAAGACGTTTTTCAAAACTCAAACTGATCAAGAGCTACCTGCGTTCGTCCACTTCTCAAGAACGACTTAGTGCGTTGTCAACACTGTCATTGAGAACGACATTCTGAGCTCATTGAACACTGATACAATTTTGAGAGACTTTGCCAAGATTTAGCCTAGAAAAGTTCGAATTTAGTGTTATTCTGTTTCATACTACGCCACTTTCCTTGTATGTGTGAAATATTGTAATGTTGACCTTACAATGATACCTTTTGATGTTAAAATTAAAGAAATTTAAAATAAATATTGTAATATGATTACTTTTTGGTGTTTCAATATTTCACTTCCCACTTTATTTTGGATTTTACCCTACCTTTATTTAAGGTCTAATTGGCCTAATTAATTATACTTTTATTTTGATAATTTTTGTTCAATCTTGTATTTTAATTTGTCAGTCTATAGTATGTTGGTGATGGTGGGAGGGCGGAGGGGGGGGGGCGCCAAAAATGACTCTCGCATGTTCAGGAAAAACCCATTGCATTATCTGTCTGCTATACCATTTGTACATGATTTTTCTATGTATGATGTGCCGAATTGTTGTCTTAACTACAACGTATAATGCCATGTGTAATCAAGCAGTACGCATTTTGAACATTGAGATTATAGGGCGGGGTGAGGGGATCGAGCAAAATCTCACGTCATCACTCTCGAGAAGCAGGGCGCGATTAGCCGTGAGGTTTGAGGCGTCATGTCATGAACTGCACGGCTGCTCACGTCAGAGGTTCGGGTTCTCTCTCAGGCATGAGTGTGTATGTTGACCTTAGAATAAGTTAGTGTAGGAATCGATGACCTTAGCAGTTTGGTCGCATAGGACTTTTCACACATAGGACTTTACACATCTTTCAAGAAAACGCCAAAATCACCTCACGTAATTAATGGACGCCACCAAAATAATTTTTTTCCTTTTCCTAAGAAGTATGAGGAGGACTGATTTATAGCAAACACTTTTTAGTCCTCTTTAAATTTTTAGGCAAAGATTGATTAAAATAGCAATGTTCCTGAAATACAATGAGTTAGTAATCTGTTGTTCTATAGGAGAAAATGCTTTTATGCATTTTTTATGGAGGTCAGATATTCAAGAATATCTTTTTTTTAATAATTTTCAACGATTTTTCTCATACACTGTACTAGAGGTTTCCAAACTCTTCCTAGTCGGACACCATTTCGAATATATAGTTGTACGAGAAACACTTACACAGATTTTAATTAGAGAGGTTTATCTATATCAAATGATACTTTAAAGAAATATTAATCTACATGATTCTCTTGTACGCAAAGTGCACACTGAACGAACTGAAGGATGTTTAGTATTTTTTGCACAATGTTCTATCTTATTTTATTTTAGGATTTTGCTGTTGTTGCGACACCCTTAGTGGCACTACACGACACCCCTGGGTGTCGTGACATCCATTTTGGAAAGCTCTGCACTGTACATGATAACGTACCACATTGATAGCCACGATGGAAAACAGTTCTGGTTTTATGCTAGACTAGTTCATGGTTGGGTCCTTCTTTTGCACATTTGACCACTTGAACAGCCTGACAAAGTAAATTCGTGATATGTAATTAACACGGCTGCTTTGGCTAAATGGCCGTTTATTTTAACGTTCAAATCACGAAAAAGGAACGCAGTGACTGTTTATAGTTTAAAAGTGGCAGCAACATTTGAATAAGTATCGTAATCACTTTTAAAGTTGGGAGAAATATCTTACTGATTCTCAAAAAATTATTAAAAAATTATTAAAAAGAAAAAATTCAGGCATCAGCAGAAAAGAAACCCCTGTTATCCTTCTTACAACTATGGGAAGAAGTTGTATTAAAAACAATTCATAAATAGTTCTACTTACTTACGTGCAAATGAATAAATATTACATTCGATCTTCTGAATGTTACGGAAGAAAACTGTGACGTCCGGTCACTCATGATAATAGACGAAGAATGGCAACAGCCCCGTCGGTTCAGACCATTAACAATGGTACATCAGCGTGAAACATTTACACCAACAATGATTCCGCTATGACGGTGAAATGCGCGCGTGTATAAAGGAGGAGTCGGTCCAGTCTCGACGCCCGCCGTTCCCATTACGTGTCAGGTGTGAATCGGCTTTTGTCACCCCCTTGAAGTTGGTTACCCGGTGCGGACCGCACCCCCCTAGCTACGCTACTGACTCGACTATTTGTGTGTGTAATCTATTTCTGTTTTCCGTTCTTATGTTGTTGACTAAGGAAAAAATACGTTCCACAGAAACATTGGGATGCGGTAATGACAAGTAAATTCGGGCCAGACTTCCAATATTTTCATCCCGAATTTCCGAATTGAAATTCAAACATTCTTCAATGTTCCAACAATAAGAAATTTCAGAAGGAGTAACTTTTCATCACTAGGAAAGTAATCAGGTAGTCGTTTCCATTCGTCTACCGCCTTCTCCAGGTCCATTTTAAACTGGAATTTTTTTTTAACAATGATGCAAACAATGTGTCTGAATGAGCGCTCTTTAGACAGTTGCATAATCGACGAACCTATCAGTTTGGTCAGCGTTTTAATCAAATTTTTAGAATATTTTTCATTATTAATGCCTTCTAAGCAAAATGTAATAATTAAACAGAAATAATAAATTAAAAAAATCAAAATTGGAAATTCAAAAACTCCCTACATTATCTCCATTTAGACAATTACATCGCTCAATCCCTTTCAGGTTGAAAAGTCCCTATGCTGGGGGTTTTATCCTTCAACATTGCAATCCTGGTACACAAATTATTGTGCTTTTTGACCAAAGACATCTTTCAGTTTGTCAAAGAAATTCGGATGTTGTTTTACACCATGATGACTGGTTGATAGGATTACGGTAAGTAACATTTTTATATTTCTAGGATGGATCTCCGCCTGTTTTAAAACACAATCTTCACCATTAAAAAGTTGCATGACAACGATCGCCGCCTACACAGTTCCTGACTAAAAAAGAAAAAAAAAAGGGGGGGGGTATGTTTCTCAAAAGTGGGGGTGTCAACTTCACACGAGTTTATATTCTATGCTCCCCATTCATGCAGTTATCTCAAACTATTATCTGCACAAAAATGTTAGTAGGGTCTTCTGTAAAACTCTTTGAGGACTGTTTGGAATTGTGATCCAAATTTCTTCGAAAACGCAATTTTTATTTATTTATTTTTTTTTTATTTTTTATTTTTTTTTTTTTTTTTTTTTTACCTGGTAAAATTTTTCCCGAGTACTGTTCTTTTGTTCGCGAAATTCTACATAACTAAACTTCTAGAAATATTGCATATCTAATAATCAGAAGTCAATTCACAGTTTCCGAAAACAACCTACCTTAGCTGTCCCTCTTAATTCGCAAAGCAGCTGAAGTTGGTATCTGCCGCAAACTGCGAATTTACATCTGGTGATTAAATATATATAGCTACGGACTATCACCAATGTATATTCATTTGGAACACATGTATTGTAGTAAATATCTACTACACAAAGTACATCTATCTGGATCTCTGAAAACGTCAGTTATTCGAACAAGGTGCGCCCAACTGCACAGTACTGTGAAAATGGACATCCTATTATTGCCACTATCTCTTTGGAAGCCATTCATAAATGAGATAAAATTTTGTTTTTGCAAGTTGTCAGAACAAATATTTTCAAAAGATGAGGATATTGATTTTTTCATCAAAATTCCGAAGAACTATTCAAAATTTCAAATATTGTATAGCAAAATTCTGGAACCATAACAAATCACTCAATATCTGCTGCGGTATAATCTTACAATTTGCGACAGTCAGATAAACATTCCAGGAGAAATAATGGGACAGGTACGAGCGAGGAGACTAGAATAGGCCTTAGCCTGCACTGTTTACTTTAATATATCAGTTGTTTATATTATGAGCATACTACAAATACAATACTTCAAACAGGAAAATTTCGAGATTCTTGCAGGAAAAATATTCATTGCCTGTTAAATCGCATTCCAACAGCGTGCCGCGAGATATACTTATATGACATAAGAGTACTGCCTTCAATGAGCATGGAAATCCTGCTCTGTAATTTCTTGTCCGTATATTTTATTAAGACCAAGAATGTCTTTATACTCCTAATCGGCTTTATGTTTCACTCATGGTTGACGTGTATTTGTGTAATAATCCGGAACTATGTCACAAATTGACGAAGAAATCGTCAAGAGCACCCGTATACGGTGTTTCTTAACTACTGCGTGAGATGGCAGCACGTGCGCCACATCACTGGAGCAATGCAATGTCCCCACAATATACCACACCACCTCACTGCCAAACCAAGCGACCAATCGGAAGACGCTGTGCTTCACGCGCAGGCATCTGAATTCAAATGTGATGTGTATTGCAGCAGTAGGATTTTTCTATTCTGTGTTCGCTTGTGCAGCTTCTAGATTGGAAACATCCAATTTTTTTGACCATTTAAAGCGACAATTGTAGGTTCAAAATGTTCAAATGTTTGTATAGCTTATGGGACTAAACTTACAAACTACTTATGAACTACCTAATCCTAAGGACGGCACAAATATCCATGCCCGAGGGGGGATTCGAACCCCCGACCGTAGTGGCCGTGCAGACCGTGACTGGAGCGCCTGTCCCCTCGGCGCCGCGGCCGGCTGCAATTGTAGGCCTACTTGTTTAGTGAAAGTTGTGTTTTAACATATTTTATGATTATGATGTCCAGCTTTTGTTTCTTCCTTATTGCTGTTTTATTCAATAACCTGAGATACCAAGCGCACTGCAATCGGATGCGCAGACCGAGAATTCTGACCGCATCATCTTCGCCGAGTTAAGTGATACTTCAACGGCGAGCTGAAGGCCATATAACGCTGAGCGTATTTCGAGGATTATTAATTCGTTTCAACATGCAAATAACCTTCATGAGTATAGTAAAACAATGCATATATAATTGGATACATTGAACGAAGTTACACAGAGATCGTTAATTATTATTATTATTCAAAAATGTTCAAATGTTTGTTAAGCTTATGGGACTTAACTACGGGGTCATCAGTCCCTAAACTTACAAACTACTTATGAACTACTTACAAACTAGGACGGCACAAACATCCATGCCCGAGGGGGGATTCGAACCCCCGACCGTAGTGGCCGTGCTGACCGTGACTGGAGCGCCTCAGTCACCTCGGCCACCGCGGCCGGCATTATTATTATTATTATTTCGTTGTCATAGCTGAAATTTCACGTTATTTACGATTTTCCAATGGCGGGAAAAACAACTGATAGAAAAAAAATACTTTTTGTTTTCAGCAGCTGTTATACGAATGTGCTTTTTAGTTCATTATGAAAACACCCACGGAAAAAAAATGGATCCGTGAATTCTGACAGCAAATTAAACCTTACCCAACTATTTTAATTTTTTGCTTATTTTTCTTTTTTCATGGAAGGGTAGTTACCTACAGCATTTTTTTCATAATCCCATTTGGGGAAGTTCGTAGGCTGAATAGGGAGAATTAATTATCATGGGATGAATCAACTTTGTAATGGTTTGAAAAATAAGTTACTGTCTGGGTGCTGAGTTCCGTCTTTCACTGTTGTGTTTCAGTTTGGAACAGGGGACTGATGACGTTGTTTAGTCCTCTTAAAAAATCAAAAACAATAACAGACAACTACTAGCATTCGTTATAGGAGGTATTTCTCAAAAAAAAAAAAAAAAAATAAAAAATAATAATAATGATAGCCTTATATCACCAATAAACCTAACAAGTATGTATCTAGAGGAAATTAATGACATTTGGACAAACAATGTTGGAAACGATAGAAAACTTGCTCATTGATGAGAACATTCAGTAGGCCTATTTACATAATAACGTACAGCCAACTTTGATTTTTTATTTGGCTCTCTTAAACAACATTCCGGTTCTGTATAAAGTTCTTGTCATTGTGTAAGACAAGTCACAATACCACACTAGCAAAATGAAGAAAACAGACCATACTGTAGTCAATATAAATCAAGGTATATAACGTCAGAAGTAAAACTAAATCAGTACAGTACCGTGTAATGAGAACTGAACACTGGAGCACAGACAAACTCAAATTGTATTACCTTTATTTGAAAGAACAGACACTTATTTTAATATCCTCTTAAACATTAGATTATCTACATAGGTTAAATTCGGATGTTATGTAGCTAAAACAGGCGGTGATGAAATGTATGGTACTGCCTCAACATATGTTCATATCTGGAAAAAGTTATTGTACAGTACCAGTACTGTGTGTGTTTTGCGTACCGACTTTTTTCCGTAAATTACCTGCAGTTTTGAAGAACATCTCATGAAAATTACTGGAATAGGACGGATTCGTCTTGATTGATGCAAGCTGATATATTATTGCATAACTAATAAAGAGTTAGTGGCTGATTGTCAGCATCTAGCTGTGTGTTAATTTTCACAACAAAATTCCCTGCAAGACCCAGGGTAGTCAAATGTTAACAGTAAAATATACTAATATGAAACAGTTGTAGTAAGAATACTTGAAAGAAATTTATAAACTATAGAAAATTTAACTCTTCCTTATACTTATTCTTGGTAACATTTTTGAGTCTCTTTTTTCTTTGGAACAAGTGACAGAATATAGAAAGAACAGAAGGAAGGGTAGCAGGTGCGTTACTTCTGGAATTGAAGGATTTATTACTAGAAATAGAGTAGCTCTGTATAATTCAGAGAACAAGCTGTAGTAAAGTGTTCAAACTTCATTATCAAGAGTATTGCCAATATCTCCCTAAGCCAGCCACAGTGAAGTGACTGAGCACTCCAAGGTGCCTTGCTGCTGAGTGTGCAGATGGTCATCGTCAGAGGTTCGAGTCCTCCCACGGGCAAGGGTGTGTATGTTTCTCCTTAGGTTAGTTTAAGTAGTTTGTAAGCCTAGGGACTGATAACCAGAGTAGTTAGGTCCCACAGATTTACAAACATTTATTATTTTCCATAAGCCACAAACGTTTATTATGCAAAAAAAAAAAAAAAAAAAAAAAAAAAAAAAAAAAAAAAAAAAAAAAAAAAAAATTGTTTACACTTCCAAAGGTCTACAAAATCCTATAAAGATATTTTAAATTAAATGTTTAATTGTAAGATATTATGTTTTGTTCTCTGTATTCTGATGGGTTTCTGATAAAGCAGAAGGAATTCATTTGTCTCTACATAGGAGAGAGGAACTTCTAGGAAAGTGGTCAAATGTTAACTTTTATACAGGGTAATTTGATACTTTTGTGATAATTTCATAAGTAATAACATGGGAAAAGCGTTACTGTATTACTTGATTTTTTTAGGGGAGGTTCTTTAGTTTATAGTGGGGTTTACTACAAACTGTACACACACACACACACACACACACACACACACACACACACACACACACACAGTTATACATACACATTTCACACTGCACAAAAAGCGTTCTTAAGTCACTCGTCATTGGCAAGCCATAGTGGGAAAGGGTTACTTGCCTTTTTAGGGCTATCTTCTTTTCTTCTTTGACTCCAATCTCCAAAACTTTCCACAAAACATGCGTCTTCATCGTAATACCCTTCTTTTACCCTGCGAGGTTCGCCAGAGGATTAACATTCTAACACTTATGTGCACACTTACATACACTTATATACACAAACATATTATATTTACACATTTCACAAGTCAACACTTACAACCAACAGTACACAATAGACACATATTTACACAAAACTTTAGGTTAAGTTTTTCCATGGATAAGCAGTATTCTTAGTGAGTAAGTTAAGTAGCCTAGTATCATCTTTCCTCATAAGTATAGGCCATAAGTAAGTATCCTGGTATCTTTTTCTCCCATAAGTGTAGTTTATAAAGTGGAATGATGGCTTTCTGCCGCAGCAGAGAGGCCAAGCCCATTGAGGTACTATGCTCCGAAGCGCAAGGCCATACCCCCCTGGCGGTTCGAATCCTACCTCGGGCATTGATGTTTGTGCTGTCTTTAGTGTAAGTTAGTTCATAAGTAGTTTGTAAGATTAGGGATTGATAATCTCACAGTTAAGTCCCGTAAGCTTTACAAACATTTGAACATTTGATGGGATTCCTGGAGAAATTAAGTTTAGTAAAGGAGGCATACTTCACTTACCTGTCATAATCTCACAATCTTCTACAGCTAGAGAATATAGAAGAGAGTTAAGTTTAGTAAAGGAGGGAATACTTTAAAATATATCATAGGAGTTGAAATCAGGATCTATGTTCCTACGTGAATGTGTAGTTGGAACAGAATAAGAGTTTTTTTTATCGGTAAAAAGGTTAGTAGGACACAATAATAAAGAATAGGTGCATTAGCTCCATGGTGTTTGGGCTTTTGTTGAGTAGTCTGACCCATAGACAAGTAACACTCTAGTCAGGTGCCTTTGAAAAGTGCCTGTACTATTGCCTTTGGGTATTATTCACTATAGGAGAGTGGTAATACTGGTGCACAGACAAGTGAATCTTGCTGTCACTCTTATTGTGCCCTGTGCTACATACAGTAGTAGTGAAGGAATAAAATGTCTACCCTACATTCTTGTATCCACATTCTAATGTTCCTTCTTGGGTGACTTGTATGAAGACCCTTTATTTTTCCTAAGTCAATATGTTGGTTGAATAGTGTTTAGACTCTGATCCTCTGGTGAAGCTCTGAGAATTAAATTTTTAGTTGGCAGGTGAGGGATGATAATAAGTATTGGTTCTGAATAAAGTATAATTTTATACTTACCTTCTTGTTCTGTTGACTTGTAGGCTACTCCAGGGAATTAGAATGTTAAAATTTACAACCATCTTGTATAAAAAGGAAATTGTGTAATGACATACATACACTTACCTACTTTAAAGTTTATAGTATATGTGGGGAAAAATGGGATATCTTGTGTTTGAGTGGAGGGATATATGATTTAACAGTTTCACATCATTTATTCCAGATAAGACATGAGATATCCATTTTTATTTATGGGGGGGGGGGGATTTAGTTAAGTCTGGAAGAGATACTGTGGGAGAATTTTCTTTCTGCAGGAACACTTGACTTCAGCAAGTGTCTGGCCAAGTTTAAGACTGCACGCAGCCATGGAGAACCTTAAATCAGGATAGCTTGTTAAATGGACTATTCCATGAAAAATTCTGTTGCTTCATTTTTAAGTTAGAATGTTGTTCATTATTCATAACTTTTGATTATAGACTGATTACGCTGTAAGCGGTAAGGGGTACCATATGGAGGGGAGCAGAGAAGGAGAAGAAGTGAGTAAAATATAGCATTGGAAGTGCTTAATGAGGTGTGGATAGAGTGCATAGGAACTGCTGAATGTGTATGTCTCTGTGGTGACAAAAGAATACCGTAGGTTGGGGCCTTGATATTTTATTTTTAGGGCCAAAAAAGATACTATAAGAACAACTCCCAAATATGCAGTTCAGAGAGCTGGTAATTGGGAGGAGGGGGAGATCCAGACGGCCTGGGTTCTGAAGCAGCCCGTTAAATCAAGGATATTGCGCTTAGCTGCGTGTTACACAACAGGGTGGTCTACCTTGCTTTTAGCCACAGTTTGGCATTGACCATTCATTCTAATATACAGGTTATACACCTTTGTCATGGTCAAAAGAATTCAAAGTTTCGTCATTGATATAGTACCAATATATCAAATGAATAACAGCAGCAGACCTACTGTTGTCATAGGAAAATTATTATTCTTAGATGTAATCTTGATAAGTACGGAAATTACTAAAATGACATGCTCTGTATTTATAAGAAATTAAATTAGTTGTAGATTATAAACACTAGTGTTCTTTTGCTTGATGCATCTACATCTACATGGGTTGCTCTACAAATCACATTAAAGTGCCTGGCAGAGGGTTCATCGAACCACCATTATACTATTTATCTCCCATTCCATTCTCGAATAGCGCGCGGGAAAAAAGAACACCTGAATCTCTCGGTTCGAGCTCTGATTTCTCGTATTTTATTCTGATGATCATTTCTACCTACGTAAGTGGCAGTCAACAATATACATCGCTTCGGAGGAGAATGTTGGCGATTGGAGTTTCTTAAGTAGCCCACGCCGCCGTTGTTGTAATGATTCCCATCCCAGATCCTGTAATATTTCTGTAACGCTGTCTCCCCTGTATTGCGACAATACGAAACGATCTGCCCTTCTTTGGACTTAATAAAAAATATATTTTCCTTGCTTTCTGAGGAGTAAATTAATCAATAATATCTTCAAAACTCAATTTAGAAACCATGTCAGATCACTCACACACACACACACACACACACACACACACACACACACACACACACACAGATATATATATGCCCCCCTCCCCAACCCAAATAGACAATTTGGTGCACCTTTGTGAGTGGCAGCAGGGGAAAGTGCCCCGGTTTGCTCCCCAACCCCCACTTTAGACATATTTTCATATAAAGATCTGCAGAATGGCTTACCTTGGCTTCTTTGTGCTTCGTTCGAGCTGAGACGTTGGCCTACCGAGCTTCTTTGTTTCACACTTTTGTTCCAAGCTTAAAGCTGAGTTATTTGTTTCTAACAGATACTGGATGTTGTTCATTTTTCTTTTATAATAAACACCAAGAACGTATTAGTATTTCAATTCAATTCAATACAATTCGTTGCCACAATATTTGAACCTGTTACCTTGAAACTTTAAACAGCTCGTACATAATCATTTTACATTGTCTCATACACGGTTTTATAAATGTAAATGTAGTTATTACTTAAGTTATCTGAAACCATTTACAATATTAAAAATTAAAAAATAAATTTAAAAGTATTGAAATTTTACAGAAAAAAGAGAAAGAAATGATTAGTCTTGAAATACAATAAATTATTCCTTGACGTAAGTGAAGTCTTCCAGACTAATTGCGAAAATATGTTCCTGGCAACCTCAGAAGAAATCGAGGTTTGCCAGCTAACAAGGGCAATAACTACTTATACATATGAGTATGCACATGAACACTAAAACACAGTAAGTAACTCATTACACTGTTAAGTGACTATAACAAAATGAATCTGTTATGATGAACAGACAAACTACCTTTCGGTCACGTGACACTGTCAGCAGCATCCCCTCCTAACCTTATGCATGCGCAGAGGCTGTTCTCCCGCACACCTTTTCAAACAGATAAATATTTATTACAACAAAGACTATAAATGTCATTTACCCTCAAAATTGAGACCCTTTTGTTAAAGTGTCCAAATATATATGGCAAGTAACAATACAAAAGTAATTGTTGTTCCCATATCTGTTAAAAAGAAGATTGGGTTTAAAAACAAAATTGCTTGGAGTTGGGTTTGAATCCACTACCTTCAATGGCAAAATGTGATGCCACTAACCACATGGCTATTCTTGCTAGGTGAAATGTAGTGACTTCATTATTATTCTTGATCGGATATTCTGAAGGTTATTACAGTTTTTGTGTCTCTAATTTATTTTACTAAATATTAAGTGTTTCTGAGTAATCATAAATGCACCAAAAACAAAGGGCAGATGCTGCCTTCATGGAGGATTTACACATGCACAAGGCGTGCAGTGCATTAGGTCCATTGTCTTGCTTCAGGGCCATTTTTGTGTACTGCCAGAGCTCAAGTAGTCAGGAGCTGGTGCCTCTACCAGCTCCAAAGCCAATGTCAAAAGCTGCATTTCCCCTTGCCCCTACGTGCCCTGGACGTACCAATATGCAGCCTTGAGGGGGTTCAAATGAGAAATTGAACCTTAGCCGTGCAAGCACATTGCAACACTGTGGCCACTGCCGCCTATATTAAGCGGCCACACTATGACTCATTTATGTGCTGTCTTCGCGACGTAAAATGTTTCTCATGCGATAAAAATACTTTGAATGTGAATATAAAATGGTCTGATAGAAAAACAAAATGATGAATGATAGTTTAAAAATACTTTTTAATTTATTATTTATTACTTTTTTGTATATTTTATTTTCAGGGGCTCACTGAAGCAGTGAACTCATAGGACGTGCCGCCACTGATTATTAGCCCCAAAGATGATTAGAAAGGGAGCGGAGAGTCTCTGAGAAACAATGAATTGCGAACCTATTAATGTAAGCATGAATAATAATCATGTGTTGATACTAAAATTAGTACAATGCATCAGTATCATTCCTTCGATACAGAAATAATTTCCTAAATCCGAGTTGTACTGCAATGGCCACTGTTGTGTCACAAGGGGTACATAGTTTCATTACATTAGATTTAAAGTAGTTTCAGAAACAAACTTACGGATGGCAGTTTCCAAATTACATTCCAATGTTTTGCAGGGTCCCGGTGCAACTGCACCATTTACACATGCCGGCCATGGATTGGGCAGGTTTTGCACTGGGGTCTCCCAGAAGGAGACATACCACCATCCAACCAAGGTCATTCCGTACTACATCCTAACAACATTCTGGTCACTCTTCAGGAATTCCTCGCCTCAAACTGGCCCCAACCTAAGGACATGAATCTTTTGGCAGAAGAAAGGAGAGATTTAAACAACCTGAAGACAGATTCTGACTAATCATCCTCCATGTGGACAAAGTTTGGCCACTGTTGTGATGAATCACAGTGACTACCTAGCAGAAGGCCTCCACTAGCTTTCTGACTCTTTCATCTACACACCACCAATTCTCCTACCAGCCACAGTAACCAGCTACAAAATAGGACCCCCTCATCACCCAATACCACCAAGGACTGGAACAACTAAACTATATTCTTCATCAAAGCTTTAATTTTCTTTCATCATGCACTAAAATGAGAGATATCCTGCTCAAGATCCTCCCTGTCCCTCTTAAAGTGGTGTACCATTGCCCAAGCAACCTACACAACTTCTTAGTTCATCCTTATGCCGTATCCATCCACAGCTTACTACCAAAGATATCACATCCCATGTGAGAGACCTCAGTGCAAGATCTGCCCAATCCACCCACCCAGCACATGGTATACCAGTCCCAACACAAGCTTATCATACCCCACTGAAGGCTGGGCCACCTTTGAAAGCAGTCATGTGATGTATTAATTCAGCTGTAATCACTGAAAAGCTTTGTACTTTGGTACGACTACTAACAGAGCCAGCACAAGGCACGTGTGAAACGTGCGGCCGCATGGGGCGGCACTTACCAACGGGGAGCAAATCTGACGACGCCTTTTTTTCAATATTTTATTATTATTATTATTACATTTATATTTTTAGGGCAAACTCAACATTCATGCCCAAGAGGGTCTTTGGAAACCTGCCGGCCGCCCCTATTGAACCAGGAGACGGAGGACTAATTTCTTCCTTGCCACTGTGGCAGCAAAAAATGTTCAAATCAGTGGCTCACTAAGGGGGGGGGGGAGGGGGGATCGCTTCGGGCCTCCGAACTTCGGGGGCCTCCGAACTTCGGGGGCCTCCGAATACCTCGAAAGCACTTTTTTTTTTCTTTTTTGAGAGAGCGCACTTGGCATCTCGTTCTGCTGGGACCTTCAAATTTCGAAAGCTATTTTTTTAGACTGTCCCTTGCCTCTTGTTCTGGGAGGGGGCCTCCAATTCTTTCTTATTGTAATATATGTTCTTCCTAGTGGACGAGGAGGGGCTGTTTCGCGCTGCCCCGGGCCTCCAACAGCCTTAGTTCGACACTGGTTTCAAATGTTTATAAAGCTTAAGGGTCTTAACTGCGGGGTCATTAGTCCCTAAACTTACAAACTACTTATGAACTACCTTATACGAAAGACGACATAAACATCCATGCCCGAGCGGGAGTCGAACCCCAGACGGCGAATTGCCGCGCGCACCGCAACACGGTGTTCCAGTACGTGCGGTTAACCCACTGCGGCCTGTGGCAGCAGTCTGGCGTACACGCCAGTATTCTTACGAGTGGAGCCCTGTTGAGCTCTGTGCGTTTACTCACAACTAATTTTGCAGAAGACCAAATCTAATTTGGAAATTCGAATGCAGTATTCGATACTGTGGTTACATGTTAAGCCTGACATTACTACATTGGTTTTAAGCCTGGCATAAGTTGGGTTTCAACGTATTTTTGGATATTTTTACTAGGTGTTTCTGAGTGATAGTCGGACGTTTTAGTTTTTGAGTCATAAAACGCATGTCTCCCCTGAATGAACAACAATTAAACTGACCGGCACTTTTCTTTGACAATATTACTCGCTCACTTTCACTTTTCCAACATTTATTTACTGTGTAATGCGTGTGAATCCATGTTTCATCTAAGCAAACTACTGGTCACTTTGATTCCTATGAAACCCGAGATAGTATGGTCTTTTAGCAACATGCCCTCTCGTCCGGCCGCGATGAAATGGCCGAACGAATTGAGGCGCTATGCTCTGAAGCGCGAGGCCCTTCTCCGTCGGGGGTTCGAATCCCCCTCGGGCATGGATGTTTGTGCTGTCTTTAGTATGAGGTAGTTTATAAGTAGTTTGCAAGTTTATGAACTGATGACCCCGCAGTTAAGTCCCTTAAACTTAACAAACATCTGAACATTTCAACCTCTCCTCCGGACAACACAATGGAGGCGTTTATGAAAAAAGTTCAAATGTTTGTTACGCTTATGGGACTTAATTGCAGGATAATCTGTTGCTAAACTTACAAACTTCTTATGAACTTACTTTTACTAAAGACAACACAAACATCCATTCCCGAAGGAGGACTCGAACCTCCGAGGCGGGATGTCGCGCGAACCCCAACGTGGGGCTCCAGACCGTTCGGCTACTCCCGCGCGGCATATCAGAATAATTCTACGGCATGACCGCTGACGAAGCAACGTCACTTTCGAATCAAATAAAAAAATTACACCTTTCTCACTTCTCTAGTAATCTGGTACGACGTTCTGCTTCACATCGGTGTAGTCAGTACGACCCTACATATCACTGACATAAAAGTTTCTGAGGCCGTGGAAATGCATGAAGAACGAAAATCATGTTTTGAGACCTGCAAAACAGAAGGAACGTTTGTGTCTCTCTTGACGGATTCCAAAGAATTGGTTACAGAATTAGAGCTAGAAGATCTAACGTTACCAAGAATAAGAGTTTCCCGGCGACGAAGTGAGATGCCAATACACTTTATCTATGAAGAAAGGCATGAGACAACAGGTGACCGAACAAAACGTTACAACATTGAATTCTACTATTATCTTTTAGATATAGCAACCGCATCTTTGGATTAGAGATTCAATCAACTGAAATCTCATTGCATTTATTTTGATTTTCTCTACGACATTGGCGAGCTGAAGAATGCACCTCCTGACAGCCTGGATACAAAGTGTAGAAACCTCCCAGCGATTTTGCAAGATCATGAGTCAAGTGACATTAATGTACTGGAGTTGAGGGAAGAAGTAAAAGTGCTTTCAACTTTGTTGAAACCTGGAATAGGTCCAAAAGAGACTCTGAAGTTTATAGGACGACATAATTTTTGCCCAAATGTCAACGTTGCTCTGAGAATTCTCCTAACACCCCCAGTGACAGTTGCGAGTGGAGAGAGGAGTTTCTGAAAACTGAAGTTGGTGATAAACGATGAGCCAAACTCGTGCCCAGCGATTGTTTTTTTACAAATCTGTTGAGAATGTCACCAATCAGTCGCAATTTTTGTTTTTATTTTCCAGATCTACATTGATTTCGGGCCCAGTGTGTCTATTCTCAATGCTTTGAGTAATGTTTACATCTATAACTGTCAACATGACGGTTTAGATGTAAGCACATATTAAAAGCTTTGAGACTGTGATTGATTGCTGACATTTCCTACAGATTTGTTTAAGTAACATTCCACAAACGTTTTGTAAATAGAAACGCGGGCGGCAATTTAGCAGCTCACACGGGGCGGCACTTGGGCTTGCGCCGGCCGTGCTACTAAGAAGCTGTCCATCAGGATGAATGGCCACACCAAACCGTGGACAAAATCAAGGTAAACCACCATGTGGTGCAACATGTAGCTGAGCCTAACATGCTTCATTTCAATGGATGCTTCACAATACAGGCCATATGAACCCACCCGCCTTCCCCCCCTAAAGCTTTTCTGAACTGCAGAGATGGGAGCTATCCTTACATTACATTGTCCAGTCGCAAAAGTATCCAGGTCTCGACTTATGGTAACTATTGTCTCCACACACTCCAAATCCAACAGTTCCTATCCCCCTCTCTCCACACCTTGTTAACCACCACCTATGCTACATTTTTCCCCTTCCTTGCCCCCCCCCCACCCCACCCAGTACTGCTGGGAAAATAAACAGCTTATTTTGAAATTGTGGTCAATTCTATACCCTAATGTGTTTTTAAATGAATGCTACGAACATACTGGTAAAATGGTTTTATTTGAATACATTGTACGGCCGCAGTGGCCGAGCGATATGCGGCGTGCCAGTCACGGTCTGCAGGGCCGCTGCGGTCGGGGTTCGAATCCCCCCTCGGGCATGGATGTTTTTGTATTGTTTATGGACTTAACTACGGGATCATCGGTCCTTAAACTTACAAACTACTTAGGAACTACTTACGAACTAGGACGGCACAAATATCCATGCCCGATCGGGGATTCGAACCCTCGACCGTAGTGGCCGGGCAGACCGTGACTGGAGCGCCTCAGTCTCCTCGGCCACCGCGGCCGGCGGGCATGGATGTTTGTGCCGTCTTCAGTATAAGCTAGTGCATAAGTAGTTTGTAAGTTTAGGGATTGATGCCCTGTAGTTAAATCCCATCATCAGCTCTACAAACATTTGAATTTGAATACATTCACTTGTCTTAAAAATAATGAAAACCACTGAGAGTTCCTTGGGTACCATCGTTTACCTCGAGTCTCTACACACAGTGAAGTGTTGTGCTATTTGGCGACGAACGAGTTTTTTTTTTTTTTTTTCTGTTTTTGTTAAGCTTATGGGACTCAACTACAGGGTCATCAGTCCCTAAACTTACAAACTACTTATCAACTACCTTATACTAAGAACGGCACAAATATCCATGCCCGAGGGGGGAATCGAACCCCCGACCGTAGTGGCCGTGCAGACCGTGACTGGAGCGCCTCAGTCCTCTTGGTCACCGCGGCCGGCGAGTTTTAGTTTGCCAAAGAAATTCATAAGATGTATAGCTCACGGGATTCCAGTAAGGTAAACGTTTTCGTATTTCTAAGACTGAGATAGAGAAATGGACATTTTCGCCTGTTCTAAAAAACACTTTTCACCATTAAAAATATTATTGGGTATCGGATTCCAAAGAAGTTTCAATTGAAGTAGACGTTTATGTTCCCTACCAGACTTATACTCCGCTTTTTTCCTCCCTCTTCAAACATATTTATTACATCTTGTCCCTGACAACCTAAGTTCCCTTGTTGTGATGTTAAAATGTGTTAATTTTGCCAAAACACTGCAGGGTTTGCAAATATTCCTCTCACTAACATTTTAATGTGCACATCAAATAGCAACAGACTATTGACAGTATTTAATAATACTGAGGGCAGTGGCGGCTGGTGCTTCAGATGAGCGGGGGTTCACTTGTCCGGACACTTGCCACGCCGGACATTTGCCACACTTTTACCTGCTCCGAAGGGTCGGCTGCCCCTGTCTACTCCTCCCCCCCCCCCATCCTTATCCACCAGTCGATGAATTCCGTGGACGATGTCCAGACATCTGCACACTGGTCGCTTCCGAATTGCGTAGTGTAACCATAAGCGCTCCACTGTGCGCGGCTAATCCGCCGCGGCGGTTACGTGTATAATAGACAGAGGGAATAGAAGGATGACGTCGTTACGTGGATGTGGGTACGTCGAAAATATGATCATTTAAGGGAAAGTGCTTTCGAAAAACGGAGATGAACGTATCAGAACATCTGTGAGGACCACCTGACGATGAGACCTTTCTTACTTGTAAAAATAAAAAGTGTGTATCAGGCCTCAGTATCCCTAAATAGCTTAATGATCAAACGAGATGGTTCCAGTTCGGTTCACTAACGTTTCATCAAAAATCAGTGAAATTTGACTTAACGGAGCAAAAATGTTAAACATCATTCAAATGATCCTCCTGCAACCAGAATTTACAGTTACATCTACCAGTTTTCAATTTGCAATTTCCTATTTGGTTTACACGTTAAGAGAATGTTTTTCTACCTTCAAATATTATGACCATACTATTAAATAATTATCGGTTCTAAAATTATTTCCTGAAACTTCAGAACTGTAAGTAGCACCTAAAAAGTTATGTTTTGTTAAACTGAGAAGGTTCGCTTTAGTTTAAAAAAATCTAAATCTATTAATTGCACCTAAAGCAGACAACCTACAAAAAACAGACCAGCCCCTAAGCTTGACAATTTCGGCAGCTGTAGTGTAGAAATCAGTGTTAAAATAATTCCCATATCTCCAGAATTTGACAAGGATAGAATTAACTTTACAGTAGGTGTAGATCTCATTAAGTAGGGCCTACACTTCGAAATAGTCCTTAGAAATAAAATATCTTACCACATTGTTGATTATCTTTAAACAGGCCAGTAAAAGCTATTGAAGCCAGACAAGGAGCTTGTTGGTGTTGTTGTTTTTGTTGTTGTTGTTGTGGTCTTCAGTCCACAGACTCGTTTGATGCAGCTCTCCACGCTAACCTGTCTTGTGCAAGTCTCTTCATCTGAGAATACATTCGGCAACCTACATCCTTTTGAATCTTACTATATTCGTCCCCCGGTATCCATCTACGATTTTTACCCCTCACGCTTCCTTCTAATGCTAAGTTGACAATTCCTTGGTGTCTCAGAATGTGTCCAACCAATCTATCCATTCTCTTAGTCTGGATATGCCAGAAACTTCTTTTCTCCCCGATTTTGTTAAGCACCTCCTCATTAGTTACGTGATCTACCCATCTAATTTTCATCATTGGTGTGTAGCACCACATTTCAAAATCTTCTATCATCTTTTTATATGTACTCCTTATCGTCCACATTTCACTCACAAACAATGCTACACTCCAGACAAATGCTTTCAAAAAGGACTTCCTAACATCTAAATTAATATTGGATGTTATCAAGTTTTGCTTGTTTAGAAATGCTTTTCTTTTGATAGCCATTCTGCATTTTATATCTTCTTTACTTCGGCCATCAGAAGTTATCTTGCTACCCAAATTACAAACTTCATGTACTACTTTTGTCTCATTACCTAATCTAACTCCTTCAGCATCGCCCGATTTTCTGACATTGCATTCCATTCCATTTTACTCTTGTTAATGTTCATCTTATATCTTCCTTTCAAGACACTGTCCATTCCATTCAATTACTCTTCCAGATCCTTTGCGGTCTCTGACAGAATTACTATGTCATCGGCAAAACTCAATGTTTTTATTTCTTCTCCCTGCACTTTAATGCCCGCTCCAAATTTCTCTTCGCTCCCTATATTTTACCCCTGCTACTTTCAGAATTTGGAAGAGTGTATTCCAGTCGACATTGTCAAACACTTTCTCCAAATCGACAATCGCTAAAAACGTAGATTTCCCTTTCCTTAGCCTATCTTCTAAGTTAAGTCGTAATGTGAGTATTGCCTCCCCTATTCATACATTTCTCCTAAATCCAAACTGATCTTCCCTGAAGTCAGCTTCTATGAGCTTTTCCATTCTCCTGTAGATAATTCGTGTTAAAATTTTGCAACCATGACTTATCAAACTGATGGTTCTGTAATTTTCACACTTGTCTGCAGTTGCTTTCTTTGGAATTGGAATAACGATATTCTTCTTGAAGTCGGAGGGTACTTCCCCTGTCTCATACGTCTTGCATACCATAGATACAATTTTGTTACGACTGGCTCTCCTAACGATATCAGCAGTGCAGACGGAATATCATCAACTCCAGGGGCCTTGTTTCGACTCAAGTCCTTCGGTGCTCTGTCAAATTCTTAGAACCAGGCTTCTAAATCTATTCCTTGCCATTATAAAGTCAATCTGGTACCTTCCAGTGTCTCCTGGTCTCTTCCACGTATACAGCCTTCTTTCATGATGATTAAACCAAGTGTTGGTGATCATTAAAGTGTGCTCTGCGCAAAATTCTACCAAGCGATCTCCTCTTTCATTCCTTTTCCCCAGTCCATATTCAACTACTACATTTCCTTCTCTTCCCTTTCCTACTACCAAGTTCCAGTCCCCCGTCACGATCAAGTTTTCGTCTCCCTTAACTTTTTGAATGATTTCTTTTATCTCCACATACATTTATTCGATATCGTCATCATCGGCCGTGCTAGTTGGCATATAAAACTTGCACTACTGTGGTCGATGTTGGCTTCATGTCTATCTTTACTACGATAATGCGTTCGCTATGTTGTTTATAGTAACTTACCCGCATTCCCATTTTCTTATTCATTATCCAGACCTACTCCTGCGTTACCACCAACTGATTTTGTATTGATAACCTTGTACCCACCTGACCAGAAATCCTGTTCATTCTGCCACCGAACTTCACTAATCCCTACCATATCTAACTTTAACCTATCCATTTCTCTTTTCAAATTTTCTAGCTTACCTAAGCGATTAAGGGTTAGAACATTCCACGCTCCGACCCGAAGAATGCCTGTTTTGTTTTTCTTGATGATGACATTCTCCTGAGTAGTCCCTGCCCGGAGATCTGAATGGGGGACTATTTTACCTACGGAATATTTTACCAAAGAAGACGCCATCATATAGTCATACGTAGAGCAGCATGTTCTCGGGAGAAGTAAAGACTGTAGTTTCCCCTTGCTTTCAGCCGTTCGCAGGAACTGCATGGCAAAGCCGTGTTAGCTGATGTTACAAGGCCAGCTCAGGCAATCATCCAGGCTATTGCTCCTGTAACTACTCAAAAGGCTGCTGCCCTTCTTCAGGAACCACACGTTTGTCTGGCCTCTCCACAAACACCCCTCCACTGTGGTTGCACCTATTGTACGGCTATAGTGGAGGCACGCAAGGAGCATTTGGTGTCGCACAAGTCTGAAGTGCACGCCACGTATTTTCGCCGCGCGCCGCCATGCAAGCACAGCGCGGCGTTCTTATGACGTCAGCCACGAGCGCCCTCTACTGCAACTCCACTCGTGGCCACCACTGAACTGGATCGGTCACTTGGCACTAGGACAGGTACTAGAACGGTCTCTCATCGGTAGGCAGGCCTCTACCTAGTTAAAATATGTATCTGCATTTTACTAGTCTTCAGTTAACAAAGTTAAGTATTGTACTATTTCTTCAAAATATATATCTTGTACTAATCTAGTTTAGGGTTTCTCGTTTCTGCTGTCCCACTGGCTGTTCAACTCAAACTCCGTACCCGCACACGCGTGCATCCTATTTTCCTGTGTCGGTCTCTCTCTACTCTGCCACCGACACCTAGGACAACCGGCGAGAAAGAGACACAAAAGAGCATACTATTCGAAAATAATTGTTATGAAAGAATATCATAAGCAAATGTATTAGACCTACTTTTCTGTGCCTTAGAACCTTTTTATACCAAATTTCATCATTTCGTCTGCCACTGACAGTTCAGACATCTCTGGAACATCACTTATTTGATAGGGTGGATCACTTTGCAGCACCCTGAAATATCTAATTCTATGTTATGAGTTTTTCGCGATTATCTCAGTTTCGCTTATCATGCAAGCGGCTTTTGCATCTGGGCTACTCATTTATAAAAACACTAAACACCAGAAAATTCTCTCGAAATAGGATTAGAAACAGTAATTCTATGCCGCGGTGGTGTACCGAGGTCTAAGGCGCCTCGCTGCAGAGTGTGCGGTTGCTCGCCGTCGGAGATTCCAGTCCTCTCTGGGGCATGGGTGTGTGTGTTATGCTTAGGTTAGTTGAACTTAGTTTAAGCAGTTTGTAACCCTAGGGACTATAACCGAAGTAGTTAAGTCCCACAGATTTACCAATATTTCATTTGAAGTAATTCGATGACAAATAAACATGCATAATACTTATTTTGTGTTGTGGATCAACTTAAGAACAAAAATATTCGTTTGCAGAGTCCAGTGGCAACTGGCTGGCGTGATGTAGCGGCTGACACACAACATGAGCTACTGTGTACTGTGTGGAAACTCTTTGGTCTCACCTGGCGAGGACAGCAGGGCGCAGCGCGGCGACCTGCCATGGTGCAGCGCGCTAGCAGCAGACACTTCCTCCCACCTCTGAACCGCCATCATTCAATTTACACACTGCAGTGGCGCTGCCACGAAGGCAATAGGGCTGAGGCCCCTCCCACCCAGCACCACCCAAAGATTTTTAATTTTATTATTTTTTATTGTTTTCATATTTTATTTTTTTAAACAGGTCCGCAACGAAAATCTGAAATAGTAGTACAAATGTAATAAATCACAAGGTAACTATAATTTGCCAAGCACAAGTTAACGTGGCAATGGCTCGCCAACGTGATTCCGCCAGGAGATCGCGTGCTGCTGTTATTGTGAGCGGTTTTAATGCCGCCACGACTAGTTCTGAAGCTGCCGCTATAGTTACTGCTATGCAGAAGTTACGAACCGATTGTTCATATGCGGCGACTCGCTGCTTAGCATGTCAGTGGCGCCATGGAGTGGAATCTTATGAACAACAATAGTGTTGTTTTGGTTCAATTTTTACACATAGAGTTTCATGCTAATTGAACAGTAAAGACCTTTCTCTTGCCGGCCGCAGTGGCTGAATGGTCTGCGGCGCGCCATTCACGGTCTGCGCGGCCGTTGCGGTCGGGGATTCGAATCCCCCTTCGGACATGGATGTTTGTTCCGTCTTTAGTATAAGCTAGTTCATAAGTGGTTTGTAAGTTTAGGGACTGATGACACTGTAGTTACGTCCTATTAGCTCTACAAACATTTGAAGCCGGCCGCGGTGGCCGAGTGGTCTGCGGCGCGCCAGTCACAGTCTGTACGACCACTACAGTCGGGGGTTCGAATCCCCCCTCAAACATGGATGTTTGTGTCGTCTTTAGTACAAAGTAGCTCATAAGTAGTTTGTAAGTTTAGGGTCTGATGACCCCGTAGTTAAACCCTTAAGCTTAACAAACATTTGAACATTTGAACCTTTCTCTTTGGATACTAACATAGAAGCTGCTTAATTATTTTACGAGATGATTATATACACTCCATTTCCACGACGTTGCTCCTCTTCCACTTTCAAATTAATGCGAGCCTACTCATTTTATATCTTGTGCAATTGTTTTCGTAATATAATTGGTCAAATTATAAAATGTCTATAAATGAGGCATAGATTAATAAGAACCAAATCCTGGCTGCTCCACTGACACATTGTAAGCGTATGCGTGCAATTTAGAATAAGACAAACGACTAAATGGCAACGTCGCGCCAACTCACATCGCAGAACTCGTTGCGAATTTAAGACAACGTCCTGCAAAGACAATGTAAGACGGCAAATTTGAACGAATTTGCGCGATTTTATGCTTACTGATCCGGTTGCGAATCCCCAGGCTGTTGCGGGATCCCGCAGTCCCTAAAATTGAGGCCCACTCACACCGATGCTGGACGGCGGGGGCAGGAACGGGAGCGGGAAATGTGCTGGACGTGTTTCCATTGGGTGACATGGGTCCCTACTGTTCAGACGGGCACGGGATTCCGTTTAGCCTGCTGCGTCCCAGACGCAGTTTGCAGTGTGCACGGTACTTCCCGCGTCCCACATCTACAGTACAATAGAGTATGTCGCAAACCGAGAAGCTCGTCACTCTCGTCGAGCAGTAACCACTTCTGTATGACCTCGGTCATGAGGATTACAGGAACAACAGGAAGAAGGACGAAATATGGGATGACACTGGGAATGAGGTTAATGAAGATGGCAAGTACCTACACAGTAACATTAAATTTTAGTTTATACCCATTTTTTAACTTTGAAATAATTGTTTTATTTTATAGATTACAAATTTGGAATGAAATTAATCGAAATTATCACAACAATTGATTGAAGTAAGTTACAATTTTTTCCCGGCTGTGTTGCAGGAAGAATTACAGGAAACGATATCCAGTGCCCGCTGCAGTGTGGAGGGCCCTGCGATGCCGTGTCCCGCAGCTCCCCTCCCGCCGTGTGAGTGGGCCTTTATGCTGGACTGCGGGACCCCACTTTGCTCGATTGCAATCCCTACTTGCAGCCTGTCATGCGCCCACCAAGTGCAGTCTTTCTCAAAAGATTATGAACAAACTAATCGCTAAAAGAATTGATCCTCTCACAACCTATAGAGGCATTCCTCAGCTTCATGATGAACTGAATATTATTTTGTTTCTGGTAATACTAGTGATATTTACGGATTCAGTACAGTACTGCAAGACATCCGGAAATTTTGCATTGAAAAATAGAGGTCGCAGTGAATTTGCGTTTGTTGCGTGTTAGGCCATATGTTGCTGTGAATGAAATGTAGCTAAAGTAATGAATTATTCTTTGAAGTTGGAACGAGGTCGCTAAGATGCTATCACCAATCTGGGGATAATGGGAGGTGTGTAAAGCACTTGGTGCCGATCCCGCGCGTCAGTGAAGAAATCGGAACGAAATTTTCTTAATATCCGTTATATCTCATAAATGATTTGAGATATCTAAACAAAACCTTAGAAATGCTAGCATCCAAGGAGATGATTGTGTCATACGATTAAATTACGAAACTTGCATATGAAGCGCGATATTGGAGCAACTACATTTTATTCAATTGAAGTAATGGACTTTTTAAGGGCCGCAGATATATTGCAAAAGTAAATTAGCTGTGTGTTTTTCTACAATGTGAATAAGTAAGTTATTCGTTTAATTTTTATACTGACTATGGTCATGCTCATGTACTACTAACTTGTCTTACCCACAGTATTGCAAAATACAGTTTCAATATTATGTTGCAATTTCAAATGTTAGTGAGATAAATATTTGTTTTGCCGAAAGAAGTGGATTTTAACATTACAACAACGGTACCTCCATATTACCAAAATCTCGTCACTGATGACGTTGCGCTGGAAAAAAATCGCACTGACGTGTTTTACGGCCAACTTTAGATTTGTAGTTTTATAAGTTTTTGCAAACATTTTGGACCAAAATAATAAAAAATTTATTAATAAGAGTGTCCGAAACCTTTTTAGGGAAAGAAAGTTTCGATAGTGGCGGGTTCCGAATCACCGACCTTTAGCGCCATAATCCAACACCTTGCCCACTACGCTACGGCTTTCAATCAAAAGAGGAGTACTTTAATCTCATACTATCTATGGCCGTTGTTAACTGATGCTAATATGGCATTTGTAGATACTAGATTATCATTTATCATACGAAGAACGATGTGTTTTTGTTAATTCTTCCATGCGCCATTGCTTTGAAATGACAACGTATAAGTTACAATAAGAAAATCATTAAATACGCAACCCAAGATGGCTTATACGAGAGAGAGTTCTGGGCGAGGAAGGTCACGTGACATCTCAAATGTTCAAATGTTTGTATAGTCTATGGGACTTAACTACGGGGTCATCAGTCCCTAAACTTACAAACTACTTATGAACTACTTACGAACTAGGACGGCACAAATATCCATGCCCGAGGGGGGATTCGAACCCCCGACCTAGTGGCCGTGCGGACCGTGACTTTGACATCTCCGAACGGCTAGTTTTCGTTAATTCAATGGAGGATGTCAAATCTCCGTTATTGTTGCAAATTTGTCTCAAACGATACGAGATATGAAAAAAAAACATAAGGTAGCTAAGTTGTAGAGAATTTTCTCCTCTACCAATTAGGTTATTCAATTTCTGTGTCAGATGAACGGTTCATTTGCAATTACAATTATATTACAAACAGCTTTTTTTTGTATTACTACCGTATTTTTTGTCCGAAAAATTTGAAAAAAGGAGGTTCTCGTCTCTGGCAGCCTACAATCATGTCTGTAAAATTTGGTGCAGATCGGTTGAACGGTTCGTCTTAAAAACAGGGAACACGTTACGGACAGACAGACAGACATACATCCCAAAATCGCAGTTATTTTTGCCAATATTTTTGAAACGCTACGAGATACGAAAAAAACATAACAGAGCAAAGTTGTAGAGATTTTTCTCCTCTACAAATTAGGTTATTCAATTTTCGTGTCAGATGAATAGTTAAGCCGTTATTTCCATTTAACTTTCGAGCTGTCAAAATACGATCGCAAAGGCCCACTTTTAGTGTTACTACCGTAACCTAAAGTGGGACAAAAGAACAAGTAGTGCTGGGAAAAATAAATGGCTTCTTCATTTCAAATTACAGTGGAATTCCATATCAACGTGTTTTAAATGAATGATATAGAACAAAATGAAAAAAATAATTTTATTTTTATACTTTCAATTGTCTGAGGAATAGGATAGCATCTTTTAGTGCGTAGACAGCACGCTTGCGATGTTGTAACAGAAAAATTGCCCCAGACCTGATTTAAATATCCTTCTGGCCTGTCAAAGTACCCTGTATTATGACCTGAGCATCAATTACAAGCCTTCGATACTAATTGATAGAGTTGTTACTTTGTTACTATTATTATTAACCCTCAATCGGTATTGTGGGGTATGAGGATACATTACAATGCATGTTATGAGCAATTGTAGTCAACAATCGTTGTTGTGAGCTGCTATTATTTTGACTTGGTAAGCAGAATAACTTGCCTGGCGTATGATGCGACCCCACCACTCAGTTTACGAAACGAACTCAGTAGTTTGAAACGCTTTATATTTCGCATTGTTTACAGATTACAGAGTAAGTGTTTCTGATCCATATTTTCGGGCTCTTATCACTCAGTGGTTATATCAGGTGGAAGATATAAAAGGCAGTGATGCTGAAACTGCCATTGAAAGTGATAGTGAACGCAAAAGTGAACACGATACTGGACACTCGAGATTCGATTACCTGAAGGATCATACAAGGCAAATTTGTAAGATTTTATTTGATAGGTTAGTCAATATAAAATTACCTAGAGAACTCAGTGGTTCTTCGGGACCTGTTATCAATAACCCAGTGCCTTCTTCCACTGCGAAATGTCCGTCAATTGAAATGGAAGAGGTGTTTCCTGTGCCGTCGAGCGTCTGATGAGAAGACTAAAACGTTCCGTATCAACTGCAAAGAATATATTTTTGGATCCACCAGGCACTCACCCTCTTTCGAGTGTGTGAATGAATGACCATTTCCTTATGTTCATGGTTTGTAAAATTACGTTAAATTGTGCCTTACCTAATTAATATGTTTTATTTTATATTTTGCACACAATGGAATGCCTTAATTACCGAATTAAAGTTTTACAGATTTTTTCAGTAATTAAGAAATACATTGGAATTTGGAGCTGGTGCGCTAACGAGATATTCATATTTTGACAGGCCATTGTTATGTTTTAATTTTGTAAAGTTGTTTTGATGTCAATAAATACCAAATAGCGGCGGGTAGAGTTTGTATTCATTACGTTATATTCTCATGCCTGTCTAGGAACTGCGATAATAGTGTGGGGTATCACATTACAGGAAAAGTGTAACATCGTTGTTGGCCGCAGTGGCCGAGCGGTCTGCGGCATGCCAGTCACGGTCTGCACGGGCGCAGCGGTCGGGGGTTCGAATCCCCCCCCCCCCTCGGGCATCGATGTTTATGCCGTCTTTAGTATAAGCTAGTTCATAAGTAGTTTGTAGGTTTAGGGAGTGATGACCCCATAGTTAAGTCCCATAAGCTCTACAAACATTTGAGCATTTTTGTACCATCGTTGCCTTCTCCATTCATTCTGCTCTTCCTCCTCTTCCTGTACTACAAGACATGCTACACTGTCATTAATTAAAGATAGCATTTCCAGGTTAACAGGATAATCACAATACTTTTTATTTCATGGTTCACATATCTAACTTTATACGCACAAGAAATGCAACTATTTGTGTATGTATTCTATTTCTGTTTTCGTTTTTATGTTGTCGACTAAGGAAAAAATATGTTCCACAGAAACATTGTGATGCGGTAATGGCAAGTCAATTCGGGCCAGGCTTCCAACATTTGCAATCTGAATTTCCGAATTGAAATTCACACATTCTTCAATGTTCAAACAATAGGAAATTTTAGGAGGAGTAACTTTTCATCACTAGAAAAGTAATCAGGTAGTCGTTTCCATTCGTCTACCGCGTTCTCCAGGTCCATTTTAGACTGGAATTTTTTTTAACGATGATGCAAACAATGTGTCTGAATGAGCGGCCTTCAGACAGTTGCATATTCAACGAACCTATCAGTTTGGCCAGCGTTTTAATCAATTTTTTTGAAACTTTTCATTATTAATACCTTCTCCAAGCAAAAATTTAATAATTAAACGGAAATAATAAACTAAAAAGAAATCAAAATCGGCAATTCAAAAATTTCCTACATTCTCTCGATTTAGACAATTACATCCCTTAATCCCTTTCAGGTTGAAAAGTCCCTATGCTGGGAGTTTTTTAACCTTCAACATCACAATCCTGGTACACAAATTATTGTGCTTTTTGACCAAAGACATCTTTTAGTTTGTCAAAGAAATTCATATGTTGTTTTACACCATGACTAGTTGATAGGATTACAGTAAGAAAAATTTTCATATTTTTAAAATGGATTTCCGCCTGTGTTAAAACACAATCTTCAACATTACAAAGTTCCATGCTCCCCATTCATCTCAAACTATTATCTGCACAAAAATGCTATTAGGGTCTCCTGTAAAACTCTTTGAGGACTGTTTGGAGTTGTGATCCAAATTTCTTCGAAAACGCAAACTTTTTTTTTTACCTGGTAAAATTTTTCCCAAGTACTGTTATTTTCTTCGCGTAATTCTACAGAATTAAACTTCTAGAAATATTGCATATCTAATAATCAGAAGTCAATTCACAGTTTCCTAAAACAACCTACCGTAGCTGTCCCTCTTAATTCGCAAAGCAGCTGAAGTTGGTATTTGCCGCAATCTGCGAATTTACATCTGGTGATTTAATACATATAGCTTCGGACCATCAGCAATGTCTATTCATTTGGAAAACATGTATTGTGGTAAATATGTACTACACAAAGTACATCTATGTGGAACTCTGAAAAATCAGTTATTCGCACAAGGTGCGCCCAACTGCACACTACCGTGGAAATGGATATCCTGTTATTAAAAAATGTTCAAATGTTTATAAATCTATCGGACCAGACTGCGTGGTCATCAGTCCGTAGCTTACAAACTACTTAAACCTAGGTAAACTAACCTAAGGACACACACACACACACACACACACACACACACACACACACACACACACACACACACGCCCCAGGGAGGACTCGAACCTCCACGGCGAGCAACCGCGCGCTCCGCAGCGAGACGCTTTAGACCACTCGACTACTCCACCGCGGCTATCCTATTATTGCCACTATCTCTTTGGAAGCCATTCATAAATGAGATAAAATTTTGTTTTTGCAAATTCTCAGAACAAATATTTTCAAAAGATGAGAATATTGATTTTTTCATCAAAATTCCGAAGAACTATTCAAAATTTCAAATATTGTATAGCAAAATTCTGGAACCATAACAAATCACTCAATAACTGCTGCGGTATAATCTTACAATTTGCGACAGTCAGATAAATATTCCAGGAGAAATAATGGGACAGGTACGAGCGAGGAGACTAGAATAGGCCTTAGCCTGCACTGTTTACTTTAATATATCAGTTGTTTATATTATGAGCATACTACAAATACAATACTTCCAACAGGAGAATTTCGAGATTCTTGCAGAAAAAATATTCATTGCCTGTTAAATCGCATTCCAACAGCGTGCCGCGAGATATACTTATATGACGTAAGAGTACTGCCTTCAATGAGCGTGAAAATCCTGCTCTCTAATTTCTTGTCCGTATATGTTATTAAGACCAAGAATATCTTGATACTTCCAATCGGCTTTATGTTTCACTAATGGTAGATGTGTATTTGTGTAATAATCCAGAACTATGTCTTAAATTGATGAAGGTAGCGTCAAGAGCACCCGTATACAGAGTTTCTTAACTACTGCGTGAGATGGCAGCACGTCCGCCACACCACTGGAGCAATGCAATGTCCCCACCATATACCACACCGTCTCACCACCAAACCAAGCGACCAATCGGAAGACACCGTGTTTCACGCGCGGGCATCTGAATTCACATGTGATGTGTATTGTAGTAGTAGGTTTTTTTCTATTCTGTGTTCGCTTGTGCAGCTTCTAGATTGGAAACAGCCAATTTTTGTTGACCATTTAAAGCGACAATTGTAGGCCTACCTGTTTAGTGAAAGTTACGTTTTAACATATGCTTGATGAGGGCCGGATCTGGATAGGGAGAGGGGTTGGGGGGGGGGAGCAAAGGGGGCAGTTGCCCCGTTCGGCAGAATTTAGAGTGCGGTAAATTTTGACCGACTCTATGTATCTTTCTGGTATAATTTAGTAAAATTAACTGACACAGTATTATTAAAAGTAAAATGACTGCAAGAAGTACCGAAATCATTTAATAAAACTAAAATTCCTGGTTGCTGACTTCAGTGTTGCCTTGTCACAAGTACTTCAGCTAATCAGACTTTAAAAATCTACTAGATATTATCCAGAATGAGGGAGATGTTTGCATTATTGCATAAGTAAATGCACAATTAATATGAATAAATGATCCCTGAGACGGATTTTCGTCTCAAATATGTCAAAGACACTATTGATAGATGTGAAGCATTGAATTAAAATTTATGGTGCGGCCGGGAATCGAACCCGGACCTCCATGCTTACTAGGCAGACGTCTTAACCGTTAGACTACCACACCACTAACGATTAAGGCGCCTCGGAATAGTCTATGTACGATTTCCCTCCACAACGCAAACTTTAATTCAGCTTCTTTGTTCCAAAGATAATTGCCACTACTGCCAAGGCTCTCCATGCAGCGGAATAGCACCTCAGCAATGGACATGGTGGAACAAACCCGTTATGGTGATATAAATATCAATTAATATGAATAAATGATCCCTGAGACGGATTTTCGTCTCAAATATGTCAAAGACACTATTGATAGATGTGAAGCAATGAATTAAAATTTGTGGTGCGGCCGGGAATCGAACCCGGACCTCCATGCTTACTAGGCAGACGTCTTAACCGTTAGACTACCACACCACTAACGATTAAGGCGCCTCGGAATAGTCTATGTACGATTTCCCTCCACAACGCAAACTTTAATTCAGCTTCTTTGTTCCAAAGATAATTGCCACTACTGCCAAGGCTCTCCATGCTCTCCATGCTCTCCATGCTCTCATATTAATTGATATTTATATCACCATAACGGGTTTGTTCCACCATGTCCATTGCTGAGGTGCTATTCCGCTGCATGGAGAGCCTTGGCAGTAGTGGCAATTATCTTTGGAACAAAGAAGCTGAATTAAAGTTTGCGTTGTGGAGGGAAATCGTACATAGACTATTCCGAGGCGCCTTAATCGTCAGTGGTGTGGTAGTCTAACGGTTAAGACGTCTGCCTAGTAAGCATGGAGGTCCGGGTTCGATTCCCGGCCGCACCACAAATTTTAATTCAATGCTTCACATCTATCAATAAATGCACAATGTTTATTAATTTGCATAGATTTCCTTTTTCAGATAAATGAATATTCATATTTCATATCAAGGTAATATTTGTAGAACAGGTGAATTTGAATAACGTTCCAGTCCTTATAATAAAAAAAACAGTATTTCAGGTGCGCACACTTCTTATTGAAAGTCAAAAGCATTAAGGATCTAGAGTTCTCTCTCGGTAGCGGTGGAATTAGACATCTAGACAGGATACCCTGTAAATCACATTTAACTGCCTGACAGTGGGTTCATCGGACCACTTTTACACTATTTATCTCCCACTCCATTCTCGAATAGCGTGCGGGAAGAAAGAACATCTGAATCTCTCTGTTCGAGCTCTGATTTCACGTATTTATTCAGATGATATGTTCTACTTATGTAAGTGGGGGGCAACAATATATTTTCGCATTCGGAGGAGAATGTTGACGATTGTAGTTCTGTAAGTAGACCACGTCGCAGCGATAAACGCCTTTGTTCTAATGATTCCCATCTCAGATCATGTATCATTTCCGTGACGCTGTCTCCCCTGTATCACGACAATACAAAACAAGTTGCCCTTCTTTCGACTCTTTCGTTGTCCTCCGACAAACCCACCCGATAAGTATCGCACACTGGGCAGCAAGACCAGATAAAACAGGTGGAATCTCACTGTATTATTGATGCTGTCCTTTTTCTAGCTAAGCAAGGAAGTCCTTTGAGAGGAACAAAAGAAGATGGTGATTTTGGTGATCCACATAGCGGCAAATCTCTAAATACAATTGATCTCATATCATACTATAGTGTCCCCCTTCGTCTGCGTATTGAACGCCACAAGAAAGGCCAGAATAGCTATTTTTACAAAAATATACAAGAAGAGTTCCGTGACTTGATTGCTGACAAAATAAAACAAGATATAATTAAAGATATTTTAGCTGCTAAATACTTTTCACTGATGTCTGATTGCACTCCAGATTCAGCCACGATGCGCAGATGACACAAGTAATTCGGTAAGTCGAATGACTCAGAGGTTGTGGAAAGTTTTACTGACTTTTTTACAGTTACAGACAAAACAGGAGTAGGCCTTAGTCAAGAGATACTGCAAAAATTGGAACAAGATGGGTTGAACATTAAGTACTGCAGGGGGCAGTCTCATGACAATGGGGCAAACAGGACTGGAAAGTACAAACGGGTCCAGTCAAGAATACATCAGAAGAATGAACTGGCCTATTTCGTACCATGTGCTGCTCACTCTTTAAATTTAGTATGAGCAAATTAAGCAGATATTCAGCAAGACTAGGTGATCTGCAAGAGTAGATGCGGTTGAAGCTGTTTACAAGCGTTTTCATAAAGTTTTGAAGGCCCTGGAAGAAACTGAAACTTATAACTTGTCAACACCAAAAACAAAATCAGAGACAAGACCTATTTTAAAAAATATGAGAAAACTCAAATTCATTACTTTAACTTGTTTCTGGTATGCAATATTAAAATGAATTGCTCATGTTAATCAGTTTCCGCGAAGTTAATACTTTACAATTGATAAAGCTGTTCGAAACATTTTGGGCTTTCTCAAAACTTCCCGATATTCTTGTAACTCTGAAGGTATTTCTGAAGCCAAAGTGCTAGCAGAAGGTAATGAGGTATCAACGGTATTCTCCGAAGAAAGTATTCGAAGAAAGAAGAAAATGGACGATGAGCTTTGTGAGGATGAAGTATCCAACATTCACAGAAAAAATAAGGAATAATTGACAGAGCTTAGTACCAGATTTACCGCACTTGAGAAAATTGGCTCAAAAATTAGATTTCTGTGTGGTGTGCAAATTCTGGAGATGGAAGTGGAGGGACTCTAAGGTCAAAACAGCGGAACTGGCAGAAGATCTTAGCGAGGAAGAATTTGAAGTTAAAGTTTCAGACAACATGCGCTGGCAGTAGACAGAGCCTTGCAAGATTCCACTGCACCATCAACATTAAATTTAATTTATAAAAATAAATTGGTAGAAGGGTATTCCAACCTTACTACAGCGTTAAAATATATCTTACCATTCTAGTTTCTGTTTCATATGGAGAAGCAAGCTGAAATTAATTAAATACACTTGAGTAGCACGACTGCTTAACAAATCTGGGTATAATATCCATATAGCAAAAACGAGCTGCTTCTCTAAACTATGATGATATCAAAAACAGTTTTGCAGGAAGAAAAGCTCGAAAAGCGAAATTTTGAACTGATTTTTGTATGATGAGTATTATTGTAATATATTTGTATGTATTAAAATTGTTGTTTTCCTTCGATCTTAATTCAGTCAATAAAATAAGTTCATGTTGTGAGATTGTGACATTTATTTAGAAATATGTAACCCAATTAGCGTCAAAAAGGGTTGAAACAGGGGGGGGGGGGAGGGGGGGGGCGGCAAATTTAAGCTTTCCCCCCCTTCGCAAATTTCCTAGATCCGGCCCTGGCTATGATTACGACGTCCATATTTTGTTTTTTTCTAATTGCTGTTTTATTCAATAACCTGAGATATACCAAGCACACTGCATTCGGATGCGCAGATCGAGAATTAAACGTTACCCAACTATTTTAATTTTTTGCTTATGTTTCTTTTTTCATGCAAGGGTAGTTACCTACAACATTTTTTTCATAATACCATCTGGGGAAGTTCGTCGGCTGAATGGGGAGCATTACTAGCGTGGAATGAATCAACTTTGTAATGGTTTGAAAAATAAGTTACTGTCTGGGTGCTGAGTTCCGTCTTTCGCTGTTGTGTTTCAGTTTGGAACAGGGGACTGATGACGTTGTTTAGTCCTCTTAAAAAATCAAAAACAATAACAGAAAACTGCTAGCATTTGTTATAGGAGGTATTTATCCAGAAACTAATGATAGCCTTATATCACCAACAAACCTAACAAGTAAGTATCTGGAGGAAATTAAAGACATTTGGCCAAACAATATTGGAAACTATAGAAAACTTGGTCATTGATGAGAACATTCAGTATTTACATAATAATGTACAGCCAACTTTGATTTTTTTTATTTGGTCCTCATAAAGTACATTCCAGTTGTGTATAAAGTTTTTGTCATTGTGTAAGACAAGTCACAATACTACACGAGCAAAATGAAGAAAAACGAACAATACTGTAATCAATATAAATCAAGGTATATGACGTCAGAAGTAAAACTAAACCAGTATAGCACCGTGTAATGAATACTGGAGCAAACAGACAATCTCAAATTTTATTACCTTTATTTGAACAAACACACTGTTATTGTAATATCCTCTTAAACATTAGAGTATCTACATACTTTAAAGTCAGATGTTATGTAGCTACAGCTGGTGGTGATGAAATGTATGGTACTGGCTTAACATATGTTCATATATTATTATACAGTTCCAGTACTGTGTGCGTTTTGCATAGCGGCTTTTTTCCATAAATTACCTGCAGTTTTGAAGAAAATCTCATTAAATTACTGGAACAGAACAGATTCATCTTGATTGATGCAAGCTGATATAATATTGCATAACTAATAAAGAGTTGGTGGCTGATTGTCAGCATCTAGCTGTGTGTTATTTTTCACAACAAAATTCCCTGCAAGACCCAGGGTAATCAAATGTTAACAGTAAAATATACTAATATGAAACTGTTATAGTAAGAATACTTGAAAGAAATTATAAACTATAGATAATTTAACTCTTCCTTATACTTATTCTTGGCAACATTTTGAGTCTTGTTTTCTTTGAAACAAGTGACAGAATAAAGAATGAACAGAAGGAAGGGTAGCAGGTGCGTTACTTCTGGAATTGAAGGATTTATTACTAGAAATAAAGTAGCTCTGTATAATTCAGAGAACAAGCTGTAGTCAAGTGTTCAAACTTCATTATCAAGAGTATTTCCAATACCTCCATAAGCCAGCCACAGTGCAGTGACTGAGCACTCCAAGGAGCCTTGTTGCTGAGTGTGCAGATGCTCATCATCAGAGGTTCGAGTCCTCCCACGGGCAAGGGTGTGTATGTTTCTCCTTAGGTTAGTTTAAGTAGTTTGTAAGCCTAGGGACTGATAACCAGAGTAGTTATGTCCCACAGATTGACAAACATTTATTATTTTCCATAAGCCACCAATGCTTAATATGCTAAAAAAACACAATGATTACACTTCCAAGGGGCTACAAAATGCTATGAAGATATTTTACATTAAATGTTTAATTGTAAGATATTATATTATATTTTGTTCTCTGTATTCTGATGGGTTTCTGCTAAAAGAGCAGAATTAATTCATTTGTCTCTACATAGAAGAGAAGAACTTCTACGAAAGTGGACAAATGTTAACTTTTATGCAGGGTAATTCAATACTTTTGTGCATGCACACACACACACACACACACACACACACACACACACACACACAGTTATACATACACATTTCACAGACATGCACACTGCACAAACAAGTGTTCGTCATTGGCAAGCCATAGTGGGAAAGGGTTACCTGCCTTTTTAGGGCTATCTTCTGTTCTTCTTTGACTCCAACCTCCAAAACTTTATTTTCCTTTCATACTACTCTATAAGAGCACCTTTATTTTAGTTCGCTTTCCATAATATATGGGTCTTCATTGTAAGACCCTTCTTTGTTTTCTGAGTCTGTTTTATTTTTTTATTTTTGCTTCTTTCAAACCCCAGTGATTACCCTGCGAGGTTCACCAGAGGATTAACACGCTAACACTTATGTACACACATACATAGACTTACACAAACATACATATTATATTTACATATTTCACAAGTCAACACTTATAACTAACAGTACACAATAGACCCATATTTACACAAAACTTTAGGTTACGTTTTTCCATGGATAAGTGGTATTCTTAGTGAGTGAGTAAGTAAGTACCCTAGTATCATCTTTCCTCATAAGTATAGGTCATAAAAAAGTATCCTGGTATCTTTTTCTCCCATAAGTGTGGTTTATAAAGTGGAATGATGTGTTTCTGCCGCAGCGGACAGGCCAAGCGCATTGAGGTGCTATGCTCCGATGTGCGAGGCCATACCCCACTGGGGGTTTGAATCCTCCCTTGGGAATGGATGATTGTGCTGTCTTTAGTGTACGTTAGGTCATAAGTAGTTTGTAAGTTTAGGGATTGATGACCTCACAGTTAAGTCCCATAAGCTTTACAAACATTTGAACATTTGATGGGTTTGCTGGAAAAATTAAGTTTAGTAAAGGAGGCATACTTCACTTATCTGTCATAATGTCACAATCTTCCACAGCTAGAGAGTATAGTAGCGACAGTGAATATGTTAAACTATATCATAGGAGTTGACATTAAGATCTATGTTCCTACATGAATGTGTAGTTGGAACAGAATAAGAGGTTAGTAGGAAACAATAATAAATTCACTATAGGAAAGTGATAATACTGGTGCACAGACAAGTGAATCTTGCTGTCACTCTTATTGTGCCCTGTGCTACATACGGTAGTAGTGACGGAATAAAATGTCTACCCTACATTCCTGTATCGACATTCTAATGTTCCTTCTTGGGTGACTCGTATGAAGACCCTTTATTTTACCTAAGTCAATATCTTGGTTGAATAGTGTTTAAACTCTGATCCTTTGGTGAAGCTCTGAGAATTAAAGTTTTAGTTGGCAGGTGAGGGATGATAATAAGTATTGGTTTTGAATAAAGTATAATTTCATACTTACCTCCTTGTTGGGATGACTTGTAGGCTACTCCAGGGAATTAGAATTTTAAAATTTACAACCATCTTGTATAAAAAGGAAATTGTGTAATGACATACGTACACTTATCTATTTTAAATTTTATTGTATATATTGTGTTTGAGTGGAGGGATATATGATTTAAGTTTTACATCACTTATTCCAGATAAGTCATGAGATATCCAGTTTTATTTATGGGGAGATTTAGTTAAGTCTGGAAGAGATACTGTGGGAGAATTTTCTTTCTGCAGGAACACTTGACTTCAGCAAGTGTCTGGCCAAGTTTAAGACTGCACGCTGCCATGGAGAACCTTAAATCAGGATAGCTTGTTAAATGGAGTATTCCATGAAAAATTATGTTCCTTCATTTTTAAGTTAGAATGTTGTTCGTTATTCATAACTCTTGATTGTGAACTGAATGTGAAAGGTCAGATTACTATGTCTATTGTATTTTAAATACAATAAAATGTTCTACATAATTTTAAAGCAAAATGGTGGTGGGTTATTTCAATAGGTAGTTGAAGAATAACTTTAATAAGAATATATTATTGCCACGAGTTTATTGACTCAGCTGTCAAGAAAGTTAATTTAGTTGGCACTATGCAGGATTGGAATAACTGGACCTGCACTAAAAAATGTCAACATATACTTCATGAATGGATATTATTATCAATAATTTAAGCAGATTATTATCACTACTCATGATTTTTGTACCATTTAAAGGAAGAAGTAGTAGCCCTTATTTTTTCGCACGGTCAACTTTTACAAGAGCACATATAAAGCGTTACGCTTCAAGGGGTAAGGGGTACCATACAGAGAGGAGCATAGATGAAGAAGAAATGAGTAAAATACAGCATTGGATGTGCTTAATGAGATGTGGATAGAGTGCATAGAAACTGTTGAATGTGTATGTCTCTGTGCCAAAAGAATATCATAGCTTGGGTCCTGGATATTTTTAGGACCAGAGAATATACGGTACGTTAAGAACAACTCCCAACTATGCAGTTCAGAGAGCTAGTAATTGGGAGGTGGGCCTGGGTTCTGAAGCAGCCCCTGAAATCAAGGATATTGTGCTTAGCTGCGATTTGCACAACAGGGTGGTCTACCTTGCTTTTAGCCACAGTTTGGCATTGACCATTCATTCTAATGAACAGATTGTTGATAGTCAGACAAATATAAACAGTTGTACTGTGATTGCAGCAGAGTTTGAGAGTTCATAAATCATATTATTGCTTTCAAAGATGGCCCAGCATTTCATGGGGTAGGATAAACTTGTGATGGGATTGAAGCAGGAAATTCTGGGTGGGTGGATTGGGCCAGAGCCAATCCTAACTTGTGTGGGGCCTTGTGCAAAACTTCCTCCTCCATCCTTCCCTGTCCCCCCTCCTTCCAGCACAGGTTATACACCTTTGTCATGGTCAAAAGAATTCAAAGTTTCGTCATTGTTATAGTACCAATATATCAAATGGCTTACAGCAGCAGACCTACTGTTATGGTAGGAAAGTTATTAACCTTAGAAGTTATCTTGATAAGCACAGAAATTACTAAAATGTTGATAATAAAAAATAACGAGAGAGAGAGAGAGAGAGAGAGAGAGAGAGAGAGAGAGAGAGAGAGAGAGAGAGAGAGAGAGAGAGAGAGAGATGCCCCCCTCCCCAACCCCAAGAGACAATTTGGTGCACCTTTGTGAGTGGCAGCAGGGGAAAGTGCCCCGGTTTGCTCCCCAACCCCCTCTTCAGATATATTTTCGTTTAAAGATCTGCAGAATGTCTTACCTTAGCTTGTTTGCGCTTCATTCAAGCTGAGACATTGGCCTACCAAGCTTCCTTGTTTCACACTATTGTTCCACGCTTAAAGCTGAATTATTTGTTTCTAACAGATACTGAATGTTGTTCATTTTTCTTTGATAATAAACACCAAGAACATATGAGTATTTCAATTCAATTCAATACAATTTATTGCCACAATATTTAAACTTGTTGCCTTGAAACTCTAATCAGATCATACATAATCATTTTACACTGTCTCATACACTGTTTTATAAATGGAAATGTAGTTATTACTTATGTTATCTGCAACCATTTACATTATTAATGTAAATAAAATTAAAAAAGAAATTTAAAAGTATTGAAAATTTACAGAAAAAAGAGAAAGAAAAGATTAGTCTTGAAATACAATAAATTATTCCTTGACTTAAGTGAAGTCTTCCAGACTAATTGCCAAAATATGTTCCTGGCAACCGCGAAAGAACTCGAGGTTTGCCAGCTAACAAGAACAATAACAAAATGAATCTGTTATGATGAAGAGACAAGCTACCTTTTGGTCACGTGACACTATCAGCAGCATTCCCTCCTAACCTTATGCATGCGCAAAGACTGTTCTCCCCCATATCATTTCAAACAGTTAAATATTTGTTACAACAAAGACTATAAATGTCATTTACCCTCAAAATTATTAAAATGTCCAAATATATGACACTTTTGTTAAAATGTCCAAAGATATGTGTCAAGTAACAATACAAAAGTAATTGTTGTTCCTGTATCCATTACCTTCAACGGCAAAATGTGATGCCGCTAACCACATGGCTATTCTTGCTAGGTGAAATGTAGTGACTTCATTATTATTCTTGATTGGATATTCTGAAGGTTTTTACAGTTGATGCGTCTCTAATTTATAGTTATAAGATATTTTACTAAATATCAAGTGTTTCTGAGTAATCTTAAATGCACCAAAAACAAATACAAAGGGCAGATGCTGCTTTCGTGGAGGATTTACACATGTACAAGGCGTGCAGTGCATTGGCTCCATGGTCTTCCTTCAAGGCCATTTTTCTGTACTGCCAGAGCTCAAGTAGTCAGGAGCTGGTGCCTCTACCAGCTCCAAAGCCAATGTTAAAGCTGCGTTTCTCCTTGCCCCTCCCTGTCCTCGGAGTACCTATATGCTGCCTTGAGGGGATCAGATGAGAAATTGAACCTTAGCCACACAAGCGTATTGCAACACTGCGGCCACTGCTGCCTATATTAAGTGGCCATGCTATGACTCGTTTACGTGCTGTCTCTGTGACGTAAAACGTTTCTCATGCGATAAGAATACTTTGACTGTGAATATAAAATGGTCTGATAGAAAAACAAAATGAAGAATGATAGTTTAAAAACACTTTTTATTTTATTATTTATTTACTTTTACCGCCACTGATTACTAGTCCTAAAGATGAATAGAAAGGGAGCGGGGAGTCACTGAGAAACAATTAATTGCGTACCTATTAATGTAAGCATGAACAATAATAATGTGTTGACACTAAAATTAGTACAGTGCATCAGTATCATTGCCCCTGGTTTCTTCGATGCAGGCATAATTTCCTAAATCTGAGATGTGCTGTAATGGCCATTGTTGTGTCACAAGGGGTATATAATTTCATTGCATTAGATTTAAAGTAGTTTGAGAAACAGATGACAGTTTCCAAATTACATTCCCATGTTTTGCATGAGGCACGGTGCAACTGCACCATTTACACATGCCGGCCATGGATTGGACAGGTTTTGCACTGGGGTCTCCCTCAGGGAGACATACCATCATCCAACCAAGATCACCCCGCACTACCTCCTAACAACACCCTGGTCACTCTTCAGGAATTCCTCCACCTCCAACTGGCCCCAACCTAAGGACATGAATCTTTTGGCAGAAGAAAGGGGAGATTTAAACAACCTGAAGACAGATCCTGACTTAATCATCCTTCAAGTGAACAAAGGTTTCACCACTGTTGTGATGAATCACAGTGACTACCTAGCAGAAGGCCTCCACCAACTTTCTAACCCTCTCATCTACAAGTTTCCCAGAATGACTCCATCCCAAAAGTCCAACAAGCTCTTCAGTCCATGTTGAAATCTTACAATCATCCACAGGAACTCTCTCCTGATTCCATCTCACCCAACACCACCTTGAAAGCCCACTTTCTATATGCTCCCAAAAATCCGTAAAACAAACAAACCTAGACACCGTATTGTGGCTGGTTACTGTGCCTCCACTGAAAGAATTGCAGTTGTCATTGATCAACACATCAAAACAATTGCCCAAATTCTATCATCCCACATCAAGGATACGAACCACTTTCTTCACAGACTCTCCACCATCCCCATCCTTGTACTTCCAGGATTATTCATTTATTCATCCTTACTCATCATGGTTGACACCACTGCTATTTACACAAACATTGCACATGCTAAGGTAATGCTGCTCTTGAATATTACCTCATCCAACATCCTTCAGAATCTCAATCCAATACCTCACAAATGTTAACATAATGATCATCTAATTTTCCTTTGAAGGGAAGGTATACAATCAAATCAACAGCACTACCATGGACACCTGCATGACTCCCTTCTATGCCAACCTCTTTATAGGCTGTCTGAAGGGAACTTTCCTAGCCTCCCAAAACCCCCAACCTCTGATCTGGTTCAGATTCATTGATGAAATCACCCCAGTTTGACTCAGGGCCAGGACACCTGATTCTCTTCCTTCCACAATCTCAAATCCTTTTCTCTTATCTGCTTCTCCTGGTCTTCCTAAATACAATGTGCTACATTCCTGGACATTAACCTCTATCTCACTGATGGCTCCATCCATACTTCCATCCACTTCTGTTGACAGTTGCCATAATTTCCACGTCAAAAAATCCTCAGAAAGCCTGGCCACCCACTGACACTGAATTTGCAGTGATGAGTACTCCATTTTGTAATGTGCTTAAGATCCCACAAAAGGCCTTCACTGAGTGGCACTATCCCACAAACCTAGTCTGCAAATAGATTTCCTCTATCATATCCCTACACACCACCAATCCTCCCTCCAGCCACAGTAACCAGCTACAATATAGGATCCCCTCATCACCCATTACCACCATGGACTGGAACAACTAAACTACATTCTACATCAAAGCTTTAATTTTCTTTCATCATGCACTAAAATGAGAAATATCTTGCTCAAGATCCTTCGTGCCCCTCTTAAAGTGGTGTACAGTTGTCCAACCAACCTCCACAACTTCTTAGTTCATCCTTATGCCATCCACAGCTTACTACCAAAGATATCACATCCCATGTGAGAGATCTCAGTGCAAGATCTGCAGAATCCACCCACCCAGCACTTGGTATACCAGTCGCATCACAAGCGTATCATACCCCACTGAAGGCTGGTCCACCTTTGAAAGCAGTCATGTGATGTACTAATTCAGCTGTAATCACAGAGAGCTTTTTACTTTGGTACGACTACTAACAAGCTTTCCATCAGGATGAATGGCCACACCAAACCGTAGCCAAAATCAAGGTAAACCACCATGTGGTGCAACATGTAGCTGAGCCTAACATGCTTCATTTCAATGGATGCTTCACAATACAGGCCATATGAAACCCCCCCCCCCCCACCTCCCCCCCCCTACAGCTTTTCTGAACTGCAGAGATGGGAGCTATCCTTACAGTACATTCTCCAGACGCAAAATTATCCAGGCCTCAACTTATGGTTACTATTGTCTCCACACACTCCAAATCCAACCGTTCCTGCCCCCCTCTATCCACACCTTGTTAACCACCACCTATGCTACATTTTCCCCCTTCCTTGCCCCCTCCCCACCCAACATTACTAAGCTGGATTTCTCTCCACTCCATAAAGCTTATCTATCCCCTACTTAACCTTGCATTCATCCCCTTTCCTCTTCCATCTCATCAAATGTTCAAATGTTTGTTAAGCTTATGGGACTTAACTGCAGGGTCATCAGTCCCTAAACTACTTATGAACATCCATGCCCAAGGGGGGATTCGCACCCACGACGGGGAACGGCCTCGAGCGTCGCAGCATGGTGCCCCAACGCGCTTGGCCACTCCGCCGCGGCCCCATCTTATCCCCACATCAAGTTCACACTCAGAACCGATCAACAACAGAAAATGGTTGTGTGTTGATGAGTTGAGCCTATGACTGTATAAATGAGTGTGTTTTCACTGGTGAAGTCTGTGGTTGAAAGTCAAGTCTTTAAGAGAGGTGTGTGTGTGTTACATTTATAATCAGGCATCCAACATGCATGAAAATGCCCTGACAACAACAACAAACAAAATCACACACACCAACAGTAGAGGAATGAAGGGGAGGAGAGGAAGAGGAGGGAGCGTCTCAAATACATGGGATTTAGTGTTTACATGAAATCTGACATTCATTCTATTAGAAAATTTTCCTCTGTATTTTGAGTAGTATAATATTATAATTGTTTCATTAGTAGAAAGTTAATTATGTCATTAAATATCATTAATACTATATAAATGTCAAATTTGCAGACTCTCATTTGACATTTTTTTATTACTAGATTTTTCATATTTATTTTCACTTTCACACACCATAATATTTGAGCCCTTGTCTTAGTGTCAAATATTTGACTTTTGTATTAACTAATTGTTTAAAATATTTATTTGTCAGTTGAGTCAGCATGAATCAAACGAGATACAACTGAATAACATTATGCATCCATTTCCAGTACAGTATATAATAAAATTCCATTGTTTTCACCTCATAAAATTGTTCATATATTTAGATAATTTGTCTCTCATAGTAGGCAGTAGTTTCCCAGAGTGAAATTTCCTGACAATTCCCTGATTTCCAGACAGTGTATTGATATTTGCCTTATTTTAAGATAACCGTAGTTAAATGGTCGGATTGATAAAATATTACAAGTACTTTGTGTGTCTGAAAGTGTTATTACATGTGCTTGTGAATGAATAGTAAACCACTGTTTCCTTTACAGGATTTATTATCTGTACGGTAAGTTTATTTTTATACTGAAAATGTCATTTATCATCCATTGAATCAAAATTATTCAGTGGTTCTTTTTTCTTTTCAAATTTCCCTGATACATTTGAAATTCCCTAATTTACAGAACTTCTGGCAGTTGTGTTACTGTGTGATATGTTGGTGACTTAACACTCACACTGTGGCAGTTATTTGCCAAAAACCTGTGATTACGGTTACCTTCACATCTGCAAAACTTATGGCCACCACCATTCTGCCCTCCCCACAACCAACAGAGACATTGGCAATAGTCAGTAGGCAGACCACTTCTTTGTCTATGTGCAACTGTCAACTGTCAACTGCATGAGGATGTGGCATGTTGTTTACGAGCCAGCAACTATGCCCCTACTACTGCCATTTATCAGTCACAAAGTAATTTAAATCTGACTATAGAACATCTCAACAAAAACGAGTAATATTCCTAACCAGCAATAACAAACAACAAAAAGTGGTCTATTCCTTACTGTTGTGACAGTGCGTCGTAAATTTAAAACTACCTCCACGCGTAACGCGCGCAAAATAATATAGGGGCGCTACAGTAAATAGACAGCGCCACATAAGTGAACCTTGGCTCGCCTGGACTCAGCGGAGCACGGAGATTGACAATGAACCATGAGTCAAAACACTTGTTGTGTACAACTGAGTTTTCAAGTGTTAATAAAGTTATTACACTTTTAGTGGCAACGAGTTGAGAACTATTCCATGCGTTGTCGTCGGCAGTGTTTTGATAAATATGGAAACCTTAGACCAGCTATTGTGTACACTCATCGACCAATAGACTGCCTTCGTAGCATCGTTACCTGACTTACCACAGATTCTTATGTCAGCCGGGTCGCGCCGTGTTCTCTGCCTCCATTCGCTCCATACGACGGAGCTGTGGAAGAATGGGAGGACTATGAAAATCGGCTGCGGCAACATTTTGTGGCTTTCGGCATTGGCGATGATCGGCTGTGCAAATCACTATATCGTTCGTGTATTTCTCCGAAAGTGTCTCAGCTCACCCCCATATGGGATCCGGTGTCGTTATCTTTTAATGAAATGTGTGACATGCTCTCTAAATATTATCGCAAAAACACCCATGTTGTTGCTTCCTGGGTGGCCTTTTACAAGTGCCACAAGCAGCCACATCAATCATACCGTGCATGGGCCGCGGAATTACAAGGTCTTAGTAGAAAATGTCAATTTGTTACGGACGTGCATCGTGAGTCTTATGCCGATTCCATGGTTAGAGATGCTATTCTTAGGTTGGCTCCAGATAAGGAAGTCCAACAACGGGCCCTCCAGCTTCCGAATCCCTCTTTATCTGAAGTATTGAGTATTGCCCAATCATATGAAATTTCTCGTGCCGCCGACGCCCAAATTGACGAATTCATGGACGTCAGCGCTGTGCAGTCTGACGCCACGCGAGACGACGCATCTGTTTGGTATGATGGGGAAGTTGCTGCAGTACACGCGGTACAACCGCTTGCTAAAAAGCAGCAGCAGCAGCAGCAAAATCAGGTACTTTCGACGCTTCCATCCTTTCCACGTTGCTCTATTAAACATGAGGGGGTTGATTGTCCTCAACGCTGGGCCATGTGTCACACCTGTCATAAGAAAGGTCACATTGCCTCCATCTGCTTGTCTAACAAGACTCCTGCTGTCGTTGAAGATGACGATTCTGTTATGACTGTCAATTGTGTTCTTTCCAATACTAGCAAGTTATATAGATGTTCAAGTACTTGACAAAAATATTCGCATGCAGGTAGACACAGGTTCTGCTGTCAACCTCATAAATTCCCTCACATACTTGGAATTGGGTTCTCCGCCATTGTCTCCTGTCACATGCAATTTGCGGACGTACAACAAACAGAAAATTCCGATTATCGGCCAATTTGAGGCGTCCACTTCTTACAAGTTGGTCATTCATCCTCTTACCTTTATTGTTGTTGATCATGCAGGAATGGAAAACTTGTTTGGGTATGATGCTTTTCGACTTTTTGGATTCTCCATTACAGACGACGTACATCTGGTATCTGAAGATATTCCTTACACTTGGTTAGATGCATTGTAGACTAAATTTTCCTCGACATGTTTACTGGCCAGGAATTGATGCAGACATTTCACGCATGGTCGCCCTGTGTACCAGATGTGCTCAACAGTCGGCAGCCCCCCGAGCTGACCCTTCCCCGTGGCCTGCTCCAGCATACTTGTGGGAACAGTTCCACGCTGATTTTGCTAGCCCTTTTCTTGGTGCCTACTGGTTTCTTGTCATTGATGCTTATTCCAATTTTCCTTTTGTGGTTTGCTATGCGTCCCCTTCCACTGCAGCAACCACAAATGCATTGGCAAAGATTTTCGACTTGAAGGTCTAGCCTATACGCTTGTCACAGATAATGGTCCTCAGTTTTCCTCATAGGCTTTTGCAGATTTCTGTTCTGGCCTCGAGGTCCACCATGTCACGGCGCCGCCCTTCCATCCACAGTCGAATGGGGAGGTTGAGCATCTTGTACGCACATTCAAATGTCATATGAAGAAGTTCCTCAGTGAGTTTTCTACAGAAGATGCTTTACCTCAATTTCTAAGTTCTTATCGATTTACATCCATGGGTGACCAGCCGAGCTCTTACATGGTCTTCGGCCATGTACATTGTTAAATCTTCTTCGCTTCCGACAGTCTCGGGCTTTTCTCACCCTCCTGACAAGTTCCGAGTAGGTTCCTCTGTCTGGGTACGGAGATATGGCTCTTGTGCCAAGTGGGTCAAAGGAACCATCAAAAAGTTTAGAGGCGGTCGGTTGTGTGACATCCAGACTGATCAAGGAATGGTTGTTCACCATTTTGACCAGATACGTTCATGGGCAGTTGACCTGCCATTGTCAACGTTGTCTCCACACAGGACTATTCATACTTCTTCAGAAGCCAATAGACACCACCTATGGGTCCCACCTTTACAGCTCACAACCCCGAGCACCCAACATAATCGGGCAGATGATGTGCTTCCATCACACGAGCCGACTGTGCGGGGAGGTGTGCCAGCATCACAGTCGCATGCACCAGAGGCAATGCAGTTGTCACCCGTCATTCAGTCCTGGGGCCATATGCCTCCAGCAGAGAGCATGCCGATTTCTCCACCACCTGCAGCCAATACTTCAGAGATGTCACTCATCATTCAGTCACGGGTCTGTGTTCTGTGCAAAGGGCCCCGTCCGGAGCACTTTTGCCCATACATTCGCGTGGAACCATGTGACCTGGCCACAACACATCAAGAGCTGATGGATGTCTCCGCACTGTACAACAGCTCTGCAATGTGAAGTGAATTTCCCAAAGGGGGAAAAGTGTTGTGACAGTGCGTCGTAAATTTAAAACTACCGCCGCAGATAATGCGTTCAAAATAATATAAGGGTGCTACAGTAAATAGACAGCACCACATAAGTGAACTGGGGCTCACCTGGACTCAGCGGAGCACGTCGGTTGACAATGAACCATGAGTCAAAACACTTGTTGTGTACAATTGAGTTTTCAACTGTCCCATAACTGCCCATAACTACCTTGTATGCTGTTACTACAGAAATTTGCACTACAAGCAGAATGTTTGCTTGATAAATGCATTAACTTCCAATCCAAATCGATTTAACAACCATTACTGAAATGGGACCTAGGGAACAGAGGCATCTTATAACACAAATACATTATGCCAAAATGTGCAGAAATCTGTTTATACATTCATCCAGCTATCCTCAAGCCCACAATGTTATGATGTTCAGACTGCCTCAGACTATCCAACAGCTGTACACACTCATCGGTGGAGCTTGGTTTTACTGCATTATATTGTATATTTATTGGTCCTGTAAATCATACACTGTACAGAGGTAAAAACACATGCATAGAACACACTAAAATACACACACATATACTTGTATACCCATATAGTTTTGCTTCTATAATTTGGATGACAGTGTATTAGTTTATATATAATATTTATATTTTTTCTTTTATTCCAATTATCTAAGATGTTTAGAATATTTCTTTTATCTTATTTGTACTGTAGATAAAAATTCATCACCATTATGGTTGCAATTATCAATATAGTAATCACTCAAAACAATTTTTTAATTTATGCAAGCATGTTATTGTCATAATGTTCTTAGGTAAAGTGTCATGAAGTTTTGTCCCTGCTTGTGAGGGCTGTTTTTGATTTAGTGTTGTACAAGGAAACTGTATGTGTAAAGCTTGATAGCCTTGTGCTTTATGAGTGAATATTTTGGCTTGTTGGTGCAAGTTTGGTTTTGGTATTTAAAATTTTCCCTAAGAACATTACTACTTTAAAAATTATGGAGGCATGGTAGTGGAAGAATACTCAGTTTTTAAAATAAAGGGTTACATGAGAAATGAGGTGCTGTGCTTTCTGTGGCTCTTATGATTCATTTTTAGGCAATGAAACTTTTGCTCATTAGTGAATTTCAACACCAAATTAAACCATACCTACTTGAGAGCATAGTACATGTTTTTAGTACTCACATTGATGTGCAACCTACTAGAAATTTGATACCGTAACAAATGGTGTTTAGCATGCCACATATATGTTGTATGTGGTTGTCCATATTAAGTCATTTTGGATCCAATCCCCAAGAAATTTGGTGACATTTACGGATTCAAGTGTCTTGTTGAGCACTTCAATGGTGAGAGTTCGAGGCTGTTTGTTATGTATTTTATGGAGATTCATGGTGATTGTTTTCTTTTTGTTTATTACTAAGTTATTCATAGAGAACAATTCTGATAGGTGACATGTACCATTTTTTATTTCATTCAGTAGCTTTTCCACTGATCTACCTTTGATAAATGGGTTTGTGTGATCAATATAGTTAATGTACACTCTTTGACATAAAAACACAGTTGGCTGCTGCTGAGCCTAAGTCAGTGCTGATTGTGACATGGGACAGTAAACATGACTGCCATGATATGCTGCAAGTCCTGCTATCTGCACAATATGACAATACTGTAGGCTGTCCAATTTTTGCAGGAAGTCTTGTGGTCAGTTAGGGATAACACAGGTTGATAACGTCTGTGTCATAGTGGTAAGCCATGTGTACTGTATATGCAAGGTCTGGCAATCGAAACCACTCTTATCACTTCTACAATTTGCGTTTCACACTCAATAACAGAAGAGGCAGTCAACTCATTTTCATATTATGATTATTATATACAATACATTAATGGTGTGATTTATATCTTGTTCCTTTTCTTTTATGAGTGATCCTTCAATTTTTACCTCCATGAATTAATATTGTTTTGATAAGCCACAGAGCGTAACTGTGGTGTCACGTGTTTCAATGTCATTATGGCAAATGTATGTGATAAACTGTGCAAATACCTTTTAGTGAAACTTGCAAGTCTGGTGACTAATTGGTACAGCAGAGATTTTGCATGAAAGGATAATATTAATCAATTTGTTCACTACCTCAGTAGGTATCCCTTTGGCATATGGGTCCTAGGTGATGATTCAAAAAGAAATGTGCATAGTTGACACTCAATTAAATTTTTTTCAGCTGCATTTGTATGGAGAATTAGCTTGGTTTTCTGTACATATATCAATAACCACTACCATGAATTATTGATTCAAGCTTACAACAAGATTTTATGTGTAAAGGTCTTCTTCTGATTTCGTTAACAAATTTATTCTTTGAATTTATAGTCCCATGAAAAGAAAAAAAATCACACTTTGGTCAACTGCACTGTCCTACACCATGATTCGAACTGCCAAATTACTCTGTCCTTGCCATGCAACCACACAACCAAAGAAATGGTGATGATAGTGATTCACTATCAACGAGATTTATTCCTGTACCTTGTAATGCTGAAGTCAACACCGTTTGGCACAAACACTTTATTGACAGTTCTGAGTACACTCGAAGACTGAGCTGGCTGTCACTGCCAGCAGTTTGATAGTGCACCACCAGCAGATGGCATGCAGCTCATTTCAGCTGTCTTAGATGACCATGACCTCCCGTGGCTAGGCCGACAACTATCGCGGCTGAGCCGGTGCAAGCCAATGGGCGCACACGATCTGCATGGCCTGCTAGGCCATAACAAATGCACTGTGAAAAATATCAAAATTTGTCACTTTTATGAAAAGCAGCATTCCTTGAGACCAAAAATTATTGTACAGCAGTGTATAATTTGCAGTAACATTCCATTACACAAAGATAAGCTTCTGTCACAAGCTAACAAAATGAGTGTTTTATTCATTTGTGTTTTGAGAGAATTGGTTATTGTGATGGAAGGTTATACAGCTCAATCATTTACATGCCATATGTTGCATGAACAATACTAGTATTACAAACTTTGCTATCCCTATGCTGAAATTGTGAAATTGTAAAACACCACTTACAAAATTGAGAATGTGGGTTCAGTCTAACTGAATGACATAAATATCGACAGCCTAAAAACCCAAGTTGAAGATTTTCAGGAGAAAGGGCTGAATGTTGACCAAACACAGGAATCCTGTTTGGTATCCTGTGTGAGATGAGCAAGGGTTTCACATTGCTTATTGCTACAGAGCTCTCCGTAGCTGAGCTAAGAACCGGCAACATAGTGGCAAATATTTCACGACACTGTGACAGTGCAGTTACTTGCACAAGTAGTACTGAATTGGCTTCCTAAATTCACTTGATGTTCCTTTCTCACTGTCATAACTAGTGCTATATAATTCTCCTGAAACATAAGACACCGAGATAGAAATTTTAATTTTTGGACTCAAGGAATACTATTTTTTGTAAAATGACAAATTTTGATATTTTTCACTATGTGTTACGAGGCTCAGGAATAAATATCATACACAGAGAACTACTGTTGTTGCTGTCTCTTTGGTTGTATGGTTCAGTGTGTGTCTTGAGTTGCAAGGATGGCATAAGTCGTTAGTTCGAATCACGGTGGAACACAGTGCAGTCGATCATTGTGTGTTTGTTTCATGGCATTACAAATGCATAGAAGAAATTTGTTGTAACCTTGTCAAACCTTTATTAAACTTCACAAGTACACATGATTGAACCACAAGTCAGTTGCTTGTCCTGGAGCTGGATTTTCACTGCTGTGGCCTCATCCGCGCCCGCCTAGCCCGCCAGCTGCTTAGTTGGCACTAGCCTGTAATTGGCTAGAGGGCAGTGTCACTATGCGATTAGCCAGCGAGTGGTGGTGGATATGAGTGCGGCACAGCCTCTACACGTCTGCGCCGTGCAAATTTTACATATGTTCAAAAGACAAATTCCTTAATGATAAGAGTAAATGTATAATAGCAACAAATAAACATCATTTCTCAACAACTTTCGAGCATTCAAAATTGAGGGACTCAAATAAACAATTTACAGATATCACTGATTCAAAGTAAGTCAATAGGAGGATGGGCATGTCTATTAAATTAGGCAAGCAATGGGCAATATTTTAAGTCTTTGCTAGGTCAGCTGAAGAATATGTGCAGCACAGGAACTTGTAAATATTAAATATTAATTATTATTACTTTAGCATAACAGCATACAGTTTAGCCACAGACCATTATTTTTTTACGTTTAGTTTGTGTGTTGACACTTTTGTTGTACACAAAGGGATACAAAAGGAGACACTGAAAGAAAGAGAAGAAATTTTTATTTTTATTTTTTATTGCACTGGTTGGCATATTGTAACACCTTTGGATTATGCACTGCATTTTCATGCACTGATTGTTGCACAATGCTCACATCCATGCTGTCTTCGCCTACTGTGTCGAATTCACAAGGTGGAAATCACGCGTATTGTCAATAGTGTCCTCTCTGATGGAATTGTGCCCACGATCCCATGACTGGTGACATCTCCACTGGTTGAGGGCACAGTGATGGAAATGTGGGGGACGCTGTCAACGGGACTTCTTGCACCGGCGGCGGGGTACTGCTCAGCAGCGCAAAATCCCTACAGCCAACTGGAGCCTTGGAAGATGCTGATGAAGGCTCCGGTGGTGGGAAAATGTCGACATCAACATCCATCAGTTCCTGGCTTGCTCGGAGGGAGTCTTCAGGTGATGATGGTATTCTTGATCGTAGCTGGTCCACGTGACGAGCCACATCCCCATCCACTATCTGCACTCGGTACATGTGGCTGATTTGTTTTTGGATTACACTTCATTGAATCCATTTGGTTAGGAGCTTCTTCATCTGATGTTTGAAAGTGCGGACATGTCGTTCCACTTCACCATTGGATTGTGGGTGGAATGGGAGTGACGTGACGTGCTTTATGCCACGTTGTACACAGAATTGTCTGACTGCGGTGGCCAAGGGGACTAAGACGCTCCAGTCACGGTCTGCACGGCCACTACGGTCGGGGGTTCAAATCCCTCCTCGGACATGGATATTTGTGCCGACCTTAGGATTAGCTAGTTCATACGTAGTTTGTAAGTTTAGGGACTGATGACCCCGTAGTTAAGTCCCATAAACTACACAAACATTTGAACATTGAACACAGAATTGGGAGAAATCGGTGGATGTGAACTGTGAGCCATTGTCAGAGACAATGGTGTTTGGCAGCCCTTCAAGTGCGAATATTTTATTTATAGCTTGTATAGTGGATTCAGATGAGGGTGACGAGATAAGAGTTACAAAAGGAAAGTTTGAATAAGCGTCAATTACTATAAGCCAGAAGGTGCCAAGAAACCTCCCGGCATAGTCGATGTGTATCCGTTCCCCAGGAAGAGTCAGTGTTGTCCAGGTGGTGGTGGATGATTTTGGCGCCTGCGCCTGTTGGGCACATGCAGTGCAGGAAGCAACCACATGACATATTGCCGAGTCGATGCCTGGCTAGTCGACATGTCGACGGACGAGGTTTTTTGTTCTGGTGACGCTCCAATGTCCTTGATGAAGTAGTCACAGCACCTCATGGCAGAGTCCAGCTGGTATGACGACTCGAGGCATGGTGTAGTTCATAGCAAGCATAACAACACCATTACAAGCTGTAAGTCTGTAGCATAAGTGGATATAGTTGCAAATGGGGTCAGAGGCAATGCCTGGAGGCGGTTCAGGCCAACCTATGGCAATGTGTTGGAGAACCTTACAAAGCACTGGTTTATCTTCTGTAGTGGCGGCAATGCGCTCACCAGTAATAGGGAAACCTTCAATGGCTTTGTTTTCTTCATCATCAAGATGGAAGCATAATAGTGCATCTGTATCAAAAATTGGGTCAGGTCCATGCGGGAATCTTGACAAGATATCAGCATTAGCATGTTGGGATGTTGGTCTGAAATGAATTTCATAGTGGAACTGTGAAAGATAAAGAGCCCAACATTGAAGGCGATGTGCTACCTTGTCAGGGAGTGATGAACTGGGATTGAATAAAGATACCAATAGTTTATGGTCAGTAATGAGATGGAACTTACTTCTGTACAAGAAAACACTGAACTTTTGCAGAGCATAAACAATTGCAAGGGCTTCCTTTTCAATTTGTTATTATTTCTGCTGAGCCTCGTTCAATGTTTTGGAGGCATATGTGATAGGCTGTTTAGAAACATCAGTATACTGATGCACCAAGGCAGTGCTGTGATGCGTCTGTTGAAAGGACTAACATTTGACATGGGGTGTACGTGGCTAAACGTGGGGCTGTGTGAAGCAAGGTTTTGAGGTGTGTGAATGACCGTTTACAATTGTCTGACCATTGAAAAGGAACGTCTTTCTTGAGAAGTCTGTTTAATGGGTGTGGGACTTCTGCGACTGCCAGAAGAAATTTGTTGTAGTATGCCAGTGCCCCCGAAAAAAAAGATTGTAAGTCATTTACATTTGTAGGGTGTGGCAAAGCCTCTATGGCAGCGACATCATCTTTGAGTGGGCGTATTCCCTCTTTGGACAAATGAAACTTGAGATAGACAACCAATGGCTGAGAAAACTGCAATTTCTGGAAGTTACATTTTATGCCAGCCTGTATCAAGGGTTTTCAGATTACTAAGGTGTTCGGCTGTGGTGTTGCCCGTCACGACTATGTCATCTTAGTAGTTAATACAGTGTGGGACGTGAGTCAACAATTGTTCGAGAAAACGTTGCAAAATGGCTGGGGTACTGGCAACTCCGAACGGGAGATGCTGATATTGATAAGCCGAACGGAGTACTGATCACCAAAAATGCATGTGAAGCTTTGTCGAGTGGTAGTTTATGTAGGCTGCCGAGAGATCAATTTTGGAAAAATATTGCCCACCCACGAGTTTAGAAAATAAATCTTCCGGGCGGGGGATGGGATAAGTGTCTATTAAGCATTGTTAGTTTACAGCTGCCTTGTAATCTCTGCACAGGTGTAAGTAGCCACTTGGATTATGGACGACTACTACAGGCATGGCCCATTCCTCATGGTGACCGGCAATAACACACCTGCCACTGCAAACCGGTCTATCTCCTGTTTAACATCATCATGCATGGATACTGATACTAGGCGCGTGTGAAAGAATTTGGCACGGGCTGCCGGTTTTAAAGTGATATGGGCCCCAAAATTTGACACGCGCCTGAGCTCAGGTGGAAAAAGACCAGAGTATTCATGAGATAATTCCTGTAATTGAGAATATGGAATTTCCTCAGATACGACGTGCACTGTGTTGTCCACGGAAAATCCGAAAACCTTGAAAGTGTCATATACAAATAGATTTTCAGACCCAGAGCAATCTACTACAAATACCTTAAGTGTGCTAGATACTGATTTATAAGTCATGTCGACTTCAAGTTCCCCTAAAAGTGATATTTGCTATGGTTGTAAGTTCTCAGGTTTCACGATACAGGGGACAGGGGTGGAAAACCGAGTGTGGCATAAGTTTGAGCAGTGATCAAGGTAGCTGCAGAACCTGTATCAATGTGCATTTGAACCTCTCGTCCTAAAAGTGTGACATCAATAAACAACTTGTCAGAGGAAGGTAAAGTGGAGTTCACAAAGTATACTGATATATCCTCATCTTTCCTGTCTTGAACTAATTGCATGTTTCTAGAATGAAAGACAGCAGACACATGACCTTTTTCTTGCAGTTGTGACACGTGGCCCAACGCTGGGGACAATCTTCCCGTGTGTGTTGTGTGAAGCAATGGGAGCATGAGGGCAACGCCGTATTACTGGTAGTGAGCTTTTTCTTAAATCCTGTTTGTTGTTTACCTTTCCTGTTTCGGGCGAAGGATTGAACTATAGCAACATCGTCTACCTCGTCCTGCATGGTGATGACATAGGGGGCCTTATCTGACTGCAACTCACAAACATCACCCCATGTATCAAATTGTGCTCCAGCGGAGTGAGTTATCTAAAAAGTGGATGCAGTATTAAGAACTGCCTCTAAAGTAGGATTGACTGACTGCAATGCGTGTTGTCTGACTTCACGATCAGGTGCGGAGCATAAAATGGCATCCCATACCATGTTCAAATGTTTGTTAAGCTTAAGGGACTTAACTACAGGGTCATCAGTCCCTAAACTTACAAACTACTTATGAACTACCTACAACTAAGGACGGCACAAATATCCATGCCCGAGGGGGGATTCGAACCCCCGACCGTAGTGACCGTGCAGACCGTGACTGAAGCGCCTCAGTCCCCTCGGCCACCGCGGCCCCCGTACCATGTTTTTCCATGACAAATTGGTATTTCCAGATTAATCCTTGTAGTTCAGCTGCCAATGTCCTATACATCTGGTCAGGATTCTTTTTACATTGGTAGAAGGCCATGTGGGAAGCCACTACATTCGTTTGCTTGCGGTAATAACTCGTAAGGAGAGGACACATCTCATCGAATGTTAAAGAAGACGGTTCCTTAAGAGGGGCAAGGTGTGGCAGCAACTGATACAGTTTAGGAGATATCCAAGTCAAGAAAAGAGACTTATGGAGCTGTGGATCATCAATGCTGAAGGCAATGAAATGTTGGTGTAGACGCTTTTCATAATCTTTCCAATCTTCTGCAGATTCTTCCTTGGAGTTGAACATTGGTATGTTCAGCACTGGTGTGTTGTTGTGATGCGGCATAGTGAGAAATGTCTGCAGTGCCACGGCAAGGGCCTTTGGCAGCTCGATTATGTTGTTTATAAGCAGTTTCTGTTGCTCTACTAGAGCAGCTAATATTTGTTCCGTCATAGCATGTCGTTTATAATTCTTATAGAACTTCTCGTATATTCCACCTATGCCGCCAATAGTGTTATAACTTTGTCAAACTTTTATTAAACTTCACAAGTACACATGATTTAATCATAAGTCCGTTGCTTGTCCTGGAGCTGGATTTCAACTGCTGTGGCCTCGTCTGCATCCGCCTAGCCAACACCGTCTGTAGAGAAGGTCTCCTCACTGGCGTACCGCGTCACGCAGAGTAGGCCATGGTCGTGTAGCTCACTGGCTGGCTGGTGTGAAGTGGTGGGCTGCACCCAATTGGCCAGCCAGTGAGCTACATGACCTCGGCCTACTCTGCGTGACATGACATGCCAGTGCGGAGGCCTCCTCTACAGACGGTGTTGGCCTAGCCCACCGGCCGCCTAGTTGGTGCTAGTGTGTAACCGGCTAGTGGGCAGCACCACCATGTGGCTAGCCGGCGAGTAGCGGTGGATATGAGTGAGACGCAGCCTCTACAAAATTCTTTAACAAAATCAAAAGAAAATCTTTACATGTTAATTCTTCTCAGAAGCTGGAATCAATAATTCATGGTAATGCTATATGTTCCGAAATGCAAGCTACTTCACCATACAAATGCATCTGAAGAAATTTGAATCGACTGTCAACTATGCACACTTTGTTCATGTAGGACCGCCATGCCTGACGGTTACTTATTTAACTGCACAGAATGACCACATGGCCTAAGGTGTCACGCTACCGACTGAGTGGCCATTCCTGCCAGAGGTTCAAGTCCTCCCTCCGGTATGGGTGTATGGGTGTGTGTGTGTGTGTGTGTGTGTGTGTGTGTGTGTGTGTGTGTGTGTCTGTGTGTTGTCCTTAGTGTAAGTTATTTCAAATAGTTTGTAAGTCTATGGACTGATGAGCAAAGCAGTTTGGTCCAATAGCTTTACAAACATTTGAACATTGGATTTGATAGTTATTGAGGAAGTGAACATACCGATTAATATAATATAGTTCTCATGTGGAATTTTTGCTGAAGCAATCGGTCACCACACATGCAAGTTACCTGCATTGCTGTCTACAGCAGGTGCTAAAAGGTGTTCACACAGTTTAGCGATTACATTTACTGTAACAAATACAACAATGACACTGAAACACATGATCCCACAGTTACTCATTGTGGCTTCATAAACCATAAAAATTCATGGAGATAAAAGTTTAAGAATTACCCCTAAAAGAAAAGAAACAATATATAAATCATTAATAACAGCGTTAAGCAAAGTAACGAGGTTCTTGGATTGTATCAAAAACTATAAAATTAATTGACTGAGTGTGAAATGCAAATTGAAGAAGTTTTGTGGAATACCACACAAGTAAAACAAAGCAGTTTGCATATCCAGGGTAATGAGCAGTAGCAGGGTTTTCGGCAAAGGCCAAGTTAGGACAGTGCCACCACCGCTGTTGCTGGCAGCTGCCGGAAAGTGGGCCTTGGAGTCTGACGCATGCACTGTTCAGAGGTGGTGATACACTGAGAAAAGTTTTTGCAGGAAATTGTTATTCACAGTATGTCACAGTTCAAAATATATTGCAAATATGCTTCCACTACACGCGTGGCTTCAGCTCTTAGAGGAAAAGTAGTAAAAATATTTTGGATACGGGTGGTTTCAATTGCCAGATCTTGTGTTTACAGAGCATGTGCTTTATGTCTATACCACAGATATTATCAGCCTGTGTTGACTCTAACTGGAGACAAGACATCTAGCAAAACTAGACAGCCTACAGTCTTGCCATATTCCATAGATAGCAGGACTTAGAGCATATCAGCACGGTCACGTTTAATGTCCCACATTACAATCAGCATGAACTTAGGCTAAGCAGAAGCTGGCCATGTTTTATGTCAGCGTGTGTACCTCTAGAATGAATCTTTCAAACACTGTTCACCTGTGATCTCAGCAGTCAAAGCAGAGAATGCACAGATAGTTCCCCTTAGCAGAATCTGATCACTGATGACTATGACAAATGAGCAACTCACCCCCCCCCCCCCTCACAATGCACATATTACAACTTGGTGATACTGAACTCAGTCCTTGAGGCTGTTAAAATTTTCTTCTGGCAGTGAACCAAGTTTACTCACCACAGGTAAAGCTGCACACTGAAGATGATGATGACATTGTGCTTGGAGTAGTTGCTCACTGATGCCACGGTCTTCAGCTGATGACTGCTTCTCTCCTTATGACATTTTTCTGCATATAATTACAAGGTATGATACATTGTCCATAACAAATGTGTGGCACAACAGCACTAAATAGCGCAGAACTGTTCCTTTTTCCTATTAATCTAGGTTCAGGTCTTTGTAACTAAAAGTCTAAGAAGCCAATTAGCTTAGGGTATTGAACAGCAGGTGGCAGATGGTAAATGTTCCATAAGATTCAACAGACAGATGTGAATACAGAATAAGTAGTACAAGACCAAGGCAAAACAAAACCAAATCCACTTTGCATCTGTATCATACCAAGTGGCAAAATGGTCAGTCTGTTCACCAGTGGTCCCACTGAAATTTATATTCTGAAATAACCATTCCAGTCTTAACACTGTAAGATCACTCAACGAGTCTACTCAACCCCATCTGATTCCAGGTACAAGCTTCATGGAGCATTTAGATAATCAATATTACCCAGGTGTTCAATCCACCTCAAGGATTACTGGCACAGTTCGTCTTTCGGATTATAGGGTGGCCAGCAGGGCCACCATAAGGGTGTAAAGACTGTCATAGTCATTATAGGCCTAGCGCTTGGAGAGGCCACACACTTGCAGCGGTCTTATGCCAAATTGTGAAGTGTGGACCTAGACAAAGCAAGTAAAATTTCATGAATGCAGAGAAATAGTGCAATCGAATTTTTACTTGCTCTGTGGTGCTAAGCAAGTTTGTCTCTGGTGTAATCGTTAATGTAGTACTACTCATAAATGAAAGGAGTGTGGAGAGACAACCACAAATATAGTATGCCAGCAATGCTTGAACCAATGCAGCGCTGCACTACAATCAGCTAAAAGTGGAAAACACCCATTGGTGCTTCGGGTATTTCCATAAGGCTGCTGCTGTCTTTGGCTCTGTTCCTCATCCAGCTCGACCCAATTACTGGCGAATGCAAAGAGACACCAGTTGGGTGCAAAACGTTCGCACATGAGGTTGTGTATCGGTTGCAGATGGGAAGATTTTATGGTTTTGTGAATGTCCATATCCAAGAGGTGAGTTTGTCTTTATTAGTTTCTTCATCGTTGGATGGTTGCTGTTGCCGCAACAATTAAAAGAGTTTGTCTTTGTTCATTGTTTGTTGATTGGTGAACCAATAACATTAATAAAACCTCCAGGGGGTATTTTTTCTCTCTCTTTCATTAAGGTAACTGATTAGTCTTGCGAGCTACTTTTGGACACATTCTCCGAAAACTGTCTTGAGCAGTTAAACCGGCAACCCACGCGCAATGGAAATATTCTAGACCTTATAGCCACAAACAGACCTGACCTTATTAACGATGTCTGTGTAGAGGCAGGAATTAGTGATCATGATATCGTCATAGCGTCGATAGTGACCAAAGTTCATAAACCAGTCAAGAAGGCTAGGAGCGTGTTTTTGTTGGGAAGAGCCGACAAGCAAATGTTACGATCGCACTTAGAAAATGAATGGGCATCGTTTAATTCTGGGACTATGGATCTAGAAGAATTGTGGACTAAATTTAAGTGCATTGTTAATAAAGGGTTAGAGAAATATGTGCCAGTAAAGATGATTAAGAATGGAAAAGATCCACCGTGGTATAATAATAATGTTAGAAAGCTGCTGAGAAAGCAAAGGCTGTTGCACTCTCGATTCAAAAAAGAACACGCAAATGATGACAGGCAAAAGTTAGTAGAGATTCGTGCGTCTATAAAAAGATTGATAAGTGAAGCATACAATAATTATCACAGCCATACCTTAGCAAAAGATCTTTCCGAGAACCCGAAAAAATTCTGGTCCTATGTGAAATCAATAAGCGGATCAAAGCCCACTGTCCAGTCACTAGTTGATCATTCCGGGGCAGTAATAGAAGAAAGCAAACGGAAAGCTGAAGTTCTAAATTTAACCTTTAAGAAATCTTTCACACAGGAGGACCGCACAAATATACCATCATTTGATCAACGTACTAATTCCGAAATGGGGGACGTAGCAATAGGTATTTCCGGTGTAGAGAAGCAGCTGAGAGAGCTAAGTACGAAAAAGTCTGCTGGTCCGGATGGAATACCAGTTCGGTTTTACAAAGACTATTCTGCGGCATTGGCCCCCTTCTTAGATTGCATTTATAGCGAATATTTAATTCAGCGCAAAGTTCCTAGTGATTGGAAAAAAGCGCAGGTGACTCCCGTGTATAAGAAAGGAGAGAGAACTGACCCATACAATTACAGGCCAATATCGTTGACATCGGTTTCATGTAGAATTTTGGAGCATATTCTCAGTTTGAATATAGTAAATTTCCTTGAAACGGAAAAGCTTCTTTCCATGAATCAGCATGGGTTTAGGAAACATCGTTCATGTGAAACTCAGCTTGCCCTTTTCTCACATGACATCTTGCGAGCCATGGACGAAGGGCAACAGGCGGATTGTGTTTTTCTCGACTTCAAAAAGGCGTTCAATGCAGTGCCACACTGCAGACTGCTAACGAAGATACGAGCTTATGGAATAGGTTCACAGATTTGTGACTGGCTGGAAGACTTCCTAAGTAATAGAACGCAGTACGTTTCTCGACGGCGAGTGTTCATCAGAGACGAGTGTATCGTTAGGCGTGCCCCAGGGGAGTGTGATAGGACCGCTATTATTTTCTATCTATATAAATGATCTGATGGACAGAGTAAGTTGTAATTTGCAGCTGTTTGCTGATGATGCTGTGGTGTATGGGAGGGTGTCGTCTGTAACTGACTGTAATAGCATACAGGATGACTTAGACAAAATTTATAGTTGGTGCAAAGAATGGCAGCTAGCTCTCAATGTAGAAAATGTAAGGTGATGCGCATGAGTAGAAAAAACAATCCTATAATGTTAGAATACAGCATTAGTAGTGAGCTTCTTGATGCTGTCGCGTCGTTCAAATATCTAGGTGTAACATTGCAGAGCGATATGAAATGGAACGAGCATGTAAGGACAGTTGTGAGTTAGGCAGACAGCCAACTTCGGTTTATTGGGAGAATTTTGGGAAGATGTACTTCACCTGTAAAGGAGACCGCATATAAAACGCTTGTACGACCACGTCTTGAGTATTGCTCAAGTATTTGGGACCCGCAGCAGATCGGTTTGAAGGAAGACATAGAGGCGGTTCAGAGGCGAGCAGCTAGATTTGTTACCGGTAGGTTCGACCAATGCGCGAGTGTCACGGAAATGCTCCGGCAACTCAATTGGGGATCGCTGGAAGAAAGACGACGTTCTTTTCGTGAATTTCTGTTAAGTAAATTTAGAGGGACGGAATTTGAAGCTGAGTGTAGTACGATCTTGTTGCCGCCTACTTACATTTCGCGTAAAGATCACAAAGACAAGATAAGAGAAATTAGGGCTCGTACGGAGGCATATAGGCATTCTTTTTTTCCTCGTTCAATTTGGGAGTGGAATAGGAAAGGAAATGCCTAGTAGTGGTACAGTGTACCCTCCGCCACACACCTTACGGTGAATTGCGGAGTATGTATGTAGATGTAGATGTACCCATCAGGGCAAGTCGCTATAGAGACAGAAGGCCAAAATTCAAAGGTGGAGCAAAAAACATGAAAGGAAATGGCCAAATACTTGTACAAACATGCCAAAATTTTAATTTTAAAATCATGTCAACACATTTTAAAAAATACCCTCCTAAACAAAAAGCTTCACAGGCAACTACTGCATTTATTGGGGAATTTCAAATCAATCATGTAGCAACTTCATGCTGTAACTACAAATAAATTTTAAATGTCAGTGACCATTATTTAACACAAATAAAACTTCAACCTCTTAAACTCTTCAAAACAAAACTAAAATGTTATCTCAATATTTGACACTTCTAAGATAGCCCCAACTGTAACAATTGAACTTTACATCCAAAAATTGGCAAAGCCTAAAAGAAAAGCTTATCAAAACAGCACAAAATTTAATTCCACTTTGAAGAAACAAGAACTTCCTTGGTGGAACATGGATTGTGAAACAGCAGTTAAGTCGAGGTATGAGTCATTCAAAAACTGGAACAGTAACAAAACTCAAAACATGTAGATCACCCTTCTAAATGTTAAAAAGAGACATCAAATTAATCCGACAGGATAAAAGAAACTACAAAAATGTCCAACTTTTAGAAATAGATAAAGATTTATAAAATAAAAATACAAGAAAGTTTTATAAAACATTCAAAACAGAAACCAATTGGTTACCAGTTTCAAAGTCTTTGCGTCAAAAACGAATATGGCAGTTTGGCTCTTTACAACCAGGAAAATTGTAAGGTACTTCCTAATTATATTGAAAACCTTAAACTGTCCAGAACCAGTGAATAAATTCCAACCACAGCAAACTAATAACACCAACCCTAACTCTAAAGAATTTGTAGTTGTTGTGGTCTTCAGTCCAGAGACTGGTTTGATGCAGGTCTCCACCCTAGTCTATTCTGAGCAAGCCTCTTCATCTTCTCATAAGAAAAGCAACCTAATATCTATTTGAATCTGCTAACTTTATTCATCCCTTGGTCTCCCTCTGCAATTTTTACCCGCACACACTTCCCTCCAACGCTATATTCACGATTTCTTGATGTCTAAGAATGTGTCCTACCAATCAATCCCTTCTTTTAGTCAAGGTATGCCAAAAATTCCTTTTCTCCACAATTCTGTTCAGTACCTCCTCATTAGTAACGTGATCCACCCACCTAATCTTCAGCATTCTTCTGTAGCACCACATTTCAAAAGCCTCTATCCTCTTTCTGTCTGCATTGCTTATCATCCATGTTTCACTTCCATAAAAAGCGACACTCCACACAAATGCTTTCAGAAAGGACTTCCTTACACCCAAATTAATATTCAAGGTTAGCAAATTTCTCTTTCTCAAAAACACTTTCCTACCCATTGTCATTCTGCATTTTATATCCTCTTTACTGCGACCATCGTAAGTTATTTTACTGCCCAAGTAACAAAACCCATTTACCAACTTTATTGTTTTGTTACCTAATCTAATATCTTCAGCATCACATGATTTTCTTAGACTGCACTCCATTACCCTTGTTTGGCTCTTTTTAATGTTCATCTTATATGCACCTTACAACAACACCCTACAATGATTTTATTTCTTCACCCTCAACTGTAATTCCTTCGCCAAATTTCTTCTTGTTTTCCTTTATAGCTTGCTCAATGTACAAATTGAATAACATTGGAGATAGGCTACAATCCTGTCTTACTCCCTTCCCAACCTCTGCATCCCTTTCATGCCCTTCAACTCTGATAACTGCTGTCTGGTTTTTGTACAAGCTGTAAATAACCTTCCATTCCCTACATTTTACTCCTGCTGATTTCAAGATCCCAAGTATATTCCAATCAACATTATCAAAAGCTTTCTCCAGATCTACAAATGCTAGAAATGTAGGTTTGCCTTTCCTTAATCTATCTTCTAAAATAAGCCATAAAGTTAGTATTGCCTCATGTGTTCCTACATTTCTCCTGAATCCAAACTGAACTTCCCTGAAGTTGGCTTCTATCAGTTTTTCCATCATTCTGCAAATGATTCGTGTCAAAATTCTGCAACCATGACTTATTAAACTAATGGTTCTGTGATCTTCACATCTGTCTGTGCCTGCCTTCTTTGAAATGGGGATTATTACATTTTTTTAAAGTCTGAGGGTATTTCACCTGTCTCATACATCTTACACACTAGGTGAAATAGTTTTGTCACGGGTGGCTCTCCCAGAGACTTTAGTAGCTCTGAGGGAATGTCATCTACTCCCGGGCCCTTGTTCCGACCTAGGTCTTTCAGGGCTCTGTCAAATTCTTCTCTCAGTATAGTATCTCCTATTTCATCTTCATCTACATCCTCTTCCCTTCCTACAATATTGTCTCTAAGTTCATCTCCTTTGTAGAGCCCCTCCATGTACTCTTTCCACATTTCAGCTTTCCCTTCTTTACTAGAACAGGTTTTCCATCTGAGTTCTTTATATTCATACAGCTGCTTTTCTTGTCTCCAAATGTCTCTTTTATTTTCCTGTAGGAGGTATCTATTTTTCCTCTAGTTAAACATTCTTCTACAGACTTGTATTTGCCTTCTAGCCACCCCTGCTGACTTATTTTGCACTTTCTGTCAATCTCATTTCTTATTCATCTGTATTCCATTCTGCCTGTTTTAGTTACTACATTTTTATATTTTCTCCTCTCATCAAATAAAATTTAGTATTTCCTGTGATATCCAAGAATTTTTTGTAGGTCTCGCCATTCTACCTATTTTGTTCTCTGCTGCCTGGTATGTTTTATAGTTCAAAACCTGGTTCTGAAATCTCTGTCTTAGCATTATAAAATCTATCTGGTACCATCCGGTGTCTCGTGGTCTCTTTCATGTATACAACCTTCTTTCATGATTCTTAAACCAGGTTTTTTGTTATAATTAAATCACATTCTGTGCAAAATTCTACCAGGTGGCTTCCTCTTTCATTGCTTTTACCCAGTTGCATATTCACCTACTATTTTTCCTTCCCTTCCATTTCCTACTACCAAATTCCAGTCTCCCATCACAGTTAAGTTTTCCTCTCCCTTAATTGTCTGAATAAATTCCCTTGCCTCCTCATAAATTTCTTCGATCTCCTCATCATTGGCAGAGTTAGTTGACATATAAACCTGTACTACTGTGGTCAGTGTTGGCTTTGTATCTATCTTGACTAGAATTACTGCACTGCTCATAGTAGTTTACCTGCATTCCTATTTCATAATTAGTCCTACTCCTGTAATATCCCCAACTAATTTTGTATTTATAATACTATACTCACCTGACCAGAAATCCTGTTCCTCTTTCTACTGAACTTCACTAATACCCACTATATCTAACTTCAGACTATCCATTTCTCTTTGAAAATTTCCTAACCTCCCTACCCAATTAATGGATCTAATATTCCACGCTCCAATCCGTAGAATGCCAGTGTTGTCTTTCCTGATGACCACATCCTCCTGAGTAGTCCCTGCCCAGAGATCCGAATGGGGGACTATTTTACCTTTGGAATATTTTACCCAAGAGGATGCCATCATCATATATTCATACAGTAGAGCTGCATGTCCTTGGGAAAAGTAACAGCTGTAGTTTCCCCTTGCTTTCAGCTTTTCACAGTAACTGTGAGGCAAAGCCAGATTAGCTGATGTTACAAGGCCAGCTCAACCATCCAGACTGTTGCCCCTGCAATTACTGAAAAGGCTGCTGCCTCTCTTCAGGAACCACACATTTGTTTGGTTTCTCCACAGATACCCCTCCACTGTGGTTGCACATACGGTAAGGCTATCTGTATCGCTGAGGCACGCAGGCCACCCCACCGCGCCAATGTCTGTGGTTCATGGGGGCAGAATAATTTGGTAATATTAAAATAACTAAACAAATTAAGAGAATTAAAAACAATAAATCATCCAGAGAAGACAGTATAATTGCAGAACTACTAAAATAAGCTGGCCCTAACATATTAACTCAACTAATAGGACATATCTGGCAAACTGACAGAATACCTGATGATTGGAAAATTACCTTAATTCATCCATTGCATAAAAAAGGGGACAGAACTGATGTTAATAATGATTGAGGAATCTCTCTTCACCTGGTCTCATTCAAAATTATCTCACAATATGTACTTGATTGAACCCAAGAATATTTGGAACCTGAATCTGGTGAATACCAAGCAGGCTTTAGACCATACGGACCCTGTTTGGAACAAGTTCTTAATTTAAAACTAATCCTTAGGCACTAGTGGATTTTTAATAACAATATTTTATGTACATTTGTGGATTTTGGAAAAGCCTATGACTCAGTTGATATTAAATCTCTTTTATAAATTTTAAAGAAAAAAGGTTACATAATGAAACTCTAACATTAAGGACACTTAACCAACACTAGCCATAAAGTTAGTTATGGGAGAAATTTTTGAATCATTTGATATAAAGACTAGTGTTAGACAGAGAGTACTCTCCCCATTACTGTTTAGAAGTGCTTTGGAAAAGGTAATTATAGAAAGACGAGAACAAGAGTCGAGTCAAAATATAGATCAGTCAATCAAGTAAGTTAACAGTAATATTAAAATATATTGCCTCACATTTCCAGATGACCTAGCAATTTTAACTAAGTACATTACTACAGCTGAAAAACAAGCTGAAATTCTTAAAGAATTTGCAGAAAAAGTAGGATTACAACTGTCAATTGAAAAAAAAACTGAATGTATTACCTGCAACAAACAAGCATCAGAGTTTTTGACTAAAATGTGGAAAAATAAAAAGGGTTTCTCAGTTTCAATACTTGGAGGAAAGCATGCAAGAAAATTGTCTGGAAAAAGCTACAAACAAAGTTCCCTGTCAAAAAATGGCAACTGCATTCAGATTGACACAAAATATTTACAATAAAAAATCACTGTCTAAATTCATTGAACTTGGGCATTACAGTTCTGTAATCAAACATGAACATCAATATGGATCAGAAACATTAATTTTTAATATAAAGATGGATACTACAGACAGTTAAAAAAAGATTATTAGGAAAATATTATGCCCCAAAATTACTGACGGAGAAACTTGTAAGCTGAGAAGTAATAAGGAAATAGAAGAATACACAGACACACACAGTGACATGAGAAAATGGAGACTTAAATTTTATGGGCACAGTTAATGAATGGCACCCACTAGGTTGATGAAACCAAATAGTATTAATCTACGAAAACAAAAGGAAGGCCAAAACTGAGCCAATTAAATGGGTCGCTGTGACTAAGAAGGCTCTTAAACTATTGCATATAACTCAGGCAGACATTACAGATAGAAAAACACTCAGACACAAGATATTTGATAGGAAAGTTGGTCAGAGGGAAATTATAAAATGGACTGTGGTTTGATGAAAGAGACTTCATTCAGAAAGGTTCAAATAAATTTGGGTGCAAAGGAAGGCAACCATCAAAAGCAAGAATGATGGATTGGACTTTGTGTGTTCCTGTTGGGTCCGTACGCATGGCCCCCACAAGGGTGGGGCTGGGTGGACCCATGGGTTCAGGGCCCGGGGTGAAGGGGGCCTGAGCCCAGCCCTAAGTGATTCAATTTTTTGGTTACTGAAATTAAAAACAAACTAGAAAAAAACATGTTGAATATTTTTCATCCAACGAAATTTTAGAAGATTCTGAAGGCAATTGTAGTAGATATTTATGATAAACCACTTATCTTAAACAATTACTTCGATTGATGCTCATAGTTATTGCCATTGATTGGTATTGTATGTGTGTATCAACTAAGGTGACCAACTGTACCGATTTTTTTGAGACACACGATTTTTGTGTCTTTCCTGAATTTTTTCAAAGGTAATTCAGTAGACCTATTTATCCCGGATTTAACAATTATGTTTTGATTTAGAAATTTATCTCACCTGTATCAGTCTATTTTCTTATTAGTTTTATGATAGGGAAACTGTTTGACAAGAAGTTCATTCGACTTAAGGTACTTATCGCAGACTATCAAAATAGTTTCAAACTGTTTCCACTGAGCATACATGCACAAACTGTACCAGTGAGAAAATCAGTGAATGGACTGCTAACACCACTTTACCAGGTCAAAGATGGATTGATATTATTTCTCATTTCAGACAGAATCATGTGACATTCTCAAATGTGCTTAAGCTAGTGCAGTTTCTCTTCTGCCTTTCCGGAAATGATACTGTTACTGAAAGAGTATCTTCCCCACATGAATAATATATGAACAAGTCACAAAATACAGCTTGCTGCAGAAACTGTGAAATCAATATTAGTAACTAGAGTAAATTATTATGAAACTTGTGTAGAATTTTTTCACAAGTTATTAAACATAAGGAGAGGCATTGAATTTAAATTTGTTGAAAAATACAGACTTGCTGAAGAAAATTTACTGCACTGTTAAATACAGTAGTTCTGATCACATTCCTTCATCATATAAAGTATTGATAAAGTATAAATCTATGTACTTTTTGTAACAACTTAAACTGATATTTTGTAACTATTACTTTTACTAAAATCTTCTAATATAATGTAAATATATATACAAATTACAAAATTTGTAATGTGTCCCAAATTTGGATCTAGAAAATGTGATGATGTCCTGAATTTGAATCTAGAAAAGATGGTAACCTTATATTAACACAGCAGGCAACGTTTTCTCCTCGTGGAGTATTCACACTGAACAGGTACAGTGTTTATGCTGCTGAACTGAATTATGCATTTCCTTTTTAGAAATATTGAGTTTTTATTCTTTCTTCTCTATTAGGGCTGGTCATTGGGAATTGAAAAACTTGTCCCTTTCTCTAAGTCCTGTTGCAATCAAAGGCTACAAATAATCTGCCAAATTTTGAAGCAACAAGTTTTAGACGTATTAACTCCATCAGCAAAAAATATTGAGTTGGATCTCAAGAAGTACTTGACAGCTTTCAAAGGCTCTTGATATCATTTTGGTGCAATATCTTGACCTCTATTTATTTCATTACACAGAACAAAGTAATTTCCCTAGACGTATCAATGCTGGTGATCAACTTAAAGACATCACTTTGAATGAAGAAAAGGTAGTTGCCGAGGCATTTCATAAGAGCTTATCAATAGGAAACCTGATGCAAATGAAAGGACAGCTAAACAACTTCAGCTGTAAGCATAAAATTAATTCAGATCTTTCTTCTGTCTTTCTTGTGTTTAATTTTGAAATTCAATATTTGATGACAATATTTGCGAGCTATCAACAATTTTTTCATCTATTTTCACCAGTTTTTGGTTTTCAGGGACCTAGAATGTAATGAACTGAAAGTTAAAATCAGCAATCCCATCTCAAAGTATCCTTGAGATGTAGCAGATACTGACAGCTTCTCTGAAATTCTACCCATGTAGACTGTCTTCAGTAGACCTGCAGCCTGTCAAACATAAAAGGATCCAATGAAAGTTCTCAGCACGTTTACAAGAAAAGGTTCAAGCAATTATTTTGGTACTGAGTATAACAATTAGACATTTTTGTATGATTCAGGGCTGGATTAAGGCAATGGAAAGTACCGTGGCCACCGGAACCTAACAATCTAGAGGGGCACCGCCATGATCGCCTTCGAAATTTGTCACTATTTAACGAAGAGTCTTGTGTCCTAGTAAAAGAAAAAAATCATTGAATTTAGAATATTAACATGATGCAGTCACACTAATCCCACCATGGAGAACACCTTTATTGTTGTCTCTATTTTTTTCTTTAACGGGACAATAGTGTTGAATACCACAGCAGTCTTACTTCACATGAACCAGCGACACATACATTGTGATTTGTTGCCCAATCGGCCGCGGATTTGTGTGGAAACACCAGAAATGTTTAATGTCACCGATAGGTGCAATTCACTTTTTCTGCGTATGACTCGGCACTTTAGGCCTACTACAACGGGTAGTGTCTGCAGAAGCTGCCCTCAACTGGTGCAACAACTGCAGTTCCCTCTGATTCTACGAATAATTTGTAAGTAAACTTTTTTTTATTAGATGAAAAAGTTTGCTTATTCATATTTGCCATGAAATTATCAACTTATACTGATACTGAATATTGCAACAATGAATTTCTATTTCATCAGCCAGAGGGGACTCCACAAATATGCGAAAAATATTATACCAGATGTTGGGAAGGCCTTTTTTAAAAATTTGGAAACATATTTGTCAGTTTACTATAAAGCCATAAATAAGATAAATATACAATAGTTTTAGTGTCACTGTAATATTAAAAACACCCAATACATTGTTACATTCCTGTTTCTCCAGTGTTATGTTGTGTTAGTTTTAGGTACCAGTTCATTGTTTTTAAGCTCATGTTGGTAAATTTTGTTGAATATTTTGCTTGTTTTAGCTTAAATTTCCCGCCAACCGCGGTGGCTTAGGGGACTGCGGTGCACCAGTCACGGTCTGCACGGCCCCTACGGTTGGGGGTTTGAATCCCCCCTCAGGCATGGATATTTGTGCCTTCCTTAGTATTAGCTAGTTCATAAGTAGTTTGTAAGTTTAGGGACTGATGACCCCGTAGTTAAGTCCCATAAGCTATACAAACATTTTTTTTTTAATTTTCCGCATTTTGTGCATATTTGAACACACACATTTCACTTAGCAAAACCAATTGGTTAATTAACCTGTCAGTAGTACTTTCATGATTAAATGCAGAAGAAAAATAAACAGAGGTGATATGAATTTAATCTACCAGGTTTTCTGAAAACTACAGCTTAACACATTATATGCCATTTAAAAATCATTTTACACTGGAAGGAGCAAGAAGCCGAATTAGCCCCTTTACCAAATTTTCTCATGTGTCCTGATCAAACCGTATATGAAATAAAACCAACAGTTGTCTCATTGTTGTTTCAATATGTGACAACAATGCCATACATTCCAGCACTAATGGTGGTAGGGAAGCTGGGGATGGCAGTCATGTGTGGCTGAGTTATGCCTGAGTAATTGATTGTGTGGGTGAGTGTGATCTTTTATGACGAAGGTCATGGCTGAAAATTTACAAGTTGTATGACTGTAAATATGAGTTTTCTGGCAGCTCAGTGATCATATTTATGGTGAGTAGCTAGCTATCCTTATATTATCAATATTCCAATCCGGAACTTCCATTGTTAAGAATGAAAAGTACACATGATGATTACACTGAATTATCATTCACAGTCTGGTAGTATAAGCCATTGGTGCCAGAGTTTCTTACACGTAGCAGCTTGCATGTGATTCTTCTAGTATTAAATGCCAAGTAGACTACATAGCAGCTCTAGAAACATGATATAATTAGTTCCTTTGCCCATTTTACTCTGGATGTCATACCGCGTAGGGATTCGTTCTCAAGTCACGCCATTGGTGCAGCAGTTTGACGTTACTTGAAAAGTAATTTATGGATCAGCTTTCGGTTTAATGTAGTGCTAGATTTTTTTTCCATCTTGCGAAGATGAGATTTTCATGTGTATACAGCAATTCCGCCTTACCTGGCACAGCGTCTGCCAGACGTACGAACATGTGTTCTGTTAAGCTAAACTAGGGCTTACTGTGGCCCAAGGCCATAGCCGTAGGGGGGGGAAGGGATGAAGGGGTTCAATTCCCCTTCCCCCCCCCCCCCCCAAAAGCCTCACCATTCATCTGTTTCCTAATAAAGTAATTCAAATGTATACTGAAGTTGCTCCTTCGGATAAAATTTAAAATTGTCTCTATTGAAATACATCTGCACCTTTAGTGCAACTAATGTTGTAAAGCTTCACAAGTTAGAATATACGTCATAATTGGCTGATACTTCCTCCCCCCTCCAACCCCTTCCCCTCCCGAAACCAAATTCTGACTACGGACCTGCTGTGGCCCTTGTAAGTAAAGTCTCAATTTTAAGTAAAGTAATTTTATAAATGAAGCTTACCGTATCAACTTTATACCTTGTTATACCAAGATCCTTTCATCTAAATGTACATCCATACTCCGCAAGACACCCGACGGTGGCGGAGGGTACCTAGAGTATGACTATTGGTTCTCCCTCCTATTCCAGTCACATATTGTTCGCGGAAAAAAAGATTATTGGTATGTCTCTGTGTGGACTCTAATCTCTCTGATTTTATCCTAATGATCTCTTCATGAGAAATACATAGGAGGGAGCAATATACTGCTAAACTCCTCGGTAAAGGTATGTTTTTGAAACTTCGACAAAAGCCCGTACCAAGCTACAGAGCATCTCTCATGCAGTGTCTTCTACTGGAGATTATCGATGATCTCCATAACGCTTTCATGATTACTAAATGATCCTGTAATGAAGTGCGCTGCTCTCTTTGGATCTGCTCTACTTCCTCTATCAGCCCTGTTGTGGTGTAAAGTCAGGGCCACATGCCAGACACACGAAAATGATTGTGAAGAAGGCACCGGATGACCGGCAGCCAATCACATGCCGACACCACGCCTCCTGGAGGGAGCAACCGAGAAGCGCGCCCTCTACAAGCAGCTTTATGTAGTCTTACATGCATCTGGAAGGGCACTCTGAACTCAACTCCGAACTAGGCAGTTACTATGATTCAGCACAGCTAGCATCGTGCAAGAAGACACTGCCGCGAGAACAGACATAATCCAAAGCTGAGAATTTTATATACCTTAGTAAATAAAATATGTATTACTAATCTGTATAGCTGTTTTAGCTGTCCATGCATCCCATGCATCCTGAGCAGATGCTTTTCTGAAAGATAGGCCGAGGAGGACAAAATGAACTCCACCTGGTACGGATCCCACACCAGTGAGGAGTATTCAAGCAGTGGGCAAACAAGTGAACTGTAACATACTTCCTATGTTTTCAGACTGCATTTCCTTAGGATTCTTCCAATGAATGTAAGTCTGGCATCTGACATTCTAAAAAGAGCATGATTAAGATATAAATTTGCAGTTACAATCTACTGCACACAACAGTAAAAAAAGACAGGGGGAGGAGGGCAGGGCCCGTCTCTGATTCTAAGTCCAGGGCCCACATTCAAATGTGGGGGCAATGTCCGTATGTGAATAACAATAAATAAATCTAAAGAAAGGCCAGATGTCCCGTATTTTACAGGATCGTCCGTTATTTAGCCTAAGCGTCCCGTTGTCCCAACGAAGTGAATACGGGATGTATATTGTCCCGTATTTTACTAACCTCCCATATATTCTGAAATAACATTTTTAAAAGTAATGTTAGCGTAACCAAATATAGTCATAATCAATAGATTTCAACTCAAAGGGGATGAATCATGAATTTTGAGGCATGGGCTTACCCATTTTATGTGCTGAATGCATTTAACTAGCCTCAGCTCAAATATTTTCTTCTATGAAAGTCTGTTCAGTAAAGAATTAAAAATGTACCTGAGTTTGATAAAAATATTTTGCGAGAAAGATGAAAGTGAACCATCTTCAACATATATGAGAAGAGAAAATTTATTAATTGAGAACTGTGTAGCGCGTTGGTAAAAACTGGTCCGTCATATTCAACTAATTTGCATCTGAAGATATGTGTACCAAATGATGGTGTGGAAACACTGTTCTCCATCACAAATATTTTATGAACTGTGAAAACAACATAATTAGTGTTCAAACTGTGAAGGAAGTTATAATAAGAACTCATTTTCACAATACTTCATACGGTGTTCATTATGTGAAAATACAGATCTCAGGAACACATTCTTCTGCAAAATATAATTCTCAGAGAAATACTTAAAGTACGTAAGTAATCATGAGTGTCTTTCTTGCTTGTCTGCATGTGAGAACTATAAAATAATAAAATATTTCTTTAGTTAGTAACATAATTTATTTGACTTTTAGTTGTGTGACTAGTTATGTTCAAAATGTTCATATGTTAGTAAACCTATTAGACCAAACTGTTATGGTCATCAGTCCATAGACTTACAAACTACTATAACTTAAACTAATCTAAGGACAAACACACACTCATGCCACAGGGAGGACTCGAACCTCTGATGGCAAGCAACTGCGCACTCCGCAGCAAGACTCCTTATAATTTTCTGCCACTTCACTGCGGCGAGTAAATATGATCAGTTAATTTTTGTATTAGCTTCTGACTTGGTATGTCTTAGTTATTGAGAGTGCCTTGTATGTAGTTTGTCCCGTCCCAAAGTCCCGTAATTCCAAAGATTGTCCTGTTGCTTTCATGTTCTTTAAGTAATTAGATACTATTCCTGTTGTGGTAATAGTTCTGTAAAATAAGTGATTTCGAGAAAAGCACATGTAAATAAGAGAACCACCAAGTATGACAGGTCAGCTTGGTGAGGGGGGATACTAGCTTTGTTCACTATACTGTGTGTGCATCAATTTGTATGTTTATGTATGCTTTAATGCTACAGGTAAATATTTAGTGCCACATGCATCGGTACCTACATGTGTCTCATATTTTTATTTTGGAAATCTGGTCACCCTACCCTACACACCACCAAAATCATGAATTGGCCACTGTTATTTTATTTTCTGTTCTGTGCTATTTTGGCCTTCAAATATTTAACTCAATCAGGTGCCATCATCATTAAAGTATGTAATGGAACTGTTATATCCTTAGACAATATAACACACGGTTGGTAGAAACACCAACTGTGATATAACAGATGTAGTTTCTCCTCAATTTCAGCGTTTCTGTAGTACCAACATAGCAAGACTAATTTAACTATGTAGTGCTACAGGGCTTGGTCAGTGAATATCCCAGACTGTTTCTTCAGCAAATTCGGACAATTTCTTCCTGAGGATCCATACTTTTTAGTCCATCCTTTACATAGTTGCCACTTTCATTTTGATACACCTGTAATTTGGCAATATATACTGTTTAGGCATCAAAGGTCTATGGTTCATGAGGGATAAGCTCATGATACTCGTTACTCAGATTTTTGATGGCCTTCATTGTTGTTACTAGACATGGATTTGGACTTAATTTCAACCTGAACTCTCACTGCTCAATTAATTATAGATAGTCTATCAAGGTACTAAGGAATTACTTCCATGTACTGAATCTGTGAGTTTTGGAGTCCAGTCTTGGCTGCACTGTCATAACTTTATTCGAGGGAGCAAATTATTCAGTATTGTAAGAGGGAATTCATAGGTCACTATTACAAGATTCAGGAACCTTGATTAAACATTGTGGTTATAATGGGGTGCTATTAATGTTTGTTGGTGTCTGTCTATTGTATCATATACCTTTTGTAAATCTATGAAGATGATCCTGTTTGTTTGCTACTGCAGAGTTGTTAAAGTTATCAACATTCAGAAACTGTTTTGCATGTGTTCTGTATATAAGAAATCCTGCCTGATATTCAGGCATAAGTTGGCCTGTTTGCCCATAAAATCTACTATAAAAGTAGTTTGACAAAATTTTAAAAATATCATCCTTCTGCAGCAACTATAAATTCTGTTCTATTCCTATTTTTATATAAATACTAAATTAAGTTTTTTAACAGTTATCAGACATTTTCCCCTTAGTCACAAATCATAAATCTATGAGTGTGCTATGAATTTTATTAATAACAGCTTTGTTGTTTTTGCATCCAAGTATTTTTGTACAGTTTCTTCTAATATGAGGAGTTATAAATCTGTGTTTGATTTAAGCTATAGAAAAATGACTTTAAATATACTATCCAGTCTCGTTAATGTGAAAATCTGACATGATATTGACTAGCCATCTTTTGCATTGCACACTCTGTAAGACATGCAGAAAGAACATCAGTGAGGGTCTGGAAGGTACCAACAGGGCTGTTAACCATGCCAATGCCCATGGCATGGCTAGCTGTGCAAGGTTTCTCAGCTGAGTATCCATGTCACAAGCAACTGGATCAAAGTGATTTCACAAATTCTCAACTGGGTTACATCCGGGGAGCATTGTGACCAGATGACTATGATAAACTCATCCTGGTGCTCTATGAAAGATGCATGTACACTGTAAACTATCTGACAGGTTGCATTGCCTGCTGGTATATGTCATAAGGCCTAGGAAAAACAAACTGCATATAGTGGTGGATATAGTCCCCAAGGAGAGATGCACACTTTTGTTCATGTACTGTGTTTACCAGAATGAGAAGATTGTCAGGGCATACCACAAAACTATTCCCAGATCATAATGCCTCCTCCTCCATTCTGAAACCTTCTGACAATTTTTGCTTTCTGTTTATTTCAGACATTTTACACCATTCAAATCAGATGAAGCATAAAATGTGATTAATATTAAAAGGCCACTTATTACACTCAATTGATGTCATGTTGTGGTACTGGTGTAAAAATTACAGATTTTTTTGTCAATGAACAGTACAACTAAATCTTCATTAGCTTATTGTGTATCTGGTACTGAATCTACAAATGTATCATCTGAAGTTATACTCTGTATGACACAAAAATTATTGGAACACATCCTTTCTTGTACATCTGGCTTAGGCTCAATGCCCTTTAGACAATATCTGCAACCATCCAACAAGGCAGATACTACTAACTTACGTCAATATCACCCAATTTGCTACTCTCACTGTTATTTACTTCATTACAAAACACATTCACTTCATCTCACATCAAAGATAATTCAGATTGCATCTTCATGAGGTATTTGATCTGACAATCCAACATTACTCCCTTTAACTTCAACAGCATTAGTACTTTGTGAATCAATTAAACTTACAACAGTAACTGCTTTCTACACTGCTCAAAACAATTACGGCATCAGGTGAAATGTCATACACAATATACATATGGTAACATATTCAGATATGGATTACAAATGTAATTTGATCATGGTGCACAGCTAGTTACATTATATGATATATCTCCTTTCTGTAATTTGAATCAGTCCTCCAAAGTTGTTCGTACAATTAATGAATCGACAATTAGAAATTTCACGGAAAGTCTTCAGCAGTTAGATTGGGATGAAGTCTACAAGGAACCTGATGCTAATTTAAAATACAATTTATTTCATGATACTTTTGTAAGGGTATTTGATAACTGTTTCCCCAAGAAATTAGTCAAATTTAATTGTAAGGAACCAACCAAAAAAAAAAACCATGGCTCACCAAAGGTATAAAAATATCTTGTAACCGGAAAAGGGAACTGTATCTGACAGCAAGAGAGAGTAGTGACCCAGTAATACTCAACTATTATAAAAACTACTGTTCTGTATTAAGGAAAGTTATTAAAAAATCCAAAAGCATGTGCATCATGTCTGAGATTAGTACATCAAATAATAAAATTAAAACAATCTGGAATATTATAACAAGGGAGACAGGGCAACCAAGAACACAGGAAGACAGCATTACCATCAAAGTGAATGAAAAAATTACAAACAAAAAGTCAGAAGTCGAAAACACTTTTAATAATTATTTTTTAAATGTTGTGGAGAATATAGGATCCAAATGTTCATTAGAAGAAGCTAGGCAGTTAATGGAACAGGGCGTACCTAGACAGTTTGATGCAATGGAAATTCCACCCACCTCTCAATCTGAAATTAGGAAATTAATAAACTCCCTCAAGAGTAAAAGCTCTCATGGCATTGATGGCATATCCAGCAGGGTATTAAAAGCTTGTTCCCAAGAAATATGTAGGATTCTTAGCCACATTTGTAATAGCTCACTGGAGCAGGGTATTTTCCCTGATAGACTGAAATATGCTATTGTCAAACCACTTCATAAAAAAGGTGATACATTGGATGTCAACAACTACCGCCCAATCTCACTTCTGACTGCTCTATCAAAAATTCTTGAAAAAGTAATGTATTCCAGAGTAAATTCATATATTAATAAAAATAAAGTTCTAACTAAATGCCAGTTTGGTTTCCAGAAAGGCTTTTCAACAGAAAATGCAATACACATTTTCACTAATGAAATATTAAATGCTTTGGATAACCGTAAATCACCCGTTGGGATTTTTTGTGATCTATCAAAGGCCTTTGATTGTGTTAACCATGGAATTCTTCTAGATAAGCTTAACTACTGTGGTATGGGTGGGAAAGTGCACAAATGGTTTAAATCATACCTAACTGGAAGAGTTCAGAAAGTTGATATAAGTAATTCACATAATATACAAAAAACCGCCAAGTCCTCAAACTGGGGAACTATCAAGCATGGGGTGCCACAGGGTTCGGTACTGGGACCTTTGCTGTTCTTAATATATATTAATGATTTGCCTTTCTATATTCATAAAGATGCCAAGCTAGTTCTCTTTGCTGATGATACAAGTATCGCTATCACACCCGAACCTGATTCACAGGAATTAACTGATGAAATTGTCAATGAAGTATTTCAGAGAATTATTAGGTGGTTCTCTGTAAATGGACTCTCTTTAAATTTTGAAAAAACACAGTATATTCAGTTTCACACAATAAATGGCATCACACCATTAATTAATATTGACTTCAACCAGAAATCTATAGCTAAGGTAGAATATTCAAAATTTTTAGGTTTATGCATTGATGAGGGGTTGAATTGGAAGAAACACATTGAAGATCTGCTGAAACGTTTGAGCTCAGCTACTTATGCTATTAGGATGATTGCAAACTTTGGTGATATACAACTCAGTAAACTAGCATACTATGCCTATTTTCATTCTCTGCTTTCTTATGGCATCATATTCTGGGGCAATTCATCATTTAGTAAGAAAGTATTCATTGCCCAAAAGCGGGTCATCAGAATAATTGCTGGAGCCCACCCAAGATCATCCTGCAGACATTTGTTTAAGGATCTAGGAATCTTCACAGTAGCTTCACAATATATATATTCACTTATGAAATTTGTTATTAACAATCCAACTGAATTCAAATGTAACAGCAGTGTGCATAGCCACAACACTAGGAGAAAGGGTGACATACACTATTCAAGGTTAAATTTAGCTCTGTCACAAAAAGGGGTTAAATTTTCTGCCACAAAAGTCTTTGGTCACTTACCTAGTAGTATCAAAATTCTGACAGATAGCCAACTAGCATTTAAAAATGAATTAAGAGAATTTCTGAATGGCAATTCCTTCTACACATTACATGAATTTGTAGATAAAAGTTAGTACTTTAGGAAAAACTTTAAAAAAAATAAAATAAAAAAAAAATTAATAAAAAAAAAAAAATTCAAATATTGAGTGTCATGTAATATTATGTATAGACACACTTCATTTAACTGACACGTTCCACATCATTACGAAGTGTCGTATTCATGATCTATGGAACAAGTATTAATCTAATCTAATCTAATCTAAATTTCTTTGTGATACAGTATGATATGTTGCTGTCTAAACTCTTTACTTAAGGTTTACATGGTGTTTACTTAGAGCAAGGCACCATGGGGCTACCATAATAGTGAAAAAGTAATTCTCGTTGCCCTCTAATATGGTGTGGGGTCACCTTGGACAGCCAGTACAGTTGTACACCTGTATGGTATAGACAGTATGGGGGATATTTAACCATTCTTCCATGACTGCAATATCCAGCTCTGCAACCATTGTGGGTGGTGCTGGTCTGGCTAACAGTGCGTCTGTCTAATGCCTCCCAGACATGCTCATTTGGGTTTAAGTCTGGTGAACAAGCTGCCCGCTACATTTGTTCAATTCACTGAACTTCAAGCATGTTGTCTACCAATGCAGCTCAGTGGTGACAAATGTTATCATCCATTAGAAGGAACCCATCTTCTATGGCACCAGCATAGAACACAACAAAAGGTTGAAGGATCTTGTCTCTATACCTCTGAATAGTCAGTGCACCATTCTGAATGACAGAGGTCTGTACATCCATCAATACTGACTTCTGCTCACACAATTTGTCGTCCATGATAATACGGTGATGATTCCTGCACATAAGCAGGGTTTTTCCAAGTTCCATGTGTCTCTCCAGATGAGGGAACACGAAGTCTAAAATGTTCAAATGTTTGTATAGTTTATGGGACTTAACTATGGGGTCATCAGTCCCTAAACTTACAAACTACTTATGAACTACTTACGAACTAGGACGGCACAAATATCCATGCCCGAGGGGGGATTCGAACCCCCGACCGTAGTGACCGTGCAGACCGGGACTGGAGCGCCTCAGTCTCCTCGGCCACCGCGGCCGGCTCACGAAGTCTCGACTCATCTGTGAACAGAACTCTGTGCCAATCCTCATGTTCCTCCATCCAATGTGCAGTGTCGTGGTTTTAATGGGACATGCACCATAGGCCCCTGCGCATAGAGACCACATTCCTGAAGGCAATATTGGACTGTTTGTGTTGATACTGCGTGACATGTTGCTGCCTGGAGAGTACATTGCAGCTGAGTTGCATTCGGTCTTCTGTCTTGATGAGCTGTTAACTGGAGTTGATGGTAATCTCTTGCTGATGTTATCTATGGACAACCTTGGCCTTCCCTTCTCCTTGATGGTGGCCCACATTTTGCTGCCGTCTTTTAGCCACCCTGCAGCGGAGTTTTAACTTTCCTGCAGTTTTATCTGATGTTCTATGTAACGATGCCATAATGGCTGACTCTGTTTTAGGTTTTATTCATGACAGTGGTTTTTACAGCTGTATATGAAGTTTAGCTTCATCCCATTGTTTTTATGTCCTCCATTTGAAGATTTCCTTGTATTGCCCTGTGGCTGACCCTTCCTATTTTAATTTCATGGTCGGTCAACCACAAACTTTGGCTATGTCATTCCCCTTCTACACTTGTTCGGTGTTTCCATGTCTCCTTTCATGTTGTCTCTTGTCGAATTTGTTGATATTTTATTGATTGAGTGGGTGTTTCCTCCCATTGCTATTTTAACTCTGTGCATATTTTTCAGTATTTACACACTTATTATTTCGCCCTTTGCTGGAATGGGGGACTGATGACCTCCACAGTTTTGTCCCCCTAAAACACCAAACAAACCAACCAACTTCCCCTTCTTTTAACAGTTCTTGTAGTCTCAAATTGTGTCCAGTATATATCTGTCTATTGAATCATATGAGTCTTCAAAGATGATCTCCTTTTGTAGTTTTGTTAGATGCTACCAAGATTCAATATTGTTTGGCAGCAGTTTTGTATTTCATGAAGCTTACCTGATATTCATATAGTAGAAGAGGATCAGTTTGTCCTTCAAATATCCTGTAAATGTATTTCGTCAATTTTGAAATTAACTTATACTGGTAACATCCTGTTGCAATGGAAATATTTTCTACCCCTTTTCTTTTTTAAATGGTAACTTAGAAGATTTTTTCAGTCATCAGGCATTTTTTCTGTAGTCAAACATCAGCGATAGTTTTGTAAATATTAGGAATGTGGGTTGTGCTACATATTTTCCACATTTTCATGATTATATCATCTTTCCTGTGTATTTGTTATTTTTGCATCAATGCATTATTGTGAGGGTTTCTAGATTTGGATTTGATTCAAGCACACAAAAGAAAATAGAGTTTAAATGGTGTAGCTTTGATGTACCGTATTTGCCAGCATATAAGATGCACCCCACTTTTAAAACTTGTTTTTTAGGAAAAAAATTAATCACAACTAATATGTTTATTGCAACATAATTATAATACATTTCTTCATGTTCATCACATATCTATGGCAGTGCCTTCAAGTAGTGTTCATAAACTTTACGCGGTTGAGTTTCTTGACAGTTTGCGCTTATTCTAATGGATATTTCACCTATTACTGTTTACAGTGCATGCTGACAGTGACGCGATGGTTGACAAAGCATTATAAAAGCTTATGACATTGACATTAACGTGGTTCTGCTTATGGTTGCACCCATCAGAAATCAGGCAGAGTATTAGTTCATGAACTTCATGTGACAAGTAGGATTTCTTCACATTTAAAATGGCGTATTTTGAGAATTTATTGTGACACGCAAATATTTATGTAAGTATTTTTGTGATCTTCCATAAACTGTGAGAACAATGAATGGTTTGCATCTGGGTATTGGTCGGTGCACTGTATTATAGTGACTGTTGACTTTAATGTAGATTTTCTGAAAAACTCCTCTTCTAAAGACGAATTTTCAAACTTAATGCACACCTACAATCTTGTTTCCACTGTCAGTTTTCCCACAAGAACGACTGCCACTTCCAGCACTATAATTGACAATATCTTTGTTGACATGAGTAGAACTCATCACATCACAGTAAACAAAGTCATAAATTGTCTCTCTGATCATGGCAGACAAGTACTCACCATTAACAACTTTTATGCACTTCAGAGTAAAACTAGTGCACAGTGGGAAACTGTTAGAAACATGAATCAGAAAAATATTGAAAATGCAAATTATGCATTTGGGAGACTGACTGAAGGTGTGTTTACCTTTCAGATGATGCTAACACAAAGTATAATTTATTTACTAATGAATTATTAGATACAGTTGAAAGTGTCTTCCCTAAAAAGGTCTGTAGAGTACAGGACAGGCAATCAGGCTAAAAACCATGTCTCACCAAGGGCATGAAATATCATTCCAGAGAAAAAGGGAACTATATATAATATCCAGACAACCTAATAATCCTCTCCAGTTGAACTAATATAGGTCATACTGTAAAATTTTAAGTAGAATCTGAAATGAATAGTTGAAATAATAAAATCAGAACTATTTGGAATGTAATAAGATGGGAAACAGGAACTTCACTATTTGACAATGAAAAAACTGCTGTCCTAAAAATTAACAATTCACAAATAGTTGATAGTAAACAGATATCAGACACATATAACCACTTTTTAACTGTCACTTCTCAAATTTGTTGCAGTGGTGACCTACCTTAGGATGCAGATAATCTGAAACATAACCTCACAAAAAATTTTAATGATATAAATGTACCAATCATAACTGTCAATGAAATAAATAAAATTATTCACTCATTGAAATGTAAAAGTTTTTCAGGCATAGATAAGATATCTAGTAACTGTTAATAGCTTGCAGGAATGAAGTAAGTGTGGTATCTGCTCACATTTTTAACACATCTCTTTATGGAGGAATTGTTCCGGAGAGGATGAAGTATGACATTGCAAGACCTCTCTACAAGTCTGGTGATGTTACAGATGTCACAAATTATTGCCCTGTTTCTCTTCTAAAAGTTCTTGAAAAAACTGTGTATAATAACATTGTGGCACATCTTGATAGCCTTAATATTTGTAAGCATAGACAGTTTGGTTTCCAAAAAGAGGTTTCGGTAGAGTGTGCCATATACTCACTCACAAATGATGTCTTGGAGTCTATTAACAGTAAGAAGTCGCCATTTGGTGTCTTCTGTGATCTTTCCAAAGCGTTTGATTGTGTAAACCACAAGATCGTCTTAGAGGAAGCCTATCATTACGGAATCAAAGGGCCCATTGGTAACTGGTTAAAATCATATCTTGAAGATAGGAATCAAAAAGTGGTCTTACCTGGCTGCAAAAGTGGATCTTCCAATACAGTGGCTTTTGAATGGTGAAAAATACAGCATGGAGTTCCTCAGGGATCTGTCCTTGGGACCTTGCTGTTTTTAATACATGTTAATGATCTACCCCTGTCCATTAGTAAGAAATGTCAATTCACAATATTTGCTGATGATACAAGAATTGTGGTAGATGGTAAGCCTATCACTGATTTACAGACTGATCTTATGATATACTGAAAGAAGCTACTGCTTGGTTTTCAGTTAATTCTCTTTCAGTTAATATTTAAAAAAACTTAAAAAAATAAATTAAAAAAATAATTCAGTTCCGCACAAAACATAAAAATCCAGAAAATATTGTCAATGTACATGACAACCAGATACTAAATCAGGTGCACTCCACCAAATTCCTAGGGGCTCACATTGACAATAGGCTCAACTGGGAACATCATGTGCCCCCGACTCTAAAAAGGCTTCATCAGCAACTTTCGCTCTAAGAATAATCAGTCATTTTGGAGACATCACTACTTTAAAATCAGCTTACTTTGGATACATTCACTCATTAATGAGTTATGGTATAATCTTCTGGGGTAATTCACCAGCCTCAAAAAAAGTCTTTATAGCTCAGAAGAGAGCAGTCAGAATCACGTGTGGGGTTTCTCCACGAACCTCATGTAGAAAACTTTTCATACGGTTAGGAATTCTGACAACAATATGTCAGTACATATACTCTCTGATGAATTTTGTCATTAAAAACCATGCTGAGTATGAAACCAGTTGTTCAATCCACAACTATAATACTACAGGTAAAGAAGATCTCCCTTTTGAACTAAAAAAATTGTCACTTCTACAGAAGGGAGTATAGTACACTGCTATTAAGATTTTTAATGCACTGCCTAATTATACTGAAAGTAAACAAGAAAATAAAATGATGTTCAAATGTATGTTAAAGAAATACCTGCTTATCCACTGTACTCTTTAGGTGAATTTTTCTCCAGAAATAAAGCCCTTCTTCAATAAAAGAAGTACATTGTTAATAAGTTATTACATTAAGTTATTACACTGTTAATATTAAATAGTGAATGACAATACTAGTTAAATATTAGCTAGTAAATAATAAAAATTTGTACATATCAATATTTATAATATTGTACTATTTTATTAACAGATCTGTATTTAGGTAGGTGCAACATGTGCAGCTGCACAGGGCGGTAAAATATTGGGGGTGGCAAAATTTTTTTAAATTATTATTTTAATGTTAATTGAATGATCATTATTAAGAGTTTCGATTACAGCAATAAACTGGTTCAATGTCGGTCGGAATTCTGCCGATACCCTCAGCCGAACGGTCATTCGCAAGTCGCTCCCGACCTGGTCCGACCTTCGGTCTCAATAATTGGTGATGAGGTAATAGGTTAAAGAACATCTCATGGACAAAAAACTCATGCAACTCATGGAGCAGCAACAACAACAGTTGCTCCTAGAGCAGCAACAAACTGATTTGCTACAACAGGAAATTCAACTTTTGGTGGAATGCTTACAGGTTCAGGGTTCACAAATTGTCCAAGCGGTGGTCACGTTGTCAGCAGATTTCTGCCCCCCAACATTTCCTCTAATTAACGACACCAAAGGGGATTGGGACACTTACTTACAGTGGCTGAAACAGCACTTTGCTGCATTTCAGGTCTCTGATGATGTCCTACAATGGTCGCTTTTTCTTTCTTGTGCTTGCCCTGAGACTTTTTCTTACTGAAGAAGTTGGCTCCCCTCTCCAATCTGGTGGCACTGACATTTGAGGAAATGTGCGCATTGCTGTCAAATTATTATTTGCAATGATTTCACATTGCCACATCACACCTCAAATTCCATCAGTACCACAAACACCTAGGTCAATCATATCAGATTTGCAAGGACTGAGTCAATGTTGCAATTGCTCGAAACCGTTTTGATCTGCTATGTTGTTGTTCAGCTGGCTCCATTTCCAGAAGTGCATACAGCAGCCTTCAAGCTAGCAGCTCTCTGGATGACATCCTGAAAATTGCACATTCTTTCAAGATAGCACAGGTGGCGAATGAGCGCCTCATGGCTTGTCCTCAGGTAGCGACTGTACAACCACCACAAATGGGACATAACAATCGTAGGGTCTTGCCCCGCTGGCAGCGTTGTGATCCATCCCTTTCTGACGTGTCCATGGCCTCTGAACCGCCAGTCACTCCTCGTCGGCGTAAGCAACGTAGTTTATCGTCCTGTCATGACTGTTTTACAGCACACCATTGGGCAGACTGTCCAGACCACTGGGCTTACTGTAGTCGTCGTGGAAAAGATGGACATCTCCATTCTGTTTGTCGTCAAACCCAACTCCTCACTGGCATCAAGGGACAGTTCATGAACTGCAGGCCATCGTTCCCCAGGGTGATTCTCACACTACCAGATTGTTTATTGATCTCATAATAGTAAACCGAGACGTTTGCTTCCAAGTGGACACAGAGGCAACAGTCTCCCTGGTGAATCTCCCAACGTATGGCCGTCTCGGCTACCCAGCATTGGACCTGCCCTCCCTCAGGATGGTAGCATATGGTGACTGCTCTATCCCTCTGAAAGGTCAATTTACCACCTTGACAGCTTACAAAATGGTCACATGACCTGTAACCCTATTTGTTGTCAATAGCCACTCAGTTGGAAGCATTTTTGACCTACATGCATTCTTACTGTTTGGGTACTCCATCACAGACAAAGTGCAGCTCATCTCAGACACAGTTCCTTTCCAGGAGCTCGACGACCTTCATGCCTCTTTTGTGTCTCTGTTTGAACCTGGTCTGGGATGTGCCACCAATTTTGAGGCACAAATTACTTTATGTCCAGATGCAGTGCCCCATTTCTGCTGTACATGCCCTCTTCCAATCTCCCTACAGATGGCTGTGAAGCTGGAACTAGATCATCAGCAGGCAGCTGAGGTCATTGAACCTGTCAAAACAAGTGTTTGGGCCACACCACTGGTAGTGGTACTCAAGCCCAACGGCACCCTCCGCCTCTGTAATGATTTTAAATCCTTCATCAATGCCCAGGCACAAATCGAAACCTACCCCGTTCCACGTCAAGAGCACCGCCTCACAAAGTTTGTTGGAGGCGAATACTTTCCTAAGATAAATCTGGCTGATGCATATTTACAAATCTTGCTTAATGAGGAATCTCAACAAATCATGGTCATCAATACATTTTTGGCCTTTACAAATACAGATGTTTGCCCTTTGGGATTTCTTTGGCGCCAGAGGTAACTGGAACAGTTAACCATGCCTATACCCAGTTGTGACAACTACCTTGACGATGTCATTGTTACTTGGGCTACATGCCAGGATCACTTGCATAACCTCCGCATTCTCTTTATTACGTTGCGGGATGCCGGGCTCAAGTGCCGCCTCAATAAATGCCAGTTTTTCCAGGAATAGGTAGAATACCTTAGCTATTTGCTCTACAAAGATGGAATACAGCCCAAGGATCACAATTTTTTGGTAGTCAATGCTCTACCACACCCCCAAAACCTACAGGAGTTGCAGGGGTTTTTGGGGAAGGTTAATAATTATGCAAAGTTCCTCCCACAAGCAGCCCACATTATGCACCCACTCAAACGTCTGCAAAAGAAAGGTGTGCAGTTCCAGTGGTTAGATGCCTGTGAGCATTCCTTTATGCAGATAAAGCACCTGTTGCATTCAGCACCCTGCCTTACGCCCTTTTCTCCATCACATCCCCTTGTTTTGGCAGTGGACGCATCTTCCTATGGCATTGGAGCAGTGTTGGCACACCGCAATGATGATGGTACTGAACAACCGATAGCCTATGCATCCAAGACACTAACACCTGCTCAAAAGAACTACTCTCAGATAGAAAAGGAGGCATTGGCGATCATCTATGCTGTTAAGAAATTCCATGTGTATCTTTTTGGGGCCAAGTTTACCCTCATTACATACCACAAACCGTTGATAGCTCTATTTGGGCCGCACTATTGGCTCCCAGAGTGTACAGCCCAAATACTCCAGTGTTGGGATCTTTTCCTTAGTTTGTACAACTACACCATTAAGGACAAGCCTACTACATAACTTGCCAACACAGACACTCTTTCTCAACTACCCTCAGTACCTGACCCAGTATTCAACCGACACAAAGTCTCCTGTTTCCAAATTGACCTGGAACGGAAAAATACCTTAGATGGGTTCCCCATCATGGCCATGTGCATTGCAGCAAACACACGCCATGACCCTCTCTTACAAGAGGTCATACATCATGTGCTTCGTGAGTGGCCTACATATTTCCCGACATCGACGGATTCACAGCTACGGGCCTGGTTCCATCTCTCTCATTGATTGTCTGTCATTGATAGTGTTCTCCTGCTTGATGCAGTGGGCGGGGTGATCTTCTCCATCATGGGCATTGGGGTATGTCACACATGAAATCCCTAGCAAGGAGGCATGTTCACTGGCCAGGACTGAATAAATATGTGGAGGCCGTCATCCACCATTGTTCCACTTGTGCTACGTACCAGACTGCTCCGGCTCAATCTCTCTCTGCCTGGCCTGCTCCACGTCGCCCTTGAGACTGCATCCATCTTGACTTTGCGGGTCACTTTCTAGGATCTATGTGGCTTATTGTCATCAATGCATATTCCCACTACCCCTATGTGGTCAGCATGGCATCCACCAACACGACTGCCACACTCAATGCCCTCACACAAATTCTTGCTATCGAGGGTCTATTCAATACCATCGTATTTAACAGTGGGCCCCAGTTTACAGCGATGGCCTTTGAGCAGTTTTGTGATGCCAATGGCATCAAACACCTATTTAGTCCCCCATTCCACCCAGCCTCCAATGGCGCTGCTGAGTGGCTGGTGCGAAAATTCAAAGAACAAATGTTGGAATCCGTTGGCACATCCACCACCACAGCAGTCCTCACATTGTTCCTAAGTACCTATAAAACTACCCCTAACCAGAATCGTAGTCCGGCAGAACTCTCCATGGATAACAGCCATGCACCCTTCTCCATCCCTTGGCCCCACAGCCCTCAGAACCCAAGGCATGGTACATTGAGCGATATGTCCCAGGTTCCACTGTGTGGGCCCGTTCTTGTGGAACAAAGCCCTCATGGGTGCTGGCTACAGTAGTAGCCATTCACGGGTGACGTCTCTTCTCAGTCAACACTCAGAGGAGTTTGGAGTGCCGACATACTAATAATCTCTGTCCCTGTTTACCTTCGTTACCCCACCCACCAGACTTGGAGCCCCCACCACTGCCAATCCCCCAACCCGATGGGTACAATCTGCACTCTAGGGCATTGTCAGCGGCTCCATTCCATGCAGGTACAGAGGTGGCACACTCCCATCCGCAACTACGCATACAGGGAAGATCATCCTCGGTCACACCTCAACCACAGGGGTCCATATGTGCTTCAGGGAAGTGTTGGCGGCCCCAGGGGACACAGCCGTGGAGGTGGAGTCTTCACCTGCACATTCACCCTCCCACACCGACGCATCCTGGCACCTATCTGGAGGCCCCACATCCGTTCCCTTACTTGGTGGGTTCTGCAACAAGGACACCACTCGTGCCATCAGTCCACCTTCTGAAACACCGTTCTGGGTGCTTCCGTCCCTATGCACCCATTTCAGGGGGGAGGGATCTGGTATCCCAGCACAATGAGTTTGAGAGCCCGCCAGACCACATGGACTGTGACAGCGGCTATTAGGTGGTGCGCACAACCTGTGAGTGCTGTCATCATCACACAGCACTGCGCACAGTGACACGCCCACCGCACAGGCCATCTGCATACTATTTAGGGGCTGAAGCTGCAGTCCACTCTTCAGCCGTGTCTCGACTGCGCTCCGTATACGTTCATGTACTACATTGTTGTCTGGCATCTTACTCAGCTACGTCACGATCTCGAGTGGTTCACGCTTTAGTCAGTCAGTTGCATTTAGTTGTTGTCATTGTTTGTCACTTGTCTCATTTAATGTTGACTATTAGCGGTGAAACTCCTCCCTTGGTTGGTAGGTTGTTCTCTAGTTGCCAGGTCAGTAGTCTGGTCCGTCAGACACCCTCAGTCGGTTGGTCGTTCGCGAGTCACTCCCGACCCAGTCTCAATACGCATCATGTAGGTGGAGTGATAGGGGAAGCATGTAGGGGAAAGCTACAGCTGGGTGCCAACAGTTGAGCCTGCAGGAAAAACATTGCATAACTCATGGCCAGCCACATGCCTAGAGAATGAATATTACTTGCTTCCAGTCTGGATGTGTACGCTCAGAACGGCAAAAAACTGGGGTGTCTTACAGACTATAATAATTTGAAACATTGATCATTTGCAACGGAGATTGCTCTTTCGTTAAGAATGTGTCACCAAGTGGGATGCCATAGAGATAACACAGGGATTACCTTCCTGATTGGTTTGAAAACAGTTTCCACCCCATACTTGCTCAGCACTTTTCCAATGAAATCGGTAACTATATTAATTAACTGAAGGAAAACATTCCCCTTGGTCAGTCACTCTCCCTAGGGTGAAGGGTTGAGTCTATTTTTTGGTAGAATAACCATTCTTGTTGAAAGCCGATTGTGAACCAGGGTTTTAACCACATCTGTTTTTTGTCTGGGATGGTAGTTAGTCATTATGCAGGTAATAATCAGTATGAGTAGCCTTCCTGTAAACCCTGTGGCCAAATGTCCAATCCACATTGAGATAATTGTTGCCCATTGCCATCTGTTTCCATTGTAAATTGGATTCTGGGGTTGATGCTGTTGAGATGTATTATGAAGGCATCTAATTCTTCTGTACCATGTGTATATACCACAAAAGTGTCAACATAGAGAAACCACCTGGCTGAATTTTTACTAGCAGTCTGCAGGGCATGTTGTTCAAAATACCCTATAAATAAATTGTCCACCACTGGACTCATTGACTGCCCATAGCCAGTCTGTCAATCTTTTCATAGAATTTATTATTATATTGAAGAAAATTAGTAGTGAGGCAGTGTCTAAACAATGATACTATTGACAGAAGATAAAAAAAATCTTCTATCTATTGACTGAAATCTCTGCACTATGCACATTAGTAACTGGAATAAGTTGGTCAATCTAATGTTCAGAACTATGGAACATAGTGCAAAGATTTCAGTCAATATACAGAAGAAGAAATCTTTTTGTCTTCAAAAGAAAATGTGTGATGCTGTAGCTGATGATAAGTCCTGCACTGTCTGATAAAAATTTGTACTGATGTTATTAGAATGGAAACAACCAGAATTTTGCTCATCTGTAAATCACCAAACAGTAATTTGTTGCAGGAACAAAGAATGCTGTTGAGTGATATTAACTCAGATACCAACATCATCGCTCTTACAGTAGATAAAGGAAATGCAACCATCATCTTTAAGAGTGAGTACTATTACAAAAATATCAAGGATATTTTGGACCCCGCCAACTATAAAAAAATTGCAGATGGATCCAACCATGAAGAATTGAAAGACAACTAATCAACTGATGAAAGCATCTTCTGTCTCTTCCAACAACAAGAACTTTATCTGCAAAATGGAAGTCTACCCACAAAGGTTCTGTAGACTACAAAAAGTGCACAAAGAGCAGACTTTGCTTAGGCTGACTGTGAGTGCCATAGGATCTTCCACGCACAGGTTAGCGAGACAGCTTGCCTCATAGTTACAGTCCTATGTTGGTGGTACTGACTGTTATATTAAAAATTTGGCTCATTTCATTGACAAACTAAAAAAGAATGTTGGCCATACTGATATTCTTGTTAGCTTTGATGTGGTGTCTTTATTTACCATGATTCCAGTGAACAAATCTATCTTGTACATAGTGGATTTTTTTCCGAATGACATAGTGTTGTTGTTTAGACACTACCTCACAATGACATGTTATCAGTGTAGTAATGGATTCTATGAACAGGTTGACAGAGTAGCTATGAACAGTCCACTGCGTTTAGTGGTGGCCAATTTATTTATGGGGTATTGGACATCTACACTTGGCCTTCTAGAAGAATGGTTAATCTACCAAAGAAATAAACTGTGGGGTGACATCTATTTTTAGATCACCCAGCAAAGTAAAAGATTATTTAAGATCTGCAAGAGATGTACAACAACCTTTGGATGCCACACGTTTTTTTAAAATTCCATGCAGCTGTGGTTTAGTATACATTGGAACTACAGAAAGAAGTGTCAACACTCGTTTGGGCAAACATAAGAGGAATTGTTACCTGGGATATACAGAGAAATTGTCCATAGTGGGCCATGTTTACTAAGAGGGCAACTACAAAATTAAATTTAATGAGACTAGTGTCATCTCAAAAATTTCACACTACTATGCACTCATGTATAGAGAAGCAATCGAGATCTACAAACATACAAATAATTTTAATAGGAAAGCTGAAGCTGTTAAATTACACACAGTTTGGACTTCACTTCAATGATACACCAGAGGAATGTCAATTGATTCTTCTCTGTCAATAATGTTGGCAATACCAGAGACAGTCTTGGATCTGACGTCACACGATGGCTTGTGGCACTCTCTACATTGCCTAATGTAGTGTAACATTGCTATACTACATGTATCCGGTTAAGCACAAGACATCAAATTTTATTTATTTGTGGGTATAGAAATACAGGAAGACAGTTACTGTTCCAAAAATCTGTTTACACAGGTTCTGCCCACTTGACAAGTACAAGATCCAGAGACTGTATTTACTCTCATGAATATGAAAACATATAGAAGCAAGGAAGATCTTGGACAACAATACTTAAAGTTGAATGTTCATTTGTTTTTAAGTAAGTTATGTTGACTCTGTCTGAATGTTGAAGAGTCATATTGGACTCTGTATTTTAAGAAAAATACAATGCTTTCATAGTTAAATGAAGCTTCTGTGCCTATTTATTCAGTAGCTATTGCTATTAATATATAAAGGCAAACATGCAGTCATCCTCCAAGAAGCAGCAAGAGCTTCGAAGTCCAATTTAAAAGAAGACAAATTAATTACTCCTACTGGGCACTGCTTAGCAGGAGCCATTAAAAGGAGTTGTAATCATACAATTTTCTACATAACCCACAAAAAGAATTGAAGATACATCAAAATAAAACAATTATGTGGTGTTTAGCAAAGCTAAAATACACGGTCACACCACATAATACGACATCCTAGGCTCCAGGACATGAACAGAAGAGGAGGAAAAACATTATTGAAAGCTGCAAAAATAAATTTCAAGATTTAGAAATATGAACTTTCAAGAAGAAGAAAAATTGGGAGTGTTACTAACAGCAACAGACTTTCTATAGGAATCAACAAATATTTGACAGCGAAATTGATAGTCATCCATAAGAAGAATAGGGATGATGAAAGCAACGACATTAGTTACTTTAGTTGGACTACGTTACATCAAGACTACACATTGTGGGTCAACACTTTCTGGGTCACCGTGGAGACTGGTAGACATTCTCAGTACTGGAGCTGCGTAGTGGGTCGCTGTTCACGTGGTGTGTGTACCTTATCTATTACAGTGTACTCAATGCCGATCATGCGGAATATGGCAAATTTAATTGTTGAAGGCATTGAGAGTGCTCCCCAGTGGTTCACACAATTTAAACACAGTCTCAAATGATATTATCACTTTAAAGACAAAACTTAGTAAACATGTCGAAGAATTTCAGGATAACTACAAATTGATTAGGGCTGAGATCAATAAAATGAAACAAGTAATCATTTTGAAGGAGGAAGTTGTAGTAATTTCTACTAAAGTAGCAAAAGAACAAATGGAATTGGCAAAGAATCTTCTGAATGAAGAGAGATTCCAAGAAAATGATGATACAGTTACGAATTTTAAAAATGATATTTTCAATAATTTCAAAAAATAGATTTTGGTTTACAATTAAATCAAGAAGAAAAAAAAATGTAGAATCTAGTCCTAAATCTGAGATTTCACAGATATCCCAAAAGGTTCTCAAAAATAAAAATAAAATAGAATTGGTAGAAAATTTTCAGAATCTTAACGATCTAGATTTGTCCTTAAATGGTTTTTTAAGCTGGGAGCAGAAGGTAGAAGATATAGTAGTAACAAAAAAACACACATCCTTAGAGAGAAATTGATGTTCTTTGTCAATCTGATGGAGTGCCGACTGGTGGGCCTCAGTTGTATGTCCGGGCATTTCCTTTTTAGTTTTCTCTTAGACATAACTTTCACTATCCTTTATTTTATGATTAATCTTCTTACACTACATCTTATACTATTATTTCACCCAAATTTGACTACTAATATTATAACAAAATATGCACTACCAGTTAATTCATTATGATAGGCAGGTAATGAAGGTCACTACATGATATACGAGTAGGAATAACTTCGATATATGAAATAAATGGAATGAATGTGACATTGTACGAGTATTATAGGTAATATGTATTATTTGAAACAATATTTCATTGTCTTTTAATCATAAGATATTTACGTTTAATTCATTAATATGATTAGACAAAGAATATTACTAAGTAGAACTATGCCATAAACATGCAGTGGTACTATGCCAGAAACATGCAGTGGTGTTTGCTACTAACATGGCAAGCCCATGTTTATAGTAGAGAATAATGTCCCTACAAATGATTGATGTTTTCACATAGAGCATATTGAATTTCTTTGTTGTACAGAATACAATTATTGCCTCTACAAACAAGAGACTAACTTTAATTTTTTTTTCTCAAGATTTTATACTTTTACAAGAGAGATGATAATGAATACAAACCAGGGTGGGTTTGTATGTATTTTGTATTTGAGGAGGCTTTACAAATTTAAACACACACACACTGCACCAAGCAATGTTAATCACTCGTCATAGGCACTCCATAATAGGTGTTGGAGCTTTTCTACAGGGGTGTTACCTGTCTTTTTTGGGCTTTCTTCTTTTCTTTCTTCGGCTCCAATACTTAGTTCTTTTCTTCCTTTCATACTACTCTCCAAATTCATCGGTCTTTATCAGTAAGACCCTTCTTCATTCTGTGTCAGATTATTATTATTATTATTTTGATGACTTCAAACCCCAGTGTTTAACCTGCAAGGCTTACCGGAGGATTAACACGTTTACCCTTGAGGAGTTACTTAGATGGCTGGGTTAGATTTGCTCACGAAATACACTCTTTTGAGGTCAGGGAAAAAGGAGATGAATAATTGATGAGTGCACATTCGTAAGCTTATATAGAAAAAGGAAAATCAATGGAAATATTTGGGATATATAGGGATTACAAGGAAAAAGGGGATAAAATTAATGAAAGGCTACCCCTAGTGAGCATTAAAGTAAGGAGAGTATGTTGGTTTATGTAAGGGTATGCAGAGCCATAGAAAGAGGCTGCAACTCTTGGCAGGTACCAACAGAGAGAGCCTGAACCATTATATATTGGAGTAGCTATCATCTCATTTTCGTTGTTCTTGTATTTTGGAAGGGACTAAACTGCAACAGTTATCAGTCCCTTTTTTATGTGCTTGTTGGTGGAATGATTATAGAAGAATTTTGCCCTATACTTCTATGTCTCTTACCTGAAGTTCCCAGTTAGATGTTTTATTTATTTTATCTAATTAAGGGAGGAATAAAAGAGTGCACTCATCCTAGACCTCACTGGGTATAAATTTTGGAAATCCCAGAATTTGGTATGGAGAAGAGATTTTTAAGTTAACTTCAAGTATTAAAACAGTGCTACTTGCCTCTGAAGTAATAGTTTCCTGACATTCTTCAATAAGAGATGTGTTATGGCATTTTTCAATACGAGAAGAGTTATAAAAATCTTCAATAAGAGCTATGTTGTTAAAGGTTTAGAATGATTTGAGTATATAATACACTAATATAAAAGAAAATAGTGTTAATCATTTTGGGGGAAATGTATTAGGATTTGATATCTTGTGTTTGAGTGGGGCAGATATGTAGTGTAACATTATTATACTACATGTTTCCGGTTAAGCACAAGACATCAATTTTTATTTTTTTATTTGTGGGTTTAGAAATACAGGAAGACAATTACTGTTCCAAGAAATCTGTTTATACAGGTTCTGCCCACTTGACAAGTACAAGATTCAGAGACTATATTTACTCTAATGAATATGAAAACATATAGAAGCAAGGAAGATCTTGGACAACAATACTTACAGTTGAATGTTCATTTGTTTTTAAGTAAGTTATGTTGACTCAATGTCTGAATGTTGAAGAGTCATGTTGGACTTTGTATTTTAAGAGAAGTACAACACTTTGATACTTAAATGAAGCTTCTGTGCCTATTTATTCAGTAGCTATTGCTATTAATATACAGGTTGTCCCAGCTATGTTGTCCACTCAAAATATGGAACAATAACAGCTATTGGAAAACGACGTTCACTGGTATCAATGTACAGCTGGGGCCCATGAATGTACATGTTTGGAAACATTCTAAAACGAAAGCAACTTATGTTTTTTTTAATGGACACCCTATATTTTTTCTTCAGCAATCCATAGCATGACAAATCACATAAACAATGGTGTTGATTGCATCGCAATATTCCAATTACATCCCGAGATATTGCGACGCGAAGTTGACACTTGAAATACGAGAAACGCGCGGCTAGCGCACGTCCTGAGACTCAGGCGAGAACCCCAGGCTGCTCAGGATGAGCGCTAGCCCGCGTTTCGTGTACTTCAAGTGCCAACTTCGCGTCGCAATATCTCGAGATGTAATTTGAATATTGCGATGCAATCAACGCCATTGTTTATGTGATTTGTCATGCTATGGATTGCTGAAGAAAAAATATACGGTGTCCATTTAAAAAAACATAAGTTTGTGTTAAAAAACACATTTGCTTTCGTTTTAGAATGTTTCCAAATATGTACATTCATGGGCCCCATCCGTACATTGATACCGGTGAAAGTCGTTTCCCAATAGCTGTTATTGTTACAGAGATATTTTGGGTGGACAAGATAGCAGTGACACCCTGTATAAAGGCAAACATGCAGTCATCCTCCAACAAGCAGCAAGAATTTTGAAGTCTGATTTAAAAGAAGACAAAGTAATTACTCTTACTGAGCACTGCTTAGCAGGATCCATATAATTTTCTACAGACCCTGCAAGAAGAATTCAAGATAGATAAAAAATAAAACAAGTATGTAGTGTTTAGCAAAGGCTAAAATACACAGTCACACCACACTATATATATATAGTGCCCCTTCAAGTTCTGATCGCAGTTCTCCATTTTACCTCTGAGGATGTCTTCCACAGCTGAATATGAAATGTTAGGAGAATGTTTTACAATTCGACTACGGCCTATGAGACTGGAAATTTTAAATGAAGTATCATTTCAACTCTACTGTGAAGAGATGTTATCCTGTGATGGTTGATCCTGATACAAAATCTGACACCTCTTCCCTGATTTCTTCAGCTCATAAGGTGTGTAACAATAGTGCAGTATTTTCTGATCACGTAAAAAACAAAAAGAAAAAAAAGATATGTTCTACTTATAAAAAACCTATATAAAGGAAATTTGAAACTTTATGAGGTGTGAAATGAATAAAAAAAAAGGTGAATTTCATTCAACTCGGTTGTAATAATACCTAGGAGAAAAATTCTGTTTCATTCAACACAGTATTGAACCTGACAATTCTTCAGTTCCTCTTAGACTGCTTGTTGTTGTATACTTGTAACCCTAATACTAGAACTTATGATATTAAGTGCCTAGCTTGGGAAATTCTTACAACCAGTTTCTCTTTAACTTATTTTGACTGTGATGCTCTAGGCTTCTCACTGTTTCTGTCTGTCACTACTTCTTTGTGCTATTTTAATAAGCTAGTGCTAATAAAAACACTGTTACTATTGTAGAAAGTTAAAAGAGTTTACTATATAAAATTCTTAGCTTTCATATGAACAATTATTAATGAATGCATACATCATCAGATCAATAAACCAGAAATCAGCATCTTCTTCAACTGTAATTTATACTGTATTTCCTCTCTCTGCTATCATACAGCTGAGAGCATACAGAAGAGTACTGTTTACAAAGTGAGGTTGCTGAAACATTTAATCAAATTCATAACTGCACAGTCATCAAAGCATTCTTTATGACAAGTATTTATGCCACAATTTAACAATGTTTGTTTGCAACAACATGCAGAACTGTCATTGTTTATGCAAACTTCAATTGAAGAGGCTACACATAGATGTCACTTATACATATAGACAAATATCTTAAACCTTTCTAGCCAAACCAGAAAGACATCTCTCAGAACACTGATAATGCTGTCAATAAGTTACCTCACAAACAAGTTTGATGGATGTACTGAAATAAACGACATAAGATTACATTCAATTTTCATTGCTTGAGTTAATGTTTTAATTACGATGATTTAAATAATTCTTCTTCTTAATCATCACTTGGGCCTTGGAGACCATACACGTTCTCTACATTCCTCTTCCAGTCCTCTCTGTTCCTTGCTTTCGCAATCCATTCTCCTTTTCTCAGGCACATGGTCACTGAGTCGTCGTTGATGTCATCCTTCCATTTAGTACATGACATTCCCCTCTTCTGTCTTCTCTCCATGGATTCAGAGAATGCCACTTTAGGTAGTTGTCCCTCCTCCATTCCAATTAGATGTCCAGCCCATGCAAGTCGTCTTCTCTTCATCCTTCAACTAATATCTACCTGTTAATATAGCTCTTTCAGTTCCTGTTTTTTTTTTTAGTATCCTCCACTGCTCTGTATCTGGGTCTCTCTTCGGGCCAAAACTTTCTGTAATATTTTCCTTTCAAAAACTAATAGTTTCATTTCATCTGCTTTTGTAAATGTAAAGCTTCTGACCCGTATAGAGCTACTGGCAGAGTTACACTCTGGTATAGTCTAAGTTTGAAGCTTATTGAAACAGCTCTACTGCATAACATATCTCATACACCAAATAAGCTTTATTTGCTGCTTCTAGCCTCGCTTGAATTTCAATTTACATATTATTCTGTTCACTGATGATGCTTCCCAAATACTGGAAGGTTTCTACTCATTTAAAAGTGAGAGCATCATCAAATGTCAGTGGACTGCCATCATTTAATGTCTTGCTCATTACGATGTACTCTGTTTTCTTATCATTGATCTCTAATCCTGCTGCATCTTTCTGTAGGAGCTTGCTGTGGTTGCAATTCTTCTGTATTGCCACTTATTAGGACAGTGTCATCTGTATAAGCAAGACGATGTATTTTATTACAACCCATCTTTGTTCCATCCAGGCTAACTTTTTTGTGTTCTCTATCTATCTTTTCTAAAACCACATTGAAAAGTATTGACATAATGCATCTCCTTGTTTAAGGCCTGTTCTGACTTCAAACTCCTTATATATTCTTGTGTTGATCTTTACTTTGCAATAGGTTTCCTCCAGGCACATCAGCACTAGGTGTATTAACTTTCCAGGAAATTGAAACTCTTTGAGAACTTTGGTTATTCTGCTCCTGTGTATCATTTATATAATATAGTATTTATTTCAATAAAGAAATGATGCTAGTAGCATTAATGTACATTACCATGTAAAATAAGAGCATTATTATTTTGACTACATTTCATTATACAACATTGATATTATGCAACTACAATTATATCTGAAAATATGTATTTTGGGATGATTGGTGAATCAGTGTTAGCACCACTGATTAAGCACAACTTTTCCTAACAAAGCACAACTTTTCCTAACAAAATATCACACTGGAACTGACACTAGAAAGAAGTTTGGGTTGGCCGATACAATGACACTTCTATTCAAGGCTATATAATGAGTACAGGAAAAGAAAATGCTTCGTACATTTTTTTTTTTTTTTTTTTTCCAAAAATGAGTAATGTATGTTATGAGATGTAGGATTCCAAGTTGTTTAATAATCTTAATCAACTCATGTGATATTATCAATAGTTCACATTCTATAACACATTTTATATGAGACATGAGGGCAAGAACATGTTAAACTCTCTCATTAGATGTAATAAATGTGATTTCTCCAACAATGTGAATTAAGTTTTAGAATACTTGTGGGTTGACAAACAATGTTAAAGCAAGAAACAGACAGTTTGAGACACACTGTTTAGTAATGTAGGTGTTATGATTCATTTTAGTTTTCACAATTTATTATTTATACTGAATGATGAGTACTTCATCTGAGGATTATAGACAAAGACCTTCAAATTCTAACAGTGTTAGGAAAATGCAAATACAAGAGGAAATGAGAACAGTCATGAAGAAGTAAAGGGTTCAGCTGCACAATTTAAGAGAAGAAAGCAACTGTAAGTTAATGTGTGCATAGAAAGTATGTGCTCAAGGACAATAAAATATTATAAGGACCTTTAAGGGCAACAACAAAACTGTGCCACTCCCCGCCACAGTGCACAGGTGCTGCTGATAAAAACAAACTGGCCTGCCAACCACCTCAAGGCACAGAGTGTGGTTATGCAATTTCCGCGGCCTTCGCCGCATAGGCCTGCTGACAGCCATGGTGTGCGGACTAGTTCTGTCACCTGTTTTGTGGGTCCCATTGCAGTGCTTGCTCTCTCAGGCCTCCCATAGGAATATGATGAAGAAACTTATTTTTTGTTTGCGTTGTTGGGGGGGGGGGGGGGGGTGCAGAATGGGAGAATGAAAGTATCTGCAGAGGATTCTGTGGTCATTTGACACTCTGAACGGCACTGGAGAAAGAAAAGACATCACAGAAAACTCATGTACTGGGTGCACCCTTTATTGCAAGAATAAAAGTCACTTTCTACAGAGTTTAAAGTATCCTCATAGTTTCTTAACTACGGTAGGATGTCAGCATCTTCCTTTGATCAACTATTTTCCAAAATCAGAGCAACAATAGCTGGAGTGATGAGAAATTTGCAGTTGTTTATATACCCCGAGAAAAAGCTGCTGGTAAGAATTAGGTGAGAATGTTATTATTGTCACTTGCTTGAGAATGATCTTATATATGAGATCAATCTCCTGGAGATGTTATGTCTGCAACATTTTCATACGTATTTGAATAGGTAATTGTTGGTTGGCTACTATTTATGAAAGTAGTAGTCCATGGATAGATCTGAGGTGGTGTGTTCACCTGCCTAGATGCACCATTGTTTACATTCACAATATTAATTTTTGTTATTGCCTTAAAATGCTAAAGTACTCATTCATAATCATTCAACAATGACAACAGGGTCATCGTCATTCCTTGATAGACTGTATTTCAGTACTTCTGTGTTTGATTCTGTGTTATTACCATTTCTCTTTTTCACTCTAAATGACCTTAGCTCCGAAGTCTCACATCATTCTTCAGTTAGATCAACTTCTGTGTCTTGCTATATTACTTAGGTTGAACTCAAAATGTCATACACAATATTCCTTGCAATAGCATCTGTAAGGAACATAAACTGGTTGAAGTAGACGTGTGGATTTTCACTATTCACCCTGTTGACTTTCATAAGAACATTGCTTTTTTCTTTTCCTTTTGTGACAATTCTTTTCCTCCAAATATGTGTACCATGTCATTCCACATTTTAAACTTTTAAATTCTGTCACCAAACTTGTTCACCTTCATATTTCAGATTGATGGACAATTCTCCACTTTTAAAATAAGTTTCTTCACAATTGAAATCCATGTTATGGAAAATGTTGCACTTGTATTGCCTCGACTTGCCGGTAACTGCACCAACTTACAGCAACTGCACCACTGCTTCACTGCGCAGCTGTCAAGTTTTTCATGGCCAGCAGCGGCACCAGCTCATCCACGCAGTGAAGCAGCGACCAGTGCATTGTCCTCCGTAAGAGGCTACAGAAATTGGCAGCTGCTTACCTGCCAACCACTGTGGGAGGTGGCCAGTGGGTTGTTGCCCTAATGACATGGAAGACTGGTTGCGTCTGACATACTTCAGAATAATATTTCCAGGTAACAGAAGGCAATTTAGTAACAATGTTCAAGAGTGTAATTTCAACTACAGAATGAGAGTAAAGCATGACAAGATTGTACAGGAAATTCCTATGAGCAGAAAAGCCATCATGGGATTATATGAAATAACAAGGTGATGATTAATGTCAGTTCAGAAATTTATTAAATTAGCCGAGTTTCCTCATGATTCACAGAGACTAAGAAAGATGTAACAATGGCAGTTTATGATCAGACTGTTTATTGCTCTATTTAAGGGTAGAGAAAGTCATTCCACAAATGACAAGACCAAGAAGTTTTATCTCCCAGAGGAACATTTGGTGAAAAAAATGCATGTTGTTCCTGGAGAAATGCGCAAATTTTGAAATTTCATGTCAAATGGACAGAACGGTATTCAACAACAAAATCCATTTGTTCTCAACCTGTGATAAGTATATAGCTGAGATGAAAATGCTGAACATAAGATTATCTGAAAATTGAGATAATAACATGAAGAAGAAAATTCTTGGACAAAATAAAAAGACTACCATTGATCACGAGATACACAAAGTAATATTATATTTTGCTAGCTGAAAACTCAGAGTTACATGAGTATTTATCTATTAGTCCATCTTCTCATTCCTCCATTCCCCTCCCGCTAATGTGGGAGTACCACAGGGATCAGTGTTAGGACCATTTTTGTTTCTGGTAATGATTAATGCTCTACCCTCCTACACAATTTCAAATACTGTACTATTTGCAGATGACACCACCTTTTTAAATTGTAATAACAATCTGGAAAATACACTTGCTCAAGAATCTTATTGATTTAGGTCAGATGGGTTTCTTCTGAATGAGGAGATAACTAAAAAAATTGTATTTAGTCTCAGGGAAAAAAGCCCTTTTAATGAGCCCATCTATGTATAGTTCTTGGGGGTATATGTTGCTGACAAATTGTCCTGGGCACAACACACAAAATATATTTGTACTAAACTGTCAAGAGTAATTTATTTATTACAATGTCTCATGAAATATGTACCATCAGCCTTTGTTAAAACATCATACTTTGCATTCTTTCAAAGTATTATGTCTTATGGACTTATTCTCTGGGGAAACTCAAGCCATGTTAACAATGTATTACTTCTACAAAAAAAAAAAAAAAAAAGAAAGAAAAACCCATCAGAATCATCACATGCTCTCAAAATAAAGCACACTGTAAGCCATTGTTCACTGACTGTAAAATAATGACTATTATAAATCTGTACATATATCAAGTGCTAATCTACACCAAAAAGAAACTGCAAGAAGTAAAACATAGAAATAATATTCATGGTCCCAATACAAGGAAAAATAATTCAATACACACATCATACAATAGACTAACAAAGACCATGAACAGATATGAGCTAGTGGGTCGTACATTATTTAGTAAGCTCCCGCAGACGGTACAAGACCTACCAGAAGAGGCATTTCGAAAAGCATTAAATAAATGGCTCATTGCAAATCCCTTTTACAAATTAAAATATTTTTTGACTTTGAGTGTGACATGGAAATATAAGTGAACTGTTATATTTAGTAATGTAGTAGTGTGACATGGAAATATAAGTAAACTGTTATATTTAGTAACGTAATGTGAAAATATTGTAATGTAATGTTTATACTATTTTGTCCATTTCTGTAATGGCCTAACGACAATAAAATTATCTTATCTGTCCATATACTCCTGCTCCACTACCTCTATTTTTATAAGATATATAGTTAAAGATGCATTTTCCTCTGCAAACTTTTCTTCCATTTTGTTCCCTTTCACCATTTAGTGTATGGTGGCTTATGGATTACAGAAGCCCTCTCCTTGAGAAATTACATGTAACTGCCAATTCTCATGGTGATAATTCAAATGGTGTTGAAGTCTATTAATCACAAACATATCAATATCAATTTTTGTATATACAGATTTTCATTGCAACCTTATCACATGGAGTTAAAATAGCAAAGAGCAATTGTTTAAAAAGAATCATCTATTTATCTTTATAGTTTCAAATATTGCTTTTAATTACAAAATATCCTAACATATCATAAAATAGCATTTTAATTGCAGTATTTTGTGTTTCACAAGACTCCCAATAAAAATATGATTTCAAGTTTTAAGGTATTAATTGATATTAAATGTATATAACATGTCCTTTGATATAACTGTAGTATATCCTGCTGTGTCCCATGTAACATGATATCAACCATTCATTCCATGGCAGTGCAAGATGGCCATCCGGAGAGGTGGAGAAAGGAAAGAGGAGTCTCTGGTAACGCACGAGGAAGTGTGGAGAACCATTAAGGGTATGGACAGTGAGATGCTTATGGAGAGTGGGCCGAGTGCACATTTCAAGAGGCTGCAGGCTGCAGGGTATGGAGCCATTGGTAAACTGAGTAAGCTGTTGCAATCCGGTTATTGGTTCTCTGATTATTCTCAGTTAATAGAGAGAAAAGATGTGGACTGAATAATTTCAAAGAAAGGTGACGATTTAGGACATGATTGGCTTGGGTTGTCACTCTTTATGAAGCTGTTGCTGATGTTTACTGTTACCAGATTATTTACTATTAAGTGTCAAAAAATTAATGAGTAATTGGCACTGGTTGGTGCTACTCATGAAGCAGTCTGGTTATTACAGTGTGTTGTTGTAATCTGGTTACTTTTACTCTGATTATTCTGTTATTAGCAAGAAAAGAAGTAACTGCTAAATTTTAGATGTGGTTGGCTTGTGTAGCCTCTCTGTATTAAAAGTTAGGTGTATAATAAAATTTAAGACTGTTACTGTCCATCATGATCATAACTTACAGTGTCATATATATGTATGAGGTGACTAGCATGAAACCTTCTATAATACTAGATGATCACAGGCAAATAGTATACTTCGATAACATATGGTACTCTGTTATAGAATATACTTTCACACTCAAACAATTTCTGCAGATGAAAACTTACTCTACATGGTGAAAGTGTTTTATAATACCTCTTTCCATTAACCTTTTTTTTTTTTTTTTTTTTTTTTTTTGGCAAGGGTGCTCTCAAACAACATAAAAATTGTGCTTTGTTTTCTGTAACATGTTTACAGTTTCATCCTTGGATGGGCTATAGTGCTTGTAACCAACATTTAAGCTCTTATATAAGGCAATGTTACATTATCTTTTCCACAGCAGTCTGAATTTTTAGCACACGCTGCTAACATACGTAACCAGTCTACTAGTGTTCCGAAACTGAGGGACAAAGTTCTTCAAAATGTTAACAACACAAAATTTCTGGGGCTGTGGCTTCAGGACGACACAAAATGGGAAGTACACATTAAATAACAGCAAAAAAAAAAAAAAAAAAAAAAAAAAAACAAAAAAAAAGTTAAACCTGCTACATGATGAGGGTCTTAAAAGATTGCTGCAGAAAAGCTATCCTGTTAAATGTATACTACTCCTATGTACAATCTGTACTAAAATATGGCATAATCTTGCAGGGCAATGCATCATCAAATATTAAGATTTTCAGGATGCAAAAAAGAAATACTGAGAGTTATTGAAGGGGTAAACAATAGGAACTCATGCAGACCTATATTTAAAAAAATGCCCATTCTTCCTCTTCCATGCATATTTATCTTTGAAACATCAGTTTTCATAAAGCAATACATGTATAGACACCCAGAAATTTTATTAAAGAATGAAGATGCGCATGCATACAATACGAGACAAAAATCTGATCTTCATGTGAAACAGGTGAAAACATCATTATGCCAAAAAAGGCAGTCTCCATATCAGAATAAAAATTTAAAATAATCTACCTAGCCATATTAAATCACTGAGTAAACTCAGTAGTTTTAAGACTAAACTAAAGGCATATTTAATTGATCACTGCTTTTGCAGCCTAACAGAGTACCTAGACAGTAACAAATAAAAATAAATATGCATTGTGAATAGTCTACTTTCTATGTTGTCTCTAACATTTACTGCATGTATGATTATTGCTAAATTACTCAAATATTTAGTTCCTAGAATGCAACACAAACTGCATTCTATATTATATTATGAACATTCTATCTTGCCTCTAATATTTATTTTATATTGATATTCTTGTACATATTCTATACATGCAGGATGAGAAGGACTAAATAAATAAATAAATAATATTTTGTCAAAAACTGACATTGTGAGAATCATGGGTGTGGTATTATAATGTTTATAATCAAAACAGTGACCAGCCACAAGTAAGATAGAACTGTTTATTTTTTAATACATTAAGATAATAAACATTTCTACCATACTTATGGCTGTTCGCTGTTTTAATTATAAACATTATAGGCCTACTGCTAGTGTTTTTTTCACCCGATTTGTGGGACTATTTTATTCTTATATAATGAAAAATGCTTTAAAATCGCAAGAGAAAGCCTTGAAGGTGAGTTGATATGAAAAAAGTGTTAGCGAATTCTTATCTAGGACATTGGAAATGGATTTATGGTTACTGACCACTACTTAGTGGACAAATATTCAGGAATAAGAAGAAAATCGCATCTTCTGTGAAACTGAATCATATACAGTATGACAGATTTTGTCACTGGTCGTAATATGGGCCAAAAGTTAAATGTAGGCTTCGTCTTCATGGATACTTGACTGTAAAGTAAGGAAACTGATTATTCTAGACTTTATACCAAAAAGGACACGTTTTCAGATGTTTCACATTACATAGAGCAAAAGAGAAGAGTTTTACAGCCACAAGAATATAATTTTAGTACTTATATTGGAGCAATATTGCAACTTTTTTGTTCAATGCTACTTACAGAAAAAAATATATTTTTAGGTGAAAAAAGTTAAATTATTCACATGTCCCTACACATCTAATTTAAGTAACTTAATGATTTTTATTTCAGTGATTTTTGTGTGTGCCCAACAAAGGGTTAATTTGAGAATTTTCTGTTGGTTCTATTTTTGTAGTTCTAATGCTACATTCCTCTCTTTTCTTGAGTCTTTTTTCATCTATTTTCTTCCTTTTTTCACTACCTTCTCTTCATTCATTTTCTTCTTCCCCAATTATTCTCTCCAAATTATTCCAAGCATTTCAAATGTTATCTACAGCATGCATTATTTTATTTTTTAAACAAAAGAAACAGCTCCCTCAAACTAACATTATAAGTAGGTTATATTGCCATGAGTATTCCGATGGAATGCGTGGTGCAGTGGTTAGTGTCACAGATTGCTGTATTGACGGTTCCTGGTTCAAATCCCATCACTGGCAGAAAAAAATTAGTTTTTGTATTTACTATTTCTAGAATGTTCTATGCGTTTCTTATGTTTGATGTACTTGCAATTTCCAGAAAATTCTTTCTATGTATACATAGTGGAGCACTCCATGCAGTAGGCAGTCTGTTCTGTGTGTACACTTGCGATATCAATAAACGTGTTCCAAGTGTAAAATGTTGAACTCTATTAATGACCCAGCCTTCGAATTCAGTTTTGAACTTGACAATATTTCCTCTGACAGTTACAGCTCCACCTTTTTCCTTCTCTCTATTTACTCTTATGTCTTAACAAAGGACAAAACAAAATTAATTACATATTATGTTGTCTTTTGGCGTTAGTGTTGGAGATTTTTTTATGCATCTATAACTATTTAACCCACACTTAAAGGATTTGAATTTCAATTTTGCTCAATTCTAGTGCAAATTGTGTGGTACAAGTCGCTCTTCATCATGATATAGTTTGAAGTTTGTATGTCAGATTCAAGAGAAGACATCACAGTGCTTTAGAAAGTGTAAATACACACAATATAATTATATTTTTCTAATTATAAATAAGATTTTTAATGAACTTAACATATTTCATACTTTGTTTCATGTGTATGTTCATTTCTTCCAGGTGGAATTTTATTTAAAAATCTGAATAATTTGGTTATTAGCATCCCTTATAGTTACCAGATGAAGAACAGTTTAATGTCAAATTAATTAGTTTAGTACAATAATTACTGTTCTAGGTATAAAACCGCTTTATTAAAATGTACAATGGTGAGAAATGTTGAGGAGAGAAATTTTGAAATATTACATAACAACATGTGGGATGAAACATTACAGTAAAAGGAACAAATACAGCATACAAAGTAAATTAACTAATAGTAAATAACAGTTCACAACTCAATGTCCTTTCGCCAGATTACAGGTGAATGAACACACCTGCTCTGTAATATCAGTTTACCACATAAGATTCTTCATCTGTTTCATCATCCATTGTCTCATCTGCATACAGAGAAATCTTTTCATAATTTCCAGTCATTATTCCGACATCTACTTTCTGTGGAACTTCTGTGTCTGCATGCAGAGAGATCTTTTCACAATTTCCAGTCATTATTCCGACGTCTATTTTCTGTGGAACTTCAGTGTCTGATGCATCACTTACTGATGTGATATCATCTAGTTCTGTTGATGCCGCTACTGTATTTATTTTTTGACGTTTTGATAGACGATGTGATTTTTTTCCAACTGCCAAAACTATTTCATCTGTCATTACTGCTGCATTACGTTTCGGTGGTGTCAGTGGCAGATTTGCTGATACTTTTCTGTCATGTGTAATAATTTTCTCTGTCATTACAGCAGCAGATCTTTTTGCTACCGTTACTGCCTTTCTAGCTTCCACTGCTCTATTAACTGTAATGGTTTCATGTGTCATAGTGGCCACACTTCTTTGTGATGGAAAAGAAAGGGGCTTTGCTTTTGATGTTGATGCCATTCTTTGTATTGTGTCAGAGAACAGTCTCTGGGCACGGTCTATAATGACATCACAGTTTCTGAATCTATGCTTATGGGCATCAAAGTGTGTCATAGCTTGCATTGCCAATAGGTAATCATCCTCTTCTTTAGTATTTTTGATTATAAGAGTCATACTGATGTCTGTCTGAGTATATTTATGAGTATTTCCAGGGGAATATATTATCTTCTGTGCCTTACGTGCTGGCATCCCAATCTGAAATAAGAATAAGGTTTGTTTAATGAAGGCATTCTATTAATTTTTTTCTTTAATACAAAATTACATTGTTGAAAATTGTGAGGCAGGATGGTGCAAACTATTTATGTGTACACAGGCAAGCTAATTTATATTAATGTGAATAATTACACTAAATCTAGTTTTATGATCACAATAATGCTACAAATGAGAATAAGCAGTTGTAAATGTTGGTACAAGGGCTGAAGTTCTTTCCACAGAGCAAATTGTTTACATTGCAGATAAAGTTATAAATAATTTATGTGCATAATAAATTAACTATCTGCTATCAAATCAGTGACTGTTAGCCAAACTCTATGGTTGCCAGTGCTTCTCAAAGATAAACCGCATAATTCATATCTGTAGATCCACTTTGATAAAGATTCTCAAATGGCAGCTGTGGTTAATACCCTACTTGATCTCTACTAATTTCAGTACCAGGACTTCATTATTGCTAGTGTAGCACCTCAGTTATGACAACACTTAGAAGAAATGGCAAGACACACTTTCCCATCATAACCTATTTGGACAACATGACCATCTTAAAAGATAATCATAGAGAAGGCCTACCATATCTGATGTATCTTGCTCAAGAACCTGCAGACAACTGGGCTACACCGAAACTTAAGTAAAAGAAATTACTTCAACACAAAAATTGAATAATTGGGCCCCACAAATTACAGTATGTTATATGAAGCATCATTTAAAAGCCACTGAAAAGATGAAAATCACCTAGAATATAAAAAAGTTGCTTATATTACATAAGCAAAATAAAATATTATGTAACTTTTATTCCACAAACAGCTACTATTGCCCATCCATCATTCAGCTATGGAATAAATGATACTGCTTAAGTGGTCAGTAGCCTGCTACAGGGTCTAAAAAGAACTGAAAGAACATCTCCTGCCCCAAGCTTAGCTTAATCTAAACCTAACCAACCATTCATCTTGGCAGATAATCCATCACCTATGCATATGGTACAACTGTCTCAAAAGAACATAAGACTGGTTAAGCTATGCAGATATGCTGCACCTGACTTCCAGATAGAGTGGGAAGCCTTAGTCATTGAATACATCTACATCTACATACATACTTCGCAATTCACCGTAAGGTGCGTGGCGGAGGGTACACTGTACCACTACTAGGCATTTCCTTTCCTATTCCATTCCCAAATTGAACGAGGAAAGAAAGAATGCCTATATGCCTCCGTACGAGCCCTAATTTCTCTTATCTTGTCTTTGCGATCTTTACGCGAAATGTAAGTAGGTGGCAGCAAGTTCGTACTACACTCAGCTTCAAATTCTGGCCCTCTAAATTTACTTAACAGATATTCACGAAAAGAACGTCGTCTTTCTTCCAGCGATCCCAAATTGAGTTGCCGGAGCTCGCTAGTTGGTCGAACCTACCGGTAACAAATCTAGCTGCTCGCCTCTGAACCGCCTCTATGTCTTCCTTCAAACCGATATGCTGTGGGTCCCAAATACTTGAGCAATACTAAAGACGTGGTAGTACAAGCGTTTTATATGCGGTCTCCTTTACAGATGAAGTACATCTTCCCAAAATTCTCCCAATAAACCGAAGTCGGCTGTCTGCCTTACTCACAACTGTCCTTACATGCTCGTTCCATTTCATATCGCTCTGCAATGTTACGCCTAGATATTTGAACGACGCGACAGCATCAAGAAACTCACTACTAATGCTGTATTCGAACATTATGGGATTGTTTTTTCTACTCATGCGCATCACCTTACATTTTCTACATTGAGAGCCAGCTGCCATTCTTCGCACCAACTAGAAATTTTGTCTAAGTCAACCTGTATGCTATTACAGTCAGTTACAGACGACACCCTCCCATACACCACAGCATCATCAGCAAACAGCCGCAAATTACAACTTACTCTGTCCATCAGATCATTTATATAGATAGAAAATAATAGCGGTCCTATCACACTCCCCTGGGGCACGCCTGACGATACACTCGTCTCTGATGAATACTGGCCATCGAGAACAACGTACTGCGTTCTATTACTTAGGAAGTCTTCCAGCCAGTCACAAATCTGTGAACCTATTCCATAAGCTCGTATCTTTGTTAGCAGTCTGCAGTGTCGCACCGCGTCGAACGCCTTTTTGAAGTCGAGAAAAACACAATCCGCCTGTTGCCCTTCGTCCATGGCTCGCAATATGTCATGTGAGAAAAGGGCAAGCTCAGTTTAACATGAACGATGTTTCCTAAACCCGTGCTGATTCATGGAAAGAAGCTTTTCCGTTTCAAGGAAATTTACTATATTCAAACTGAGAATATGCTCCAAAATTCTACATGAAACCGATGTCAACGATATTGGCCTGTAATTGTATGGGTCAGTTCTCTCTCCTTTCTTATACACGGGAGTCACCTGCGCTTTTTTCCAATCACTAGGAACTTTGCGCTGAATTAAAGATTCGCTATAAATGCAAACTAAGTAGGGGGCCAATGCCGCAGAATAGTCTTTGTAAAACTGAACTGGTATTCCATCCGGACCAGCAGACTTTTTCGTATTTAGCTCTCTCAGCTGCTTCTCTACACCGGAAATACCTATTGCTATGTCCCCCATTTCGGAATTAGTACGTTGATCAAATGATGGTATATTTGTGCGGTCCTCCTGCGTGAAAGATTTCTTAAAGGTTAAATTTAGAACTTCAGCTTTCCGTTTGCTTTCTTCTATTACTGCCCCGGAATGATCAACTAGTGACTGGACAGTGGGCTTTGACCCGCTTATCGATTTTACATAGGACCAGAATTTTTTCGGGTTCTCGGAAAGATCTTTTGCTAAGGTATGGCTGTGATAATTATTGTATGCTCCACGCATCGATCTTTTTATAGACGCAAGAATCTTTACTAACTTTTGCCTGTCATCATTTGCGTGTTCTTTTTTGAATCGAGAGTGCAACAGCCTTTGCTTCCTCAGCAGCTTTCTAACATTATTATTACACCATGGTGGATCTTTTCCATCCTTGATCGTCTTTACTGGCACATATTTCTCTAACCCTTTATTAACAATGCACTTAAATTTAGTCCACAATTCCTCTACATCCATAGTCCCAGAATTAAACGATGCCTATTCATTTTCTAAGTGCGATCATAACATTTGCTTGTCGGCTCTTCCCAACAAAAACACGCTCCTAGCCTTCTTGACTGGTTTATGAACTTTGGTCACTATCGACGCTATGACGATATCATGATCACTAATTCCTGCCTCTACACAGACATCGTTAATAAGGTCAGGTCTGTTTGTGGCTATAAGGTCTAGAATATTTCCATTGCGCGTGGGTTGCCAGTTTAACTGCTCAAGACAGTTTTCGGAGAATGTGTCCAAAAGTAGCTCACAAGACTGCTTGTCTGTATCCCTGAAATGTAACTAGCGACGTCCCAATCTATACTCTTAAGGTTGAAGTCATGGCCCGGATACCTATGCACTACCTGGTGTAGACTTTCCTGAATGATTCTAAAACTGCTACAGCAGCACTGGGGGGCCGGTAAAAAGACCCAACTATTAACTTTACTTCTTTTAGACCTGTTATACGTGCCCAGATAACTTCACAGTTACTTTCAACCTCGATCTCAGTAGAAACAATATCTTTGTCCACAGCGATGAACACTCCTCCTCCAGTTGTATCAGATCTATCTTTCCGATATACATTCCACGCTTCGCTAAATATTTCTGAACTTGCCACATCATCATTTAGCCAGCTTTCGGTGCCTAAAACTATCTGAGCGCAATAACTTCCATGCAGTGCTGCAAATTCGGGAACTTTGTTTCTAATACTCTGTAAGTTCGCGGCTAATATTTTTATGTTCGAATTTTTGTTCCAAACATGGCCTGAATTCGCTGTTTGAATGCTGACAGGCGAGTGCTCATCAGAGTTAGCACCTAGCCTAAAAAACCCCCATGTGCACTCCACAAGTACTCTGCTACCCGCGTAGCCGCTTCCTTAGTGTAGCGCCATTTACAAATAAACTAAAACACAAAGCAGCTTTTTCAAATTAAGATAAGTTGGGCTAAACATAAGAAACTTACAGAAGTAGTAAGAAACATAGCAGATGGACATGGCTGGCTGATTTCAGGAATGGACAGGATGAGGCAGCCACTTTCCAACATACTAAAACCTGTAGCCTAAAAGTTTAGGCCAGAGTCCAGACCAATCAAATAACTTTAAAACCTTGGTCACACTCATATAAAATAGAGGGTAGATCAGCACTAAGATTTGCTTCAGCATTATGTATGATACATGCAGTTAAAATTTTACACGAAGTTATCTGTATGCTACAAGCATCACAAAATGAGTGATCATCCTGACAGATTAAAAAGCCACGTGTAAAGGGGCAATGCCCAATGTGGAGGCATTTCAAAGTCACTACATCCTGCCTCAGGGATTGGCAGCAGGACCACAACGGTTGGATCATTGGTTTCAGCAACCAAAACTTATATGCCATCACTGCTGACCATTGCTCATCCCATTACTGCACAAACCTTTGCTGCAATACAAAGAGGAAGTCCTGCCAGGAAATGGCACATTCAGGTACAGCATGGTCTCTGCACCTTCACAATCCGATCACCTGCTTCATTGCCATTATCCCCACATCCTGGAACCCATCATAATGATCCCTGCTTTCCCCACAGCTGAAGTGAGTACAGTCAGTCATGTATAAGCTGGGTGATCACCTTAGCTAGGTACAGATGCTGCAGAGATTGTAGGGAACTTAGGGAATCAGAGCAGATGAGAAATTGTGTGCCCTGAACATGCCGTATTTCCTCAAGTGCCTTTAGGATTGCATGGAGCTCTGCAGAAAAATGGAGTAGCTAATAAGGAGGTGCATTGTGCTGACATGGTCAGGGAATGCTATGGTACTGCCCAGGGAGTTCCCTATTTTGATCGATATGTGCAAACCATGGTAATGTTATGATGCTTATATACAATGCTAAGAAACAGTGACTGAAATGTAAACTCAAAGGCACAATATTTCTTAAAAGGTGTCAAGTCTAAAATAAGTCTGGGCCTCTGGAGGAGCCAAGGTGGAAATTTACTCCAGCCCCAATATGAACATTTAACATCAGTCACACCCATATCTAAAAGGCAGTCCTTTGTGCATATCCAAGAAGGCCTCATTGATCGTTGCCAATTACAAAACAGTCTTTCCATAGCAGGCCAAGCAATAATATGGAATGCAAATGTGTATGGTGTTGATAGTGTTTCATACTCCTGGCCCACCACGAGTAACTGTTGCCTGATGGACAGTGATGGTTCAACAGCCTCAATGCTGAGACATGCTATTGGGCTTGTTCTAAATGCCCCAGTAGTCTACTGAATCTCTTCACGGTGCACCAATTTTAACATCTTCAAATAAGAAAGTCATGCAGAGCCATACACCATGATCAAGCTGAGATCACTTGAAGGCTCTATAAATTCAGAGCAGACAAGTCCTTATCCATTTACTACAAAGTGTGGCTAAGACATATGATTCAAACGAACACACCCAGACTTCTCTGTGGAAACTTAAAACCAGTCTTCTTTCCACATTCATCCAACCTTAGAAGAGTTAACTGCAAATCAAGTGTTGTCATTGGAAGGCTGGAAGAACAACAAGAGACAGAAGTTATAAACAAATAAAAAACATTGGATAGGACTTTTAATGATGGCAGGAAGACTATACTGTTATGGCAAATAAAGCCACAGTTAAAACACTACCCGAGGGAATCCATTCACCCACTCAAAGAGATAAGAAAAAAGCATGGACATGGGATACTCTGCAAATCACATTTAAGTGCCTGGCAGAGGGGTCATTGAACCACCTTTTCAAATAGCACACGGGTAGAAAGAACACCTGAATTTATCCGTTCGAGCTCTGATTTCTCTCTGTTCGAGCTCTGATTTCTCATATTTTATTCTGATCTTTTCTACCTATGTAAGAGGCAGTCAACTATATATTTTCAGATTCAGAGGAGAACGTTGGCGATTGGAGTTTCGTAAGTAGCCCACACCGCAGTGATAAGTGCCGTTGTAATGATTCCCATCCCAGATCCTGTATCATTTCCGTAACACTGTCTCCCGTGTATCATGATAATACAAAACGAGCTGCCCTTCTTTGGACTCTTTTGATGTCATCTGTCAAACCGACCTGATAATGATCCCACATTGGGCAGCAATACTCCAAAAAAGGATGGACAAGCATAGTGTATGCAGTCTCTTTAATAGTTCTGTTGCATCTTTTAAGGGTTCTGCCAATAAAATGCAGTTTCTGGTTTGCCATTCCCACAACATTATCTACGTGTTCTTTCCATTTTAAATCTGAAGTAATAGTAATTCCTAGGTATTTAGTGGAGTTTACAGCCTTTACTTTTGATTAATTTGTCTTGTAAACAAAGTTTAACAGATTTCTTTTCGTACTCATGTGGACAACTTCACACTTCGCATTATTTAGAGTCAATTGCCAATTTTTACATCATAGTGATATTTTATTTAGTTCATTCTGCAGTTGTTTTTGATCTTCAGATGATTTTACTAGACGGTAATTGATGGTGTCATCTGCAAACAACCTAAGAGAGCTGCTTAGATTTTCTCCCAAATCATTTATGTAAATAATGAACAGCAGAGGACCAATAACAGTACCCTGTGGAATGCCTAATATCACCTCTGTTTTAGTTCAGGCCTTACCATTGATTACTACAAACTGTGTCCTCTCTGACAGGAAATCCCCTATCCAGTCGCAAACTTGGGGCGATATACCAGGCAGTTTGATTAAAAGCTGTTTGTGAGGTACGGTGTCAAAAACCTTCTGGAAATCAAGAAATATGGAATCAGTTTGAGAACCCTTGTCAATAGCACTCATCAGTTCATGTGAGTAAAGAGCTAATGGTGTTTTGCATGAATGATATTTTCGAAATCCGTGTTGACCTTGGGTCAATAGATCATTCTGTTTGAGATAATTCATAATATTTGAATACAGGGTATGTTCCAAAACCCTGCTGCAAATAGACATCAATGAAATAGGCCTGTAGTTTAGTGGGTTACTCCTACTGCTTTGCTTGAATATAGGTGTGACCTGTGCACAATTTTCCAATCTTTTGGTACAGAACCTTCTTTGAGAGAGCGGTTGTATATGGCTGTTAAGTAAGGAGCTATCACTTCACCATAATCAAATAGAAATCTAATGGGTATACTGTACGGACCAGGAAATCCTGTTGTACAGCCACTACCAGGAAGGCCAGTTTATCAAAGATGGAGCAATATCTCCTGAACTCACACTGAAAATGACTAAGAAGCTACCTGGATTCCAATATCAAGACAAGGTGCTGGTTGACCATCAGCTCTAATGTCATTCGTATGTTGTTAGTGAGGGCAACACTACAGTAAATGCTTAGTCATGTGCATACTTTCCTGGGTTTTAAAACAGAAATTAAAACTGCCTCTCTCCAAGAGTCAGGAAACCAGCATGATGTGCAGATTACATTAAAAAAGTTGAGGAGGATTTCCTTGTTTCTTCTTGTGAGGTGCCATAGAATACTGTAATGGATTCTATCATGACCAGGGGATGTGTCATGAGCCACTGATAACACAGATTCCAGCTCCCATAGTTATAATCCTCATCAGTGGTAGATCCGAAGTCTAAATTGTCACCCTCACAGCAGCCACTATGTGGTGCTGGAAAGCTGAATACTGACTAGCAGTGGCAGTAATTGTGGAAAAAGTGGCCACCAGAGTCAGGGCAATGTCTGTCTCGTGAGCTGGCGTGGAGAGGACAATTGCCCATTACAGGTGCCACTAGACACCTCCCTCATCTCCTGGATAACCTCCTGATGGTCTTCCATACATTTAACCTTTTTGTGGAATAATTTAAAGAATCCAGGAACTGTTGCCGTGACCTATTTTTGCTCTCGAGAATAATATGCTGACTTTTTCCTTTGCACCCAAAAGGCTGCAAATTTCTTTTCAGTTGGCTGACACCTGAACTGACACAGAGCCCCCCATATGGTCATGATGGCAGAACAGAATTTGTCATTTCACTGAGGAATGGGCTGATTTTTTGGTCACCCTGAATACTGTGGAGTGGATGCATCAGCAGCATGTTGGATCATTTGGGTGAAATGATCTACACAATCCTGGGTACTCATGTGGAGTGCAGACACAGTAAGCTGACTGTAATGTGTCTAGTCTGCTCTACTGAGCACTCATCGTGGCAGTTGGCTGATAGGCTCCATTCCGTCAGGCTTATGGAGCCAGATTGGGAAGTGATCACTACCATGATGCTCATTGACCACTTCCCATTCAGTAGTGTGGGCAAGGACTGGAGATCAAAGTGAGAGATCATGACCTGTAGCAGCAAAAGTATAGAAGTAGTCTCTCAATTGATCTACCCCTGAAGCAGGTAATGGCAGAACCACAAACTACAATTCACCAAAAAGAGTGAATGGGTTGCAGAGCTGGGTAAGAAGGTCTTCAAAAGCCTCTTCATTGAGCATGTCAAGAGGGGGTAGATAGAAGAAACTTACCACCAATCAATGGCACACATATGCAGACACTGAAACTTCTTGTAAACTTGTAGTGAGAGATACGCTGTATTAATGAAAGTGTCCACTCCTCCTCTAGGTCTCTCTCCGACAAGATCATCCTTGTAGAGAACATAGCCATGAAGCTCAGGGTTGTCGGTGGACTTGAAATTTGTCTCCTAGAGACAGATACACATCAGTCTACCCTGTTTCAATACATATTGTTACTTCACATGTGTCCTGAATCCCTGCAAGTTCTCTGGAAATTGGCCTTTGAATGATAGCAGCAAAAGAGGTTACAAAGGAGGCTGTATAGATCTCTTTGGTCTCAGCATAGAAAATGATCTTTTTTGTTTTAATTTCCTGTACTTTCAATTCCTCCAAGTACATGCTGGTGTCCTTGCTCCAAACTGGATGATCCTCAGGGCCATTTACAAACTTTGGGGGTGGTGAACAAGATACTCCATTATGGACAGCCTTACCACAATTGCCCCAAGTGGCTTCTCCCTTGCAACTGAGGGTGGCACAAAGCAGAGCATTGGGTTTGGAGCATAGGACCATACTAAGATGTCATCCTCTGTGTACTGATAAAATTTCAGCTATATAAGGTCTTTGTCCCACCACAGTAACTGACAATTATTTTACAATTTAGTCCCAAAACATTTAAAGGAATTTTCTCCCAGAATACCTTTTGACCTGCCATCTAATGCTAAGATAGAAAGAAAGTGTGCACACTCAAATTATTAAAACCAGTATATAGTTGCAGCTTTGCTGAAGAATTGTAGTGGTGGTATAGCTTTGTGTGTTCAATGTCCAATTATAAACTGTAAAAAAATGTTTTTTGAAGCAGCAGCGATTCAAATAAATTTTCAAGAAGAAAAGTGCCTAGTACTTGGCTATATCGCTGTCCAAGCTCTAGTATAAAAGATTTCTTAATAGAACTTGAAGTACTACTTGTTAAAGCTATTAAGGAATTACCATACATGACAGTAGCAAGAGAATTTAATATAAATACATTAATACAGAGCAGTGATACAAAATGTTTTCATGACATTGTAAATTCATTTAATATGAAGATGCACGTAAACAGCCCCAACAAGAAGAACAAAACCCTCACAGTCACTAATAGATCATGTTTGTACAAATATACCTTTACATAAATTGAAAGTACAAGTGATAAACACAGTCTTGTCAGATTATGATGATCAGTTAACTGAAATACAAAGCAAGAAACCCAAAGCTGGAAAAATAGTCTTAGAAAAAAGGCTCACAAATCCTGAAAATCTCAACATATTAGAAGTATCACTTAGATCAGAAGACAGGAAAGCTGTATATGAAAATAGTGTGGAGAAAGCTGGGAAACTTTCACTTCAACCTTAAGTCAATATATAAATGTAGCTTGCCCAAAGGTCCATAAAAAGATAAATCCAAGACATAATAAGAAATGGATCACCACAGAGGTCAAGAATGCCAGAAAAAATTTAGGAGAGTTATATGAACAATGAAAAGGAATGTAACAGTCAAGCAGACAATGAAATGTACAGAGAGTAGAAGAAATAATATAGCAAATTGATAAGGCAAGCAAAATCTAGATATTACAAACAAGAAAGTGAAATGTCATGAAATATCTCCAAGACAGTGAGGTCACACATAAATACAAATAGGGGTGAAACAAGAAAGGCAGGAAGTGGGAACATAATACTTAACACAAAAGGAAAAGAAGTGACCGATTCACATGAAGTGTGTTCCACTTTAAATCATTACTATGAAGAAATAGTACAAAAAGCTAATGAAACAAAATCCAGCATTTCCCAAAAAGAGTACAGGTTCACTAGAAATAACCAAATGCTTATTCCTTTTCCCAACAAATGATACAGAAATCATGAATATAATTAGATCACTTAAAAAAAAAAACAAAGAAACGGAGGGCCTAGATGGAATATTTGCAAAAGTAATTAAACACTGGTCACAGTATCTGGAAAACCCTTTGACATTCCTAGGAAACTTGGTAATGGAGAAAGGCCATTTCCCAACATACCTGAAAAAGAGTGAAGTGGTGCCGATATATAAAGGTGGTGACAAAGGTGATCCTGGAAACTATAGAATAATAACGATTAAACCAAGCTGCTACAAAGCACATTCGACTAAGACATGAACTATTTCAAATCCCGCCAACAGTACTCCAAATGTCCGCCAGAGATCTCATTCATTGCTCAACAAAGCTACTGCTACGACACCTAGCGGAGAGTGGTGAGCAGAGCTGAGGCAGAGGCAGCTGCTTCAGCAGTCCAGGCTCAAACTTGACAAGGTGAGCCTTGTATGTTGAAGTGTGTATTACAGCAGTAATTGGCACCGAGTTTCACGTTCCACGCGTCACTCGCTCACTCGAGTTCTCCGTACGGGCTTATGGATACTGAGGCTCTTCTAGAACAGCAGAGAGCTTTTACATCTGCAATCATGACTCTTTCCACTGCATTGTCTGCTAGGGTATCTGCGACAGCGATTTTTCCACCTCCATTTCCTACAGTATGACAACTCGGCTGAAGATTGGAACGCATATGAGAAGCAGATGTGGCAACATTTTCTTCCATTTGGAGTTGCAGATACTAACGAATGTAAGGCCTTGTATTTGTCCTTGCTTTCTCCCCATGTTTATCAATTGTTCAGACAGTTGGCACCTCTGCAGGACCCAGCCTCTCTTTCCTTTGATGAGATATGTCAGTTGCTGTCTATTTATTATCACAAACACTCGCATGTTGTCGCATCGCGTGTTGAATTCTACCACTGTCAGATAAAGCCCCATCAAACTTATCACACTTGGGTCACAGAACTTCAGGGTTTCAGTTGCAGATGTTTGTTCATTACTGATACTCACAAGGATTATTATGCTGATTCTATGGTTCGTGATGCTGTCATTAGGTTGGCTCCTGACAAAGAGGTTCATCAACGTGCTCTTCAATGTGAAAACCCATCACTGGCTGAGGTATTGAACACTGCTCACTCTTTTGAGATTTCGCGAGCAGCTGGCGATCAAATTGAGGCCTTGTGTGATGTGTCGGCGGATGATGCTACTTCTCCAGGTCCTTTCTTTGTTGATCCACATTGCACGGTGGATGTAGCAGCAGTAAACACTTCTTCCCAGTGATGTGTAGGACAGTGACCGTGTTGTGGCGTGAAGTCAGCACCACACACCAGATGGAAGAGAACGATTGTGGAGAAGGCAGCAATCAACTGACAACCTATTGCATGCCGGCGCTGCACCTTATGGAAGGAGTAGCCATAGATGCGCGCCTTCTATAAGCTACTATATCTAGGCCGACATGCGTCTGGACAGCCCGTCAGAACTCGGCTACGAACTAAGGCAGTAACTAGGTCTCAGTGCAGCTAGCATCATACAGAAGACGCCGCCACAAGAAGAAACAGACATATGTTCGTAAGTTGAGTACTGTATTCTTCAGCCAATAAAACTTGTAATACTAATCTCTATAGAACTGTTCTAGCTGACTACGATCCTGCACAGAACATTTTCTGACAACTAGACCGGGACGAGTACTCAACAAATGGCAGTGAGGATGATACAATAAATGGCGACAAGGACTACATCAACCCACATTGCAAGGAGATGTTAAATTTCAGGGATCTCTGATGCTGCACTATTATTTTGCTTTATTACAGGTCTCGGCGAATCCAGTTTATAATCTTTTGATTCTATTGCAGGGAAAAGTGTAAATTTCTATATTTTTGCTTTGTTTGTTCATGTTGTTTTTGCATCATGTCAGTCCCCACTAACACTATCCCTGCCACTGCACCACATCTTCCTGTGCTCAACACACAGCAGCTAATGCAGATGTTTCAGTTTCAGAGCCAACAAATTGCCTCTCTACTATCAACCACGCAACAACTTCAAGCTGCACCTGTGCAACAAAATACACAAGTTGCACTTCAGCAGCCAACACCACCAGTAATTCCACCATTCCACCAGTATATTGAAAAAGAAGAAGACTGGACTGAATGGCTGCAACAGTTTGAAGCCACAGTGCACAGGATACAAGGTACTGTCAAACTTCATTTTCTGTTATCGTGTGTAGGGCCCCCAGCATTCCATCTTGTCAAAAAACTGTTTCCCACCGAGGAACCTTCAGAACTTTCTTAGATTCAGTGATAGGAGCCTTCACATCGTATTATGAACAGAAAATCAATGTAGTGGCTGCTAGGTATCAGTTTTACCGGTGTAGGAAACGTGAAAATCAAACATACATGCAATGGCTAACAGATCATCAAGGACTCACTAAAAAGTGTAAATTTAAATGTTTATGTGGAGCTTTGTATTCGGATGTGATGTTATGTGATGCAATTGTCTATAATATCTATGATGGTAGACTTAGGGATCAGATTCTAAAAATGTCAGATCCATTGTTCCATCAAGTAGCACAGATTTTGGAACAGTACGATTCAGTTGCCACGGCAGCGGAAAACTTTGATTCAATTCCAATGTGTAGTATAGCCACATCATGCGCCGGCAAGCACAAGGTCAAACGATGTGCATTTCTGCCTGCATGCTCAAAGAGTAAACATGTTGATAGACACACAGCCTTGCCTAATAAGGCAGTGAAGTCTTGCCCAAAATGTTTCTCACAGCACAAAAGGCAGAATTGTCCATCCCGGTCAGCAAAATGCTATGCATGTGGCAAGAAAGGTCATATACAAACATCTGCTTACAGCAAAAGAAAAGGAAGTTGCCCTCCTGGCTCAAACAACGACAAGACAATACTTATTCAATAAATGCTGTATTTTCAAAACACGTGGCTGCCCCTTGTAACATAAAGGATACAGAAGTAACACAAGTTGTACGCCAGGCCAGAAAACTGTATGTCAATTTGCATGTGAATGACATTTCAGTAAAATTTCAACTAGACACAGATGCATCAGTCAAATTGCTCAATCGCAAAACTTATGAACAATTAGGATCGATACACCTTTCTCATGCTAAAACAAGGTTAACAGCATACAATGGCAATGACATTCCTGTACTACGACAGTGTTCACTACCTGCAGAGTACCGCGCTCAAAAATGTGCACAGTGACATTTCAAGTGCTTAAGTCTTACGACAGAGAGAATATTTTTTTGTTTAGATTCTTTTGATCTTTTTGCTTTTACTGTGCAAGACAATGTTTTAGTTTTGAACAATTTTGATGCTAAAGACAGTGTAAACAAGTTGCTGAAAGATTTTCCAGATTTATTTTCTGCAGGACTAGGAAAAGGTAAGGATTTTGCTGCACACATTACTCTCAAGGAAAATGTAGCACAAGAACTTCACACATTGCAAGAAATTGGTGCAATTGAACTAATACAAGCTAGCCAGTGGGCGAGTAATTTTGCCGAAGCCGTCGGGTAGCATTCGCATTTGTGTTGATTTCAAGGCCACAGTGAATCCACAAACAGTTGTAGACAGTTATCCTTTGCCGAGACCAGAATATTTAATTGACCGATTAGGTGCAGGAAAATATTTCTCCACAATATATTTGTGCAATGTCTACCTTCAGCTGCCACTCGATGAAGAAGAACAGAAAATTTGTGTTGTCAATACTCATCTGGGCGTGTTTAAATATTTGCGTCTACCATTTGGCAGTGCATCCGCGCTCGCAGTTTTTCAAAGATATTTGGAACAGCTTACAGCTCGGGTGCCTTGTTGTGCCAACTACTTGAACAACATAGTTGTGTCAGGCTGTAACCCAGAAGAACACATTGCAAATTTGTGAAAATTATTTCAAGTTTTCTCAGATGCAGGTCTCAAGTGTCACTTAGATAAGAGTGACTTTTCAAATTGGAACTGCAGTATCTAGGACATGTGATAAACAGTCAAGGTATGCATCCCATGCAATCACATTTGCTTGCCATTTGCAACCTGCTACCACCAAAAGATGTGAAAGAATTACAGTCCGTCTTGGGAAAGTTAACATACTATATTAGATTTATTCCCAATGCAGCACAAATTGCCGCCCCTTTGCATCAGCTACGACGTAAAAATGTTTGTTTTGTTTGTACAGAAGAATGCCAATGCACATTTCAACAGTTGAAAGATTCATTGGTCAGTGATCGACGTTTGGTGCACTTCGATCCAGAAAAGCCAGTTCTTTTGCAAGTTGATTCTTCATCGTATGGTGTAGGTGCAGTGCTGTCACATAGACATGTGGATATGGACCGTCTGATAGCATTTTCATCCAAACTTCTGCATGGCCGCTGACACCGCATGCTGTTCCACTTGCTCCACCCACCACGTCGCCCAGAGCAGCAGCAGCAGCCGCCGACATGCAAGTATGGCTTCGCTCCGCATAACCCAGTCTTTTTCAGAGTTCTCAGTAGCCACAGACAATGGGAGCAGGGCGAGATCATCCGATGTTGCGGTGCTCACATGTTTGAAATTTCAGGTCCCGATTGCATAGTACACCAGCTCCACAATCAAATTCGCCCTTGTTATGTACCCTGTGATCCTTCTGCGTTTCTCTCAGCAGATTCATGCAATCTGCAGACTGCATGACCGCCGCCGCCTGCGTGAGCTCGGCAGCCGCCCCCAAAGCAGATTTCCACAGCACCGCGGCCTGATGCCATGGAGACGGAGCCCTTGTTGCCTCCGCCTCAACTCACCGTCTCGATGGAACTGGACCAGCACGCCACGCAGCATCCGACGCTGATGTCGCCACCAACGTCATGACCTGGGCCACAGGTCGTGGACGTGGGCCGTTCTGAGGTTTCCCCAGAGGATGTTTCCTCGCAAGCTCAGGCTGGATGGCGGGGCCCGGCTGGTAGTCTGATGTCCTCTGAAGCTACAGACTCCAGTCCATCAGTATGTCCACGAGCCTGCCTCCTTCCCCGTTGTCAAGCTCCCTACACGACAATGGTTTGGCACTTTGGGGGGGGGGGGGGGGGGAGGGATTTTGTGGTATGAAGTCAGTGCCACATGCCAGAGGCAAGAGAACGATTGTGGAGCAGGCAGCAGTTGATCGACAGCCTAGCGCATGCTGGTGCCGCGCCTCTTGCAGGGAGTAACCATAGATGCGTGCCCTGTACAAGCTACTATATCTAGACTGACATGCGCCTGGATGGCCTATTAGAACTCAACTATGAACTAAGGCAGTAACTAGATCTCACACAGCTAGCATCATACAGAAGATAACGACGTGAGAAGAGAGAAGAAACAGACGTATGTTCTAAAGTTGAATATTGTATTCTTAAGTCAATAAAACTTGTAATACCAATCTCTATAGAACTGTTCTAGCTGACTGTGATCCTGCACCATACCCTTCCTGACAACTAGACTGGGACGAGTGCTCAACAAATGGCAGCAAGGATGATACAACACACTGACCACACAACAAAGCACGGCAGGCAACACTACGGCTGTGCAAAATACTTCCATCATGCCCTTTCTGTTTCGTCCAACATGACTATGCAGCATATCCTAAACACTGTGCCACATGCAATAAATGCAGGAAGAAAGGTCACATTGCGGCTGTATGCTGCTTTCAGTTTTCTGTCGACTCAGACTCTACCATGGACGTTAATTGTGTTTTACTTACGGCTTCCAGCACAACTAAATTGTTTTTAGAACTTAAAGTATCGTGACAAATGCTTCACTTACAGGTGGATACCAGTGCTGCTGTGACACACTTAAATTCCCAAACCTATGTAGACCAGGGGGTCCCCTGCACTCTCATCGGTTCATCGACAATTGGTCAATTATAACAGTTCACGGCATTGGCAACGTATAAAAATGTGGTTCTTTTCTTCATTTTTTTGTTTGTAGATGACCCTCATACTGCAAATTTATTTGAAATGCATGCCTTTCAGGCTCTCGGATTTTCTCTCGTTTCTAAACAGGTTCCTTACCAGCAAATTGAGACTCTATCCTCTGAATTTTTGTCTCTCTTTTTGGATGGTTTAAGTTATACCACCAATTTTACGGCACACATTAGCCTCAAGCCTACGGCTTGCTCTTGATTTTTTTTCATGCATGCAGTACCCTTTGCCTTGGGTGACCAAGTTAAACAGGAATTGGATACAATGACTTCTCTGGGTGCTCTGAGGCCTATTCCCTCCAGTAAATGGGCATCGCCCTTAGTGATTGTTAAAAAACCTAATGGCCAGTTACGTCTTTGTGGCGATTTTAAGAACACTGTTAACGTGCAGAGCATCATTGACACATACCTGTTGCTATGCCCAGATGAGCTCTTTGCAAAATTTGCCAGAAGTCAGTTTTTCACCAAACTCGACCTATCAGAGGCGTACTTACAGGTCCCATTGGATGAGGTATCCAAACAATTTCCGGTACTCAACACACCCTTCGGGTTGTACTAACATCAGCATCTTCCATTTGGAGAGGCAAGTGCTCCCACGATTTTCCAACGTTTTTTAGAACAATTAACAGTATCCATTCCAGGCTGTGTTAATTGTCAAGATGACTTTGTCATCATGGGTGCCATCAGAGAGGATCATTTGTCAAATCTTCGTACACTGTTCACAGTCCTTCAGACAACTGGCCTCAAATGCAAGCTTCTTCCAGCCTTCAGTCGTCTATCTTGGCTTTGAGCTTTCTAAAGAAAGCATCCATTCCTTGCAACATCATGTTCCTGCAATCACGGCTATGCCTAGGCCTACTGACATTAAAGAGCTACAGGTTTTTTTTTGGGCACAATCGCCTATTACCATAAATTTCTTCATGATGCTGCCACAGTGGCTCATCCTTTGCATGCCTTACTTAAAAAAAAAAAAAAAAAAAACACTCCATTTCAGTAAACTCCAACCAGTGAAAAGGCCTTTCAGAGGTTGAAAATCCAACTCACATCTGCTCCTTGTTTGGTCACATATCTACATCTACATACATACTCCGCAATCCACCATAAGGTGCATGGCGGAGGGTAAACTTTACCACTACTAGCTATTTCCTTTCCTATTCCACTCCCAAATAGAACGAGGAAAAAAATAATGCCTATATGCCTCAGTAAGAGCCCTAATTTGTCTTTGTGATCACTACGCGAAATGTAAGTAGGTGGCAGCAAGATCGTGCTACACTCAGCTTTAAATTCTGGCCCTCTATATTTCCTCAACAGAATTTCATGAAAAGACTGTTGTCTTTCCTCCAATTATCCCCAATTGAGTTGCTGGAGCATTTCCGTGACACTCGCACTTTGGTCGAACCTACCAGTAACAAACCTAGCTGCTCGCCTCTGAACTGCTTCTATGTCTTCCTTTAAACTGATATGCTGCGGGTCCCAAACACTTGAGCAATACTCAAGAAGTGGTCATACAAGCGTTTTATACGCGGTCTCTTTTACAGATGAAGTACATGTTCCCAAAATTCTCCCAATAAACCGAAGTCAGCTGTCCACCTTACTCTCAACTGTCCTTACATGTTCGTTCCATTTCAAATGGCTCTGCAATGTTACGCCTAGATATTTGAACAATGTGACAACATCAAGAAGATCACTACTAATGCTGTATTCGAACATTATGGTATTGTTCTTCCTACTCATGTGCATCACCTTACATTTTTCTACATTGAGATCTAGCTGCCATTCTTCGCACCAACTAGAAATTTTATCTAAGTAATCCTGTATGCTATTACAATCAATTAAAGACGACACCCTTCCATACACCATAGCATCATCAGCAAACAGCTGCAAATTACAAGTTACTCTGTCCCTCAGATCATTTATATAGATTGAAAATAATAGCGGTCCTATCACACTCCCCTGGGGCACGCCTGACGATACACTCGTCTCTGATGAACACATATCTTCCAGGCCAGCATTTGGTGTTGGCTACTGACACCTCCCAGACGGGATTGGGTGCCATCCTCCTCACAAATTTGATGATGGCTCTGAGCATCCGACTGCATTTGCTGCCAAGACCCTCACTGCTACTTAGCAATGATACTCCCAAATTGAGAAGTAGGTACTTGCCATTGTCTATGCCACTCAGAAATTGCATGTGTTTCTATATGGGTCTAATGTTCACCTCATTACTGACCACAAGCCGTTGGTTGCCTTATTCAATCCTTCAGCTTCGTTGTTTGATAAAGCTACCCACCGGCTTCAGCACTGGGCACTGTTTCTTTCACGGTATCACTATATGATCTCTTTCGGCCCACCGATCAACACGCCAATGCTGATACTCTCTCTCGGCTTCCGATGGGGCTGGACCCCTCCTTCGATAGTAGTGAGTTACTGTGTTACCATTTGGATATAGAGGCTCAGAACATTGTGGATGGGTTTCTCATTGATGCTTCCAGGATTGCTGCAACTGTCGCTAGGGATCCAGTGATCAGTAAGGTGGTCTCCTTAGTTCAAAATGGGAGGCCGAAAAAGCCTCCGAGCAAAGCTTCAAATCCCTTGCGCAATTACTTTACTCTGCGCTACTGCCTCACTGTCTTCCAAGGTGTTTTGGTGTTGGCTACTGACAGCTTGTCTTCCAGGATCATCATTCCTGGTGCTCTTAGATAGAAAGTCCTTCGGTTGATTCAAGGCTATTGGGGTGCCTCTCGCATGAAGAATTTGGCACGTCACCACATGTTCTGGCCTGGCATTGATAGCGACATTGTTCACATGGTTGCGGCATGCCCATTTTGTGCTCCACATCAGGCAGCTCCACACTATTCTCACACCATGGCCGCCCTCCCAGCATCCATGGGAGTGCATTCATGTTGATTTTGCAGGCCCCTTTTTCTCTTCATACTGGCTGATTGTTGTTGATGCCTTCTCAAAATTTCCTTATGTAGCTCATTGTGCTTCCATAATGTCGGCGGCCACTATTCAGGCTCTGTTCTAATTAACAGTGTGCATTGTCTTAGAATTTCTTCACTTGCCACATTCCTTTCTTGCAAATGGGAAAACTTTACTGTAATAGATCAATTTGCTATCTTATTGATATAATACAATATGCTCTTCAAATCAATAAAAAACCAGCATAACTGTGAAATATAAATGCAGTGGAACCCTGATTAAATGTTTTTCATGCAATTTTAAAAAATGGTGTAAAATACAGGAAATAACTTTTTTAGTGCTAAAATTTGCTTATAGGATCACAATTGTATTTTCATAGTTTTTATATGATATATAATGTAATAGACATCACAATACCAGGCAGGGCCTATTTTTATTATGTAATAAATGTTATCTGAATTTCAAAATTTTGAAAGCGTAACTGAAACTGGTAACTTCATAGAAACATTTGACATAATTTTATTCATCATAATTGATGTTTTCGTGAACACTGCACCTGTGTCATTCATTCTTTAAATAATGAAAAACTGCACCAGTTGTGAATTTTTTCAAGCTTCGTAATTTTTCCCCCCCTCCACGCTTCCGTCACCGATTTTTGAAAATTTAATTATGTTGTCAAGCGCAAATATCTCTTCAACCCGTACTGTGTTTTTGAGGTTATAATGTACTTTGCACCTTCCTCACATGCACAAACTATCGTTCACACTGTTTATGAAGCGTCACAAAAGTTGTTACATAAATATTTTCAATTCACAATGAGACTGAATTCATTCTCAAAACTCATCATAATAAGCGTGAAAAACTGCATTTCAATAAACATTAGGTTCGAAGGCTGATGGGAGCAATCGTAAATTACAGCCACGCCCATCAGTCATTACACCATATGGCAACTTAGAGTGAAGTATAAATAATGAAATGTGAACTATGCATTCCAATAAATGTAAGAAATGTCAAGCACTGTACTGCGTCACGTTTTAAACACAACTTGAAGGCAAAAATCATGCCAGTTTCAATTTATGCCAATAACCTAAGTTTTTGCCTCTTCAACCATGGTTTCATAAAATGTAAATCGTGGGAACAATGTAAATATCTTAACGCAAAAGCCAGGGGTGAATTAAAATTGTGAAGAAAAAACTGTGCAAAACAGGTGGGTAATTGTAAAATCTGGAAACATAAAAGCTGGGTTTCACTGTAAGTGAAATTGGAGAAAGTATCAAAAATTCAAGGTTTTTGAGTAACATTCAATGTTTTCTCCCTGTTTTTTTCCTCATTTTGAAAATTCCAGGTTTTTTCCCGGTTTTCAAGATTTCAAGGTTCACTGGACACCTTGGTCCTTTCGTTTTCAGAAATTCCAGAATTTTACCCAGAATTCCTGGTTAAAAATACATATTTTCCTAGATGAAAATTCACTGATTACCCAGAAACATTAACTTTTTCATTGTTAAGTGACAATATACTTTCCCTTTGAGCTGTAAAAATGATTGATCCTTTGAGAGGTAAATGTTCTATACACCAGAATAGAACTTCCTAAGGGTAAAATGTACTTACAGTTTCACCAATTATTGCATGAAGTGTAGATGTTGGTAACAATGTATGATTGATGAAAAATAAGAACAGCCATACATGAATTAGGTGCAGACAGCCAATAAGAATGTTTTACATTTCTTGTCTTTTGTAAATGAAGTTCCCCTATATTTCAATTCTGTTGTGATAACACAGATGTTATAAATTATTTTGTTTTATAAAACACTTTGCTGTTTTTTATGAATATGTTGAAATTTTTGAATATGTGGTTAGGCAGGAAAGTATGACTATGGGCCATAGGTGACTGCATCACAGAATTACTTACAAAGCCATAGCCTGACTGCACCTGACTCCTGACTGGCTATCTTCACTTCCCATAAAGGTTTTGAAGGATAATTATACTTTTGCTGATGCCACTGCTTAATTGTAATCTATGAAAGAACTAAAACATAATAAACTAACCTTGAAACTTCATATTTTAATCCTGTGTAACCTTTTAAAAATATAGATCATACTTGTGCTAGTACAGTTTTTAATAATGACATAAATGGCTGGTCTCGGGGACCAAAATTTTTTAAGTGGCTGATCCTCAAGCATTGAGTTGAGAATAAATCAATCTGTGATTTGAGAAATACATTGCCTATTCCACTCTTAGTATAAGTTATATAGCATAAAAATAAAATTATGTCAACAGGCATGCTTGTCAAACTACTATATGCAGTGTTTTTCTGTGAACTGTTAGAAATATAAACAGTTGTGACATAATGTTCTTTGTGAGCAGTTTGTTGTTACTGAGTGTTGCATAGCCTTTGTCCTAATTCATTGTAACTTTTTACTGTCTACAGATTCTTTGGTGTACACTGTGTTTTTGTTGTACATTGTGCATTTTCTTGGCAACTAAAGTTTTAATTTGATGTTATTCTCTTATTTATTACTACAGCAGTGGTGGGCTAAAATAAAATTCTTCATTCTGTTCTCAGTTCTTAACAGTCAAAATTATAACTAAAACAATGATAAATTCTTGGAATTCTAAAAAATTCCCAGGTATCTCCTGGTTTTCCCAGTTCTCCTGAGGCATACACACATTGAGAATAGACTTTATTTAAATGCAGACATTGGCAGAAATGCAGCATGATGTATGCAGCACACAGGGTATGCCTTATAATCTAAGAAGTTAGCAGACAGTGTGGAGGAATGGCCTTTGCTGTCTACCATACTGCACCAGGGAAAACCTTGATTCTTGTGTCTTATATGAGGGAGCTCCAACGAAATGGGTCACCTACTCCTAGCTTCTACCTCATTCAAGTTGTTTAGGGCAGCAAAGGCCACTCTCCAACTACTGGTAATCCCATCATATCTTCTGAGAATGTGCTAGGGGAAGAACTAAAATCTATTTCCACTTTGTAACAATCATTAACAAAGGCTTCTTGGGCTAAAGCTGACAAGTAATGTGACTAAGGTAACTGTTTTCCATCCACTAAAGAGGGATCAGATGACTCCAAAGCTTTGTCTGAAATACTTCATCTGGAGCCATGTGAATTATTACATCACAAGTAATGAAATATGTGTATGAAGCACCACACTGACAGCAATCAAATTTACAATATCTTGTAACTGCACTACCCATTCCGATATGACTCATTAACCCACTTAACTTGAGATGTGTTTTACACTCTAAATTCCCTATCAACATTGAACACAGCTCCTTAAAATGTCAATCAACTTGGGTCTTTGTGTGGATAAATCTTTTGCACCAAAAAATATAGACATGTGATAGAAGAAAAGAGAAATACAATCTTGTCTACATGGAGTCACATTTTTTACCTTGCAGTAGAGCAATAAATGTTTCAGATACATGTCTCACTTCTTTGTCCCTATGCCAAAAGGTTTGAATGCGGGAAGCTGGGCAGGAGCCAACAGCACCTGTTGCCATGGCTGTTCCCAAGCAACTAACATTTGCAGGAGCTTAGCGTGTTATTGCTGTAGCAATTGTAACATTTGCTTCCATAATTCCATAAACTGATCATCTGTGATGATATGTGACAATCAATGTATGAACGAGTCAGACGTGTCACGACTTTCGTAAGTATGAACACAAACTAATAAGTACTGGTATGTGTTGCTGAAGGCCAGCCCCACCAAGTAAACAATTATGTTAAATCACACAGACTGTTACGCCAATATATTTACAATTATGCTTCTGTCCAGAAAGTGAACAGCAACTGGGGAAAATTCAGAATTACATGAAACTAGAAGACAGAATAAGTCTACTATGAAACCGTGTGGCTATGTATCAATCATTGAGGTCTCTACACAAGCGAACACACTACTGCCAGGTGGGCAGTTTTCCACAGAATGTGGCTCAGTTGTCAGGGGGCAGTTTCAATTGATTGGGCACTGTTGCATCCCAGAGGCCACTACTGAGGGCATTCTAGTTGCCACTATCACTGTCAGCTGCACGTCTGCCCTTGCCATGGCATTAGCAGTGGGTGCAGAAACTAAGGCTTGTTCTGTCATCCACCATATGTTCTCATCATTGGATGTGTTTATCAAATTCTGAATGGTTGGAGGAAGAACTTTTTCATTTTGACTGTTGGGAACTTTTAGAAAATACCAAGAGTGTTGCAGTTTCACTTGCCACAAGTAGTCAGCTCAGAGAAAATCACTTAACATAAAATGGGTACAAGTCAAGTGACAAGGAATTTTGCCCCTCTGTATAAGACATTTACAAAAGAGGATTACGTAATGGCTGTAGTTGAAACAGGAAACAGTTTGGATGATGGGCAGACCAACAGGGCATTCAATATATGTAGTGGGCAATATAGTCATATTTACTTGGCAGACTCTTCTGGCACTATGACTGGGCTTGCTTCAATGGATTTCTGAGCAAGATTTATGTGGGATTGAGAAGGAAGCTGATGGCAGCTAACTTTCCATATATTGTGCTGGTTCTAGTCAAGACTACTGGATGGATTTCACTAGTCATTACCAACACCATACCAGTACAGGTAACAGAAAATTCAGCCTGATCATGCACACGGAGGAGTACAATGTAAACCCATTTTGTTATACATGCACACCATTGATGTGTGGATAATTGACTGGATTTACACAGCTCCATTGATGTGTAACCAAATGGATTTACATTGCTCCATTGACGTGTAGAACACCCACCAGAAAGCATTCATGATGTTAGTAGCCTGTTGTCAGCAAACAAAAATTTTTTACAATCACCTGTTATACTCGAATACATATCATTTATATGAATAAGAAACAGCAGCAATCCCAGGGGCACCCCACACTTAACTGTGCCTCATTGTGACTGCAGGTCATAGCCATTTTCAACACCGCAGAGAATAACCTTCTGCTGAGTGTTATTTGCTTTAATAACTAGTGTGAGCTACTACTCTTATTCCATAATGTTGCAAATTCTGCAACAATATTTTGTAATGAACACAAACAAACACCTTTGTTATATCAAAGAAGATGCCTCATGTTCATAGCCTTTTATTTAGTCCATCAAGTGCCTCACAGAGAAACAAAAATAAAGCATTTTCAGCCATTAAACCACTTTTGAAATCAAACTATACATTTGACAAAAATTATGTGAACTGAAGTGATCAATTAACCCTGAGTATAAAGACTTTTCAATAACTTTAGAAAAACTGAAGGCATAGAAATAGGTCTATAGTTGTCTACATTACCCCTTTCTCCTTTTCTATAAGGTTTCGGTTTGGGTTGTTTGGTTGGGATAGGGGGGAATAAACTACTGAGGTTATCAGTCCCCCAGAGGGGAGGGGGAGGAGTGAGGATAGGAAAGAAGGGGAGGGGGAAAGGAAATGCAGTCCGGGAAGAAAAGAAGGAAGGGAGACTGCATTAGCTTGGGGCCCCATGCTCACCACGCGCGTACTCAGAAAAGAACTGTGAGCCCCCTGGGGGATCCTTTTCTATAAGGTAGTTTCGCTACTGAGTACTTAAATTTGTCAGGAAACTGACCATTCTAAAAGAAAAAAATTAGAAATATGGCTAAGTACTGGGCTAACATAAGGAGAATTCTGCTAGAAACCCTGTCATATCCACAAGAATCCTCAGTCTTTAGGGATTTAATTATTGACTCAATCTCCCCTTTGTATCATGGAAGTCTATTTCAGATAACAGTCTCTGAAAGCTATTTTCTAACAATGTTATATGATTACCTATAGAAAATAGGGTTCCGCTTAGTTCAACTGCTATATTCAGAAACTGATTATTAAATACTGTAAATATATCTAACTTCTCAGTAACAGAATCATTTCTGCTATGCATTGACTTTATATCCTCAACCTGTTACTGTTGACCAGACACTTTCATGGCTGACCAAATGGTTTTAATTTATCCTGAGAGTTTGCTATTATTTTTGCATACTACATACTTTTTGCCTTCTTAATGACATTTTTCAGAACCTTACAGTACTGTTTTTAATGAGCTACTGCAGCTTCATTCTGACTGCTTCTAACATTTTGATACAATTCCCACTTTGTTCTACATGATACTTTTATCCCCTTTATCAGTCACTCAGGCTGCCTGTTACTGGAAGTACTCTGTTTTGAGCGTTCTAGCAGAAAGCAACTTTCAAACAGTGTGAGAAATGTGTTGAGGAAAGCATTATGTTTATCATCTACATTATTAGCACTATAAACATCCTGCCATTCTTGTTCCTTAATTAAGTTTAAAAAGGTCTCAGTTGTAGTTGGGTTAGCTTTTATAAGTAGTTTATAGTTATATTTAACATTTGTTTGAACATAAAGACCTTTTAGAGTAAAAATGTGTGCCTCATGGTCTGAAAGGCCATTTTCTATTCTGCTAAACAGAGTGCCTGTTATTGTCACATGTTTCAGATCTTCCTCCAACCTAGGCTAAACCAGTTTGTTGCAGATCAGGAAGTGTGGTTCCAACATGGTGAAGCAACATCCCACATCTTTTGGCGTTCTATAGAAATACGGCTTGAATTGGTTCCTGGACAAATTGTTTCTTTGCGAGGAGACATTGTGTGGTCCTCAAGGTTGCCTGATTTATCACCTTGTGATTTTTTTCTTTGGAGACATTTAAAGGCTTTAGTGTACAAACATCGACCCACAACACTGCAAGCAATTAAAGGGGCCGCTACCCTAGAAGTGACAGCCATTGCAAGAGAAATGACACAAATATGTATGGAGAACTTTTGGAATGGACTTTATCAATGCGTCAACAATAGGATGTCATTTAGCAGATATAATTTTTAAAACCAAATAATCCAAAATGGCAAAGTGTGTATGTTTCATAAATAAAAGCAATTTTTATCTATCATATTTAGTTTTTCTGTGACATCTTTTTAAAATGAGGGAGGTTTTATTACTGAACCCTGTAGATAAAGGAAACAGCTATTCAGGTAACAGAGTACATTTGGAGCTTTTTTTTTTTAGGCTAGGCAGTAGTCTGAGGTATCTGATTAACACTCATCAGTTGACGTGCAGGTAGTGACACCAGGCTGTGTCCAGATGATAATATTAGCAGTAAAGTTTCAAAGTATTCATAACAATGTTCCCAAGTTTACTTCATTGCAGGAAATTTGTCACATTCAAATTATCAGCTCTGAAATATTTAGTGTGGCATGTTCAAAATATTCAAATGTTTGTAGAGCTTATGGGACTTAACTACAGATTCATCAGTCCGTAAACTTACAAACTAATTATGAACTAGCTTATACTAACAACGGCACAAACATCCATGCCTGAGGCAGGATTCGAATCCCCGATGGGGAACGGCCTTGCGTATCGTAGCACAGCACCTCAATGCACTCGGCTGCTCCGCCGTGGCTAGTGTGGCATGGAATGTATATCACAAAGACACATTAAGAACAATAGGAAGGGGTGTGTTCATTGCAGATCTCTACAGAGGTTGAGACTACAAAGTTATCTGGATGTGTATAACAGGTCTAGAAGAAATGAAATTAATGGTCAGATGTTTTGACTGGCTGTCCATTTCCAATGCCGTGGTTCTAGAGTCAGTCAAAGAAAGTCTACACTCAGCAGTGTGAAGATACTTGGACCATATGGTATTAGTTGTAGTTGACTAGCCTACTGAGTATAGACTGGGATGTCTGTGGTTTAATTTCATGTGGTACACACAAGCAGTCTTCTGAACTACTATTGAACACATTTATAGAAAACTGTCTGGAGCTAAATCGACAGCCCACAAGCAACAGAAATATTTTGGACATTATAGCTAAAAACAGGCCTGACATTGTCAATGATATGATTGTAGGGACATGGGTTAGTGATAATAATGTTGTCATAGCAACAATGGTTACTGAAGTTAGAAAACAGTAACATAGGCTAGGAGATACTTTTTATAGAAAGAGCTGCTAGGTAATTGTTAGCTCTCAATTAGAAAATGAACGGACATTGTTTATTTCTAGTGCAATGGGACTAGAGAAATTATAGGGAAAGTTTAAATCATTGTAAATCATGTGATGGGGAAGTATATGTAGACTAAGTGGAATACAGATGGAAAAGAACCACTGTGGTTTAGTAATAATATTTGGAAAATTCTGAGGAAGCTAAGTCAATTGCACTTTTGTTTCAAAAAACAACAAGCAAATGAAGACAGGCAAAAGATATTGCTAAGAACCTGAGGAAGTTCTGATTGTATGTAACATCAGGTTAAAAGCTTCTATTCTGTCACTCACTGATCAGTATAGGGTTGTGATCGAAGACACCAAAAAGAATGTTGAAGTGCAGTGGTGTATCATAGACCTCTAGAAGAGCGTAGCAATCCAAAAGATTGGAAAATGGTGCAGGTCATCCCCGTTTTCAAGAAGGGACATTGAACAGATGATCAGAACTACAGGCCTATATCTCTAACGTCGGTCAGTTGTAAAATTTTGGAACATGTATTATGTTTGAGTATAATGAAATTTCTGGAGACTAGATATCTGCTCTGTAGGAATCAGCATGGGTTTCAAAAAAGGTGATCGTGAGAAACCCAGCTCGCACTATTCGTACACAAGACTCAGAGGGCCATAGACACAAGTTCTCAGGTAGATGCCGTGTTTCTTGACTTCCGCAAGGCATTTGATTCAGTTCCCCATAGTTGTTTAATGAACAAAGTAAGAGCATATGGTCTATCAGACCAATTGTGTGATTGGATTGAGGAGTTCCTAGATAACACAATGCAGCATGTCATTCTCAATGGAGAGAAGTCTTCCGAAGTAAGAGTGATGTCAGGTGTGCCATAGGGGAATGTTTTGGGCCTGTTGCTGAACACAAAATGTATAAATGACCTTGTGGATAAATTATCTGGTAGTAGGCATTAGGAATAATTTAAAATGGAATGACCATATAAAATCAATTGTCGGTAAAGCAGATGAAAGACTTAGATTTATTGGAAGAATCCTAAGGAAATGCAGTCTGAAAACAAAGGAAGTAGGTTACAGTACACTTGTTCACCCATTGCTTGAATACTGCTCACCGGTGTGGGATCCGTACCAGGTGGGGTTGATAGAGGAAGTAGAGAAAATCCAACAGAGAGCAGCACACTTTGTTACTGGATAATTTGGTAGTCGTGAAAGCGTTACGGAAAGGATCGATAAACTTGAGTGGAAGCCCATGCAGGAGAGATGCTCCGTCGCTTGGTACAGGCTTTTGTTGAAATTTTGAGAACATACCTTTACCGAGAAGTTTAGCAGTATAATCCTCCCTCCTATGTATATCTCATGAAGAAATCATGAGGATGAAATCAGACAGATTAGAGCCCACACAGAGGCATACTGACAATCTTTCTTTCCATGAACAATACATGACTGCAATAGGAGGGAGAAGCGATAGTGGTACTGAAGGTACCCTCCCCCACACACTGTCGGGTGGCTTGCGGAGTATGGATGTAGATGTAGAAGTTTTAAATTTCACATTTAAGAAATCTGTCATGCAGGAGGATCACACAATCACACATTGTTTGATCATTGTGCAGACTTCTGAATGTCAGACATAGTAATAGGCATCCCTGATCTGTAGAAGCAGCTGAACAGAGCTGAAAACAAGAGTTGCTTCATCCTAATGGAATCCTAATTCAGGTTTACAATGAGTGCTCTGCAGCACTGGCTCCTTACTTAGCTTTCATTTATAGCAAATATTTGGTCCAATATAAAGTCCCAATTGACTGAAAAATGGGCAGGTGACTTCTATTTATGAGAAAGGTAGAAGACCATACCTACATAATTACAGACCATGTCATTAACATCAGTTTGCTACAGAATTCTCTCACATATTCTCAATTCAAATATACAAAATTTCTTTGAGATGGAAAAGATTCTGTCCATGCATCAGCACATCTTTAGAAAAGCATAGCTTACATGAAACTTGGCTTGCCCTTTTTCTCGCATGATATCATGTGAGCCACGAATGAATGGCAACAGGCAGACTGTATATGCCTTGATTTCTGAAAGGCATATGACATGGTGCTACACTGCAAATAAAGGTATCAGCAATATGTTCCCAGATATGTGAATGGCTGTAAGACTTCTAAAGTAGCCAAAGCTAATATATTGTTTTCAACAGTGGGTGTTCATCAGAGACAACGGTACAGTCAGGAGTGCCCCAGAGAACTGTGATAGGACCACTATTACTTTCAATCAACATAAACGATCTGACAGAAAGGGTGAGAAGCAATTTCGGGTCGTTTGCTGATAACGCTGTAGTGTAGTCATTGGGTGACTGTAGTAAGATGACTTACGTAAAATTCCTTGTTGGAGTGATGAATGGCTGCTAGCTCTGGATGTAGAAAAATTTGAGTTGATGAAGAAGAGTAGGGAAAACAATCCCATTATTTTCAAATACATCATTAGTAGTGTGTTCTGTGAGACTGCCATATAGATCAAATATCTAGACCAAGGCCAGCCACAATTGACCAAATTGTATATGGAAAAGCTGGGTGGGCCAATTGAGGCTTAGACTGTCTTGGTTTGTAAGCACTTCTTGTAAGCACTCACTATAGTACGACATTTCATGCTGCGGTGCTATGTGGCTCTGCCCACTGGCGTACTAAGGTGAGGGGGAGGGGGGGGGCAGACTGCCCCACACCTGTCATCTGGAAAGGGGCCTCCAAATACCTCAAAAGCAGGTTTTTTTAGCACACCCTTGGCTTCTCATTCTGGGGGCTCCACATCTCGAAACTTTTTTTTTTTTTTTTTTTTTTTTGACGGTTCCATGTATCTTGTTGTGGGGGGCCTCCAAATCCCAAAAGTTACTTTTTTATAGTAATGCAAGTATTTCCAAGTGGACAGGGGGCTTCATTTTGTTTTGCTGCCGCCCTGGGCCCCCAAAAGCCTTAGTCCACCACTGTCTCTGCCTGTTCTCCCAACGGCTTGCACCCATTTACCTAAGCTCTCTGTTATTAAAAAGAACACAAATTTTGAAACATTCATTTCAGTTTGGAAATAAATATAGGAAAAGTTTTCAACTTATTTTCAAGATACTGCCAATTCACATCTCTTATGCAGACGTTTCAAGACCATTTGCTATGTCATTGAAAGTGCCCCTGTCCATTTGCAGGTGTAACTGACATATTTTCAGTATAATTCCTGATTCAAAGACAAATTCTGTAACATTAAAACTGAAAACAGTTCAGGTGTTCTATGAAGGATTTCCTCAAGAAGAGTTTCCAAGTCTTCATAATGAGGCTGCAAAAGTTATAGCCATGTTTGACTCAACTTGTGTGAGAAAGATTTTTTCAATAATGAAATAAAATAATTCACAATTATGTGGCAGCTTAAGTAATGACAATCTGCTAAACGTCCTCCATCTGTCAGTGTGCTGACAGTTTGTACCAGATAAAATTTTATTACATTTTCAGTAAATAAAAACTAAATTAAATAATTTTTGTCTATGAGATATTTTTTTGCACACTGTAGTCTTGACATTGTCATTAGAAAATTGCAGGTAATAATTTCTTTTTTTTTGCATGTAGTTGTGATAATTTATTCTATCCCTAAAATCACCTGTCTCTGTTTCTATACCTTGGTTAAAATGTAAGAATTTCACATGAAACAATGTGACTTGCATAATATTAATAGTGAAATTCAGTTGTCAAATAAACAGTACCAATAGCTAAAAGGTGTATAATACTGCTCTTAACTATCTAAAACTTCAGGTTTTTTTTATTTCCTAATGTGGCATAGAATAAAACCTAGCCACATGCCATCATGTGTTCCATGTGTAACAGTTTTGCCACTTAAAGACATAGTGGGGTCAGTCTGCAGTGAGATGAGAAGGAATGGCCCATGTGAGAAAGGGTTGCCAGTAGGCCAGCTGCCATCTGCTGTCACTGTCACATTGTTCAGAGCGCTAAGTATCACAATTTAATTTGTCAGAAATTTTGTTGACAGTCAATTTCTTAATTTTTGTTAGTTCTTCTGTTTCTTACGAAGTTTTTTCTCGTGTAAATGGCAGATTTCATTTGTGCTGCAAGCTAAATAATTTAAGTGTCAACTTGTCACTTCTTTATTTCATGTTTCACTTTCAGATAGCTTTTATTCCTAAGTGTTTGATAATAGTGTGCTCCATAGATTTTCTGGTTTATTTTGACAATAGCCAGAGACAGTTTCGGTGTTTTGACAATATAGTTACCACTGACCACAGTTCAATCATCTCCCAGCCACCTTTATTAAAGTATTAGACTATTTAAAAGTTGATTATTTAGTTTTCTACTCTTGACAGTTAGTTGTATCGATATGATGGACAAGATGTGTGCCTGCTGTGTGGGGACGCAGGAGGAGTTGGCCACAGTTCATGAACAGCTGAGCATGCTGCTGGCTATGGTCAGCTGTCTTCAGGCTGCTGTCTTGGAGTGCAGTTGTGGTGGGTAGTCAGGTGCATCGAGTGGGAAACCTCAGATGTCTCATGCTTTGCCTTCTGTCCCTGCTGTCAAGGCACTTTCAGGTGTACCTGACGTGATCAAGCTGCCCTGTCCGCAAGGAGAGTGGGGGGGTTGAACGGTGTTAGCATCGCACAAGGCGGAACGCCAATGTAGAGGCTGGCCATCCGGCCATGCCTGTTTGTTCTGTGGGTGCATGTGTGGCCACTCCTTCAGCAGGTTCCAAGCAGGTGCACAGAGGTAGGGGATTATTAGTTATTGGGAGCTCCAATGTTAGGCATGTGATGGAGCCCTATAGGCAGATAAGGTCAAGATACAGAAAGAAGTCCAACATGCACCCAGTGTGCCTACCGAGGAGCCTCATCCAAGACGTGGAGGTGGCCTTGCCGGCGGCTATTGAGCGCATGGGGTGTGGTCGACTGCAAGTCGTGGCTCACATCAGCACCAATGATGCTTGTCGCTTGGGTTCTGAGGACATCCTCAGTTCCTACAGGTGGCAGGCAGAATTGGTGAAGGTTGCTGTCCTCACACGCGGGGTGAAAGCAGAGCTGTCGATTTTTAGCATTGTTACCATGGTTGATAGGGGGCCTTTGGTTTGGAGCCAAGTGGAGGGTCTGAATCAGAGGCTTTGCCAACTCTGTGACAGTCATGGCTGCAGATTTTGGGATCTGTGTTATCGGGTGGGGAATTGTAGGATGCCCTTAGATAGATCACGGGTGCACTACATTAAGGAAGTAGCTACTCGGGTAGCAGAGTACTTGTGGAGTGCACATGGAGGTTTTTTAGGCTAGGTGCTAGCTCTGATGAGCACTCGCCTGTCAACTTTCAGACAGCGAATTCAGGCCACATTCAGAACATAAATTAGACTATTAAAATATTAACCGTAAACTTTCAAAGCATGAAAAACAAAGTTCCCAAATTTACCATGCTGCATGGAAATTATTGTCCTCAGATAGTTTTAGTCACCAAAAGCTAGCTAAATAATGATGTGGGAAGTTCAGAAATATTTAGTGAGGCATGGAATGTATATTGTAAAGACAGATTGGACACAACTGGAGGGGGAGAGTTCATCGCCGTGGACAAAGATCTCGTTTCTACTGAGGTTGAGAGTAACTGTGAAGTTATCTGGGCATGTATAAAAGGTCTAAGAGAAGTAAAGTTAATAGTTGGGTGTTTTTACAAGCATCCCAGTGTTGCTGTAGCAGTTGTAGAGTCATTCAAAGAAAGTCTACGCCAGGTAGTGTGTAGGTGAACTGATGTTGTCCTATTTCTCCTGCTTCTTTTGATATACAGAATTTATTGAGAAAGTAATGTGATTAATTTGCATAATTAATTATGGTATACAATATACCAGCCTTCAACAGAGAATAGGGATAAACAATCAGGTCCAGGTACTTTATTAACTTCCTAATTTACAGCATCTTCCAGAAACCTTTTTTTTGTGTGTGTGGTTTTAGGGCGCACAATTTCTACAGTCATTAGCGCCCAGAGAAGAACAGAGATTCACTAGATCTCAAAAAAAAAAAAAAAAAAAAAAAAAAAAATTGGTAACTGCCAGTTAGAACATTAAGAAGAGGCTAAAAACGAAAGATAAAAGACAATTAAAAGGGTTAAATATCCTTTGATAAGTTGGCCAAGTTGATAAAACGCAAAACTTGAGCAGCTGCTCGTGTGTCATCAGCTACAATTTCCCCCAGAGTAGACGGAAAGTGAAGGGCTACACGGAGATGATTAAAATGAACACAAGACAGTAAAACATGACGCACTGTCAGCAGTTCACCGCAGGAGCACAGCGGTGCAGGGTCGGCGGATAGCAAGTGACGGTGGCTGAAACGGCAGTGACCAATCCGCAACCGGGCCAGGATGACTTCTTCTCGCCGAGAGGGGCGTGAGGAGGTCCTCCAAGCGGTCGGGATTGGTTTTACAGTTCTCAATTTATTGTTGTACAGTGAAAACCACGCACTGTGCCATGACGACACGATACTCCGGCGAAGAGCCCGTTGAACATCATCCGATGAGACGCAAAAGGTAGCCATGCGAGGCAAAAGAGCTGCGGCCTTGGCCGCTATGTCGGCGGTCTCATTTCTGGGCACACCCACGTGGCCAGGGACCCACAGGAAAGAAACGTGACAGCTGTCATCTGCTAGTAACTGGAGGGAGCGTTGGATCCGATACATGAGAGGATGGTTCAAGAAAGGGTCTTAAGACTCTGCAGGGCACTAAGGGAGTCCGAACATATGGCATAGAAAGGTTGGCGGTGGCGGCAGGTATACAAAACGGCCTGGTGGAGGGCAAAAAGCTCAGCCGTGAAATTCGAGCACCGGTCAGGAAGCTTGTATTGGAAACGGTTGTCCCCGACGACGAAGGCAGATCCGACACCGGCAGTGCTCTTGGAACCATCAGTGTAAATAAATATGGCATTGTCGAACCGCGAACGGAGTTCGACAAGCTTCGAGCGGTATACCAAATCCGGAGTGCTTTCCTTGGGGAGCGAACTAAGTTCAAGGTGAGTGTGAACCTGGGCCTGATGCCACTGTGGCAATGAGCTTTCGCTCAACCGAAAGGTGGAAGGAAGGGTAAAATCGAGCCACTGTAGCAGGCGGTGAAACCAAACTCCAGGTGGAAGCAAGGCAATCACAGACAACTGATATTGGCGATCGAGTGAGTTGTCAAAAAATAATCGGTAAGCTGGATGGTTGGACATCGACCACAGGCGGCATGCGTACCGACACAAGAGTATGTCACGCCGAGTGGTCAAGGGTAATACAGCAGCCTCGGCATACAGACTTTCAACAGGACTGGTATAAAATGCACCGGTCGCCAGACGTAATCCTCGATGGTGAATAGAGTTGAGACGGCGGAGAATCGACGGCCGTGCAGAAGAGTATACAAGGCTTCCGTAGTCGAGCTTCCACTGAACAATGGCCTGGTAAAGGTGAAGCAGGACGGTACGATCCGCTCCCCATGACATGCCACTGAGGACACAAAGAACATTAAGGGATCGGGCACAACGGGCAGCCAGGTAGGACACGTGTGTGGACCAGCAAAGTTTCCGATCCAACATGAGTCCCAAGAATTTCGTAGTCTCCACAAAAGGGAGAGCAACAGGGCCGAGATGTAGAGAAGGTGGAAGAAATTCCTTGCATCTCCAGAAGTTTATACACACCGTTTTGTCAGTGGATAATCGGAAGCCGTTTGCGATGCTCCAGGAATATATACAGTCAAGACAGCGTTGAAGACAACGCTCCAAGAGACACGTCCGCTGGGCGCTGCAATAAATTGCGAAATCGTCTACAAAAAGGGATCCGGAAACGTCGGGTGAAAGGCAATCTACAATCGGATTGATTGCAATGGCAAAGAGAGCCACACTCAAGATGGAGCCCTGCGGTACCCCATTCTCCTGGCAAAAGGTATCTGACAAAACAGAGCCCACCCATACCCAGAACTTGCGATCTGCCAAAAACGCTTGAATGAAAAGAGGGAGGCGGCCCCGAAGGCCCCATGTGTGCAATGTGCGGAGAATGCCCGCTCTCCAACAGGTATCGTATGCCTTCTCCAAGTCAAAGAACACTGCTACTGTTTGACGCTTCTTTAGTTCCAGAAACCAAATTACAATAGCAACTTGTAGTTCATACTGAATTGCACATTGTAACTTAGCCCATTTATAAACTATGTCACCTCATATTATTTCGCCGGTCTTTAAACAGCCAATGCCACCTAAAATGCAATATCCTTCAGTGAATTAGACCATGCCCAATGACTATGCCACTAGAACAATGGCAATGTTCCACAGTCACATTATTCACAGTCAGACTGCGAAATTCAATTGTTAATTAATCTCTGTCATGTCACTACAAAAATATGATCAATGGATGTATCCATCTTGAACTGTTTTACTATCTACAGTGTTGAATACTGTACCACAACATACTGAACACAAGCAAATCATTCTAGTACTATTACTTGATCTGAATGTAAGAGTTAAATGATTATTTTATTACTCTTTCTGTTGATCTTGTTTACACATACAAATATTTATTAACTAATGTTTTGTGATTGTTGATTTACTGTAGTTGCACTTGTCAGGAACATTTTTCGATCTGGTGTAGTATGTGCTTTTCTGTTTTGAACTGTTAATGAACTCTGAGACCCAAATTGGCCAAAATGATTAATCCCATGTGTAGAAAGTGGCAATAACAGTGATTTTATTCTAAACAAAATGTCACCAACATCAGTGTTACAGAATAGTTGCACCCGCAGTACCTGACAAAAATGTGGTGTGCTCAGAATGAGCAATTGGAAGTGAATGAAACAATGTGTGAAGAAAAACAATTGTGACTCTGTTGAACTGATTACAATATAAGATCATAGAGACAAGGATGTTTGAAGTTACAGGTGGAAAGTTGAGGCCATAAATGTAGGGATTTGAACCCCTTTTGGCCATTATGTAGTTTCAAAATTTTGTCAAACAGCTTTTAAATTCTCCCCACTGGCAAGTTTGCTCACAGTTGTTGCAGCTGTCCATCCTAATCCCATGGTTTGGTACTGGGACGGAGGCCTCATCCAATGTAATCCCACACATGTTAAATGATGGAGAGTTCCGAGCACATTGCTGGCCACAGGTAGACCTCAGCAAGATGCTGCAGACAGTCCTTAGAACACACATTGTATTTGGGTGTGCGTTGTATTTCGGAACACTGTCCCAAAGTGCTGTGCCAAAAGAGTAGGGTGTGTGAGTGCAGAATGTTTGTGACATACCTCTTTGCTGTCTATGTCTCCTGAAACACAAGTCGAGGTGACTTGACTGCATATTCTATGGCTCCTCACCAAGTGGTACTGATGGAGGATGTAGAGAACGTTCTGAGAAGGCAGTTCATTTTGCATTATTGTGATACAAGGTAGAGTGAGTCATGGAAATGATACACGAGCTGTGGTGGAAATTATTAAAAGAAAGGCATTATTCATTGTCGTGAGATCTATCTGCAAAATTTACTTCACCGACTTTCCACTCCAAATGTGAACATATTTTGTTAGCACCCACCTATATAGGGAGACATGATCATGATTATACAATAAGAGAAATCAGATTGAAAACAGAATGATTTAGGTGTTCCTTCTACCCACTTCCTATTAGAGAATGGAATGGTAGAGAAATGTTATAAAAGCAGTTCGATAAACACTGTGCTAGGCACTTAAATGTTATTTGCAGAGTAAGAATGTACATGTAGAACCTAAATCATCAATCACCTGACCAGACCAGTACCAGTTTATTTTTTTTTTATTTATTTTTTTATTTATTATTGGTGACCTAATATTATGATCCCAATTCATTGAACTTAGGAGGAAGGAAGGAAGGAAACTTAGGGTGTTTATATCATGTCAACAGCTTGGTCATTAGAGATAGAGCTAACGCTTGGAGTTTTGGGTAAAAATGGGGATGGATATTGGCTGTGCCCTTTGAAAGAAACCATCTGGGCATTTGCCTGGACTGATTTGGGAAATTATGGAAAACCTAAATCTGTATGATTGGAAGTGTATTTGAATCACCGTCCTTCCGAATATGAGTTCAGTGCATTACCACTGCGTCACCTCACTTGCTATTAAACTTGCCATGAAAGGAGAAGCTTAGAGCAGCATTCTCTATCAAGCAACCAAATTGTATAATACTGTATATTGTTTAATGGTATTAAAAAGACTATTGAAACAAAATTAGGTTAAATGTACAATTTATTCAGTATTGAACAGAAAGTGAAAAATTGTCATACTATTGAGGATAAAGATCTAAAGGCAGAAGTCTGTTAAGTGGACAGAATCAGCGACATAATCGTGAGCATGAAACCTGATATGAAGGGAGATCTCGTTATAGTTTTATCTGTGTATGCACCTCAGAGAGGATGTTCTGAGGAAGAGATGGGCAAATTTGAGAAAACCCTACATCAGGTAACAATAGAAATACTAGACAGCCAAGGGCTGATAATTGGATGAGATCTGAATGGACATGTTGGTGAGTGGAAAAGTGGGGATGATATAATTCATAGCAGATGGAGTTATGGAGAAAGGAATGCAGAAGGGTAAAGGATTGCAGAATATGCAGTATCCTTTGACCTAATGATTGTAAATACCTACTTCAATTAAAGAAGAGAGAAACTTGTAACATATAAGAGTGCAGACCAAAAAAGCCAGTTAGGTTACTTGTTGTATAGAAAAAAACACCCAGAGGAAATTAAGAATACCAAGGTCATACACAATGAAAGTGTGGCTGTGCAACACAAACTTGTAATGACCAATTATGAGGTAGAAGAGCTTGTCAGGAGTTTCAGAGCAAGCATTATGTAATGATGACCAAAACAAGAAAGTAATATAGTAAAAGAAGAATGGGTAGCTCTGAAAAAGAAAGTATTAAAGCCCTCGGAGGATCATATAGGTAGACAGACAAGGCCTAATAAAACCCTTGAATAACACAGGAGATACTGAACTTACCTGATGAAAGTAAACATAAAAATGCAGCAAGTGAATCAGGAAAAAGATAATACATACAGCTGAAAAATGGGGTTAACAGGAAGTGCAGATTGGCTAAAGAGGAATGGCTAGAGGAAAAATGAAAATCCTTATAAGAATGTATAATTAATATCTATCTTTCCCTGACTACATGAAAATAAAGGAGATGTTTGTAGGCAAGAAAAGCAGGTGCATGAATATCAAAAGCTCAGATGGAAAACCAACGCTACACAAAGAAGGTAAAGCTGAAAGGTGGCATGAATATATTGAGAGGCTCTACAAAGGAAATGAACTTGAGATAATATTATAGAAAGCAAAGAAGAAGTACATGAAAATGAAATATGGATAATTTGCATGATAAATTGTAATGATGTGGAATGAGTCATTTTACATGTACTTCACAAATTAAATGCTCATATGGCAGTACTGGCCAAGCAGCCCCATTTGGGGTTGTATGGCCACCTAGTGCAAGTTTTGTTATTTGATGCCACTTCGGTGACTTACACCTCGATAACCCATGCACTCAGTCCCCAGGTGCCTACATCACAGATTAATTTGTAAATATGGCTACAGGTTTTTTATCTTTTCAATGTGAAACATAAATTAGTAAATGATTGTACCTTGTTTTCCATATTATAGTAATATAAATTACTCTACAGAAAAGATGATGTCAAGGCAAAAGTTTTTTAGTCTATTTTGAAATTTAGCTTTGTCATCTGCTTGTCATTTTATATTACTAGGTAGTTGATTTAGTTGAAGTATTATGTATCCCTTTCTGTGTTAAAGAGAAACTTAATGTTCAGTCATTATGTAATTTTTCTTTCTAGTATTGTAATTAGATACATCATTATTTCTTTTGGACTGCAGTAGATTATTTACAAGTGACTTAATAGGGAATAAATATGTTGTGAAGCAGTAGTCAAATGCCAAACTCCTTAAAGAGATGCCTACACATTGGACATAGGTAAGCAGCAAGTGTTATCCTCACACAATGTTTTTAGCAATGAAGACTTTCTTTCTTAAAGACAAATTACCCAGAAAATTATTCCATGTGACATTACTGACTGAAAATATGCAAAATCAGGGTGTCTAACTGATTTTTAGAGAATAAAATTCATGACTTATTTTTGAATTTCTCATTAACCCTTAGTTAATTTTATGGCCTGTTGAAAAGGTGCTCAGTGCAATGGAGTGAAAAAATAGTAAACCTGAGAGATGAATGTAACAATTATTATATCAACTAAACAGTGTCTCATCAAGAATAATGAAGCTATGTATGACTTGTTCAAATAAGGTATAGGACTGCAGACAGGTGAATTTTCCACACCTGCTGACTGAGGGCAAGTGTCAGAGACACTTCCAACAGCCATGTACATCTGAACATTACAGTGACATGTTGCCCCATAGAATATTACAACATGGAGATTCTGGAATTTACCTTCAGCTACTGGGATAGTATTAATAAGGAAGCAGTTGAAATTAAATTAGCAAGCAAATAGGGATGCAGGTTTTAAAAAAAATTGTGATTGGAATATTGCTCACTCTCTTTTCACTAACAAAAGAAATTCGGCATTATTTTTATAATACCCATTGTTTATTAATATTCACTACTTAGTACCTCCAATGAGTTTTTAAACTGCCTATCACAGCACATTCCTGCTACAGTTGTGTCTTGAAAATGACAGAGCATGTATCTGTTGAAATATTGGCAGTTGTCAAATATGTCAATCAGTGGCATTCCTGTTAATTAGTGAACATTGTATACATCTACAATTTGAGGAACTCAGGGTTTATATATATATATATTTTTTTTTTTTTTCGTGGTTTTAGGGCGCACAACTTCTATGGTCATTAGCACCCAGCCAAGAACATAGATTGGCTATGATCTCAAAAAAAAAAGATGGTGACTGTCAGAACATCAACAAGAGGCTAAAAACGAAAGATAAAAGACAATAAAAGCAGCTGCTCATGTGTCATCAGCTAAAATTTCCTCCAGAGTAGACGGAAAGTGAAGGGCTACACAGAGATGATTAAAATTAACACAAGTCAGTAAAACATGTCGCACTGTCAGCAGTTCACCGCAGGAGCACAGCGGTGCAGGGTCGGTTGAGAGCAAGTGACGGTGGCTGAAACGGCAGTGACCGATCTGCAACCGGGCCAGGATGACCTCCTCTCGCCGAGAGGGATGTGAGGAGGTCCTCCAAGCGGTCGGGATCGGTTTTACAGTTCTCAATTTATTGTTGTACATTGAAAACCACGCACTGTGCCATTGCGACACAATACTCGGGCGAAGAGCCCGTTGAACATCGTCCGATGGGATGCAAAAGGTAGCCATGCGAAGCAAAATAGCTGCGGCCTTGGCTGCTATGTCGGCGGTCTCATTCCCGGGCACACCCACGTGGCCAGGGACCCACAGGAAAGAAACGTGACAGCTGTCACCCGCTAGCAACTGGAGGAAGCGTTGGATCCGATACACAAGAGGATGGTTCGAGAAAGGGTCCTTAAGACTCTGCAGGGCACTAAGGGAGTCCGAACATATGGCATAGAAAGGTTGGCGGTGGCGGCAGGTGTGGAGGGCAAAAAGCTCAGCCGTGAAATTCGAGCACCGGTCAGGGAGCTTGTATTGGAACCGGTTGTCCCCGACGACGAAGGCAGATCCGACACCGGCAGTGCACTTGGAACCATCAGTGTAAATAAATATGGCATTATCGAACCACGAACGGAGTTCGACAAGCCTTGAGCGGTATACCAAATCCGGAGTGCTCTCCTTGGGGAGCGAACTAAGTTCAAGGTGAGTGTGAACCTGGGCCTGATGCCACGGTGGCAATGGGCTTTCGCTCAACCGAAAGGTGGAAGGAAGGGTAAAATCGAGCCACTGTAGTAGGCGGCGAAACAGAACTCCAGGTGGAAGCAAGGCAATTGCAGACAACTGATATTGGCGATCGAGTGAGTCGTCAAAAAATAATCGGTAAGATGGATGGTTGGGCATCGACCGCAGGCGGCATGCATACCAACACAAGAGTATGTCACGCCGAGTGGTCAAGGGTAATACAGCAGCCTCGGCATACAGACTTTCAACAGGGCTGGTATAAAATGCACCGGTCGCAAGACGTAAACCTCGATGGTGGATAGAGTTGAGGCGGCGGAGAATCGACGGCCGTGCAGAAGAGTATACAAGGCTCCCGTAGTCGAGCTTCGACTGAACAGTGGCCTGGTAAAGGTGAAGCAGGATCCGCTCCCCATGACGTGCCACTGAGGACACGAAGAACATTAAGGGATCGGGCACAATGGGCAGCCAGGTAGGACACGTGTGTGGACCAGCAAAGTTTCCGATCCAACATGAGTCCCAAGAATTTCGTAGTCTCCACAAAAGGGAGAGCAACAGGGCCGAGATGTAGAGAAGGTGGAAGAAATTCCTTGTATCTCCAGAAGTTTATACACACAGTTTTCTCAGTGGAGAATCTGAAGCCGTTTGCGATGCTCCAGGAATATAGACGGTCAAGACAGCGTTGAAGACAACGCTCCAAGAGACACGTCCGCTGGGCGCTGCAATAAATTGCGAAATCGTCAACAAAAAGAGATCCAGAGACGTCGGCTGAAATGCAATCTACAATCGGATTGATTGCAATGGCAAAGAGCACCACACTCAAGACGGAGCCCTGTGGTACCCCATTCTCCTGGCAAAAGGTATCTGACAAAACAGAGCCCACCCGTTCCCGGAACTTGCGATCCGCCAAAAACGCTTGAATGAAAAGAGGAAGGCGGCCCCGAAGGCCCCAGGTGTGCAATGTGCGGAGAATGCCCGCTCTCCAACAGGTATCGTATGCCTTCTCCAAGTCGAAGAACACTGCTACTGTTTGACGCTTCTTTAGAAACTTGTTCATAATGAAGGTCGACAACGTAACGAGGTGATCAGCAGCAGAGCAGTGTCGACGAAAACCGCATTGGATATTTGTTAGGAGGCGGCGAGATTCGAGGAGCCAGACCAACCGAGCGTTAACCATGCGTTCCATCACCTTACAGACGCAGCTCGTCAGAGAAATGGGGCGATAACTGGAAGGAAGGTGTTTGTCCTTCCCTGGTTTGGGGATGGGGACAACAATGGCTTCACGCCAACTTGTGGGAACATGACCTTCAGTCCATATGAATGGAATCGGGCCCGGGAGCAGAAGATCGGGACAGGGCGAGAGCATGGTCTAGCTCCTGCATGGTGAAGGCGACGTTATAATTTTCACGATTAAAAGAGTGGAAAGAAGGCGGCCATGCCTCCTCAACCTGTTTGCGAGGGAGAAAGGCAGGGTGGTAATGGGCAGAGCTCGAAACCTCCGCAAAGAAACGGCCCAATGCATTGGAAACGTCAGAGGGGTCCACGAAGACTGCGTTCTCCACGGTCAGGCCAGGAATCGGGGAGTGGACCTTGATGCCGGATAAACGGCGTAGGCCACCCCAAACAACCGTGGAGGGAGTAAAACGGTTAAAAGAACTAGTAAAAGCAGTCCAGCAAGCTTTCTTGCTGTCGTTTACGATACGACGACATTGCGCTCTCATACGTTTATAATGTATGCAATTCTCCAAAGTTGGGTGGCGGCGGAAGGTGCGTAAAGCACGGCGCCGGACTCTAAGTGCGTCGCGGCAGGCTGCAGTCCACTAAGGGACCGGGATGCAACATGGAGAAGAGGATGTATGAGGTATGGAATGTTCGGCAGCGGTGAGAATAACCTCTGTGAGGCATTCAACCTCACTGTCACAGCTTGAAAAATTCTTATCGTGAAAAACAGCCATGTGAGAATCGAGCCCCCAGTCGGCTTAAGAGGTTTTCCAACTGGTGGGACAACGAGATGGGAAATGATGCAGCAAGTGGATGATACAAGGGAAATGGTCACTTGAGTACGTGTCAGAAAGTGCATACCACTCGAACAGACGTGCAAGCTGAGGAGTGCATATCGGAAGGTCTATGTGGGAGTAAGTATGTGTTGTGTCAGAAAGGAAGGTCGGTGCACCGGTGTTGAGGCAAACAAAATTGAGGTGGTGGAAAAGGTCCTAAGAGGGAGCCTCTCTGACAAGGTGCTGGAGAGCCCCATAGGGGGTGGTGCGCATTAAAGTCGCCTACCAACACGAAAGGTGAAGGGAGCTGGTCAACGAGGTGTAGCACATCTGCCCTATTAAGGGCAGATGACGATGGCGAATAGATATTACAGAGGGAAAAGGTAAAGGTGGATAGAGTGATGCGGACGGCAACTGCCTGTAGGTGAGTATGCAATGAAATGGGATGGTAATAGACGTCGTCCCGAATGAGCATCAGAACCCCTCTATGGGCTGGGATACCTTCCACAGATGGCAGGTCGAAACGCACAGAGGTGTAGTGTGGAAAGTCTGCACGATCATGTGGACGCAACTTAGTTTCTTGGAGGCAGACTAGAAGCGGGCAGTGCAATCGAAGGAGTAGTTTTAACTCCTCCCGATTAGAACGAATGCCGCGAATATTCCATTGAAGGAGCGCCATGATAAAAAATGAGATAAGAGATGGGGATAAAAACTAACAAGCAAGCGGGGTCACCTCGACGGCCGCTGAGGACCAGATTTCAAGGGATCACTGCTATCGCTGTCTAGGGGCAAAGGGTCGTGGTCCATAGGTTCGACCGACGCGCCAGCCACCTCCTTGACTTGATCAGGAGGGGCAGCTTCCACCGCCAGTAAAGGGCCGGGTGCCCAGCAGACGGAGCGTCCCGGTGAAACAGAAGACGGCCGAGGCCGGCAACTGTTGGACGGTGTGGCAGATGGGTCACGCCTCGGCGGGGAAGGAGAGGAACTCTTTTTCTTGTCAGCTCTTCTGGAAGAGTGACGGAGAGAAGAGGCAGTTGACGGTTGGGAAGCCTGAAAATCCTCACGGACAGGTTCCTTTTTTAAAGTCCGGGCATCTTGTTTAGGTGCCCGCGGTTTACCAGAGGTTGATGAAGACTGTACCTTAGAGGCAGCAGGAGGAAGTGGGGACGTGGAACGGGCAATCTTCGGGCTGGCGGATTGCACAACTGTGTCAGCGAAGGCAAAATCACACGTCTGAGTACTTGAATCCTTAGTAGGTCGAGTGGAGGTAAGGACCTTACTGTATGTGCCCGCTGGGAGGACAGCGGGCTTTCGACTCGCCAACAACTTTCGAGCGGCAGATGTCGATACCTTTTCCGTAACCCGAATTTGCTGGATGACCTTCTCATCCTTGTATACAGGGCAGTCACGAGAGGAAGCCGCATGGTCACCGTTGCAGTTAAGGCAGTGAGGGGACGGAGGTGGGCAATCCCCCTCATGGGCGTCCCTACCACAAGTGACACATTTTGCTGCATTTGGGCAAGATTCACGGGTATGGTTGTACCTGTGGCACTGAAAACAGCGCGTTGGGTTAGGTACATAAGGGCGGACGGAAATGACTTCATACCCTGCTTTGACCTTCGACGGGAGGTCAACTCTGTCGAATGTCAAAAACACAGTACGAGTTGGTGTCAGCTAGTTATCGACCTTTTTCATTACCCTATGGACAGCTGTCACACCCTGGTTGGACATATAGGATTGGATGTCTTCATCAGACAACCCGTCAAGGGATCTCGTGAAGACTACCCCCCGTGACGTGTTGAGTGTGTGATGCGCTTCCACCTTGACAGGAAACGTGTGTAACAGTGTAGTCCGGATGAGTTTCTGAGCTTGGAAGGCACTGTCTACTTCCAGCAACAATGTGCCATTTTGCTGACGCGAACAGGTTTTAACAGGGCCAGCAATTGCATCTACACCTTTCTGTATAACGAAAGGATTGACAGAATTGAAATCTTTTCCATTGGTGCGAGAGACAACAAGAAATCTCGGTAGATTGGGCAGAGTCTTCTTTGGCTGAGGCGAGTCTATCTTACGTTTCTGGGTCAACGTTACAGAAGAAGAGAAGGAAGTCATCGCGAAAGTGTCCCCCGTGATTACCGGCGTCTCCGATGGCGCGCTCCTTCCTAGTGGGGGCCCTCTCCGAGGGCTTACCCGCCTTAGGTGATTGTTCACACCTCAGGTCACATCTCCCGAGAACTGATGGAGGGACCAATCGGCATGTTCAGAAGGTACCAGCTCGGGTAATCACCCCTCCCTGGGCCTCGCCTTTACCAGGGGGTACGTACGTGCCCTACTTGTCTACCCGGGGCGGGGAATTACGCGTTACCCCGTCACCTGCTACGCATGATAATGCGTGGGTCGGCCTTCAGACACGCACAGGGAGGAAAGAAGAAGGATAGAGAAAGTGAAGAGGAAGGAAAGAAGTGTCTCAAACGCCGAGGCGGAGACTAATGAGGAGGAGAAGAAGGCTAGGAGAGTACAAGGAGAGAAAGACAGAAACAAAGGGTAAGAAAGTAAGGAACCAAGGAATAAGAGAAACGACAACTAGAACCACCGTAACGCACAAAATTCACCCATCTCCGGGCGAAGGCATAAACTGGGAGGGAAAGTGAAGCAGCCTGGGGCAGAAGAAAGGCTGCTCCGGCTCGGGGCCCCGTGCGTGCCACACACGTACCCACAAAAGAACTATGGGCCCCCTGGGGGCAGGGTTTATATGTGTGACTTGTACCACACAATTCAGCTAATACTATAAAAACTTTCAGCTCTCTCCTACGATGGTGCATAGCTATCTTAAGCTATATTTACGGCAGCTTTGACTGCTGAGAGCAACAGGGAACCATCAGTATTAACATAAAAACACTTAACAAGTCTGCCTCTTTTGAAATGGTTAGTTTTGTTGTGCTGTTCCACTTTTGTTTCCTTGTTTTATGTTACAGTGCAGACAGTGGCAGCAATTGCCTAAAATGAATGCAGTTTTACTATTGCATTATACAATTTAGCTTTCCAACTAGCTACATTATCTCTTGTTCAGGTCAATTCATGTGTTTCTGTCAAGAATCTGAGTGGCATAGAAGCTGGTACCTCCATCAGGACAAATGTGCATGTTACTAGAGGCATTCCCCTCACCCCTCCCTGCCAAAGGAGCAACCATAGGTGGCTCAGAAGATTCACAAAAGAATCTGGACCTCAGCAGTGCCTGCGCAATATTTCTTCTGTGAAGTGTGTAATCTGTGGCTTCAGTACTTGAATGTAATTTTGTACTTACAATATTTCTACATTGGTGACCCATGACAATACTGTAGTTTCTTTTGTATGAACTTGGTAAACATGTCACACAGTTTATGGTTGAGACAACTGATACTTTTGGGACCTTCATCAGTTTGGATGCTGTTTCCCACAGGTTAAGTAGTGCACTAAGATGTATGGCAGAATTAAATAAAAAAGGTGAGTACCTGTTCACCACCCTGATATGATTGAAAGATCAACCAAATCCCACTGGTATTCTCTCATAGGATGAAGCCATGTGGCAACATTCAGGCAACTTCCGCTGAGCTGACATTTCTTCAATGGTAGAATATCAGAGATTTATTCCCACATGTGTTATGAAAAACCCATTCTGTACCAGTCTACAAATATCAGAGCAATGTCTTACCCCTCCTCCCACTGCAGCAGACATTCAAGTAACTTATCCATTTCCACTCTGCTGGCCAAGCCACAAAGAAAAATTTTTGGTTTTACAATACCGTTACAGCCAATTTATGGGGTCCCACTTACTGATACCCCAACATAAAAAATGTTTATTCCTTATAGGCACTTTTCCAAAAGTTTCATTGTATAACATACTCCTCTGAAATGTCCACAGTTCTTATCTGATCAAGAACATACTTGATTTGTGTTTGTCACCACAGTGCTCACAACTAACAACAGTCTTTATGATGTCACAAAATATGTAACTTTACTGTGCCATGTGAGAGTGCAGCTCCCACCATGGAGATACAAGTTAAGGTTGCACTATGTAAAAGACTTGGTACTTCACCACCAGTGGACAATATGAACAAGTAAATTGCCTCATTAAATTCAAATATTTTTAATATGCAGAAAAGGACTCTCATATCAATTAAGTCACAGTTTGCAGATTGTGCTTTTGTGTTGCAAGATAGCAAAAATCAATAACTGCAATACTTACACATGGAAGTTTTCTTCTGTGCTGAGGCAGCTGATGACTACTTAACACATCTGATCATTTTAGATACTTGCTGACATAATGCACACAGAGCAGCTACACCTATCTTGTTCTTCAATGTAGAAGGTGTCACTCTGAACTGTAGCAAATATGCCCAGAAATGCTAGATATTACCACTGCAGATTATACCCAGCACTGCCACATGTATATGTGTTCCTCCTTGTGAGTTCTCAAACACCATCTGAGTCAGTTCATAGTGCTACTATAGTAGCCTGCAGTACCACTAAGACCAAACTAGTTTGGTCTCATCATCCACAATTAGTAATAGCCAACTTTTTATTGTTATGTGATGAACATATCAACCAGCAATTCCTCGTGAACTCTGACTCTGAAATCAGCACAATTCTGGTCCCCTTTACTATTCAACTAACTACAGATGTTTCACCTTATCTCAGGGTGGTGAATGGATTGATAGTTACAACGTATTGTGTACTACCATACATTACACTGATTTTGAGAATGGGCAAACATTTGAGTTCACCTTCATACTGGTGGATGTGAAAAAAACTACTGTTTGGGGTGTGTTTACCTCATCCCTTTCATCTCTGTTTAAATTTGCGAAATGTAATACTTTCCTGTTGAAAGTCTGATGCTTTCATTCTAGGTACAACTGTGAAACCTTTGACTAAGGCTGTCACCTATATCCTGAAAACTCTGGTACAGATGCTTCAGTTTTTAACTCAAAGAGCAACTATAAACAATGTATATTGTTACAAGAAGTTAATTCGTCACTGTAGGGTTAACTGTATGAATGAAATGCTAAATAACAGATACTAAACATCAGCTCCTATCATTATTACCCCATAAGCCACCAACGCTGTGTGCCTAACTTCACAGAACTTCAATGTCAGACATTCAGAGTGGAGGACCAATGAAATAAACTACAGAAATCTACCCATGACCCTGGGAGTATGGTCAACTGTTACTGACCCAGGCTTTATCACATTTGGTTTTGACAAAAATTTCCAACAATGTGAAGATACAATACTTCCAGAGAGATGCATATTGCCTTACTCTTCCCACTGCATCTACCTTCTTTCTGCACCCACTGACAGCATTTAGGTTAGTGAGAGTGAAGTCAGTTAGTACCCTGTGTGTGCATTTAACACTTTCCAACCCCTAAACCACAGCAACATCAGGATTAGAAATAGCGCAATGCACCAAATGAGAACACCAGAGGGACCTCCAGTCTCCAACATGGCATGACTACTCCTCCCAGACAGTTACTGATCACAAAAGTAGGTGTAGATAAATTATTCAGGGCATTATTTGATCCTTGAACAACTCTTGGGCAACATCGAATCATTTGGCCCCTAAAAAGAATCGCACATTTTGTATGTCCACAGACTATATGATCCTCAATGCCAGACCCACCCTTGATCAATATTCAGTACTCAACATGCAAGACTTTTCCCAATCACTATCATGTGTCTCTATTTACAGTGCAAGAAGTTATACTTTCAAATACTTATGGCAACAAAGGACATACCTGAAACTGATATTATTACCACTTTAAGATTTTTTGTAAGTTGTATATGTATCATTCAGACTCAAAAAACGGTAAATATGTGGCAGAAACACTCATTTTGTTTTTCAAACATGGACAATGTATACATTTTTTCTTCTTTGCTCCACAAACATAAAGATAACTTTCACCATGCATTGGTTTGGCCCAGCAGCAAATACAAAAAATGGCAATTATGAAAATATTTCTACATAGCTCAATTTTTCAGATTCGAATATTTAGACATTTCAACTGTTTCAGTGCATTAAAATAAATCTAACAACAAAGTTGAAAATGTTTGTTGGATCAGGATTCAAACCTGGATTTCCTTCTTCAGGCCAGTGGTCATTTTAACCAATTAGGCTATCCAGGCACACTTCCCTTCCAACCCAAATTTTCAAACATGTACAAAAATAACAGACACAATATCAATAATTGTATATTTGCCCCCAACACACAATTGACAATTTCAATGCAAATGCATTAATACGATCGATCCCTTGTGGGAATCGAGTATATGCCACGAGCAGGAGAAACTAATGAGCAAGGGGCACTACCATTGTAGTGTGCTATAAGTTGAGAAGGGAAGTGTGACTGGAGAGCCTAATTGGTTAAGGTGACAGCTGGCCCAAAGCGAGAAATCAGGGTTTGAATTCCGGACCGGTACAAATTTTCAACTTTGTTGTTGGATTTATTTCAATGCTGTGAATTGGTTGAAATGTTTAAATATTTCTGATTCATAAAATCATGGCCACTAATGTCAAAAAATGGTACCTGTTTTTTCAGACATGTCTGGAAAGAACAGACACCATATCAATAAAGAACTCCATTTTGTCGTCACAGGAAGTCAGATCAATGGAGGAATTTCTTTATTTCTCTTTGGCCATGTTTCCTGCACATGCAGGGTCGGCTCTGTATTAAATCTGGATTTGGCATCTGTTAATACTTACGGGGTGGCTGGATGTCCTGCCTGTCGCCACCCCATGCCCCCCCCCCCTCTCGGGAGGAAATGTGTACCCCAAATGTCAGTGTATAGTGTTATATGTGTGAAAGTGTAAAGTGTTACTAAATGTTTGCGAATCATGTAACTGAGGCAGGTCTTGAGGACCAGCCCAGTATTCATCTAGTGGTATGTGGAAAACCACCTAAAGACCACATTTACAGTGGCCGGCACTGCAACCCCCTTCGTCAATGCGCCGGGTGGATTCGAACCTGAGCCGGTACACATCTCCCTCTCGGAATGTGGTGTGTTAGACCACACTACTGACCAAGCAGGTAATGAAGGAATGAGTCAATTATTTTTATCTAACATATACACTCTCTGCTTACCAGGAACCATAGATTTTTGGGATGTTCAGTTTCATTGGTGTCACATTCCACAGAAAGCACATATTCAAGCACATCTCATTACATCTCCTCCAATATGAACTGTTTCATTATTTGAACATATGTTACAACCTTTTGAATGTATCAAACAGTTGTTACTAAAAGCATTAACACTGATTCAACCCTCATCTCCTTATCTACCGCTCCTGACACTAGTGATACCACCATTACTTTAATTTTATGAAAGAGAGTGAATTATATTCATCAACTTCATGTGAGATAACAGGGTTATGGTCAGTGTAGAAGCTTTAGTTACCAGTGCTTTTTCATGCTGCTGAAATACTGTACTTCAGGGAAAACATGGAGGACCAACTTCCCACACAGTTCACCATCCATTGGTCCATGTCACCTGTAATCCTGTTAGTGATGTTTCCTCCTGCTGCTTCTGACACATCAATTTAATTGAAAGGTATCAAACATGTGAATGGGGAAGAAAATGTTGTGGGAGACTGTATCTATGACTTGCAACAATGTCCTAAGTGCACTTCCTGATTTCAGTGCTGATCTGCAGTACAAGAACTAGATCAACATTATGAGACCTCTTACAGAATCCCACCATGAGCTTGCAGTTACAAGTAATTAAGATGCCTGGCTATCATAGTTATGGCATGACATTGCAGGAAAGACCAGGACCCTTGGACCAAATGTTGTTTACGAAAATGATCTATGGCAGACAAAATGTTCCATCCAGCAATTCGCCCTACTACAAGACTGATTACAGAAATGGTTTGTCTCGATGGGAATTTAGGTAAGCTGCAGGAAATGGTCATACAGTATGTCAGCATTCTGTGCAACTGCACGAAAACTGGATGCCACACATTCCCACTGCATTGCAGTATTACAGTACCATCTCCCGCATGTTCATTTTGATTTGGTCAGTTCTTTGTCAAAATTCAATGGCTATAAATACACCTCATTGGCTATTGACTGCAAAATTCACTGGGAAGAACCCTCTATACTACATAATATAGTGGAAGAATTTATAGCAGAGGCTTTTGGAGATCTTGCTCTGGATGTTTATTGTCCTTAACAAGTGACAAGCTGACAATTCAAATTCTCTTCTTTGGAGAGCAGGGCAAAATGTATGTCATAAAAATCTCTCATACAACTACTTATGACTCATAAAAAGATGGGTTGGTTGGAAGATTGTACTTTGATGTGCCTCAATGCACAATGGACACTGACACATTATTTTGATTATAGATGTAGTACTTGGTACACCACCCCCATGAACCACAGACATTGCCGAGGTGGGGTGGCTTGCGTGCCTCAAAGATGCAGATAGCCGTACCGTAGGTGCAACCACAGCGGAGGGGTATCTGTGGAGAGGCCAGACAAACATGTGGTTCCTGAAGAGGGGCAGCAGCCTTTTCAGTAGTTACAGGGGCAACAGTCTGGATGATTGACTGAGCTGGCCTTGTAACAGCAGCTAATGTGGCTTTGCCACACAGTTACTGCGAATGGCTGAAAGCAAGGGGAATCTACAGCCGTTACATTTCCCGAGGACATGCAGCTCTACTGTATGAAAGTGTGATGATGGCATCCTCTCGGGTAAAATATTCCGGAGGTAAAATAGTCCCCCATTCAGATCTCCGGACGGGGACTACTCAGGAGGATGTTGTCATCAGGAAAGATAATACTGGCATTCTACGGATTGGAGCGTGGAATGTTAGATCCCTTAATCGGGTAGGAAAATTAGAAAATTTAAAAAGGGAAATGGATAGGTTGAAGTTAGATATAGTGGGGATTAGTGAGGTTCGGTGGCAGGATGAACAGGATTTCTGGTCAGGTGAGTACAGGATTATAAGTACAAAATCAGTTGGGGGTACCACAGGAGTAGGACTGATAATAAGAAAATAGGAATGCGGGTAAACTACTATGAGCAGTACAGTGATCGCATTATCATTGTCAAGACAGATACAAAGCCAACACCGACAACAGTAGTACAGGTTTATATGCCAACTAGCTCTGCCAATGATGAGGAGATAGAGCGAATATATGAGGAGCTAAAGGAAATTATTCAGACAGTTAAGGGAGAGGAAAACTTAATTGTGATGGGAGACTGGAATTCAGTAGTAGGAAAAGGAAGAGAAGGAAAAATAGTAGGTGAATATGGACTCGGCAAAAGGAATGAAAGAGGAAGCCGCCTGGTAGAATTTTGCACGGAACATGATTTAATCGTAACAAACACGTAGTTTAAGAATCACAAAAGAAGGTTGTATACGTGAAAGAGACCAGGAGACACCGGAAGGTATCAGATAGATTTTATAATGGTAAGACATAGATTCCGGAACCAAGTTATAAACTGTAAGACATACCCAGGGGCAGATATAGACTCTGACCATAACTTGTTAGTCATGAACTGTAGGCTGAAACTGAAAAAAACTGCAGAAAGGTAGGAAAATAAGGAGATGGGACCTAGATAAATTGAAGGAACGTGAAGTTCTGGAGAATTTCAGAGGGAGATTTAGGCAACAATTGACAGAAACAGGGGGAAATAAAACAGTAGAAGAGGAATGGGTAGCATTGAGAGATGAAATAGTGAAGGCAGCAGAGGACAAAATAGGTAGAAAGGCAAGACCTACAAAAAATCCTTGGATATCACAGGAAATACTAAATTTAATTGATGAAAGGAGAAAATATAAAAATGCAGTAAATGAAACAGGCAAAATGGAGGACAGACGACTAAGAAATGAGATTGACAGGAAGTGCAGAATGGCTAAGCAGGAGTGGCTAGAAGCCAAATGCAAATCTGTAGAAGAATGTATAAGAAGGGGAAAATTAGATACTGCCTACAGGAAAATAAAATAGACATTTGGGGACAAGAAAAGCAACTTTACCAATATCAAGAACTCAGATGGGAAACCAGTTCTCAGCAAAGAAGGGAAAGCTGAAAGTGGAAGGAGTACATAGAGCAGCTCTACAAAGGAAATGAACTTAGAGACAATGTTTTAGGAAGGGAAGAGGAAGTAGATCAAGATGAAATAGGAGATACTATACTGAGAGATGAATTTGACAGAGCCCTGAAAGACCTAGGTCAGAACAAGGCCCCAGGAGTAGATGACATACCCTCAGAGCTACTAAAGTCTCTGGGAGATCCAACCATGACAAAACTATTTGAACTGGTGTGTAGGATGTATGAGACAGGCGAAATACCCTCAGATTTTAAGAAAAATGTAATAATCCCCATTCCAAAGAAATCGGGTGAAGACAGGTGTGAAAATTACAGAACCATCAGTTTGATAAGTCATGGTTGCAAAATTTTAACACGAATTATCTACAGGAGAATGGAAAAGCTGTTGGAATCTGACCTCGGGGAAGATCAGTTTGGATTCATGGGGGAACATAGGAATCCGGGAGGCAATACTCACTTTACGTCTTATCTTAGAAGATAGATTAAGGAAAGGCAAAACTACATTTTTAGCTTTTGTAGATTTGGAGAAAGCGTTTGACAATGTTGACTGGAATACACTCTTTCAAATTCTGAAGTCAGCAGGGGTAAAATATAGGCAAAGGAGAGTTATTTACAACTTGTACAAAAGCCAGATGGCAGTTATTAGGCTCGAAGGGCATGAAAGGGAAGCATCAGTTGGGAAGGGAGTAAGACAGGGTTGTAGCCTTTCTCCGATATTATTCAATTTGTACATTGAGCAGGAGGTGAAGGAAAGCAAGGAAAAATTTGGAATAGGGATTAAAGTTCAGGGGGAAGAAATAAAAACATTGCGTTTTGCTGATGACATTGTAATTCTGTCAGAGACAGCAAAGGACCTGGAAGAGCAGTTGAATGGAATGGACAGTGTGTTGAAGAGAGCATACAAAATGAACATTAACAAGAGCAAAACAAAAATAATGGAATGCGGTCTTAGAAAATCAGGCGATGCTGAAGGAATTAGATTAGGTAACGAAACAATGAAGGTGGTAGATGAGTTTTGTTACTTGGGTAGTAAAATAACATGCGATGGTCGCAGTACAGAGGATATAAAATGCAGAATGGCAATGGGAAGAAAAGCATTTTTGAAAAAGAGAAATTTGCTAACATCGAATATTAATTTAAATGTAAGGAAGTCTTTTCTGAAGGCATTTGTGTGGAGTGTTGCCTTGTATGGGAGTGAAACATGGACGATAAGCAGAGTGGACAGGAAGAGAATAGAGGCTTTTGAAATGTGGTGCTACAAAAGAATGCTGAAGATTAGGTGGGTAGATCGCATAACTAATGAAGAGGTACTTAACAGAATTGGTGAGAAAAGGAATTTTTGGCATACCCTGACCAAAAGAAGGGATCGCTTGGTAGGACACATTCTTAGACATCGAGGAATCGTAAATTTAGCATTGGAGGGAAGTGTGTGGGGTAAAAATCGCAGAGGGAGACCAAGAGACGCGTATAGCAAGCAGATTCAAGTGGATGTGGGTTGCTGTTCTTATGAGGAGATGTAAAGGCTTGCTCAGGATAGAGTAGGGTGGAGAGCTGCACAAACCAGTCTCCGGACTGAAGACCATAACAACTTGGTACAAGGATGAACTCAGGTCCTCTCTCACAGAGATTTTATATCCTGAATGCCTCACATTGCCAGGAGACTTCGTTTTGTTCCTCTCACTGCCAGTGACCATCCAGACCCCCCCCCCCTCCCCAAATCCATTCATGCACACTTGTGTATAGCCAATTTCTAGTTTTTATGTACAGAACAATACGCGACTGCTCTGACATCATGGTACATGATGGCTGTTTGTGCAGCATCTGTATTCTGAGCCCTACAAAAATGTTCCAATTAGGAGAATACACATGTTCAATACCAGTAAAAGCCTAACCACTGATAGTAATGGTCCAATGCCTCAACAGTAATTGGGTGCTGGATAACAATGAAGATGACTAAATGTCTTTTGCTGTACAGAATCCCTACTGTATTCCATACTGGCACCTTAACCAGAATAATTCAGTGTCTGCCTGCTTGCCTAGGCATCACCACCATTGATCACTACCACTTCAGCAGATTAACAGCATTTGTACAAGACTATGCCAGAAAAGGAGCTACCTCATAATAATTCCACAAAACTCCATATTTGAGGGGAGGGGGGGGGGGGGGGTTGCTCTGTCCTGGCATCGAATGCCAACATCAACTGTGAGTACTGACACAGAAAACAAGTGCTCTTCTCTTGAAAAAAAATTCCCTCTTTGTTATCATGTTCCACTACTCTTCACTTGTCACATGTTATGGTGCAAAGTGTGCTGTAGTGACATTGTATAGACAAGAGTTTTTAAAACTATTATTCATGATTATGAAACAATAATTCAATTTCCTGAGACATATGTTGTGTCATTATACTCATTATATCAAATATATTGAATAGAAAGAGAGGGGATGAATTAAAATTTGTGCCGCACCTGGTATTCAAACCTGGGACCTCCAGTTTAATAGACAGACACTTAATCCTCTCACCTATGGTGGTCTTATGGATAATGCAACTCGCAGACTGTCTACGTAAATTGAATTATTGTTTGATATTTATATCACCTATGTATCAGGTACAAGGCAGGATCCTTCCCATTAATGTTTGTTACTGGTGTGCTATTCCAATATTCTAGAGCCTCAGCAACATTGATACATATTACATAGGGTAACATTGTGGCAAAATGAAAGTTTGTGTTGTGGAGGGAAACATGCTCTTAAAACAGTCTGTTTAGTCACATTATCCATAAGTTCAGTGGATACGGAGTCTGTCTAGTAAGAAGGGGGTTCTAGGTTTGAATCCCAGCCATGGCACAAATTTTAATTTAACATCTCTCTTTATATTTATTAATAATGAATTAAGTTCTTAATATAATTTGTACTCACTGCCATTCAAATTCCTGTATTTTTCTCATTGCACAAATTAAAATTAAAATTGTTTTAACATAGTATGTGCAAAAACTTAAGTTTTAACAATTATAAGAGTACAAAATTTATATAAAATGTTGAACTTAAAGTAAATATTAAATGCTTACATTTCATGGCTATATTTGAAATTTCAACATGTAAAACTTCAACTTATTTCTCTTACCTCTGATAATAAAATTAAAACTATTTGGAATATTATTGAAAGGGAAACAGGGCAGCCAAAAGCACAGGAAGACTGTATTACCATAAAACTGAATGATAAGTGTACTAAAAATAAATCAGAAATGGAAAATATTTTCAATAATCATTTTCTAAATGTTGTGGAGAAAATAGGATCTAGATGTTCCTTAGAAGAGGCCAGGCTACTAATAGAAGGGGCCATACCTACATAGGTTGTAATTCCACAAACCTCTCCCCTTGGAATCAGTAAAATAATAAACTCACTGAAAAGTAAAAGCTCTTAATGAATAGATGGCATTTCCAGCTGGGTACTTAAAGCTTGTTCCCCAGAGATAATTGGGATTCTCAGTCACTTATGTAATAGCTTTCTGAAGTAAGGTGTTTCCCTGATAGACTGAAATATGCCACTGTCAAACCATTGCACAAAAAAGGGGGTACATCAGATGGTAACAATTACCACCCAATCACTCTTCTGACAGCTTTATCGAAAATTTTTGAGAAAGCAATGTATTCAAGAGTAGCCTTCCAAATTTATAAAAACTAAGTACTAACCAAATGACAGTTTGGTTTTCAAAAAGGCTTTTCAACAGAAAATGCTATATATGCCTTCGCCGATCAAATATTAAATGCTCTGAATAACCACCAGACATCACCCATTGGTATTTTTTGTGACCTTTCAAAGGCCTTTGATTGTGTAAATCATGGAATTCTTTTAGGTAAGCTTAATCATTATGGTTTGATTGGGGCAGTGCTAAAATGGTTTAATTCATATTTAACTGGAAAAACACAGAAAGTTGAAATAAGTGGTTCATGTAATGTCAAAACATCAGCCAATTCTTCAAACTGGGGGACTATGAAGGATGGGTTGCCACAGGCTTTGGTCTCAGGTCCTTTACTGTTCTTGATATACATAAATGACTCGCCATTCTACATTGACGAAGATGCAAAGTTAGTTCTTTTCACTGATGATACAAATATAGTAATTACATCCAAAAAACAATAACTAAGTGATGTAATCATAAATAATGTTTTTCACTAAATTATTAAGTGGTTCTCTGCAAATGGACTCTAATTAGATTTTGATAAAACACAGTATATACAGTTCTCTACAGTAAATGGCACTACTCCAATAATAAATATAGACTTTGAACAGAATTCTGTAACTAAGGTAGAATTTTCAAAATAAAGTGTTTGCATTGATGAGAGATTAAATTGAAAGCAACACATAGATGGTCTGCTGAAACATTTGAGTTCAGCTATGTATGCTGTCAGGGTTATTGCTAATTTTGGCGATAAGAAACTCAGTAAATTAGCTTACTATGCCTATTTTCATTCACTGCTTTTGTATGGCATCATATTCTGTGGTAATTCATCATTGAGGAAACAAGTATTCATTGTACAAAAGTGTGTAATCAGAATAATTGCTGGAGCCCACCCACGATCATACTGCAGAAATCTATTGAAGAATTTAGGTATCCTCACAGTATGTATGTTCACTTATGACAATTATTGTTAATAATCCAACCCAGTTCAAAAGTAATAGCAGTGTGCACAGCTATAACACCAGGAGAAAGGATGATCTTCACTATGTACGGCAAAATCTGAGTTTGGCACAGAAAGGGGTAAATTATGCTGCCACACAAGTCTTTGGTGACCTACCTATCAGCATTAGAAGCCTGACAGATAGCCAACTAGCATTTAAAAATAATTTAAAAGAATTTCTGAATGAAAACTCCTTCTACTCATTGGATGAGTTTTTAGATATAAATTAGTAAATCTAATAAATAAATTGTGTCATGTAATCTTTTGTGTAATGTAACATCTTGTACAGACACACTTCATTAACCTGACACGTTCCATGTCATTACAAAGTGACGTAGTCATGATCTATGGAACAAGTATTAATCTAATCTAATCTTGCATAATCTTTCTTTTTTATCTTTGTGGTTTTATATCTAGAACTATTCTCTTTTTAAGACTGGACACTTCATTTTTGTCACATGTATCATTTTCATTTTGATAAAGTTAGTATCACTGACTTGTAATATCCACATTCAGTTGTTTTTCAGTATTAAGCAAACCACCTAAAAATTGTTCTACATTTTACCCACTTCATTATGCAATAACTGTATCTTCTTTTAATATATCAACTAAACTTCTGTACAATTATATATATTGTGTCTGTTCTTTTCAAATGTCTGAAAGAATACACACTGTTGGTTCACAATAAAAACTGAATTTAAAATTCAAAATATTGAAACATCTCTACTATTGCAGGGCATTGAAATACATTCAAAGTCAACATTGAAAATTTGTGCTGGACCAGGATTTCCTGTTTTGGGTCATTGATTGCCTTAATCATTTAGGCCACCTAGATATGGCATTTCCCGTTCTGCCCAAATTCTCAGCTTACTGCACACAATGATGGAAGTGCTGCTATCCATTACTTCCTGCTTTTCGCAACTGTAACTGTATTCCAGCAAGGGATCAGGCATGTTTGTGCACCCACACAGAGAGAATCTCACTTGCCTGTTGAAAAGATATATACAATTATACATATATCAGAAAGAACAGATCTTATATCTACAATTGTATATGTGCTTCCATCAGGCAAATGACACTTTCTGTTTGGATACACCAACATGCCTGATCCCTTGCAGGAAAACAGTTAAAGCTGTGAGCAAGAGGAAGTAATGGACAGGCGGCACACAATTGTGGTGTACTGTAAGTAGAGAATTGGGGCAGGATGGAAAATGTGTCTTGATAGCCTAACAGGTTGATGTGACCTCCGGCCCTAAATGAGAAATAGGTGTTTGAATCCACACACATTTTAATATTTGTCATTGAATTTCTTTCAGTGCCCTGAAGCAGTTGAGACATTTGAATATTTTGAATTTGTAAAACTTCTTTGTTAACAAAAAAGCCTCTTTCAACTGCAGTATTTCCAAGAAACTTACATAACATATTCTGAATTAAATTGATAAAGACATAGTTGGCACTGCAGAAAATTTATCAGTAAGTGATCAGGTTTGTCCTCTTTAGGATTGAATTGTGGCAGTTATTTTTCCAGAATATTTTCTTTTCACTAAAGTAGGTGGCAGTACTGTCTTTGACAGGCGTACAATTTACATGTCATTTCTGTGTTAATAGAGCAACACATCAAAATTTCTCTCTCCAGAACTGCCCCTAAAGGTTCCAAACTGTAGTAGCCATTTTGTAACTGCCACCCAGTTACAACACTTTATTAGTGCAGCAGCAGTGTGTATTTACACAGTTTATCCAATTGTTGTTTGAGATAGCAATTTTATTACCATACAGGGTGTCTCACTTAAACTATTTACCCAAAATATCTCTGGAACAACAATAGATATCGAAAAAAGACTTTCACAGGCATGAATGCATGGCAGGGGCTTCTGAAAGCAAATACTGCGAGACAGTCTAAAATGTAAACAAACATTATTTTTAACATAAACTTATTTCTTCTTAAATGGATACCACATATTATTTCTTACGCATTCAATAGTACCAAAAATCACCATAAGCATGGTGTTGGTCACATTGCAATACATCAGTTACATCTGAAGAAAATGCTAAGCGATGCTGACATTTGAAGTAAACGAAGCATGCAGCAAGTGCATCCCAAGACTCAACTATGAGTCTTGCTCAAGTATGAAGACATGCTAGCTGTGCGCTTAATTAATTTTAAATGTTAACTTCGCTTAGAAATTTCTCCAGATGTAATTGACATACTGTGATGCAACTGACACCATTATTTTTGTGATTTTTCGTGTTATTGATTGCATAAGAAATAATATGTGGTGTCCATTAAATCCATTAAAGAACATAAGTTTGTGTTGAAAATAATATTCGTTTACATTTTGGACTGTCCCTTAATACTTACTTTCGTAATCTCTGCCATACCTTCATGTGATGACAGAAGTTTTCGAAATGTGGTGTTGCAGATGAATGATGAAGATTAGATGGTGGATCATGTAACTAATGAGGAGGTGCTCAACAGAATTGGGGAGAAAATGAGTTTCTGGTGTATCCGGACTAAGAGAAAGAATAGGTTGGTGGGACACATTCTGAGACATCAAGGAAGCCTCAATTTCACATTAGAAGGAAGTGTGTGGGGGTAAAAATTGTAGAGGGCGACCAAGGGAAGAATACAGTAAGCAGACTAAAAAGGATGTAGGTTGCTACACATATTTTCAGATGAAGAGGCTTGCACAGGACAAGGTAGCAAGGAGAGCTGCATAAAACCAGTCTGCGGACAGAAGACCACAACAATAACATTCATGTTCATGAAAGTCAGTTTTTAAACATCTATTATTGTTCCAGAAGGATATGGGGGGGGGGAGTTCAAATGGGACACCATGTATTAACAGACAGACTTATATGGAAGTAAAAAAAATTCTGGTAGACCATTATGCATGCATTAGGGCATATCACTTTTATATATACAGTGAGAAACATTATGGGTACTTTGTCTGAGCAGAGAGGCAAATCTAGTGTTTGAGCTATGGGTCTGCAGCTGCCCCTCCCCTTCCCCAGAACTTCACCTGTTTCTCTTAAATCTCATGAGAGAGAGAGAGAGAGAGAGAGAGAGAGAGAGAGAGAGAGAGAGAGAGAGAGAGAGAGAGAGAGAGATCATATTTAATTTTATAGTGGAAAACGCCTTTGTTTACTTTAGAAAATTTGTTGAGGACACAATGACAAAATTTCTATGAGCTCATCCCTTTCCATTCTTAGCAAAAAATCCTGACTCTGATCCTCTCTAAGCACTGACATCTTTAACTCTATATTTCCAGAGTTTCAAAGAGTAATTTATGTTTGAAAAGAGCAAAAACATTTAATTATAGAATTCACATAATGTACAGGGTATCCAGTGAAGGAGTCCCCAGTTTCAAAATTAAATATCTCAAAAACAAAGCTCAATAGATGAGTGCGTCAAAAAGCATTTGTATGGTGAAGGCTGTATGAAATGTCTACAAAAGTTAAAAATACTTCAAAAAGCTGCTTACAAATGGCACCAACTGCCTTATGGTATGCCTACAAACAGTGTGTATCAGCTCAGAGTTCCACCATTGCAATATGAAAGGTGGTTAGTGTACTAAAGGAGGAGGCTCCAGTGATGTATTCCATAGAACAACACATTTTTTTTTGGTATTGGAATACCATGGGTTAAACACATACCTATGTTATCATGGTGCAGATTCCAGACATGATTTAATGTGTTGAAAGGACCCAATGCAAAAACAGTTCACAAGCTCTTTGCCATATTTCAACTGATGATGTCACTGATGATCTGGCAGGTAATATTGGCCCCACTCAGATTGTACTTGCTCCTGCAGATTTCACCAGTTTCTGGAATTATTCAGCAAAATCCAAGGAAATCTGACAGAATAATTGTGGCTGGTTTGTAGTGTTCCAGCACACAGAAAATACCAAGATAGAGCTTACACCTGTTCCCATTTGAAATCCAATGCCACCATTCCATACCTGTATGAACAGTGCAGCAAAGGGCTGACTTTGTGAACCAGATTCTCACAATAATTGATAATGGAGGATTTGATGTTGGCTGCATCTGGTTCACAGATGAAGCACATTTCCACATGAATGGAATTTGTGACTTAGCAAAACTGGTGATTTTAGGTTTCTGGAAATCCCTATTTGTGTGAAGCAGAACAACAGTACTCCCCCGAAGTTACTGTGTGGGCTGCACTATGCAGCAGATACATTATTGGCCCTTTTTTAATATGAGAAATGATCACTAGTGAATGTTACATTGCAATCTTTGAACCATTTGTCACCACACAGGTAAGTTGGCAGTTAAACCAGCCAGAAAGTGGCTCATGTAAGATGGTGCCAGACTGCATTGCACTGAACACTTGTTTCACTTTCTTGACGGATAATTTGGCAATAGGGTCATTGCACTGAATTATTGCAAATTCACTGGTGCAGGGATGGACTGGCCTTCATATTCACCTGAACTGACTCTGTATGACTAATTTTGTGAGGCACATTGATAGACATTGTCTACCGAAACCATCCCACAACAATGGACAAGCTTGAATCAGTAATTTGCAAGACATCTGTCTTTATTTCCGTTTAGACACTATAGGATGTAATGGCAAATTTTATTGTTCTTCTGTACCACCTCTGTAATGCAGGTGGTGTTCATTTCAAAATGATTGTGATGTGCTTTTAGATATGAAGTCTGATGGATGAGTTTTATTGTTCACGCTGATACTGTATGAACTACAATGTGCAGAGTGCCATCTGTTATCAGATTCTTGAACTGTTTTGAACTTTCTGTGAATTTCTGCACATCATTGTTACAGTTTTCACAATAAAAATGCTTTTTGAGATATTTAAAGTTGATAATAGGGACTCCTTCTGTGAACGATCTGCACCTACATTGAGTAACTACAATGTACCTATAAACAATGATACAAAATACTGTTGACATTGCTATCACAAATTGTATCAGATTGTTTTTTTTTATGGCAGCATTTTTTCTCACCGTGCTCTCCCCTGTTTCCTTCTCAACGCCATTTCTACTTCTCAGTTGATATTTCACTGCTTGATTGGATGACCGTGTTTTTGTCTGAAACAATAACATATTGTGGTTGATGAGAGCATGAAAATTCAACTTTTTTATGTTGTAGATTATAATCAAGAATCTATAAGTTATGGTATAAATTACAGTTCAAAAATCAATTTTCTTCCAAACTCAAACTGGTTTATTTAGATGCTCTATTACTATAATGATCTGCCTTTAAATATGTAACACATGACACATAAATATCATTACTGCCACTTCCATGAAATATGTCTCTGTCCTTGTTTGCTCCCTACCTTTAATAATCTTTAATGGAGTTCATCTGATCTGCTCATTCCAAAATAACAACTGCCGTGAAATCTTAGGAATTTCATTGATTGACTTGTCTGTAAGCATGGATAGGATGGTAGTTGATGTATTCACTTAATCAGTTTGTTTAGTTTACAGTCTGTGATGATGGTTTAGAACCAAAACCGGACAAAATTATAAGTATAACAATTAGCTGTTGGTTCAAACATGCATTTCTTAAAATATCTTACAGCTGTCTTCAGTTATCTCAATAAAAATCTGACCTTTCCACACATTGGAGTTTTTCAGTTAGCCTATATGAATACAAGTAGAGAGCCGAAAACTGGATGTAATTTGTTGTTTTATCCAGGAACAATGTGGAAGGCCTAAAGGGGGCTAATAATGGCTTGTGATCAGCAGTAAGGTGGAACTTAGTTCCTTAAGAGAGAGAGAGAGAGAGAGAGAGAGAGAGAGAGAGAGAGAGAGAGAGAGAAATGTTTTTAAAGTGCACACAATTGCTAAGGCTTCTACCTCAATTGTAGAGCACTGACAATGTACTGGGGTAAAAGTCTTTGATGCAAAAGCAATAGATCTCTCCAATCTATCTGCATACTTGTGTGCAAGCATGGCCCCCAAATTTTGTTGCAAAGCCTCAGTAGCAAAGACCAAGTGTTGAACCAGTGCCTAAACAGGTGCAGACTGTAGCATGTGCTTGAGAGTGGAAAACTGAGCAGACAAATGCACCACCCTTGTGAAGCAGAGTTTGTTGTGCACAAAAAGATTTTATATCGTAAGATTAGTTTTTTTTCCGTGTATTGCGGTACAACATATAATTAATGTAACATAACAAATGAATGTGCAAAATAAATAAATACAGGTAATGTATAATGATTTAGGGGACTAATTATTGGTTAGTTATTTGCTAAGTTACACACAAGACTAAGAGCATGAAAGCTATAAAATTATAATAACAATTATTTAGTAAAAAAAAGTTTGTCTTTTGAACAGTATTCAAATTCTTTAAGACTGTAAAAGGCTTTTTCTTTCAACAATTTCTATCTTTTACTATGAAAGTTATTAGGACAGGCAGTGTGTGCCTCCACAGTTACAGTGTTGAAAAGCTTTATTCCTAAATATTCGTTACTGTCTTGTGTTTTATTTAAGTCTAGTTGCAAGTATATCTATGTCTCTTTGAGGTTTGTTGAGTAATATGATAATGAATGGACTGCCTATCTGAAAAAAGACTTAAATTTTATGTACCTTTTTGTAATGCCAGAGATGCTCCTGATGATTTGTTTTTCTGACACTGGTCATACATTACCAGAACAACAGATGCCGGAATAATTATGAAGGTCTACATTCTGAAAATGACATAATTGAACTGAGAAAGTATCAATAAATACTGTTAAATTATGCACAGAGAACTTCCAACTGAATTTGAAATTTATTCAGGTAGAGTGTGTGCACCCAAAATTTCGTATCGTGTGAATACCTTCTAAAAGCTTAAACAAATCTTGAGATAACAAAATGGAATAACTATCATGCTCTACAAATAGGATCTACCTTTGCAAAATAACATACATATCAATAGGCTACTATCAGAAAGAGATCTCTGGAATAGTGGCAAGAACATAGATGATTATGAGAAAATGGAAAAAAGCACCATAGATACGGCTGGACAGGAAAGATGCCCCCCCCCCCCCCAATTATCTATGCCTGAGAGGAGAGAGAGAGAGAGAGAGAGAGAGAGAGAGAGAGATATCTAATGCGATAGCGTCCTTGCTAAAATATCATATTCTCCTTTGATACCAACTAAATGGAGAAGCCTATTTATTTAACAATGCTTTTAGAAGCACACAGAGAAAATTTGTTTTAGTTTACCTGAAACAGTGCTCCAGGGAAACACCACATGTTTGAAGGAAGATTGTTACCTTCTGGAAACGAAAATTACTGTGCAGTTAAAGAGATAAAAATATCAATTGGCTCTGTACTCAATTATAAAAAATTAAACGATATATCATGAGAGTGTAATACTCATCATCTGAAATAAATAAATAAGATTCTTCGCCTTATAGAACCTCCAAAGCCTGTGGTAGTTTCATTTCGTGATAGGCCTATAATTTAGAAAAGAAAAAAAAATGTAAATGAAGTAGGAATGATTAAATAACCTAGAAACAGACAAGTAAAATATACTGAAATTAGGTGGAAGATGCAATTTCAAACCATCACCTACAACGCATAATAATAGTGCCTACAGAAAAATGCCGGTTTAAGGACGTTTGTAATACGTCGACATTACTAAGCAGATACAATTTTTAAGTTTTTATTGTATATTTATAACACTAGCAGTACAATCTTTATGAAATTAGCTACTATTTTGGATCCTGATTACCTGGATTTTAGCGCATAATCAGTCAGAACTACTCAATATTATACTATTTGATATTTATTATTTACGAGGAATTAGTCAATCACTTGTTACGCTTTTCTTCACATTTGCGTTTACGAAGACCCACGACCTTCATTTTCGTAACCGGAAACAATAATAAAGATTGCACCATTCGCTGTGGTAAGGTGCGGTTACAACGAACAGTTGTGAGGAAATAAAATAGGGAAAAGCTGAGTGCGGACAGAAGTTTTATGGCAGAGTTCTGCGCCCCACATTCTTTCTATTGTGCTGCAAGCTAATGAAATGCAGAGCTGCCAACGTGCTTTATATTTCAGTGTTTCGGCGAAACGATTATTTCTCTACAAGCGCTCGAGGATACTTGTAAACACATATATGAGAACGCGTTTGCGTGAAATTACTCCACCGAATTAAAGGGCGAGATTATTTCGGTAATTTGCATACAGTGACAAACAGTGCTATGCAACCATATGAAAACAGCCTCGCCTACTTCAAGGTTGCTTTGAATGTGCTAGTAACAGATACGTACTGGACCCCTCCACCTTGCATTTTTTAATATGGCATGACCGTAATTTTGCTGCTAGTAAATTAGTTGCTATAACATTTATTTGGCGCTTACATTCGTTGGCTTCGCCAGCTCATTGCCAATTTTCAAACCTAACGTAGATGTAGGCATGCGCTACAGGTAGCCCTATGACCACAACCAAGATTTCAGGGGGTCCAAAACAACACTTCAGACGGAGCACCTAAAATAGAATAATTTGCATATTTCGCGCAGTAAACTTTCTTCGTAGGGTGTAATACGGTATTTATAACGCCCAAAAGAGAATAGAATGCCGATATTCCGTTGTTAATGAGACTTGTGCCTTTAAACATGATGTCGACAATGTACACGGGTAGACGTTACAGAACAAAGAAAGTTGATAAATTAAAGCTTCTAACAGAGAAAATAATTATTTTATTACCTCAGCCATAATTTGCACAATACTATACCACTTCAACTCTAACCAGCCTGCCGCCACGCACTATTACACGCAGTTTGACACTTGATTGTAAGCACTTGGCTGGACTTTCCGCTACCAACCTCAAAGATGCAACAGGTGTTGCCCGAACGCCAGAGTATTTGTTTGAGCAAGAGATTTTAAAATCGATTAATAATTACGCAAAGTAGAGCGTTATTGGACAAAATGCGAATAAAATCTCATATAAATGATACATTTTCTGTAATAACATGAATTATAATATGAAAGGAATATGAATTCATTACCAGTATTTATTATCAGAATTGTTTGTACAGAGACTTGTGGAAATAATTCTAAACCTAAAATACCGACTATTTGGCTTATTCTAATTACTAGAACTTAAATGTACACACCACTGCACAACTATATATCTAAAAAGAATCTTAAAAGTTTAATGTTGCTGGTTTCACTGTTGAAATACATCTGAAAATCCGATTCCAATGCTGGTATGAAGGTGGCTTTCGTGTTCAAAACTTTCAATGTTTGTTCAGAAGCATTATAAGAAATACTGGTACAATGTTAATTTGTTCTAATCCATTAAAATCTGTAATTATGTATCCCGTATTGGACAAACTATGGTCACTGTACCCTACCTAGACTTACAGACTTATCTTACACTAAGCACAAAACACACACACACACACACACACACACACACACACACACACACACAAGCGCGTGCGCCCGAGGAAGGACTCAAACCCCTGGCAGGAATGGTCACCCAGTCGCCTTAGACCAAGTGGCCATCCCGCAGGACAATTACAGATATTGTATTTATAGGAAGCTTCAAAAGCACTTTTCAAGTTTTACCAATGATTTGTTTCTCATTAATTTCTTCTGACACTTTTTAGTATAGAACAGTGTTCACAAGCCATCTGAGTTTGGAGAGTCATTTTTGTTATGTTAACAGGTGATTATTAGGAGGTCAGATTAAAAGTGTGTAAGTCAGATACTTTAATATTGAGCTTGTTTTTATATATATAGAGAGAGTATTAAATTTTTTTTAACATTGTCAGGTTTCCTATATAGTGAGACAAGGATGACTTTGGTTTGTGATGTAGGCAACCCAAGTGTGCTTCAATCAGCAGCAGATGAAACAATATGAAGGTTGCCCAAAAAATAGAAATCTTTTCCAATAGAAAATATATTGTAATAATATCTTAATTATTACTATAAGTAGTTTGGTAAATACCTCTGATTGAATAACACATACAACAATAATTAATGCTGTCTTGCAAAGGTATAAATATGATTACAAAATATAAGATTCTGAGATTAAAATGTTTAAAAAAAAGTATTTTGATGAACCACTGAATTAAAACTTTTCATTTTTAACACATTTCACAGTAAACTGTCTCAAATTTTAACAGCGTTTTTGTCTCAATTGCCTGTAAGTACGAGCACCTCTGTTGCTAGTGATGCATGAATAGACAGTTGACATTTTCCAGAAGCCTCGCCATCTTTAAGTTCACGTTATTTGGTGCCGGGTTGGAAAGGAATGGTTTTCCCAGTGGGGAAGATTTACATTGCAAGCTACATGTTGTGGAGCACTCGTGTTAGGCATACTTAAGTGTTACAGTTTTCACCCTGATGTGAGGTATTTTTCCAGTATCATTAAATCGAGCACAAAATTGTGAGAAGCCCTGGCAGAAACCAGTACTTCTCAGAGAAGAGTTGCTGGTATGATAATGGGAAGACGACTGAATGGTCCACAGTTGATTCTAAAGGTTGGCTGGTATGTAGTTTAGGGGACTAAATTACATTGTACATCAGTGCCTTATTCCACCCACATAGTGTGCGTTAAGAAACCAGTCTCTACTAAAAATATGTAGCACACGGTTCATTAAACATTAAATTTTAACACTTATTTTTCCATACATTTATTTACTTCTATCTTGCACATCACACATCATGGAAGCGTAATACAGTGACAAGAGAAGAACAGTTTTTTGTACTCTTTTTTGTTTACGATCAAAGATAATAACAGAGAATACCAATTAGTTTAATACAGCTCAGAAAATACAAATAGTAATTTGTCGTGTCCCCACATCACCCCCTTCTCAGTCATATAGTCACTTAACACTGCAGTTCTTCAACTAACCTTGCAGGAAATCGAACTTCACGACCAGATCTTGTTCTTCTTGGTTTTCCACTGTCGGTTGTGTCTGGTTGTTTGACCCGGGCTGTCCGTTCAGTTGAAGTGTCTTCAGGCTGCTTCTCATTATGATTCATGAGGTACGCAGGTTTCAATCGATCAATGGAGATATTCTTGACTTGGTCTTTTATTTTAACACCAAAAAATTTTGGGTTTCTTTCTATTACTTCGTATGGGCCTTCATATGGTGGTTCTAATGCTTTTTGTACTCGGTCAATTCGCACAAATACATGTATTGACTCATTGAGATCCCTGTGTATGAAAGGTCTTTCTTTTGCTTTGTGGGAGTATTGTACAGGCTTCAGACGATTCATGCACTGCTTCAGTTGTGAAACGAATTGAGGTAAGTCTGCATCCAATTTTGTTGCATACTCTTGAAAAAAAATCACCTGGTATTCTGATGGGTGAGCCATAAACCATTTCTGCAATTGTAGCATTACTGTTCTCTCTGATGGAGCATCGCAGGCCAAGGAGGATTACAGGTATTACTTGAGTCCATTTGCAGTTGCATGGGCACGGATAGCTGCTTTAAGTGTGCGATGAAATCTTTCAATTTTTCCATTTGATTGAGGATGTTATGCTGTAGTTTGTGTTTGGTTACAACCACACAGTTTTGACAGTGCTCGGAATAGCTCAAAGTTAAACTGCCTGCCTTGATCAGTCACTATCTGATATGGTGTTCCAAACCTAGTGATCCAACAATTGAAAAATGCTTGTGCTACTGCCTCTGCTTGTATGTCCCGAAGAGGTACTACTTCTGTCCAGTTTGTAACTCTGTCAATGCATGTTAAACAATAAATATATGCTTCAGATGGAGGCATTGGTCCTATCAAATCAAGGTGAACAATTTTGAAACGTTCATCATTACTAGGAAAGTGTCCTACTGGTGTTTGAATGTGCCGTGATATTTTGTTTTTCTGGCATGCAATACATGTTTTTGCCCAGTTTTGGACATCCTTTTTTAAATTGATCCAGACAAATCTTGATGAGATCATTTTTACTGTTGTCTTAATGCCTGGATGAGCCAGATTATGATAGTGTTGGAAAATAGAGTATCTAAATGGTTTAGGAATATAAGGACGAATGATTTGTGTTGACACATCACACCATAGCTGTTTTCCTCCATGTGTCAGATGGTGTTTTAACTTCAGTGATGTATGAGGGCTGGTCTGTAGTTGACGAAGCTCTTCATCATCTTCTTGTGCTTGGGCTATCTCATCATAGTTAACTGGAACTAGTTCTTCAAGCCTTGATAGACCATCAGCAACAACATTTTCTTTAGCAGATATATGACGTAGGTCAGTGGTAAATTGCGAAATGTACTGGAGGTAACTTAATTGAATTGGTGTTGCTTTTTCATTCTTTTGTTTAAATGCATATGTTAGAAGCGCATGGTCAGGATAAATAATGAAATATCTTCCTTCCAACAGATATTTGAAATATTTGACAGCCATATAGATGCTAAGCAGCTCTCTATCATACGTGGAATACTTCTTCTGTGCTGTTGTAAACTTTTTTTAAAAGAATCCAATTGGTCTCCACTGTTCATCTTGCCATTGTTGCAATGCAGCACCTGCTGCAAAACCTGATGCATCCACAAATAATGCAAGTTGATTGTTCAAACCAGGAAATGTCAAAAGTGCAACATTTGCTAGATCTTTTTTGCATTTTTCAAATTGAGCAATTGCTTCTTCTGTCCAGTTAATATATCGTCGGTCCTTTTTTGTTGTTCCTTTTAGGAAATCATTCATCAAGGCTTGGTTTTCAGCTGCATGTTCCAAATGTCGACGATAAGAATTGATGATCCCTAAGAATTTTCTAAGTTCACGGACTGTTTTGGGTCGTTTGTAGTTCATTATTGCTGCAACTCTCTCTGGATCTGGCTTTGTTCCAGCAGGTGTAATTAAATTTCCTAAAAATGTTAGCTGTTGTACACCAAATACTGATATGGAAACATTTATGACAAGACCATACTTATTCAACTGCTCAAAAAGTAAATTTAGATGCTCAACATGTTGTTCTGGTGATTCAGATGCTATTAGAATGTCATCCAAATACGGAAAACAAAATTCTAGTTCTCTCACAACTTCATGTATAAACCTTTGGAATGTGCTAGGTGCATTGCGAAGTCCAAATGGCATATAATTAAATTCATAGAGACCAAATGGTGTTATAACGGCTGATTTTGGCTTATCTTCTTCGGCTAGTGGAATCTGGTAATAGGCTTTGAGTAGGTCTACCTCTGAGAATATATTTTTATTTTGAAGCATAAAATTTACATAATCAATTCGTGGAATTGGATACTGGTCTGGGAGAGTCCCGTCATTCAAACGGCTATAATCTCCACAAACTCGCCATTGACCACTTGGCTTCTAAGCAAGGTGTAGTGGACTAGCCCATTGTGATTTTGATGGACGTATAATACCATTATTTAGAATAAATTGAAATTCTTGTTTAGCAATTTTCAATTTATGTGGGTCCAATCTACGAGCCTTACAGTAAACTGGTGGTCCAGGAGATGTAGTGATATAATGCTGCACATTATGCTTTAATATTTTTGGTACTATAGATGGTTTAGTTGTATCAGGAAAATTCTCTAAAAGTTTTGAAAAGTGGCATGTTGCATAGAGTGAGCTTACTGATTCATTAGCATCCACAGTGGTTACTTCTGCTACAATTTTTAATTTTGTGGTGTTGTCTATCAACTTTTTATTTTTGAGGTCAACCAGTAGCCCATAATGATGAAGAAAATCGGCTCCCAATATGCCTTTTGATACGTCTGCTACTATGAATGGCCATTCAAAATTGCGTTTGAGTCCTAAATCAATGTTTAACAGTTTTGAACCATAAGTTTTTATCTGTGACCCATTTGCAGCATAAAGATTGAAGTCAGAGGGTTGACCTTTTTGGCTTTTTGCAACTGGTATAACGGACAAATCTGCACCGCTATCTACCAGAAAATATTTTCCACAATTTCGATCTTTGACAAATAGGCGATATTGGCGGCCTAAAGTGTGCACAGGGGTAGAACACTCAGCCGCTATTGTGTCTACCACTTCTAGTTTTCCTTATTTTGCCATTGGCAAGGCTGAACACATTTTTCAGGCTTACATCGTGTGCCGAATCTGAAATGGTAATAGCAGTATTTGCCGTTTTTATCGTATCTTGCTCTGCTTCTACTTCTACTGCGCGATCTTTGCCTGTGGTTGCGAGTGTTTCGAAGCATTTTAATCTCATTTTCCAATTCATCAATTCTCACGAGAAGATCTTGTACTGACAAAGAAGACGATGATGACGGAATGGAATGGGTGGAAGCAATTTGAACCTCGTCAACAGCGTTTAATTCGATCATGCGATCTGCCATTTGAGCAATCTTATCCACTGTTTCGTCAGATATAAGTAAAATGCTTCGAATATTAGCTGGAAGTTTGTCAAGCCAAAGTGTTTTTAGGATCTTTTCTGATACATTTGTACCTGCATAGCTTCTCATTTTTCTTAATAATTGGGTAGGTTTCATGTCACCAAGTTCTAAGCCACTCTAAAGTTTTTTAATTTGGCGCTCTCTGAATATGTTCAGTAGACGTTCTTTTGCGAGAGAATATTTGTTGTTATCGTTACTCGTAACTAGATCCCATATATTTTCAACAAATTTTGGCTCCAGCTGAGCGAGTAAATAGTTAAATTTAGTCGCCTCCGTAACAATACCAGCGATCGTAAATTGCGCTTCGGCTTGACAAAACCAGATGTCCGGCTTTTCCGTCCAAAACGGCGGCAGCTTAACGCTTACCTTATCAATTTCCACTTTACTGCTACATTCAGAACGATTCCCTTGATTACCGTTTGCTTCTCCTGTCGACATCTTGCGTATTGTTGGACACAGAATACGTCGAACTCAAGTTACGGAAATCTCGTCGAAAATTACGCCGAAAAATTTCGTCGCAACTGTCGTCTTGTCGATCACGTCGGTCGTCACCAATTTTGTAGCACACGGTTCATTAAACATTAAATTTTAACACTTATTTTTCCATACATTTATTTACTTCTATCTTGCACATCACACATCATGGAAGCGTAATACAGTGACAAGAGAAGAACAGTTTTTTTTACTCTTTTTTGTTTACGATCAAAGATAATAACAGAGAATACCAATTAGCTTAATACAGCTCAGAAAATACAAATAGTAATTTGTCGTGTCCCCACAAATACATGAACACTAAAACGAAACTTAAACTGAAAACGTGAGAAATGTACCAAATTAAAAAAAGTAAAATGAATGGGAAGAATAATTTGAAATAAAAGAACTGAGGGTCTTGGTTGGCTGATCTCAATAATTAATAAAGAATGATCCAGCCACTCTGGAAGGCATTAAAATCTAGCTTAAAAGTACTGGGCAATTAGATTAGTACTTGTTCCATAGATCATGAATACGACACTTTGTAATGATGTGGAACGTGTCAGGTTAATGAAAGGTGTCTTTACAAATTAGTACTTTGTACTAAATATTACATGACATTTTTTTTTATTTATTTATTTTCAAATTTACTAATTTATATCTATAAATTCATCTACAGTGTAGAAAAGGTTGCCATTCATAATTTTTTTAAATTTATTTTTAAACTCTTGCTGGCTATCTGTCAGGCTTTTGATGCTATTTGGTAGGTGACCAAAGACTTTTGTGGCAGCGTAATTCATCCCTTTCTGTGCCAAAGCTAGATTTACCCTTGAATAGTGAAGATCATTCTTTCTCATACTGTTGTAGTTATGTACACAGCTATTGCTTTTGAATTCTACGAGATTGGTAATAATAAATTTCATAAGTGAATATATATATATATATATATATATATATATATATATATATATATATATATATATATATATATATATATACATACACTGAGAAACTACTGTGAAGATCCATAGCTCTTTAAATAAGTGTCTGCAGGATGATCTTGGATGGGCTCTGGCAATTATTCTGATCCACACGCTTTTGTGCAATGAATACTTTTTTACTCAATGATGAATTACCCCAGAAAATGACGCCATACGACAGCAGAGAATGACACTAGGCATAGTAAGTTAATTTACTGAGACGTATATCACCAAAATTTGCAATTACCCTAATAGCATATGTTTCAACAGATCTTCAATGTGTTTTTACGAGTTCAACCGCTCATCAATGGTTACATCTAAAATTTTCGAATATTCTACCTTTGTTACTGATTTTTTACCAAAGTCTATAATTATTGATAGTGTCATTCCATTCACTGTATGGAACTGTATGTACTGTGTTTTATCAAAATTTAATGATAGTCCATTTGCTGAGAACCACTTTATGATTTTCTGAAAGACATCGTTTACAATTTCATCAGTTAGTTCTTGTCTGTCAGGTGTGTAACTGTACTTGTATCATCGGCAAAAAGAAACAGCTTTGCATCTTCATGAATGTAGAATGGCAAGTCATTAATATATATTGTCACGGTGAAATGGAAGCAGGCTTGACTTCGAAGGCAGGGTTGTAGACTGAACACTGCACTTATACAGAAAGCTGGTTTATTGCGAACTGAAACGTACACGCAGCACTTCTTGCAGAACGTAACAGAAATTAGAAGAATAGTTAACATAACAAACAAGTAGAAATTACAAGTAAACATAAGAAACATGTAGAACATTCTGGAAATGTTAATTACAAAGGAATAAATTTTGCCAGTGGACGGGATTGAACCGGCGACCTTCAGCACCGAAATCTGTGACCTTATCTCCTGCGCCACGCCGGCAGTCGGCTAACGTGGGGTCTCGCGGCATTGCTCCCTCTCCTGAAAAAACAGCGACCCGCTGTTAGGTTCCCTTTGGAGCCAGCTGCAATGTTCTGGATCTTGATCTTGTCATGGGGCCTCTGTATGGCAGTTCTGGAGAATCCTTTCCTTCTGCACGATTATCGACGACAGACGTTCATGTCTTGGCTTCATCAGTAACATTAATGTCCTTAGAGTCCTTGAACAAGAAGCCATTGTCGCCTACCTGCTCTTCAGGATCGTAGTAAGGCTTCATGCGGAGGACGTGAACAATATCTCTTCGTTTTTGTCGTTTCGACGACGGCTCATAACTCTCAATTTCGTATGTGACGTCTGACGGACCAAAGTATCGCGTCAACAACTTTTATGATAGTCCAACATTCAGTACAGGGGTAAAAATCCATACCAGATCTCCTGGGCTGTACACAACAGGTCGGTGCTTGTCGTTATACCGCTGACGGTCCTTCTCCTAGGCGTCCAGTATCCGTATGCGAGCCAGCTGTCTTGCTTCTTGGACCCTGGTGATGAGCTCTTTCACATAGTCATCCTGAGTGTCGTCCGGCTGGAACGGGAACAGCATATCCATTGTCGGCTCAGCTTCACGGCCATGAAGCAGGAAAAACGGCGTGAAGCCTGTGATGTCTCATCTTGCGGTATTATAAGCAAATGTCACGACTGGCAGTATTGTATCCCAATCCTGCTCAACATCCATGTACATCGACAGCATATCTGCTAACGTCTTGTTGAAACGTTCTGTAAGACCATTTGTTCAAAAATGTTCAAATGTTTGTATAGTCTATGGGACTTAACTACGGGGTCTACAGTCCCTAAACTTACAAACTACTTATGAACTAACTAAGACTAAGGACGGCACAAATATCCATGCCCGAGGGGCGATTCGAACCCCCGACCGTAGTGGCCGTGCAGACCGTGACTGAAGCGCCTCAGTCCCCTCGGCCACTGCAGCCGGCCCATATGTCTGAGGATGGTATGCAGTTGTCATTCTGTGGACAATGTCGCAACGTGACATTACCTCTGATACTAGTTTCGACTGGAATACGTTTCCAATATCAGATATCATCACACATGGTGCCCTATGCTTCAAAATAATGTCTTCTACAACGAATTTTGCGATCTCTGGAGCTTCTGCAGTCAGCACAGGTTTGATGATAGCGTAGCGTGTGAGATAGTCAGTGCCGACTATTATCCATCGGTTACCGGTTGTCGACTTCGGGAACCTCCCTAAAAGTTCGATCCCAACTTGATGGAATGGAGCTGCTACAGGTGGAATCGGTACGAGATGCCCTGGAGGTAATTGTGGCACATGCTTCCGTAGCTGGCACTCTTTTCAGTGACTCACATAGTGATTGATAGGAAGGAAGAGCCCTTTCCAGTAATACCTGCGTCTGATTCTGTCTAGGGTCTTGACGAATCCCAGATGACCGGATATTGGAGCATTGTGAAAATTCTTGAGAATAGCTGGCTGGAGATGAGCTGGAATGATCAGTAGCCATTTGGGGCCCAGTGGATCGTAGTTGCTCTTATACAATGTTCCGTTTATAAGTTGGAACACTCTATTGGTCCGTTCTCCTTCATCTAAGGCCTCTATCGTTTTCAATAGTGCTGGATCTTCTCTCTGTTCAGCTGTAACGTCATCTAATTCAGCGAGGGCTGAAATTTCATTAATGCCGTTGTGTTCCACTAATGGACTCCTCGAAAGGCAGTCGGCATCCTTGTGTTTGCGCCCGTTCTTGAATACCACTGTGACCTCGTACTCTTGGAGTCTTAGTGCCCATCTTGCTAGTCGGCCTGATGGATCCTTCAAGCTAGTCAGCCAACACAAAGAATGATGGTCTGTCACGACGGTGAATGGTTTGCCGAATAAATACGGCCAGAACTTGTTGATAGCCCAGATAACCGCGAGACATTCTTTTTCAGTTGTAGAGTAGTTTATCTCGGACTTTGAGAGTACTCTGGACGCATAGGCTATCACTTTTTCAGCACCTTCCTGAACTTGTACAAGCACTGCAGCAATCACATAACCACTGGCATCTGTGTGAAGTTCAGTTTCTGCATTCTCGTTGTACAAGGCTAGAACTGGTGCAGAAGTTAGAGCCTCGTTAAGTGCTGGAAAGCTATTTCTTTAGTCTCATCCCAGTACAACTTGGCGTCTTCCTGCAGAAGTTCTTGCAATGGACGTGCCTTGTTGCAAAATCCTTTTATGAAACGTCGTTAGTATGAGCACAGCCCGAGAAAACTTTTCACATCACGAATGTGCTGAGGAGCTGGAAATTCTGTGACTGCTCTTACTTTATCTGTATCAGGACTGACACCATCTGCGTTGACTAGGTGCCCCACGATTTTTATCTCTTTGGCGACGAAGAGGCACTTCTTTGGATTGAGGCGGAGTCCTGCAGCCTGAACACACTTCAACACAGTTGACAGGCGATTCAGATGTTCTTCAAATGTTTTCGAGAAAACGACAATGTCATTTAAATAGCAAAGACACGTCGTCCACTTTAGGTGTCGAAGCAAGTTGTCGATCATGCTTTCGAATATTGCCGGAGCATTACATTATCCAAATGGCATTACTTTGAATTCATAGAGGTTGTCAGGTGTAATAAAAGCCGTCTTCTCCCTGTCACGTTCTCCAACCTCGATTTGCCAGTAACCTGTCTGTACGTCCATAGTTGAGAAGTATGTAGTTCCTTTCCAGCAGTCTAAGGTGTCGTCAATGCGCGGCAATGGGTAGACATCTTTCTTTGTGATTTTGTTCAGCCGCCAATAGTCGATACAGAATCGCCCTGTGCCATTCTTTTTCCTTACGAGGACCATTGGAGACGACCAAGCACTCTCCAAAGGTTGAATAATGTCATTGTGCAACATCTTCTCCACTTCCTCCCGAATTATCCGTCTTTCAGCTGGCGACACTCTATACGAACGCTGGCTAATTGGTGGATGATCCCCAGTATTGATACGGTGCTTTACCGTGGGCCGTTACGTCTGACTAAAGCTGCTGGGATGTGAATGCACCCAGAAATTGGCATAGTATCGCCAACACCCGCTGGCGTTGGCCCTTAGTCAGTCCAGGCCCTATTGGCAGTTCCACAGTTGTTTCCTACAGCGTGTTGTCTGCACTAACAGCAGAACACGGGTCTTCATTGATGACTTTGAGCTCACCGTCCTGGATTGGTTCAATTGTCCCGATACATATTCCTTTGGGGATAAGTTGTGACTGCTCGTGGCAATCAGTGATCCAAATCTCTCCTCGACCACCGGTAATGCTTATGATAGCCGATGGTATGTAAATTTCTTCCGTGGGCCTGATAAACTTTTTACTATCGACAAGCACTTCACAGTTTAGTCGGTCATCTGTGTTTGTGACTGCAACTCTTCTCATCGTCAACGGCGGTGTCGTCACATTGTCAACGGCAAATAACTTCCCGGAAAATTCTGTATTACGTGTATCCATCGGAACGACTTCTTCAATTTGCAGCTCAGATCTTCCACATTCAATGATAGCTTGGGATGCTTGAAGGAAGTCCCATCCGAGGATGACATTGTGACTACATTCTGTTAACACGACAAAGTCAAACGGCTGGGTCCTGTTGTTGATGGCTATTCTTGCGACACAAGTTCCTGCTAGCTGGACGTACTTTCCATTCGCGACCTTCAGCACAGTTGCCCCCGTATTTCAGAATATTGTCTTCATTAGTGTGCGGCGATAATTATCCGACAATACAGAGAAAGAAGCTCCTGAATCAACTTGTGCCCGGACAGGTTGGCCGTAAATTATGACGACGATGAGATTTCCCGACATCTTAGCGACTGTCGTCCATGGAGGATTTTCATCTACGGCGGCCTCACCTCCGTAGACGGTCGCCTAGCTTAGTTTTCCTGGGCGCGGCGGCTAGGGGAGCGGCTGGTACCTCTGTACGGCGACGGTGAACGGCTGCGGCGCGTCGGGAAGCGACCTTGTCTTGGATACGGCGATGGGCTTCTTCACATAGGTCGACTGAACTCATCAACAGGTGACTGCCTGGGATAGAACTGCTCTGTTAGCTGACGTCTTGTGGCAAAATAATTGTCGAATGTTCGCCTTCTCTCTCTGCAGTAGCGTACGAAATGTCCAGGGGGCCTACAGTGGAAACACAGTGGTGTCTTGTTTTCTGTCCTCCAGACCTCTGTTCTTCTGCGGGCGTCATTGTTGCTGGGGGAGTTGGTTGTGGCCGCGTCGGCCGGTTCATAGACTGCCGTTTGGCGGCTGCAGCGTAAGTCATAGCAGGGCGACACCATTCTTCACGTCGGGTGCCATTGGCGGGGCATGCAGGAGCTAATGTCTGAAATACCTCTTCCTCAGTGGCGTCGGCTCCCTCGTGACTTACAGGGCTTACATCCATGGCGATAATCTGATGCTAGCTCGGTCTAATAGACCCGGCTGCCATAAACTGTTGTAATTCTTCTCTCATAATCTGTCGTATGAGAGAAGCGAAGTCATGCTGGTCTTCCACAACTGCCATGGGGACTACATTGGATAGTCTGTCACACTTCTTTAGTCCAACGCTCCTTTGTTGCATTTCTTCAATACGCTGGCACCACTTGATGAACTCTTCTGTCGTAGCACGTCTTTTATTAGAAGAGCTTGGTACATGTCTTCTGCAATACCCTTCATCAGATACGTGATTTTGTCGGCACAGTCATGTTCGGATTGAATGTTGCACAGGGCCAAAACATTCTGTATGAACGACTGTGTCAGCTCACCATGTCGTTGGGCCCGGTTCTTCAGTGGTTCTTCCGCCGAACCGATTTGTCGCTGGCGGTCACCAAACGTCTTCTTAAGTCCCGTCTGGAACGTTTCCCAGTCATTCAGCTTGTCTTCGTTGTTTTCGTAACATTGCTGGGCTGTTCCGTCCAGGTACAAATAAACGTTGGCCAAGCACATTGCATGATCCCATCTGTTATACTTGGTGACTCGGTCGAACCCTTTTAGCCATTTGTTGGGGTCCTGTCCAGTGTGTCCAGAGAACACCGACGGGAGTCTGATGTGCAGCTGGCTTACTGCTGGTTTCGCGTGCATGGTTCTTCTGATGATACGGACTTTCGGAAGGATGTACTCGGTATAACCCTTGTATTCCGGTTCTAGTCCGTGTAAGCGACGGCTTTTACGTTGCCTAATCGGAGCCACGATGATGCAGCTGTTGCACAAGGATACCCGGTTCCTCCACCAAACAATGACTCGGTGAAATGGAAGCAGGCTTGACTTCGAAGACAGGGTTGTCGAGTGAACACTGCACTTATACTGAAAGCAGGTTTATTGCGAACTGAAACGTACACGAAGCACGCACTGCCCCTTGGGCAGAGTGCTCTGCTATTTATACACAGACAGAATGTACCAGAAATTAGGAGAATAGTTAACATAAAAAACAAGTAGAAATTACAAGTAAACATAAGAAACAAGTAGAAATTCCAAGTAAACATAAGAAACATGTAGAACATTCTGGAAATGTTAATTACAAAGAAATAAATTTTTGCCAGTGGACAGGATTGAACCGGTGACCTTCAGCACCGCAATCCGTGACGCTATCTCTTGCGCCACGACGGCAGTCGGCTAACGTGGGGTCTCGCGGCAATATTAATAACAGCAAAGGGCCCAAGACCGAACCTTGTGCCACCCCATTTTTGATTGTTCCCCAGTTTGAGGAATCGGCTGTTGTTTGCATATTATGAAAACTACTAATTTCAATGTTCTGCACTCTTCCTGTTAGGTATGATTTAAACCTTTTTTACACTCTCCCATTCATACCACATACCACATACAATCTTGAAGAATTCCATGATTTACTCAATCAAAAGACTTTGAGAGATCACAAAAAATCCCAATGGGTGATGTCCGGTTATTCAGAGCATTTAATATTTCACTGGTGAAAGTATATATACCATTTTCTGTTGAAAAGCCTTTCTGGAAACCAAACTGACATTTTGTTAGAACTTTATTTTTACCTATGTGTGAAACTATTCTACAATACATTACTTTTTCAAGAATTTTTAATAAGGCTGTAAGAAGTGAGATTGGACGGTAGTTGTTTACATCAGAATAAATATACATAAAGGACATACACGAAAACGGAAATGGTATGAGAAAAACCACTTGCATGAATGAAATTTAAAACTCTGTTAGCTGTTGAGAGATTACAGCAAGCACCTAGCAGCACTACCAAAATTCTGTATCAATGTGGTTAGATGAGGACAGTCCAACAAAATGTGGTCCACTATCAAATGCGAACCATGGTGACACTAAGGAGTGTCGTCACGACTGTACGTCAAGCAAATATGATCGATGCGCAGCCAGCAAAGGACTTCAGAGACCCTGCGAGAGGCTCAAAAATTGTTCAAATGTTTGTAGAGCTTATGGTACTTAAGTACGGGGTCATCAATCCCTAAACTTACAAACTACTTGGGAATGATAACCGTTGCAGTTTAGTCCCTTCCAAAAACCAACCAACCAACCAATCAACAAACTACTTATGAACTAGCTAATACTAAGGACGGCACAAATATCCATGCCCGAGGGGGGATTCGAACCCCCGGCCGTAATGGCCGTGCAGACAGTGAATGGCGCGCCGCATACCGCTCGGCCATCACGGCCCGAGAGGCCCACATGGAAGACTTGTAGCTGAGAAAACCCAAAAATTTACTAACACAACTTAGTCTTAGAAGTTCTGGTAACAAGTATATGTCGTCACAGAGTAATATTTTGACGAGACGACTTAGGGAAACAAAAGATAGATAATGTCCCTACTGACGTTAAGAAAACTAAAGTTCTATCATGGCACATGACAAGTAAAGAGTCCACAAGGTCTACTTTAGAAGTCTAGGGTGCTGCCATCCAGGCAAGGTGGAAGGAGTGTCTGCCAAGCAGAGGCTGAGGTTTGTGGGTTGGGGTTGTGTTGAGCTATAGGCGAGTCATCATCATCCTACCATGGCAGCACAGATGATGGATCAGAAGCAGTTCTGGGCTCTGGCAGGCCATTGATAGTGGCCAGGCGAGGGAGATGCTGCAGAGTCGTCCATCGGATTCGCCTGGTGATCACATGGAACAGTATTCAGAAATCTGGAAGATAGGAGCAATATCGACTCAGGGCAATAGACTGGTGAATGGAGACGTGCAGGGCCCAGGGTGAAAGGTGACAAGCATTACAGTTAGTGAAGTCATAGTTGTTTAAGGTGTTGCAAAACCGTCCTAACATTCGAATGGGCATGGAACAACTGGCGCCCTTGGGCAGGCAGTTGGATCAAGGTCTGAAACCACAAGCCCATTTCAGGGAGCTCGATGATAATCATGAAGTGCCGGGGTGTGTGCAAGTGTGGGGCACGGGCATGAAGAGGTGCAGGAGGGATAGGTACTATGAACAACATCAGGGCTTTGTCTCAGACATACTCCTCCGTATACTATTTCATCTGGGTTTTAAAAATGTGGATGAGGTGTTCCATCATGCTGTTGAGTAGGAGGAATCCAACATGATGGCTACTATTAAGTTGGCAAAATAGTGTGAACTCCTGACTGCTATACTGTGGCTGTTGTCTGCTACTAAGGTGATGGCAAGATCTTCAGTGGAAAAGATTTTGGCTGGGGCTGTTATGGTAGTAGATGTGGTTATAGAGGAGCCTGGACCATGAAGGGAAAGTAGGAGTACACATCCGTGACAATGAAAAAAAGGCGTAAAGGAAGGGGTCCGCAAAGTCGACATGAATGCACTCCCAAGGGAGTTTTGAGGCAGGCCAGGACTGGAAGGACTGGTGTGGCCAAGGAAGCACCTCAGAACAGTGACAACATCTCTAGACCAGGTCCTCAATGTCTACAGTCATGCTGATTTGGAACCCTTGTCATTTACAAAGGTTTTGTCTGTGCAATACACCAGTGTCAGTGATGTAAGATGTACAGGATCGAGGTCTCTAGTGTAGCCGGTACAACGACTCAAGGGTTGGTGGCAGAGGTGGCACAGAGGAGCACCTCATCGACAGCTACCAATTGATGGCAGATGGAGTCTAAGTAGTGTAGCGTGGCCTGGGTCCATGCATTTGCCACCCTATCCAACGGAACTGGGAATGCTTCCATTGGATTCTGAATGTTATCATCTACCTAAAAAATGAGGAGTTCATTTGAATAAAAGGAAGTATCTGGGCTACAAGGCAGACAGGACATGGCGTCGGCGTTTGCATGATGGGAGATTGGGCTGAAATGGACTGAGTATTGGAAACAGGTAAGGAAGAGGGTCCACCATCGAAGACAGTGGGAGGTGCTGGGGTTGGCAACAGGGATGACAGTGCAAATAAGGCCTGGAGTGGCTTATGGTCAGTTGTTAAATGAAAAGATGTATCACAAAGGTATGGAAAGTATTTGCTCAAGCAAAAACTATAATAACGGCTTCTTTTCCAATTTACGAATACTTGCACTTAGTGCAGTGGCGGCCTGTGGTACCTGAAGCTGGGTGTTGCACGCAAGTTTCAATGTTACATTTTTATATGAGACGCTTACTAGGGAGAAAATTCATTATTTCAACGCCTGGCTTCTTGACATTCATCATGATATAAACATCTCTCAAATTCGTGGAGTATGAAAGTCACAAAATTCAATTTTTGCTAATCCTATTTATGATCCTGTGAAATGTTAGAAATTTATCAGCGACAAAAAATATCTGCAGTATAGTGCATACTACAATTTGTTAATAATCGTTACGTAATGAGCCACATTCCTAGTCTAAATGAAATTCATTCGCCATTAAAAGACTGGAAATGACAAAATACACTTTACAACTTACAAGTAAACTTATTTTTACCTTATATGTACTGAAAATTTGCCCTCCTATTTTTTATCGCTGCAGATTTGTCATTCACTCTTTAATTGAAGTCTGAAATCTATATCAGAAGTTCTGTTTCATTGGAAAGCATTGCAAAATCCGATAATCTTGCCTGGAGCACAGAGTTGGGTAAGAATGATTTTATTCATTTCAAAGTAGAAAAGCATGCTTGAGCTGAAGTCACGGGAATTGTGAAAACTAGCTTCAAGAATTTTGAGAAATCAGTGAACGTCTTGCCTAGGTCGTTTATTATCATAAACTTTGCTAAGCTAACATCACCACACAATGACGTAAATTCTTGTGGTAGGTAATTTGTAAGGTAAAGAAAACTTTTTATGACTGCTGCTGCTATGTCAGTAACTGGGAGGCAGTATGACATACCCGAGAAGAAAGAATGCTGGGAGAAGCATGGGGAGAACTGCCCTGTGCAGAACGGCGACACCTAGTAGAGTGCTGTGAACTGCTTCTGGCCACGGGGTTCGCAGGCAGTCTGCAACCCCCTGTGGCGTCACTGACGAGCGTGTTACGAGGTACCATGGTCGGGCCTGGACTCACTGCTCCCCGCAGGTATAATAGGCAGAGCTATCCGCCAGGGAGTTGCAGCAGGAATACACATCTCCTGAGATCGTAACGAGGCCGGCAGCTTTTTTCGGCGCGTTGGGGGGGGGGGGGGGGGGGGCAACAGGTCGCTGTACAAATAAAAGTAGTTGGCTCTAACATATTTCATGATATGGGTTAGGCTTCCTAAACGAAAAAAAAATATATAAGAAAAGGGGACATAGATAGTTTTAAAAAAATTGGGAGTTGTGCAATACTGCAACAGTACCAAGCACCACCACTGACTGAGTGTCAGAGAAAGAGCCATCAGCAATGCCGTGAGGAAGGACAGCACCAACACCTTACTCTGAGGCATCGGTGGCCAGGAGTAAAGAAAGAGACGAAGTGTGTGGTACGAGACACACAACCGATTGTAACGTCTGCTTTAAGGAGTGGATAGCCATGTAATAGGCTGGAGACCATTGAAATGCCACGTTTTTGTGACATACGATGAAGGGGTGACACTATGTGGGCGGCAGAAGGAATGAACTTGCCATAGTATGCTGCCTTCCCAAGCAAAGACTTTAATGGTGTACATAACTAGGATAAGGAAGGGCCGCAATAGTGGCCCTGTGGAAAGAAGTAGCCAATATGCCCCTGTCAGAGATAAAATGACAGAGGTAGTTAATAGCAGGTTGGAGAAAGGAGCATTTTTCAGAGTTGCATTTGAGGCCCATGTCTCGTAGGTGATGGAAAAGCAGTTTCAGATGCTGGTGGTATTCTTCCACAGTGACTGGTGATGATCATATCATCAATGTAATTGATACAACATGGCACATTCCACAGTAACTGTTACAGGTACCGCTGAAAGATGGCTGGTCCACTAGCAATACCATACATGAGACAGTTCAAGTGGAAGAATCTGAGGGATGTATTGACACTGCTAATTAGGTGCATGGCTCGTCAAGAGGAGTCTGTAGGTAGGCCTCAGCAAGATCGACCTTGGAAACATCAGCCTGGATCTGAGGTTTTAGTGTCCTCTTGAATTTGCCACATAAATGATTAGCAGAAGGCTTCTTGACCTCTACTAGAGACATTGCACACTCCATGTGCATTGATGCACGATGAGGAGAGGTCGTATAAATCGTTACATAAGTCATTGACTGCTGGTAATGGCTCCTGTGAAGGCACCAGATGAATGTTATCTTCCATTACAAAATGGAAGGCATGAAAGCATCAAGACTGAATAAATCCACTGTGAAAGCATTGTTTACAATAAGGAAGGTTATGTTCCAATTATAAAGCCTTTCAGTTTCACACCCTGTGATTTCTAATTGTAATAAATGTGTCAGCTTGAACTGAATTCAAGTTTCATTTCAGCCACCAATCATTAACCTAAGTTTTCGTATTTAATATTTTGGAAAGGGGGATCAATTAATTAAATAGGTAAACGAGCTCATCTGAAATATACCATGAAAATAACTTTATTCAATTTCATCTCCTTTCTCAAATGAATCAGACACATTATCGTTTACAGGCCTCAAAACCTAACACAACCCATCACACTTAACAACCCCTGCTGTTTTCACCCCCTCCCAGCTTCTCATGTTTCTTTTGTGCCTCTGTGTGCATCAGGTTGTTCAGGCTCTTCATCTCCATAATTTTTCTCTTTTTGTGTAGAATGGCATAGTCTAGTGAGCAAGGTGGATGATGCTACCCACAGTTGACACAGATGGGGGCAGGGTAGTACAGGGATTGCCATTATGTGATGGACGTCCACAATCTCTATATGTGGTGCGGGAAATGCATCAGGAGGGCATGTGTCTGAATTACCAGTCCTTAAAGCACCATATATGGGGAGCAACATTTGACTTTCCATCATACTGCTGAACCATAACTTTTACCTTTACAAGTAATGTATCACCCTCTAAGGCCAAGATGAAAGCTCTGGTGATAACCCTGTGATCTTTTGGTTCCCTATATGCACAATGGATGACGTGAATACAGTATCGTTCTAGGTTGGCGCTTAGCGCATAATCAGATTGTCAAAACAGATCACTATGGAAGATAACATCCTGGACCATGTTCAATGACGTGTGTAATACTGACAGTAACATTACACAGCTTGTCACAGGCAAGTAATGCTCATGATAGTGCAGGGGGGTTCTGTTTGTATCAAAACTGATTCACTTTGCAAACAAAGACCCCACTTCCCCAAACTTTGAGGTTCTCAACGAAGAACAGAGGAATGGTCAGCATGAAGGATTTCCCATAAGACTAAGTACATACTATGAATTGGGGTGAGTACATCTCAGATCAGTAGAGAGCTCTAGTCTGCTCCCATGGTGCAGTCAGGGAAGAGAACAAGTTAGGACTGTATGTCATCACATTGAAATCTACCATATTTTGCTTGGAGCTGCTAGTGGCCATTTGATGACCAGCATTTCCCATGAGAAGCTAGTAAATAGGTCCATTCAGACAGAGCCCTACATATATGGTGCCTTATACAACTGAGGTGCGGCTAGTCCACAGAGGTTGCCCCCTAGCAACTGTTCCATCGCAACAGCTATGTATCTACTTGGTGCACAGCATACGCAGAGATTGAGGTTTTTATTATTATTATTTTTTTTTCATTTTTATTTTTGTATAGAGGTTTTAACCATCCTCATTACCTGAGTGGTTAAGCCAAGATCCCCAGGCTTTGTAACAGACAACGTTCCACTGTCCCACCATTAGGTGGTCTCTGAGGCATGTATAGAGAGTAGTAATGGTGTGATGCTGTCCGCAGGACAGGGACCCCGGGTTTCCCAAACCCGTACCCAGCAATAGAATGCTGAGCCCCCATGAAGGCTTGATTCTAAAGATAACTATCCTGCTCCAGAGTTTGCTGGGCCTAAGAGATGAAATGTGTAATAATGTCAAGAGTAGATTAAGTTCGCAAAATCTGGAAGCCAGTCAGTCATATGGTCTCTGGAATAGTGATGCTGTTTAAAAGCTTTTTATGGTTGTCCTAACATAATTTTATTGATGTGGCAGAGTACAAATTCCAGAGTAGCAGAAATTGCTTCTACATACAATGATAAACACAAAACTGCACATTGTTGACAGAAATGTGATATAGGAATGTTGAAAGCAGGAGCAATTCTATAACACTTTACAGTGCTAGGGTTGCAAGTAAATAACTAAGGATCAGGGCAAGGGAAATGTGGATCTGAACATTGCCTGAAAAAGATATCGAAGACATTCTTGGTAAACAACGTATTGGCCATTTTCTGCACAGACCACTGTCAGAGGTTGTCATGTATTGATCAGACTGAAGACCCAGAACATGTTGGCAGAATGCTTTTACTGCTCCAAATGGAGGTACCCTGCTGGACGATGAAGCTACAGGCGCCTCGAGATGGACCATTGTAGAAGCTGACCCAAACTTGGTTCGTTTTGAGCAATAGACAAACAAAATACTTTGCGGATAAAGGCGCCTTTCGAAGACAGCAGGTAAATGGGCAGCTTGGAATAACACAAAGTTTTAATTATCGGAGAAGCTAAATGTACACTAGCCAAAAAATTATAGGATCGGTTGAGATATTTAGATTCTGAAGTACTATCACCGACAGAATGAATTAAAATGGTTCGATGTTTTTCTGTCAGTTCTACATAGGGGAGCAAACAACATAACGGCAACCGAAATAGTGGTAATAACATAAAGCTGCTGCAGAGGGGGCTGGTGTTGTGTTTATTCTATCGAAAGAATTACACAAGCAGTTGGGTTAAGATAGTGTAGTGAGCAGGTAGTGCAATGCAACAACAGCGTGACTTACCTGAAGCTATGGAGAGCCATAGGAAGGTTGGAAGCGGGACACACACAGAGGGAGGTGGCTGCAGCTGCTGAAGTCTCTCAAAGAGTGATTTTCAGGACCTGGACGCGATTTTAGACAACAGGAACTGTTAAAAGAATGGAAGGCCAAGGTCGTCCAACGATAACATCAGCAAGAGATGACCGTTATCTCTGGTTAACAGCCCATCGAGACAGGGGAATGAACGCAACTCAGCTGCAATGCACTCTCCAGGCAGCAGTATCAACACAAACAATCGGAACTCGCCATAGCCCTTTCAGACACAAGGTTGTAGGTGATGTGACATTGATATGGAGAGGGACGTTTAAGATACAAAATACATGAGGTAATTCATTACAAAAAAGACAATAAAGACATCATCAAAAATTTCCAGAAATTTTGTACCCCCATAATTGAGTGGTTTGGGCCTTCACTACAATTTTTTATGATCTGCACAATCTTACAGTAACATGTCTTCATACTCATTTCTTCACATGATACAAGCGAAAGCAATTTGCATCTTTTGACAAACACAAGTACACAACACATTTTTCACATCTTGTTCTTGTACGCCAGATGCAACCGCTTCTGCTACATCTTGCAGATTTTAAGTCATCATCAACAGGTGAATGGTCAAATTTGTTCAATCGCTTGTCTGTGCAAGGTGAACCGTTTCTTTTGAGCTGTATTTACGTCTTCTTCATCATGCTCTTCGTCAATGAATGGCATTCCATTCGGTGGGGAGACCACGTATTCATCACAGCCATCCGGAATTCAAGAGCATTTATGCCTTTTCGTCGCACTTCATTAGCTTCACCGTCATGCCAGTACCGAAGCCATGAATTCACATATGCTAGTCCATCATTTTCATTTCATTTTGAAGCAGATGTTTCTCCAAAATCTTCACCTGAAGAGGACGGTCCAGACGAACTTTCTCACAAGTTTTCAGCATTCTTCTTTGCAGTTGGGAGCCCAAGTGGAATCGAGGGTATCGTCATCACTGCTTAAATCCTATACATCTGACGAGTTGAGTAAAGCAGCGATCGCAGAATCACTCAGAGGTGCTGAAACTGCACCATTAATTTTTATATTTCGGTTTATGTTAATTACCAAATTGGGTGATATTTTGAAAGAAATTACATAACATATCAGGATCATATAAAATCAACTGGTTGTTAGATATGATAGCTTTAGAATGAAAGTTTCATCCTCGAAACATCCCTTAGGCTAAGGATATCAACACCTTGCCAACAAGTCTTTATCATAAAAATCTGACATTAGACCCAACACGCACAGTTGTGCACGTGATAATGTTTCAGATTATACCTCCAATGATTTAATAATAAAAAAAGAATAATTTGAGAGATATTTACGTAAAATGATCTGTCTACAATAGATCTATGTCATTAAAGTGAACGAAAACATATTTATATAACAACAATATAGACAAAACTTCGAACGTGCGCTTTCTTGCCTCTATTATAAGTGTACCGGAAGTTTGCCGATTGCTGGTGGCATGCACTGTAGAAACATGGAACTAAAACACGTTGCGCACGTTACCACAGTCCATCCACGATTGTATGTTGCAGGCCTGAACTTCCTAGCGTGAATCACAAAGAAATAAAGTGAGCAAAACCAGACCCGCACAACTGTGCCTGCAGGGCCTGAAATTGATAGGGAATGTAGCCTCTGTGCACGGTAGCCGCTGATGTGTGTCCCCTTAAAACTACAGTACCGTTTAGCCCGCATAAACTGGGCAAAGGAACATCAGGATTGGAGTCGTAACGAATGTCGGTGGGTTCTATTCACAGATGAGTCAAGATTTTGTGTTCAGCCAGACAATTGTCGTTCCTTCATCTGGCGAGAACGTGGAACTCTGAACAATCCTACTTATGTGCAGGAAACATCACCATATTATGGTGGTGGCCGAATGGTGTGGTCAGGAGTTAGTATTGGTGGACGTATAGTTGACGAGATGTAGCGTGAGCTATGACGTCAGGATGCGCAGTGGCCCTGCGCCGGTTTTGTGTAGTGGGGGAAGGAGCGGGCGCATACCTGCACCTGCAGTGACCGCCGCACAGTTCACTTCGCGCGTTTCACTACAGTCCGAAAACATCCAGCCGAAAAATGGAGGAAAATAAACTTTTCTGATTTTCAAGTTGTAAAAATTCGGACGGTATATAAGGCCACCCCACATCGTTTTATCAACAAATTTTTTACTTACAAGCTTTGGTTTGCCTATGAAAAAAGGAAATGTCTACTTTTTATTTCGCGCGAGTTTTTTAGTTTCTTAATGATTCTCACTCCAATTTGATGAAAGTTTGCGGTTAAAAAATCTGATCTTTGGACACTTGGTAGTAAAACATCTCGGCTTTCTAAAAGAGCATTAACCTTTTCATAATTCATAACAGTCGTTTTCAAATGACGCTATTTGTCAAATGCGTGCGCATGATTTACAAATCGTGTATTGAAAAAGTTGGACAGCGGGCAGCTTACTGTTCTGTGCATTTTAGACCATACATTATAGCGAGTTAAACGGAGCTAAAAGTACAGAAAAGTTTTTGAAATGGTAGTCGCACTGATATCTACTTCCTTTCACAAGTAATTGCGAGTTATCCTACCGGCGTCACGCCGCGATCGCAAGCCTTCGATGCCGGCGGATGTTGGGCTTAGCGTGAAGAACTACAATCTACACCACTGAGAAAATGAATTGCTGGCCACGTGTGTCGCTTCTTCGTTATGTGTTAATTATCCATAACACGTAAACAAGTATAAAAGTGGCGGCCGATTACAACTGACAATGATCTGCTCTGGTTTTACATTAGGTCATACTTTGTAAGAGGCATCCAACTGATTTCTTGTCCACATTATACAATTCCATAGTGTGTTGCTTTAATAAAGGCCGAGTTCATAATTACTTTGAAATTCGATGGCACTTGTTGAATTTTGAATCTTTTCTTAATACTATTTTAGGATTGGAATAGGCTCGTTCTTAAAATCCAATTCGAAGTAAAAGTGGGAATGAAGAAAGTAAATCTGCCAGTAGGAAGCTGAACTAAAAATTAAAAAGTAACATTTTTATTTGTACAATTTATTTCTAGCTGTCAACAATTTTCAAAATTCGGACATTCTGCAATTTTTCCAGATAATTTAATATTCGAACCTGACAAGTCTAATTGTACTGTACATACAAAGTCTTCCATATTTCATAAATGTAATTTAGACCCTATAGCAGCGAGTTAGTACAAATTGTGACGCTCCTCTTTTTCCAAGTTTATGATAATGAAATTGTGCCTGATCAGTCTTGACTCGATCGGCAATTTTCAACATGAATTGTGTATTTTTACATTCTAAAGAATGGGACAGTGGCTAGAAAGGTTCTTATAAAAATAAAGGCAAGAATTGAAAAGATAGCTTTCATCGTGAGCGACCTCATAAACTCCACAATGGATACTCTATAAACAAAGAAATGAGTTGGGTCGAAATTACCGTCGGCTTCCCTCCCTCGCCTTGCCCGGCCTGCCGCTGCGTCGCCGCCCCGCACTTTTGACACGCGCCTTGTGCCGGCCCTGGGCCAATGTCTTTAGGCGCGCACCCTCCCTCCCGCGAGCGCATCCCCACCTGTGGCCGTTTCCTTCCCCTTACGCGCAGCTCGTAGCTCTTCCTAAATCTCGTCGACTATACAGACCTCTGTGTCTTTCGGAATGGCGCTTTAACTGCTTAAAGGTACAGAGACGAGATCGTAAGACTTTTCCTTTTTGCCCTTCGCTGGTACCATAGGAGAGGGGTTCCTTCTAGTGGACGATAACGTTCGTCCCCACAGAGCTGCACTGGTGGACAACATGCTTGAAGCTGGAGGGACTGAACGGATGCAGTGGCCAGCTTGTTTACCGGACTTAAACCCGATTGAGCATGTCTGGGATGCACTTGGCAGATGCATTGCAGCCAGACCAGCACCTTCCAATATGGTTGCACAGTTGGGTATTGCACTCGTGGAAGAATGGCCAAGTATCCCTCAAGAGCTGATTATTAACCTCAGACTGTCCATGCCATGCAGGTATACATCCAACCCCCATTTTCCTATACCGTGGACCTAAAAAATTTCAACTGTCAATTACATTGCAGAAAATGACAAATTGTTCGATTTTATTCGTAGCAATTTCGGAAAACAGGCGCAAACTTAGAAAAATTGACGGAAATTTCGAAAAATCTCACATTGTTGTAAGGTATTTCGACTACTTTATCCGCATTATCTACCTATGTTGCCAAACAGTGCAACTCTGTGGAGACGAGCCGCGGTAGAGTAGCCGAGCGGTCTAAAGCGTCTCGCTGCGGAGCGCGCGGTTGCTCACCGTCGGAGGTTCGAGTCCTCTCTGGGGCATGGGGGTGTGTATTGTCCTTAGGTTAGTTTACCTTAGTTTAAGTAGTTTGTAAGCTACGGACTGATGCCCACGGAGTTTGGTCCGATAGATTTACAAAAAATGTTCAAATGTTTGTAAATCTATCGGACCAAACTGCGTGGTCATCAGTCCGTAGCTTACAAACTACTTAAACGTAGGTAAACTAACCTAAGGACAACACACACACACACACGCACACACACACACACACACATGCCCAGGAAGGACTCGAACCTCCGACGGCGAGGAACCGCGCGCTCCGCAGCGAGGCGCCTTAGACCGCTCGGCTACTCCACCGCGGCGATAGATTTACAAACATTTGAACATTTTCTGTGGGTACGAGCGTTATCGTCCACCAGAAGCAACGCACTTCCTATGGCACCAGCGTAGGGCACAACAAAAGGTCGAAGGATTTCGTCTCGCGGGAGTAGCCGAGCGGTCTGGAACGCCACGTTCGCGTCGGAGGTTCGCTATGCTAGGATGCGCGAGGCCGTTCCCCGTCGGGGAACCTCGGGGGGGTGGGGGGGGTGGGTTCGAGTCCCTCCTCGGGCATGGATGTTTGTGCTGTCTTTACTATAAGTTCGTTTATAAGTTTAGGGACTGATGACCTCGCAGTTAAGTCCAATAAAAGCATTACAAACATTTGAACATTTGAGTTTCCTCTATTCCTCTGAGAACTCAAAGCGGCATTCTGAAGGACATAGAGGTCCGTACGTCAGCCAATACTGACTCCAGACCACACCACTCGTGCACCACCATGATATGGTGATCTTTCCTGCACAGAAGCAGCATTGTTCCGAGTTCCACGTTCTCTCCAGATGAGGAAACTACGACTGTCCAGCTGAACGCAAAATCTTGACTCATCTGTGAACAGGACACGGCACGATTCGTTACAGCTCAAATTCTGACGTTCCTTCGCCCAGTTTCTGGACGCTAAAAGGTGTCGTGGTTTTATTGGGACACACACACCATAGGCTTCCGTGCGTAGAGGCCACATTCCCGAAGGTTATTTCGGACTGTTTGGTTGATATTGCGCATTCTGTTGCTGCCTGGAGGATGTGTTGCACCTGAGTTGCATGCAGTCACCTGTCTTGACGGACTGTTAACCGTAGATAACGGTCATCTCTTGCTGTTGTTACCCGCGGACGACCTTAGACTCGTAGGCCAGTCGTAGACCTCTTCCGGTTTTGTGCGTTTTTCTTGACGTAGGATACTTCTTACTCGATTCTGAGGAAACTAACTGTCGTACATCACTGAGTTTTGCACATCTTGCAGGCTAACATAACAGCTTCATAACGGAGTGTCTGTTTTTTCGATATTCGCCGTAGATATTACGATACTTAATTTCCAGTTAACCTATCGCATAACATCTGAAGCTCTTGCAGTGAAAAATATAGTCGCTGACTACTTTTCGTTTGGTTAACTTCAGGTTATACATTACTGCGTACGAAATGTAGCCAACATTGTGAAATTGTTTTTAAAGCTGAAACGAAAGAGATATATCGCTCCAGTAAAGCGAACAGGGTGTTGAAATTTGAGTGCGCTAGCGCCGCGCGCTCTCCTTCGGCACGCCATATGCACAACTACTGAGCCTCTAGCCTGCAGCTCAGTCAGTCATCTTGGTACTAAAGCACATGCCCAAGCCAACAGAAAATGACTTTAAAAAATAGCAAAGTTTATCTGGGGCAGTTGCCATTTCTCTAACTCGTTTTAAAATATTGATGGCATAGAAGTTCGGATAAAAAAAAAGGACAGTAAATCTGGTTCTATGTATTATAGTTATTGGATTGCTAGCTTTCACTGACGGAAAATTGCAAGTTCATAGTGGGGACTGTAGGGTTCTAAGGAAGAGAGAATGCTAGTGTTTATGTTGAATGCACCTTCCGACATGCAATAGAAATGGGAAGAAGTTTTGACAGGATCCATTAGCAAGCGTCTAAACTTTATCCAAGGCGTTGCAGCATTTTTCCTCTGAATCAATATTTAATTAGACTTTCTCAAAAATGTCTCAAATGTTTGTATAGCTTAAGGGACTTAACTACGGGGTCATCAGTCCCTAAACTTACAAACTACTTATGAACTAGCTAATACTAAGGACGGCACAAATATCCATGCCCAAGGGGGGTTCGAACCCCCTACTGTAGTGGCCGTGCAGACTGTGATTGGCGCGCCGCAGACTCCTCGGCCACTGCGGCCGGCGTAACTGCTGTCCTATAATCTCAATATACATACAATGTAACTATATAAGGTTTTCTATAGTCCATGGTGTGGCTCATACAGCAACCAGTCAAATTTTAATTTAATGTAAAAACAGTCTTGGTTGTAAAGTGGTTTTATTAATTACCGATGACGCGTTTCGCCCTCACAGCAGGGTGTCATCACATTATCTGCATGACAAACGTTACGGAAATTACTACAACGGCCCCTATCTCACTATTTTAAATATTATAGTAATTCTTGAGTAACGTTTGTAATGCTGATAAGATGATGGCCTGCTGTGAGGGCGGAGCGCGTCATTGGTAATTAATAACACCACTTTGCAACCAAGACTGTTTTTACTTGAAATTACATTGTAACTAACAGTGTACCGTCTATCACAGTGTATGTATTTTGAGATTATAGGACAGTAGTTACAATATTTCACTGTCAAGGTTCCTAATCACAAACCGACATTTTATACCGTTCACGAACAAAAGTTGGTAAGGTAAATTGACATGGAATGCCTCACAAAAAAGCCAATTTCACGTGCAACCTTTAGCAAAGAATTAACAATTTCATGTTCTGAGCTAAATAACCTATATATACGTAAATTATCTTCAATGTGTAGTTTTTTGCTATACTAAAGTACTGGTATTCTGGCACCAATATAAACAATAAGATGCAATTAAAGACACTGCAAAGCCGGTTGTGCGAGTCTACAAAAGTTCAATAAAATTCAGATACAGTAAATTAACAGCCTTTCATTCAACACTTTTGAGATAAACGCGTCTTTACCAGCTCCCATTAAACATGACGCGCAGCACACAGCGTTGAAACCTCGGAACCCGCGAGCTGAGAGCGGCACAACAAACAAATTCTTTCCTGCACGCGCGAGTGAAAACGATGTGAGCGAGCTGAGGCGGCCGCGCGGGTGCACTATGGCCACCCCAATGGGATTACTGGGTTTTCCAACTGCCTCCCTGCCGCCGCGAAGTAGGAAGCGTGGAGCGGCTCACTATGGCCGTACCCAAGGCGCCCCGCTGCGGAGCGCGCGGTTGCTCCCCGTCGGAGGTTTGAGTCCTTCCTGGGGCGCGCGCGCGGTTCAGAACCCACGTCAAACTGTAGGTCCCCCTATAACTGGCTGGGTAAGTCAGTTCAAAGGTCGGAGGAAGGCAACGGCATACCACCTCCAAACAGGACCATGACTAGTAAAGCACTGTGGTGTTGAAACCAGTCTTCGGATTGTTGACTGCTTTACCTTTTATAGTGTCTGCATCAAGAAACCCAAGATAGATAAACTTAAAACTTTTTTTCTCCTGTAAAATTTGCTGTTAGTTAGTTACAGCGTTGTTCGAGCGAACGATTCATTTATGCATCATCAGAACAATATTACTAATAATCAGATGTAGTGGTTAACGTGTTTCATTTAGTTCTACAGCGAAGTTCTGGCAGGCTTTGTCCTGCACACTGCGATTGCAGTAGTCTGCAGAAATATGATCGTGTAATTGGGGAATGCAGTGGTGCCAGTTTGCAACAAGATGTCGTGTACTGCATGGTGTTCCTATTATTTTATCCACCCTGTTTATGTGCCAGACACAGAAATCAACCGTTCATTCTTCAAAATTAAGAAGGTCTTATACTCTTTAAAAGGCAACTACTGTATTAAATATCTAAGCCGGCCGCGGAGGACAAGCGGTCTGCGGCGCGCCAGTCATGGTCTGCACGGCCACTATAATAATAATAATAATAATAATAATAATAATAATAATAATAATATTTTATTGTCGTTAGGCTTACAAAAGCAATAGACAACGTCAAGTTACAAAGTAGGTACAAATTTATATACAAGAGTTTGGATTACTACTTTTACATAGGTTTTGTAATGAATCAATAGACAGGAGATACCATATAAATAAATAGGGTAATAAACCCAATCCATCAAAATGTACCAATACAGAAAAAAACAGAGTACAGGAAAACATATGGTTTACAGAGAGATATTTACTGCAGTTTTATGACTACCTGTTACAACTGTTACAGAGAAAAATCAAAAATTAATACTTATTACTAATGCTATTAATATAGGGAGCTAGATGATTAATTTGATACATCAGGAAATGCCAAAGTTTACAATATTATTTGTTTTTGACTGAATTCAAAGAATTCCTCGATTGAATAAAAAGGATGATCGACCAGCCACTCATACAGTTTTGGCTTGGTCTTTTCAATAGGACAATCTAATTTACAAAAAGAAAATTTGTTGAAACATTTGGAACCTATTATGTCGTAACTTTTTAAAGACTTAGTTAATCGTTGAAAAGGTACATCAATATGTTTTTTGTTTCTTGTATTGTACGAATGTATATTTTCTCTTAATTGCTGATTTGGTAAATTGTTCATGGTATGCAGAACCACAGTGTATATATAGAGATTAACGACAGTCATAACTTTAAGTTTCACAAACAATGGCTTACAGTTATCTAGTCTACCTGAGTCAGTGATAATTCTGACAACTTTTTTTTGCAGTAGAAGAATATCATGTACATGGCTACTATTTCCCCTTAGTAGTAAACCATAAGAAATAATGCTCTGAAAAAAGGCAAAATATGCTGATCTAATATACTTATCTGATACAAAACCTTTTAACCTTCTCAGCAAATAAATAACTCTGGAAAGCCTAGCAGCTATATAATTAATGTGGTAATTCCAATTAAGTTTGCTATCTAAATATATTCCAAGAAATTTAACATTATTTGAATCGTTCACTGGTAACGTGTCTCTTAAGCTGAAAAACATGAACTGTATTTTATTTTCATTTAATAAGAAACCATTTGCTGTAAACCATTTTGATGCTTCACTGATGGTATTTTCTGTTAGACTTTTCAACGATTCAATGTCAGGATCATTATTAATAAAGGTTGTATCGTCAGCATATAAGATTGAATGGGAACTTACGTTATATGGTAAATCGTTAATCATAATTACAAAAAGCAGTGGGCCTAGCACCGAGCCCTGAGGCACACCACACAGGACATCCGCTACATTAGATCTGTCTTCATTAATACAAACAATCTGTTTACGGTGCTCCAAGAAAGACCGAAGGATACTCAAGCCACTGTTTTGAAAACCTAAAATCTCTAATTTATACAGAAGTAACTTGTGGTTCACACAATCAAAAGCTTTACTCAGGTCACAAAAGGTGACCTGAGCAGACTCCTTATCTTCAAATACCTGGAGAACCTTTTTAACGAGCGAACCAATAGCATGAGTGGTCGATCTATTTTTCCTAAAACCAAATTGATCGTTGCAAATAATAGCATTATTGTCTAAAAAATTACACATTTGGTTATACATAACAGTTTCTAACACTTTGGAGAAAACAGGAGTGAGGGATATGGGGCGGTAACTAGATGGGCAATTTCTCTCTCCTTTCTTATATACAGGAACAACTCTACATAACTTCAGTAGATTGGGGAAGATTCCCTGTGTCAAACACTTATTTATAACATACGTTAGAGGGCCAGCAATGCACTCAATAACATTTTTTAATATCATACAGGATATGCCATATATATCAATGCTGCTAGAAGACTTAAACTTATTTACAATATTTACAACCTCCAGCTGAGTCACTTCAGAGAACACGAAACTATGTTTGTCATACCTAGACCCCAAATTACAATTTGCCATCATTTGAGCAGCAGTTTCCACAGGTTTAATGATATTTTTCTGAATGTCCCTAACTGACTGTGTACAAAAGTTGTTAAAATCATTTGCTGAGACAGCTACCTCTTTTTGTTTATTGTTTTTGGCAACTGAGTTTATTATTTTCCACGCTTTTTTACATTTATTTTTTGATGACTCAATACTGTTAATGTTGTGTTGCTTTTTTGCTTCAATAATAGCTGCACTATATTTTTTCTTAGCTTCTGTAAAGAAAATTTTGGATTTCTGGGTGTTAATCTTTTTATTTAGATCAGAAAACAACATGACTTTGTTTTTTAAACTGGCTAGTTTGGGAGTATACCATTCATTATTTCTTTTTTTCTTTTTGGTTTCACTGTGGGTCACTTTACATTTTCTTTGCGGGATAGTCATTTCATACAATGTGGTGAATACAGAAAAGAATTTCTCAAAAACACAGTCAGCTGACAAATGTTCCATATTAGAAAACATATCAAACCAATTAAATGAACTAAGCTGAGATCTAAAATTAAACAACTTTATGTCATCTACAGGTCTTGTTACCACTAATTTGGACTTAAGAGATGAATTGTGAATTGCAAAACAATTTTCAAATGTGAGAAATACACCATCATGGTCGGAAAAGGGAAAGTTGACTACACCACATGAAAAAGTTGATCTGAAGGAGTTTGTTAGAAAGTTATCAAGACAGGCCAAGCCTCTAGTTGGTTTGGTATTTTGGTAGTGAAAATTGAATTGCCTAAGTAAATTTTTAAATTCACGTACACTGGGTTTATCCTCTGTGACATCAAAGTCGGCATTTAGGTCCCCCCCAATCAGTATCTCATAGTTTTTCCATTTGTTACCACTGAAAAACTCAAATAGTTCCTCCAATTTTTCTAAAAACATAGAGGAGTCACCATCTGGAGATCTGTACACAGATAAAACTACTAACTTTAGGTCGTTGATACATATTCCTGATACCTCAAAAACAAATTACTTACACAAAAAACTTACATCTAGCTTGCTACTACAATCAAACAAAGAATTTTTAACGTAGACTGCAGTACCACCATGTATACGCTTATCTCTACAGAAGTTAGTAATCATTTTAAAGTCATCTAATAGAATAAAACTAATTTCATTATATTTACACCAATGCTCATTAATGCAAATTACATCAAACTGGTGATCTAGGGCAAATTCATTTAAGATTAGGGATTTACTACTCAACCCTTGTACATTGAGACAGCAAATTCTCAGGCTGTGATCAGGATGTGACCAAGCCTGAACTGGTCCAGGCTCAGTCACAGTTTCACGTTTCCGTGGTCCTTTAATCCTGCTATCAGTTTACTATTTGGATGCAATGCTACTCTTTTACAAAATTATAGGATTCTTCCACTTACATATTTCTTGCCAAGACTGTTCAGATGCAGTCCATGTTTTGTGTGGAATCTGCTTCCTAATCTACTTATATCTACAAATGATACATTTGTATGTTCCTTACAAATTTTAGACATAGCTTCATTATCTTTTCTTACTTCTGCATTGACACAGGACCACTTGGGTAAGTCATGCCGATGAGGTACTGAAAAAACCAGAATATTAGTTTTTGTTAAATGATGCAATGTTTCACTAAGGGAGTGCTTAAGTGTTATGGTTTCATTTCTGGCCACATCATTTGTGCCAGCCATGAACACTGTAACACTGTTAGGGCCAAGTTTATTAAATTCAGAGTTTCTTGCTACCACATCCTGAAAACAAGCATTAGGTTTAACTGTGCTTGTAACATCTAGGTCGTGAGTTTCTCTTGTCACCCGTGCAATGTCTCTTCCATGGCTGTCTGCATACAAATGTATGGACACTTTATTGGTACTGCAGTGTTTGGGCCTTCATTGACTAATAGCTTGACTACAGTCGGGGGTTCGAATCCCCCCTCAAATGTTTAAATGTTTGTAGCACTTATAGGACTAAGGAGGCACAAATATCCATGCCCGAGGGGGGATTCGAACCCCCGACCGTAGTGGCCGTGCAGACCGTGACTGGAGTGCCTCAGTCCCCTCGGCCACCGCGGCCGGCAAATACCCCCTAGGGTATGGATATTTGTGCCGTCCTTAGTATTAGCTAGTCCATAAGTAGTTTGTAAGCTTAGGGACTGATGACCCCATAGTTAAGTCCCATAAGCTCTACAAACATTTTTGAAATATCTAAATTTTAGAAGGAAGATTTGACCTGTCTTTCCCTGTAAATCGCTGTATGCTTCTTCGAGGTCAAATAAATCCTGTTCGACAACTGTCTTTGCTTACTCTGCTCTAAATTACATGTGATACATTCGTTGAAATAAAAATTTTATGAAAAATATTTTGGTGACAATATTTACGGCGCAAAATAGTCGTCTTAACCCTTTCAGTCCACATTATGAAATCAGCTTTGGAAAAATTAAAATTCAGTGTTCTCTCTATTAATACAGTGCTGTAAACATCAAAATATTTGATTAAAAATCTTTGATCGAACTATTGATTTTTTAAGTCAAGTATTTCATGCACAACACAGATGTTTGTATCAAGGTATTTTATTTTTGTACGTTATTTTATGATAGTTAACACTGTCATATCAATAATGCTAGCATAATCTTCTCCACAGCACTAAAGACAAGACCATTCACTGCTGGAATAAAATAAAAGGAACCACACTCACGCTCCCACTCTCAGCCACGTACAGAGGGAAACGCAACACAACCTCCAAGATAGATTAATGCCTCAGAAGTGGCTACACGCCGTACCAAGCGGCAAAATGTCGTACTAGAAGCATGTTGTTCATCAACAAAAATACAATTTTAAGGATTGATGCACAAAATAGGGTATAAATCAATTTTTATTACGTTGTTGTCCAGGAACAACACTGGGAATGAAAAGGTTAACGAAAGGCCGTTTCATTCTGAACGTAAGCGCGTAATAACCGTGTTACCAAATATGTGCAACACATGATGTCTACTTATTTGACACTGCAATGCTATTTCCTGTACATGTAATTGTAATAAATGATTTATTAACAATGATTTGGTTTTTACCCATATTTAATGAGAGGAAGGAAGAAGGAAGGCCGCGGTGGAGTAGCCGAGCGGTCTAAAGCGTCTCGCTGCGGAGCGCGCGGTTGCTCGCCGTGGAGGTTCGAGTCCTCCCTGGGGCATGTGTGTGTGTGTGTGTGTGTGTGTGTGTGTGTGTGTGTGTGTGTGTGTGTGTGTTGTCCTTATGTTAGGTGACCTAGGTTTAAGTAGTTTGTAAGCTACGGACTGATGACCACGCAGTTTGGTCCGATAGATTTACAAACATTTGAACATTTGAATTTGAAAAAGGAAGGAGTAAATGGAAAGGAATCATTTTAGCTGCACTAGAGCATTGAAATAGCTGACTGGCAAGTAGTGATAATTTGAGTCCAGGCGGGATTCGAACCCAGACAGCGGTCGCCTTAACGTCGTGTTTCGTGTCCGTCTGGTGGATCGGTTCCTTGCGAGCGCGGTATCATGTTTGTTTTATATTAGTCGTTGATTTCTTGTCTCAGACGCCCTGTCACAGAACGCGCCGAGCCACCGCGCCTTTGTCTAGCCGCACTCACCTCCCATCCGTCTTTAAATTCCCACTCTACGGCTGTAGCGGCCCCATCGTACATATCCTCTCATACTCGCCATTTCGGATTCCCGAACAAAGTCGGACGTTACTACCGCATGTGCAATTAAGTAATGAACCATATGCCATCATCGCGTAGTATTAACTGTATATCTTATGTGGTGTGTGCGAAAGAATAGCCACGACACCTCCACGAAATAGGCAAATGTTCAAATGTTTGTAAAGCTTATGGGACCTCACTGTGGGGTCATCAGTCCCTAAAATTACAAACTACTCATGAACTAACTTATACTAAAGACGGCACAAACATCCATGCCCATGGGGGATTCGAACCCCCGACCTCAGCGGACGTGCAGACCGTGACTGGAGCGCCGTAGACCGCTCGGCTACTACGACCGGCCTCTCTCATGTTTAGTACTTCCTTCGAAAAGCTTCTGTTGTATATATCTTCTGTGTTTATATTGTTTCTTTCTAAATCCTTTTTTTATTTGGTTGGCCCAGTTTGTTGAGCATTTTTTCTCGAATGATAACTGAAAATCTTATTGGTTTACCTACTGTCTTGTTTTAAAAAAATGTCCGTAATTCATGTGTCTTCTTTTTCTCATTATACTTTGAAATGTTTTGTGTAGTTTGGTATATCCAGCATTATTTCGTAATTTCCAGCGTTCTGTTGTGTTTGTGGTCCTAATAGTTACCTTATAATTCGCCTTCCGTTTATTTCTAACTTGAGTAAATCCGTGTTTTTCAACCTTTTTGAATATGCGACCCCCTTCCAAGTAAGAGAGTTTCTGGCGAGCCACTCTCCGAACCGTAACGCAACTGTATGATTTCCAAGGCAAAGATTGCAGTTTTCTTCTGTTGATATAACTTTCTTGAAAAATATTGTGCAGTTTTATACTTTATAGCACGATTTTTAACATTTTTCGAAAATTTTTACGTGATTTGCAACAGCAAAAATTTCTTGCATAATACGTGTTTCGCAGTGCTGGTAAGCATCAGAATGGAATTACGCTCGCTAAGCAAATTCCTACTGTATACTCAATACCTAAATGAGTAGATCTATACTGAAGAGCCAAAGAAACTGGTACGTCTACCTCATATCGTGTGGGGCCCTCGCGAACACACACAAGTGGTGCAACACGACGTGGCACGGACTCGACTAATGTCTCAAGTAGTGCTGGAGAGAAATTACACCTCGCATCCTGAAGGGCTCCCCATAAATGCGTAAGAGTAAGAGAGGGAGGAGATTCTTCTGAACAGCACGTTGCAAGGGATCCCAGATATGCTCAATAATGATCATGTCTGGAGACGCTAGTGGCCAGCGGAGGTCTTTAAACTAAGAAGAATGTCCCGGAGCCACTCTGTATCAAATCAGGACGTGTGGTTTGTCGCACTGTCCTGCTGGAATTGTGCAAGTCTGTCGGAACGCACAACTGACATCAATGGATGCAGGTTATGAAACACGATGCGTATGTATGTGTCCCATGTCAGAGTCGTATCTAGACATATAAGAAGCCCCAGATCACTCCAGCTGTATAAGCCCAAGCTATCACAGAGTTTCCACCAGCTTGAATAGTCCCCTGCTGATGTTAAGATGTTTGTAAAGCTATAGGACCAAACTGCAGTGGTGATCAGTCCCTATGAAGGAGGAAGGAAGATTAGTGTTTAACGCCCCGTCGACAGCGTGGTCATTAGAGGCGGAGCTTACGCTCGGGTTGTTTTGATAAGAATGTGGAAGGAAATTAGCCGTGCCCTTTGAAAAGAACCATCCTGGCATTTGCCTGGAGTGATTTAGGTAAATCACGGAACACCTAAATCTGGATCGGCAGAAGTGGATTTGAAACCACCATCCTCCCGAATGCGAGTCCTGTATTACCACTGCGCCACCTCACTCGGTGATCAGTCCCTAGACTTACAAATTAACGTACGCTAAGGACGACACATACACCTATGGCCGAGGGAGGACTCGAACCTCCGACGGGGAGCAGCCGCACACTCCGCAGCAAGACTCTTTAGAGCGCTCAGACATTCCCGCGCGGCTCCTTTGCTGACATGCTAGGTCCACGGATTTATGAAGTTCTTCCATACCCGACACGTCCATCCAATCGATATAATATTGGAAACGACATTCGCCAGACCGGCCAAAATTTTTCCAGTAATCAATAGTACAATGTCGGCGTTGCGTGCCCAGGCGAGGCGTAAAGCTCCAAGTCGTGCAGTCAGCAGAGCTCCGAAAGCCCTTATCGATGGTGCTTCGTCGAATAGCTTGCACCCTGACACTTGTCGATGGCCCAGCATTGAAATCCGCAGCAATTTGTACAGGCGTGTACTTCTGTCACGTTGAACGAGTCTTTTCAGTCGTCGTTGGTCCCGTACTTGCATGAACTGTTTCCGATTGTGGCAATGTCGGAGATCTGATGTTTTACGAGGCTCCCGATATTCAAGGTGCACTCGTGAAATGGTCGTACGGGAAGATCCCCGCCTCATCGCTACCTCGGAGATGGTGTGTGCCGCGTGGGAATGGCCAAGCGGTTCTAAGCACCATGTGAGGGACTGCGACGTCGCTCGCGCCGGAGTTTCGAGTCCTTTCTCGAGCGTATAGTGTTATATGTGTGAAAGTGTTACGAAAGTTTGCGAATCGTTTGACTGGGGCGGGATTGTATATCAGCTCGTTATTCAACTAGGGGGATGTGGAAAACCGCCTAAAAATCACATCCAGGCTGGCCGACACTCCGACTCCCTTCGCTAATCCGCCGGCGGATCGAACCGGGGCCGGTACGCTTCCCCGTGGCCCACATTGTAGTAATGTCCATTTATTGAAAACCCTCCCGAAATCGTATCCTGGCTACGCCTATGCGTTATATAAAGGGTTATTTTTCTTGAACCTTGTGGCCCCTGCTCATAACAAAGAAATCAAACTGGTCCCTGGAAAAAAGAAAATAAAAAAATAGCTTGAGAGCCACCACAACACTATACTCTCGATTTTTATTATTTTAGCGATATTTTAAGGGAACACTGTTTTTTCTCCTGTGAACAATGGAGTCCTCTCGAATGATATTCCAGCAGTAGTCGGCAAGCATTGCAGGCACCCATTTCCCTTCATAACGCTTTTCCAAGAACATTATGTCTTCATGGAACCTTTCACCACGTTCGTCGAAAACATCGCTACAGCTCTCCGGAAAATAGTTTAGATGTTTGTATAGCTTATGGGACTTAACTACGGTGTCATCTGTCCCTAAACTTACAAACTACTTATGAACTAGCTAACCCTAAGGACGGCACAAATATCCATGCCCGAGGGGGGATTCGAACCCCCGACCGTAGTGGCCGTGCAGACCGTGACCGACGCGCCGCAGTCCCCTCTGCCACCGCGGGCAGTTGTGAATATAGGAAATGCACTTTTAATGACATGTTACATCCTAAATACCTATATACATCTATCATTTCTTGTACCAATAGTTCGTAGTTGTCAGCTCTTTTTCTTCCCAGAATGTTTTCGGTTACATTCTTAAAAGAGATCCACGCATTTTTTTCTTTGGTGAAAGGGTTTTTCAAAATATGGGTCTTCTTGAAGTTCTCTAATTTTGGGGCTTACAAACCCCTTCCTTTATTTTTGCTGAAGAAAGTCGAGGGAACAATTCTGAAAGGTACATAAAACCTTGTCCAGATTGAGTCATGGCCTCTACAAACTGTTTAAAAAAGCCTAGCTTGATGTGAAGAGGTGGTAGAAGAACATCTTCACTGGCTACCAATTTCTCATTGTGTAAATGTTTTTCTCCCACTTTCCAGTTCCTTTGAGGCCAACGCTTTCTTTTATAGCGGGAATTTTTGTCACGCCTTTCCCACTCACACAGAAAACGTCCATATTTCGTGTAGCCTTGCTGCATTCCCAATATCATTGCAACTATTTTCAAGTCGTCACATATTTTCTACAAAATTAATTGTTGCCAACTGCTGCAAAGCAAATGTCACAAATTTTACCACTCCTTTAAATTATCAGTTACATCAGAAATTTATGTTCGCATAACTAAAATACTGTGCCTGATAGCGAATTTCTGATTTCATATTTGATTTCTCATGTGAAAATCCTTTGGAAACACATATCTCCGTATGAGAAAAAAATCACCCTTGTCGAACAATGTAATTTCTCGAGGTATTTTAGATCATAAATATCCAGGCCCTGTCGTTACGGGCAGTGGCGTAACTAGGACTTGGCTTTGGGGGGGGGGGGGATAGATCTGCTTGACGAGCAAAATTTTAGTCAGTTTCCAGACAGACTACCATCTACCACTCCCGTTGAAGAAAGTAATTGACTCCCATCCAATGAAAGCTTATGGTAAAACACCAAGTTTCCAATCTTTACCAGATTGCTGTTATAAGATTTTTTTTTTCTGGGGGGGAGGGGGTTCTATTCCCCTCATCCCCCCCCTTAGTTACGCCACTGGTTACGGGTGTGGCAACCACACGGGTTTGTCCCCGCCCCCCTCTCGGCAGACACCCCGGTTGTCGTAGCCACGGCATTAAGATATGTCTCACAGGCCACTGGTGGTGACGTGGCGCGTGGAATCTTAGGCATTCAGCCGGCAGGAATGTGGGTGGCTGCAGCGCAGAGCCACGATGCTCAGAAGTACTGCGCAGCAAACGCTCACGGCGCCGAAAATCGCCCCCGCCCCCGCCCTGTTCGCGGAATTCTCTTATCTCGCCGTCCGCCTGCTCGCTAGCCTACGGCTTCCGTTGCCGTCTGTTCTTGCCGTAAGTTGCGCCGCAACGAGGGGCATGTTCTCTAGACTGGGTCCTCACTGCAAGGGTTCTGAAGCACACAAATTCTGAATAAAAATATCTTACTGCAGTTAGACATCTCGTCAAGGAGCGCGAATGGAATAATTTATAAAATATTTACTTCATCATTCACACCATGACTAGTTTCGACAGACTGAGCGGTCATTTTCAAATGTTTCAATTGAATTACACAGAAAAAGAGAAAAAACTCCGTCGTTGTTGTTGTTGTTGTTGTTGTTGTTGTTGTTCTTTTTGTTGTGGTCTTCAGTCCGGAGACTGGTTTGATGCAGCTCTCCACCCTACTCTATCCTGAGCAAGCTTCTTCATCTCCTTATAAGAACGGCACCCTACATCCATTTGAATCTGATTACTGTATTTATCTCTTAGTCTCCCTCTACGACTTTTAGCCCACACCCTTCCCTCCAATGCTCAATTCACGATTCCTTGATGTCTAAGAATGTGTCCTACCAATCGATCCCTTCTTTTTAGTCAAGGTATGCCAAAAATTCTTTTTCTCCCCAATTCCGTTCAGTACCTCCTCATTAGTTAAGCGATCCACCCACCTAACCTTCAGCATTCTTCTGTAACATCCCATTTCAAAAGCCTCTATCCTCTTACTGTCCACACTGTTTATCGCCCATGTTTCACTCCCATACAAAGCAACACTCCAAACAAATGCCTTCAGAAAGGACTTCCTTACACTTTAATATTCAAAGTTAGCAGATTTCTCTTTCTCAAAAACGCTTTCCTACCCATTGTCATTCTGCATTTTATATCCTCTGTGGTGCTACCATTGTGTGTTATTTTACTGCCCAAGTAACAAAACTCAGCTACCTCCTTTATGGTTTCGTTACCTAATCTAATTGCTTCTGCATCTTTTCTTAGACTGCATTCCAGTACCCTTGTTTTGCTGTTGTTAATGTCCATCTTATACGCTGCTTTCAACACACTGTACGATCCGTTTAATTGCTCTTTCACGTCCTTTGCTCTCTTTGACAGAATTACAATGTCATCGGCAAAACGCAATGTTTTTATTTCTTCACCCTGAACTTTAATTCCTTCAAATTTCTTCTTGCTTTCCTTTATAGCTGGCTCAATGTAAAAATTAAACAACATTGCAGAAAGGCTACAACCTTGTCTTACTTCCTTCCCAACCTCTGCATCCCTTTCATGCTCTGTAGCTCTGATAACTGCTGTCTGGTTTTCGTACAAGTTGTAAATAACCCTTTGTTCCTTATATTTTACTCCTGTTGATTTCAGAATTTGAAGGAGTGTATTCCAATCAACATTGTCAATAGTTTTTTTTCCAAATCTACAAAAGCTAGAAATGTAGGTTTGCCTTTCCTTACTCTATCTTCCAAGTTAAGCCGTAAAGTGAAGATTGCCTCCCGTGTTCTTACATTTCTCCTGAATCCAAAAAGATCTTCCTTTAAGTCGGCTTCTAGCAGCTTTTCTATACATTCGTGTTAGAATTTTGCAACCATTACTTATTAAACTAATGGTTCTGTCTGCGCCTACTCTCTTTGGAATGGGGATTATAACATTTTTTCTTTAAGTCTGAGGGTATATCCTGAGATAGTTATTGCTGGTTTATTTATTAACAATATATATCAGCTACAGCTGTCAACTATCTATCACAAACCTTAAACAAATATAAAAGTCTGCTCATTCGTACTCTTAGCCGCAACGTCGGGTAAGAGTTCAAATGTTGGTCAAGCTTATGGGACATAGCTGCGGGGTCATCAGTCCATAAACTTACAAACTTTTTATAGACTACCTTATAATAAAGACAACACAAACATTCATGCCGAGGGAGGATTCGATACCCCCGACAGGAAACGCCCTCGCGCATCGGAGCATAGCGCCTGAATGCGCTCGGCCATTCCGCGGCTCGGGAAAGAGTACCCAAGGTGTGGTCAAAGAGTACGCGCTAACATAAATCAAGAGAAAACTTACCATCTCCTTCGTAACCCGTGCATTCTCCATGGCACCATTTCGAACAGTTGTCACACTTTATCCAGTCTTCTGCGATAGGCTTCTTGTAGACTTCACAACACCCTGGGCTACTCAACAGACCCATCGTTCCTTGTAGACTTCACAACACCCTGGGCTGCTCAACACATGAGACCCATCGTTGGATTTGGAGCTTTTTGTGGACTGAGGCGCTCCAGTCACGGTCTGCACGGCCACTACGGTCGGGGGTTCGAATCCCCCCTCGGGCATGGATATTTGTGCCGTCCTAGTTCGTGAGTAGTTCATAAGTAGTTTGTAAGTTTAGGGACTGATAACCCCGTAGTTAAGTCCCATAAGATTTACAAACATTTGAACATTTTTTTTAGCTTTTGGTTCCTGAAGTTGATGGGATGGATAAATCCACATTAGGCTTAGAGATTGTGTTTTTCCCTTTTGTTGTAGTTTGTCTCTTTTCGGTTCTGTCTGACTTGGACAGTTTTTCTAAACCGCATTTTTGTACTGAGATGCAGAGAAAATCTCGGATTTCTTTGCCATGTTTTTCTTTGTTCTAGGTGGATCATATTTTGGAAATGGCTATATTTCGGATAGTCCTAACTAAGCCTAAAAGTGCCTGCACATCAGTAACATTACCCATTTATGTCATGTTGAGCTATTGCTTGGTCTTCTTCAGTTTTCGGACATTCGGTCTCGCACTGATTTCTGATGGGGCAAAATCTTCTGCTGTGGAGAAATACGCACTGAACTGGAATATTCTCATTAGATCATGTTAGAAACACAGAGGGTGGCTCGCGTACACTTTCAAATGTTTGTAAAGCTTACGGGACTTAACTGCGGGGTCATCAGTCCCTAAACTTACAAACTACTTATGAACTAGATTATACTAAAAACGGCACAAACATCCATGCCCGAGGGGGGATTCGAACCCCCGAAGGAGACAGCCTCGAGCATCGTAGCATAGCGCCTCAATGCGCTCGGCCGCTCCGCCGCGGCCCAGCGTACACTTTCCCGCTCCCGTGTAGCGTACTCTTAACCAATGCATCAAATACTGCTGAAAACAACAACAGATGGCACTTACTGCTCGGTTTTGCAGTTTGTCGTACCATGGCTTGTTTCTCAAAGAACGATTATTTTTGTGGCAAATATTGTTATTTTCTGTTCACACACACACACACATATATATATATATATAGTGCATATTGCTTATGATATACAACGTAAATATTACATCATTTCAAACGAAAACTTATATTTTCCTGCTATAACCAATAAACCCGTCGGAGATGTTCAATATTCCATGTGATGGCGTCGGTATAGAAACAACAATTGAATGTAGTTGTCAATTGTCGCTCAGTGCTGCCAATGTAGAGAAAATGGCACTGCGTACTGTTACCAGACGTGTACTCTTGCCCGACATTACCCTACAGCATCGTATGAAATACGTCTAGATCACAGAGAAAAAATGCTCTTTTCCTCCCTGTCCTCATACCATGCGTAGATAACGTTGTCCATCACGGTTTGTTAATAAAGGTAGTAACTGTGCCTTTTACTTCAATGATGAATCAAATATTTCATAAAAATATCTTAATTACAATACTGGATGCGGGCGGCTCCTCTTACTATCATTAAGGCGCAAAAGTCCTTTTTTTGTACGTGCGCAATGGACTGTATTTTTCAGGGGCCAGTATTCACCTCTAAAACCGAAATTTCCAAGTGCAATCTACATCTAAATGGTTTACTCTGCAAATCACATTTAAGTGCGTGGCAGAGGGTTAATCGAATCGATGATTTTACCGTTCCTTTCTCTAATATCCCGCGGGAAGTAGTAACACCTAAAGCTTTCCGTTTTCGATCTGATTTATCTTAATATGACGATGATCATTTTTCTTATGTAGGCGGGTGTTAATAATGTATGTTCGCATCCGGAGGAGAAAGGTGATGAAAAACATTTCGCAACGGATAACGCCTTTCTTGTATTGAATTCCACCCCAACTCGTGAATCATTTCGGTGACACACTATCCCCTGTATCGCGATAATACAAAACGAGCTGCCCATCTCTGAACTTTCTCTACATCCTGCGTCAGTCTCCTTGGTGGAGAACCTACAACTCGCAGCAATACTCCAAAATATGACGCTCAATTGTGGTGTATACAGTTTCTTTAGCAGAGCTGTTGCCTCTTCTAAGTGTTCATCCAATGAAACGTAGTCTTTGATTGGCCTTCCCCACATCATCTTGTGTCTCTTTTCCACTTAAAGTTGTTCGTAATTGTAATTTCTAGATATTTAGTTGAATTTACGGCCTTTAGAACTGACTCATTTATAGTGTAAATGAAATTTACTCATATGGATGACTTCACACTTTTCATTATTTAGGGTCAATTGCCATTTTCGCACCGTGCAGATATCTAAATTGTTTAGGAGCTGCATGTCCGAAAGAACGGATGCCATCGATATGATTGTATATGGCTTGACAGATTGTAGATAATTCATGTGCGGATGGACAAACAGTCCGCTGCCTTACGGAAATACAGAACGGGCTGCGAGAAAGTAAGAAGAAAATTTGAGTTTAATTAAATTATTAAATATTTGTAAATCTAAGGGGCTTAACTGCTTTGGTTATCAGTCCCTAGACTTACAAACTACTTTAACTTATGCTAAACACAACAGAAACACACCCATGCCTGAGGGAGGACTCGAACCTCCAAGGGCGAACACTCCGCTGCAAGGCGCCTCACATCTACATCTACATGGGATACTCTGCAAATCACATTTAAGTGCCTGGCAGAGGGTTCATCGAACCTCCATTATACTATTTATCTCCCATTCCATTCTCGAATAGCGCGCGTTAAGAAAGAACACCTGAATCTCTCTGTTCGAGCTCTGATTTCTCGTATTTTATTCTGATGATCATTTCTACCTATGTAAGTGGCAGTCAACAATATATTTTCGCATTCGGAGGAGATTGTTGGCGATTGGAGATTCTTAAGTAGCCCACGCCGCCGTTGTTGTAATGATTCCCATCCCAGATCCTGTATCACTTCCGTATCGTGACAAATCGAAACGAGCTGCCCTTCTTTGGACTCTTTCGATGTCCTCCGTTAAACCCACCTGATAAGGATCCCACACTGGGCTGCAATACTCCAAAAATGGACGGACACGTGTAGTGTATGCAGTTTCTTTTGTAGTTCTGTTGCATGTTTTAAGGGTTCTGCCAATAAAACTCAGTCTCTGGTTCGCCTTTCCCAGATATTATCTACGTGTTCTTCCCAATTCCTAGGTATTTTGTGGAGTTTACGGCCTTCACTTTTGATTGATTTATCTTGTAAACAAAGTTTAACGGATTTCTTTTCGTACTCATGTGGACGACTTCACACTTCTCATTATTTAGAGTCAATTGACAATTTTTAGACCATACTGATATCTTATTCAGATCCTTCTTCAGTTGGTTTTGATCTTCAGATGATTTTACTAGAAGGTAAATGACGGCGTCATCTGCAAACAACCTAAGAGAGCTACTTAGATTTTCCCCTAAAACGTTTATGTAAATAAGGAACAGCAGAGGACCAATAACACTACCCTGTGGAACGCCTGATGTCATCTCCGTTTTAGTCGATGTTTTACCAGCGATAACTACGAACTGTGTCCTCTCTGACAAGAAACCCCCTGTTGTGGTCTTCAGTCCGCAGACTGGTTTGATGCAGCTCTCCACGCTATCCTGTCCTGTGCAAGTCTCCTTGCACAGGACAGAAATCCCCTATCCAGTCGCAAATTTGGGGCGATATACCATAACCAGGCAATTTGAGTAAAAGACGTTTGTGAGGTACGGTGTCAAAAGCTTTCTGGAAATCAAGAAATAGGGAATCGATTTGCGAACCCTTGTCGATAGCACCCATCACTTCGTGTGAATAAAGAGCTAGTTGTGTTTCGCATGAACGATATTTTCTAAATCCGTGTTGATCTTGGGTCAATAGATCGTTCTGTTCGAGATAATTCATAATATTCGAATACAGGATATGTTCCTCAGAGCGCTTGACCACTCCATCGCGACTGGAGTTTAACGTCCTGTAGACAGCGTGGTCCTGAGACACGGAGTACAAACTGGGATTGTTTTGATAAGGGTGCTGAAGGAAAGAGGCTGTGCCCTTTGAAAGGAACCACCCCGGGGTTTGCCTGAAATGATTTAGAAAAATCACGGAAAACCCAAATCTATATGACCGGAGACGGATTTGAACCACCGTCCTCCCGAATGGGAGTCCAGTATGTAATTACGCCTCGATCGGTTACCAAGAAGGGGTGTATGGACGGAGGCTGGACAAGTTGGGAATCTGGGCCGAAAGGGAAACGCTCCAGGTGACCAAAAGCGTTTAGGCAACCGCTTGCGAGAAGCGGAAATTCCGGATTCGAGTCCCGGTCCGCCACAAATTTTCAATCTCTCCGTTAAATTTAGTGCAACACTATGTAACAGCCTTTAAGTTTAAGATGTTCTATTGCACTGTATCAATGTTACGTGAATTTACCTAGTCTCAATTGGGAGCTTCTGTAGATAGAAGCATCGTTTCAAGGAGTCTCCAGAAGTTAATGTTTTCAAAAGTTGTGGCGTATTTCCAGAGGCCTGGGGAAAAATGTAGAGTTATGCTCCATTTCGGAGTACTGGCCGGTGAGTGTCGCTGAACTATGAGGACTGGCCTTTTCTGCTCACTGAAGGATGAAAAATAAGGGTATAACGTCCCGTCCGACTCTTAGACACGTGTCATGCGGAGACCTGACTCAACATTGTACTCCGGAGCTCGGTGAATCACCGAAATACTATGCGAGCGTTCACTTCGGAATAAGATGATGGTGCGAGCAGCACACAGCGTTTTCGGAATCTGCGGTAGACTCAGCAAGTCGCAGGAGATACGCTGGAAACCTGAAACGTTGAGTCTCTTTCATAATAAATCACGTTTCAGTTATTGATTTACTATAATAATCTTGAGAATTTATGTTTACAAATTTCCTCAGAAAAGGGAAACCTCAAGTACGGTACTTAAAAATAAGAACAAATCTTTAACCGTGAGTATTTTATCACAATAAATTAGTACTTTAAATAACTTCTACTACAAATTATTTATCCTGAACAATGCCTGGTCTTCTAATAAGTCTGAAGCAAAGTTCATTGGAATGCCGTTAAACAGAATTTACTTGTACATTTCCGTAAATACTCTGCAAGCCACAACGAGGTACGCGACGGAGGGTATCTCGCACCAGTACAATAGGTTTTCTTTCCTATTTTACTCCAAACCAGTGCGCCTCGGTTGCACAGTGGTAAAGTGCCAGACTATGAATGAGAAAATCGTGGGTTCGATCCCCTCCAGGTCGTAGGATTTTTATCTGTAATTTTCCACTTCTTTCCCCTCTGGAAGAATTGCTCATGTAAAAAAAATACCGAGTTGCATCGTGGTTCGGAACCCATGTTAAACTGTAGGTCCCCCTATAACTGGCTGCCCACCGCGGTGGCCGAGGAGACTGAGGCGCTCCAGTCACGGTCTGCACGGTCACTACGGTCGGGGGTTCGAATCCCCCCTCGGGCATGGATATTTGTGCCGTCCTAGTTTGTAAGTAGTTTGTAAGTTTAGGGACTGATGACCCCGTAGTTAAGTCCCATAGACTATACAAACATTTGAACATTTTTTTATAACTGGCTGGGTAAGTCAGGTCGGAGGATGGCAACGGCATACCACCTCCAAACAGGACCATGCCTAATAAAGTACTGTGGTGTACAAACCTTTTACCTTACTCCAAACAGAGCGAAGGAAAAAAAGATTTTCTACCCCACGTAAATGGCCGTGCGGTTGAGGCGCAATGTCACCGACTACTCAGCTGTTCCTGTCGGAGGTTAGAGTCCTGCCTCAGGCGCGCATGCGTGATCCTAAGGTAAGTAAGTTTCAGTGGCGCAGCCAGGATTTGGTTCTGGAGGGGGGGGGTGAGCTCATTTAAAAATAAAGAGGAGAGGTACCCCCCCCCCCCTTGGCTAATGACTTGCCCCCAGCCGCCAAACTGCGACCAACCTCCCCCCCCCTCCGACACCCAAGATATTAAGTGCTGGATTACTAAGCGCCCCCATGCTGGCCGAAAGAGCTCATCCCCCCCTCCCCCCCTCTCCCCCCCTCGCCGCACCAGAAGTTTCAATGACGCAGTTTGCGTCATGATCTCCCCCTGTGGGCACCTCTGGCTTACTGAATTTATTAATGGTAAAGAATTCTTATCATTCGCTATCAGAAATCTAAGAAGCTCGCCAATGTTATAACTGTTTAACATGAGACTATGTCTAAAAGCTAAACTAAAATAACATTATTGTCGTTCGTAGTTTTTGGCGGCTTTCATAAGATTTCACCACTCGGTGGCGCCGCTGATCTGCTAAACAGCTGGTCTCCGCATATGAACAATCGGCTCGTAACTCCAGCATAGCAGTAACTATAGCGGCAACATCAAAGCTAGTCGCGGGGCATTAAAACCGCTCACAGTCACAGCAGCACACGTTCTCAGTGACGGCATCACGTTGGCGGCCCACTGTCACGTTAACTTGTGCTTTTCAATTTATAGTTACGATGTGATTTATTACATGTGCACTATTTCAAATTTCGGTACCGGCCTGATTTTTTTTTAATTAAAAATCTTTGAGAGGTGCTGGGGGGGGGGTCTTCAGCCCATTAGCTCACCCCCCCCCCCCCCCCCGTGGCAGCGTCACTGGTAGGTTTAACTAGTTTATAAATCTGGGGAACAATGAAACCAGTTTGGTTTAAAAAAAAATTCAAATGTTTGTAAATCTAAGGGACTTAACTACGTTGGTCATCAGTCCCTAGACTTACAAACTACTTATGCTAAGGATGCCCAAGGGAGGACTCCCCCAGGGGGGCTCACGGTTCTTCTGTGAGTACGTGCGTGGCGAGCACGGGGCCCCGAGCTAATGCAGTCTTCCTACCTTCCTTACTTCCCGGACTGCATTTCCTTTCCCCCTCCCCTCCTTTCCTATCCTCACTCCTTCCCCTCCCAACCGTGGGACTGGTAACCTCAGTAGTTTAGTCCCCCTATTCCAACCAAACAACCCAACCTGAGGGAGGACTCGAACCCCCCCGACGGCGAACGCTCGCGCGCGACGCAGCTGCGCTCCTTAGTGAGCACGGCTACTCTGTCGCTGCAGCAGTTTGGTCCCTTAGGTTTACAGACATTTCAACATTTGGGAAGATTTTCTATATGCCTCCGTACGTGCTCTAGTTTCTCTTATTTTTGTGGAGTAGCAACGTCCAGGCCGCAGTGTATACATAGGTTCCCGTCATATCATTAACGATACTGCGTAGATTTTTATTACCTCGGGTCCGGTCTATGCAACTGTATTTAGTTTTTATTGCACACACGGACCTAAGACAATATCTGAACATTATTTTACGTTACTGAGGAAAAGGAGAAAAGTAAACTACAAACGAAGTCACGGAAGTTAAGCTAGAGTGGTACTTATGTTGTTGCCCGTCTGGGTCTATAGAGCGCTGTTGAGAGCCACTTGATTTAGAAGTGGCGGATTCGCTCACAAAAACCGACAACGGCTGGCAACGCGGTGTACTGACTACATGCCCCTCCATACCGCATAGCTTGACGCCCCCTTCTGCTGAGGATGACACGGCGGTCGGTCGGTACATATGGCCTTGGGAATCCTACTCAGTGGGAGACTTATCTTTGTGATTCTAACGCAGAATGTAAGGTGGCAGCAGTAGGATCGTTCTATTGTCAACTTTAAATGCTGGCCATCTAATTTCCCTCAATACACACACACACACACACACACACACACACACACACACACACACACACACACACCTCGTCTTGGTTGGGGGTGGGGGGGGGGCCTCCAAATACCTCAGAAGCACCTTTTTGAGCGCCCTTGGCCTCTCGTTCTGGTGCATCGAAAACTCGAAAGCTATTTTTTGTAGACTGTCCCAAGCCTCTCGTCCTGTGGGGCCTCCAAATCTCCGAAGTTCCTTTCTTTATAGTAATACTTGTGTTTTGCCGCCGTCCCGACCCTCCTACAGACTTAGTCCGCCACTGACTCGAAGCTCCGATGGCGAAAGACCGCATGCTTCGCAGCAAAACGCTTCAGACTGGCCACTCCACCGCGGCATTTGAATGTTGGAATCCTCAACGAGAGATATTATAACATTAACAAAGGAAAATAAAGGGTAATGGAATGTAGCTGATGCTGAGGGCATTAGAATAGTTAACGAGACAATAAAGGTAATAGATGAGTTCTGTTATTTGGAGAGAGAAATAAATAAATAAAACCTACTGATGACCAGAGAAGAGAAGATATAAAGTGCAGAATGTCAATGGGGAGGAAAGCATTACTAAAGAAGAAAAATTTGTTAATATAAATTCTTTCTTGAAGGTATATGTCCTGAGTTCAACCTTGTACAGGATTGAAACGTGAACGATAAAAATTTCAGTCAAGAAGGCTTGATGGATTGTTAAGTACAGTGGGGTTGGGGGGAGGGGGGGGCAAACTGTTAAGGTCTTTAGTCCCTTGGTGGAGAGGGGAAGGAGTGTGGATAGGAAACGAGGGGAAGGGAAACGAAATTCAGTCCAGAGAGGAAACAATGAAATACTGCATTAGCTCCGGGCCCCGTGCTCGCCACGCAGTACTCACGAAAGAACCGTGAGCTCCCTGGAAGGGGGGGGGGGAGGGGGAGGGGGGAGAGAAGAATAGTAAAGACGCTTTTGGTCCTACAGACGAATGCTGAAGATTAGATAGGCGTATCACGTAACTACTGAAGAGGTACTGAACAGAATATGGAGAAAAGTATCTACCATTTCTTGACTAGAAGAAGGAATCGTTTGGTAGGTCAAAGGCCGTGCCATCAAGGGAATATTAATTTAGCACTGGAGGGAAGAGTGGAGAGAGGTGTGGGTAGTTAAAAAATGTTCAAATGTTTGTAGAGCTTATGGGACTTATCTATGGGTCATCAGTCCCTAAACAAACTACTTATGAACTTGCTTATACTAAAGACGGCACAAACATCCATGCTCGAGAGGGGATTCGAACCCCCGACGGGGGACGGCCTCGCGCGTCGTAGCATAGTGCCTCAATCCGCTCGGCCGCTCCGGGGGAGTTAAAAATCGCAGAGGAAGACCGAGACAGAAATAAAGTAAGCAGGCTCAAAATGACGTGGGTTGCAGTTCTTCAGGGATGAAGAGGCTTGCACAGGACAGGGTGGCGTGGAGAGGTGCATCAAACCAGGCTTCGGAATGAACACCACAAAAAAAAAGTTACAGTAATCAACATGGGTTTCAAAAGCTACGATCCTGTGAAATCCAACTAGGTCTTCTTGTCAACAAGATGCAGTAGATGCAGGCTCCCAGGTAGATTCTGTGTTTCTTGAGTTCTGTAATGCCTTGTACATTAATTTGCACCGTCACGTAGAGAACAAAGTATGAGTGTACGGAATATCCGACTTACTGTGTGATTGGATTGATGAGTTTCTAGCCAACAGAACACAGCATGTCAGCCGCGGCGTAATAGCCGTGTGCACTAAGACGCCTTGCTGCGGAGGTTCGAGTTCTCACTCACTCGCGTGCGTGCGCGCGTGCGTGTGTGTGGTTTTTATTTTAGTATATGTTAAAGTAGTTTGTGACGTTTGGACCGATGAGCACTGCAGTTAGGTCCAATAACTTTGTCATTCTTAATGGAGGAAAAATCTTCCGACGTGAAAGTAATTTCTGCTGTGCTCCAAGGGTGATTTATAAGGCCTTAACCATTCACAATACATGTAAATGACGTGGCAGATAACGTCTCATGTTCAAATAGGCTTTTCGCGGATGATGCTGCAGTAACAAAGAAGTCCCAACGTTGGAAAATTGTAGCTAAGTGCAGAAGGATCTGCAGCGTATCTACGCGCGGTGCAGAGTGTGGCAATTGACCTTCAATATAAGCAAATGTATTGCTAATACATAATGTATGCGAATACGTAAATATAAGTATCATTTACTGCATGACTACTTAATTGCATAACTGTCAGTAGAAGCAATTATTTCTGTACAATGTCTGGATTGTGCACAAGGAACGATTTGAAATGGAATGAGCACGTCTATTTAATTGTGCGAAAGGCAGATGTCAGAATGTGATTCATTCGAATAATCAGTTACTGATGACGTGTAGTTCGCCAACAGAGGAAGTAGCTTACAAAACACTCGTTCGACCAATATTTGAACGCTTCGTTACAGGTTCGTTTAGTAAGCACGATATCTTCAAGGAGACGATCGGCAAACTCCAGTAGCAGTCGTTTAAAAAACTAGACGTACTGTATCAATGTATCGGCTTCTGACAAAGTTCCGAGAGCATACTTGATAGAAGAATCAACAAATATAATGCTTCCTCTTACAGGTATCTCGCAACAAAAAGAGCGTGAGGGTAAAATGAGAGAGACTAGAGTCCACACGGAGCTTATCTGCAGTCTACTTATGCGCGTACCACACGCGGTCGAACAGGAAAAGTAGAGCGTGGTAGTCATACACGAAGTACCCTCCGCCACACACCGTGTGCTGCATTGCGAAGTATAGATGTAGATACTTGCTTACCACTAGAGGCACAACGATTGTGCACGGATACAATCGCCAATGTTCAATTTATTTGTTTGTAAATCTTTGGAACTTTATTACTGTGACCATCAGTCCCTAGGCTTACAAACTACTTAGCCCGTAACTGGTGATGTTGGGTGTCAGATACCCAGCTAAATCTTTGAAGCCCCATTATTACCAGATTGTCGTAAGTACATCATTGTTGGTTCCTGTACCTTCAAGTCAGTTTGTTGCAAGTCGGCCTGAAGCGCGGTACTCAACAAAGCAGTGAGTTGTTTCATTTTATACGCGATTTTTTAAGTTACTGGGTATTTTTAACCCAACTTCACCAGTTGCGGAACTTTTTTGGAATATTCTCGTATGCTATTTTATAAGTAGTATGGCATCTAGCAGGTTTCCTGTGACAACTAATAACCCTCGATTCATTTCTCATCAAAGCTGTGAGTTTATTTGATTCGTTATTACTAGAAACTCTGCTTGTTGATAGGCACGTCAGTTCCCTAACCATATTTTTCACGCTAATGAACATTAGCCTTGTGAATGCCTGTGTTATCTACCGTGGATTCCCAGAGATAACCAGATTGGAAGACATCGAAAATCTTGCCAAGGAACTCTTAAACCCTCATCTCAATCGTCGACTTCAAAACGACCATTTGCCCCGTGAATTGCGGCTAAACATCAGAATTCTCAAGATACCAGTTCCATGTGAAGCCAGACGAGACTTGGGCAAACAAGTGAGGTGTAAGAAGTGCCCACCAGGCTCTGACAGAAAAACAAAAAAGGTCTGTAACAGCTGCAACGTACCGATTTGCGGAGCCTGCACTATTCCTGTATGCCGAGATTGCGTAGAGTAATGCCTTGTCAGTTCTTCTGTGTGTATTAACTTGTCAAAAAATGTGCTTTTATAAAGGTTCATTGTTGGTTTATACTGTAATATTCAAATTTGGTTTATTTGTTTATAAAAATGTGCAGATATATGTATTTCGTGACATGCTGTTAAATTTGTTATGGTCATACATATATTTGAAAAATTGTCTATTCTGTTCACTGTAAATAACTTGCCAAAAGATGTTCAGAGATGTCAATAAAAGTTACTTTTGCAAGGTATGTAGATTTTTTCATTTCTTTTTCACCATTGAAGTATGAGGGCCATGAAAATTATTGGATATCTATAACCCAACCTCACCAGTTGTGTTACAAAAGTATCACCTCACCAGTTATGTGTTAACACACATGTCCGACGGAGGACTATAACCTCCGACGGGAAGCAACCGCGCGCTCCCGAGCAAGACGCCTTGGAGCGCACGGCCAGTCCACCGCGGCGATACCATCGTCGTTAACATTTGAAGGATTTACGAACCGTGCAGGTCGTGAAACCTGGCGAACGAAAAGCCGAGAAAAAGACAATGCATTTCGGAACCCTCTGCCGAGAAATAAAACGAAGACGTCTGCGGCGAGGCACCTAAATCAAATTTACGGCGCGTGTCTGAGCATCACGGCTCACCGCATCTGTATGCAAGCGCAGCCTTTCTTCCCGTGCTCCTGCTCTCATAATTCCGGTATGCGTTATGGAATCTTGCATTCTGTGCTTCGGGCAGAACATTCCTTGCACGTTCGTTCGATTTACTGTTGTAAGAAAGCCCGTAAAGTAGTGTTTCGTATACAATGTAACAAATTAAATTTCAAGCCGACTGCTAGTAAATTACAAGCATAGCTAACTTCTTGGGCAACAAGGGAGCAAACTAGAAGAAAGGTGGGAAGATTAGGGTCTAGCATAAAGCGGCCAACTTTTTCAAAACTCAATGCGGGACATTTCGAGGATGTGAAGGACTAAAATTACGTGTCATTGTGCCAGTTAATCTGAAACTAGGAATGAAATTTAGGCGAGCAGAGTAGACCTACTCATTTACTTTGATAAAGTAAAATACCTGAATGAAATTTTATTATTAATTTTCAATTTTTATTTACAGTACATAAATATTTTCTCGTGCTCCTATTTTGAATTTTAGAGTCTGCCAAATTCTTTCTCCGTTACGTTTTACCGATCACCTTCGTTATCCGTAATACTTTTATTTGTTCTAGCTCTTCGAACATCATGCTTCACACATTTTGATAAGTAGCTCACTGCGCCCCAAGAATTATGTTTTGCAATAACCTCGTATTAAGTTTGATAAAAATTACTCTTTAAAACCATTTAAACGACTCTATTATAGATGTTCTTTCGAAAAAGTGCAGAGTTTTATTGTACCTTACTACTTTCGTTCTTTCATTTTCAGAATTTCACCACTTTTTTATTCCTGAAGGAAGTAAGATGAATGATGACCTTGTATTTGCAAGTCACATTTTAAATACGTTACACATTCTGTGATAATATTACATCATGCGTGTGCTTGTCACCTTGCAATATTCCATTACACTTATTGAAACGTACGTAAGAAGCCCAGAAAATATGCCAATAAAAGAATTTTCTTAAGTCATATCACCCAATGCAGTACCAACGTAAAACAAAAAGAAGTTCTACTGCTAGCGAATTTGTCATTTTGAAATATTTTAATGATGTGTATCGTGTTTGTATTTAATGAAAGAAGACTGTCATTTATTCTTAGATGATGCATTGTGAAGCTGACTTCCAAGCTGTATGACAACCGACAGTCTTCAAAATGTTCAAATGCTTGTAGTCTATAGGACTTAACTACGGGGTCATCAGTCCCTAAACCTACAATCTACTTATGAACTACTTACAACTAAGGACGGTACAAATATCCATGCCCGAGGGGGGATTCGAACCCCCGACCGTAGTGGCCGTGCAGACCGTGACTGGAGCGCCTCAGTCCCCTCGGCCACCGCGGCCGGCCCGACAGTTTTAAAATTACTGAAATGCAGGACGCCTTTGCCATTTTGCGGGACATTTTCAGTAATTACACCAATGCGGGACAACGAGTCCAAATGCGGGACTGCCCCGCAGAATCCGGGACGGTTGGCCGCCTTAGTGTAGCATTACGTCGACAACGTTGCCATTGGAGACGGGGAACAATCTCGGATTGTTCTTGTTTAGGAATGGGCAAAGAAATCGGTCGTGTCCTTTGAAAGGAAAAGATCCGGAATTTGCCTCGATCTATTCAGTGACATCACGGAAAACCTGAATCTAGATTCCGGAAGCGGGTTTGGAGCGCAGTCCTCCGGAATGCGAGTCTAGTGTGTTATCACTGGAGTTTTGATTTTGCATATCATTTTATGGTACTTGGTGCTGTATCTTTACGAATTGTGATATTTTGGAGGTACTAGTCTACTATAAATTCAAATATAAAATTCATAGTTTTGGCGTTTGCGAATATTATTGTTATATTTAGAGGAAATGGCCGTACATATGCATATTTTTGACATTTAAAGGCCATTTGAGGTTCATTTTGTTCCCAAAAACCTCATAGAATGTTAGGCCAATAAATATCCAAAATGTAATAATACGGGACGAGTCATCAGAATAAAAGCCAGCCGGCCGCGGTGGCCGAGGGGACTGAGGCACTCCAGTCACGGTCTGCACGGCCACTGCGGTCGGGGGTTTGAATCCCCCCTCGGGCATGGATATTTGTGCCGTCCTTAGTATAAGGTAGTAGATAAGTAGTTAGTAAGTTTAGGGACTGATGACCCCGTAGTTAAGTCCCATAAGTTCTACAAACATTTGAACATTTGAATAAAAGCCATATGGAGGGACATAGTCTTGCTTTTCCACTTAGGTAGTCTTTCGGATCAGGATGCTAGAGACTTGTGATGGTTCATTGTTGCAAGATGGATTATCGGAGTAAAAACGTGCTTCGGTATTTGTTGCCCGCAGTTAATGCGTGTTCAGGTCGCTCATCTGATCTCTGTAGTGCGCCAACAATGCCCTACTAGTTATTGTTGGCATTTCGGAATATGAATCATTCTTGCGGGTGATTCCGTGCTGTTCACATCAACCCTTTGACAAGAAAAAAATGCTTTCCAGGTATTTGGAGGTCCCCCAAGACCAGAATCCCGGGGCCTCTGCCTATGTTATGCTTCATTTTTTATTGAATTATAGCCATTATTGAAAATCTTTGATCGTTTTTCATTAATTTTCCCAAGTAAGAAGTATATTTTAAAGAATTTATCTTAGAGAAATGCATAATTCAAGAATTTTAGCTGCATATTTAAAGGCATATAATGACAGTGAGAGCATATTTTAACCTGATATTTCGAGGAGTTTTGGCGCATATTTCGTGGGTTTTAAGTGCATATCGATGCGAACACTAGTTATCAATGCACCACTCGCTCGCTAACGAACTGGAGAATGACGCTCACAATGATTGATACTAAAGGATTTGATGTTGGCTGCATCTGGTTCACAGATGAAGCACACTTCCACCTGAATGGATACGTGAATAAGCAGAACTGGCGATTTTGGGGTTCCGAAAAGCCATATTGGTGTGAAGCGAAACCCCTGTATTCTTCTAAAGTTACTGTGTGGGCTGCAGTATGCAGCAGAGGCATTATTGGCCCTTATTTCATTCGAGAAACGGTCACTTGTGCACGTTACGTTGCAATTTTGGAACAATTTGTCGCCATATTTTGAAAACATTGTGATGTAATTGTTTGCAAAGAGTATTTTCATACGATTATTTCACTTATGTATGCTGATATGATGTTCAAATGTTTGTATAGTTTATGGGACTTAACTGTTGTTGTTGTTGTTGTTGTGGTCTTCAGTCCAGAGACTGGTTTGATGCAGCTCTCCACCCTACTCTATCCTGAGCAAGCCTTTTCATCTCCTCATAAGAACAACAACCCACATCCACTTGAATCTGCTTACTATACGCGTATCTTGGTCTCCCTCTACGATTTTTACCCCACACACTTCCCTCCAACGCTAAATTCACAATTCCTTGATGTCTAAGAATGTGTCCTACCAATCTATCCCTTCTTTTAGTCAAGGTATGCCAGAAATTTCTTTTCTCCCCAATTCGGTTCAGTACCTCCTCATTAGTTATGCGATCCACCCACCTAATCTTCAGCATTCGTCTGTAGCACCACATTTCAAAAGCCTCTATCCTCTTTCTGTCCACACTGCTTATCGTCCATGTTTCACTCCCATACAAGGCAACACTCCATACAAATGCCTTCAGCAAGGACTTCCTTAGGCTTAAATCAATATTCGATGTTAACAAATTTCTCTTTTTCAAAAACGCCTTTCTACCCATTGCCATTCTGCATTTAATATCATCTGTACTGCGACCATCATTTGTTATTTTACTGCCCAAGTAACAAAACTCATCTACCTCCTTTATTGTTTCGTTACCTAATCTAATTCCTTCAGCATCACCTGATTTTCTTACACTGCATTCCATTACCCTAGTTTTACTCTTGTTAATGTTCATCTTATATGCACCTTTCAGCACACTGTCCATTCCGTTCAATTGCTCTTCCAGGTCCTTTGCTGTATCTGACAGAATTACTATGTCGTCGGCAAAACGCAATGTTTTTAATTCTTCACCCTGAACTTTAATTCCTTCTCCAAATTTCTCCTTGCTTTCCTTTATAGCTTGCTCAATGTACAAATTGAACAACATTGGGGAAAGGCTACAACCCTGTCTTACTCCCTTTCCAACCACTGCATCCCTTTCATGCCCTTCAACTCAGACAACCGCTGTCTGGTTTTTGTACAAGTTGTAAATAACCTTACGCTCCCTATATTTTACTCCTGCTTGCTTCAGAACTTGAAAGAGTTTATTCCAATCAACATTGTCAAAAGCCTTCTCCAAATCTACAAAAGCTAGAAATGTTGGTTTGCCTTTTCTTAATCTATCTTCTAGGATAAGCCGTAAAGTGAGTATTGCCTCCCGTGTTCCTACATTTCTCCTGAACCCAAACTGATCTTCCCCGAGGTCGGCTTCTACCAGCTTTTCCATCCTTCTGTATATAATTCGTGTTAATATTTTGCAACCATGACTTATTAAACTGATGGTTCTGTAGTTTTCACACCTGTCTGCACCCACTTTCTTTGGAATGGGGATTATAACATTTTTCTTAAAGTCTGAGGGTACTTCACCTGTCTCATACATCTTACACACAATGTGAAACAATTTTGTCATGGCTGGTTCTCCCAGAGACTTCAGTAGCTCTGACGGGATATCATCTACTCCAGGGGCCTTGTTTCGACTTAGATCTTTCAGTGCTCTGTCAAATTCATCTCTCAGTATAGTATCTCCTATTTCATCATCATCTACATCCTCTTCCCTTCCTACAATAGTGTCTCGAAGTGCATTTCCTTTGTAGAGCCCCTCTATATACTCTTTCCACCTTTCAGCTTTCCCTTCTTTGCTGAGAACTGGTTTTCCATCAGTGTCCTTGATATTCATAGAGCTGTTTTTCTTATCGCCAAATGTTTCTTTTATTTTCCGGTAGGCTGTATCTATTTTTCCCCTATTTATACATTCTTCTACATCCTTGCATTTGCCTTCTAGCCATTCCTGCTTAGCCATTTTGCACTTCCTGTCAATCTCATTTCTTAGTCGTCTGTACTCCATTTTGCCTGTTTCATTTACTGCATTTTTATACTTTCTCCTTTCATCGATTAAATTTAGTATCTCCTGTGATATCCAAGGATTCTTTGTAGGTCTTGCCTTCCTACCTATCTTGTCCTCTGCTGCCTTCACTATTTCATCTCTCAATTTTACCCATTCCTCCTCAACTGTTTTATTTTCCCGTGTTTCTGTCAATTGTTGCCTGAAGCTCCCTCTGAAATTCTTAAGAACTTCAGGTTCCTTCAATTTATCTAGGTCCCATCTCCTTATGTTCCTACCTTTCTGTAGTTTCTTCAGTTTCAGCCTACAGTTCATAACCAACAAGTTATGGTCAGAGTCTATGTCTGCCCCTGGGTATGTCCTACACTTCAAAACCTGGTTCCGAAATCTATGTCTTACCATTATAAAATCTATCTGGTATCTCCCGGTGTCTCCTGGTCTCTTCCACGTATACAACCTTCTTTTGTGATTCTTAAACCAGGTGTTTGTTATAACTAAATTATGTTCCGTGCAAAATTCTACCAGGCGGTTTCCTCTTTCATTCCTTTTGCCCAGACCATATTCACCCACTATCTTCTCTTCCCTTCCTTGTCCTACTACCGAATTCCAGTCTCCCATCACAATTAAGTTTTCCTCTCCCTTAATTGTCTGAATAATTTCCTTTAGCTCCTCATATATTTCTTCGATCTCCTCATCATCGGCAGAGCTAGTTGGCATATAAACCTGTACTACTATTGTCGGTGTTGGCTTCGTATCTATCTTGACAATGATAATGCGATCGCTGTGCTGGTCATAGTAGTTTACCCGCATTCCTATTTTCTTATTCATTATCAATCCTACTCCTGTGATACCCCCAACTGATTTTGTATTTATAATCCTGTACTCACCTGACCAGAAATCTACGGGGTCATAAGTCCCTAAACTTACAAACTACTTATGAACTACTTACGAACTAGGACGACACAAATATCCATGCCCGAGGGGGGATTCGAACCCCCGACCGTAATGGCCGTGCAGACCGTGACTGGAGCGCCTCAGTCCCCTCGGCCACCGCGGCCGGCTATGCTGATATGAGCTGTACAGCGTACAGCGCCATCAGTTAGCAGCATTTGTAACTATTATTTCAAACTGCTGTATAAACTTCTTACAGCTTTCACAATAAACATACCATTTACTGCATTCCTCCATCGATCTTTGTTTTCGAGATATTTAATTTTGAAATAAGGGAGCCCTTTTCTTGACATCCTGTATATTCAGTACTAGGGTTGAAGGACTGATAACGTCACTTACCCCACGCGTCAGTGACATCTAAGGATTTCTAAAAAAAAGTCAAGATGTTTGTTTAGCTTAAGGGACTGAACTGCAGGGTCATCAGTAGGGATGCCAGATCTCCGGGCGCCGCCCGGAGTGCCCGGGTTTGGAATGAATTCTCCGGGTCTAAGGGCCAATGACTCTCATCTCCGGGCTTGAATGTAACCTTCATCCGTGCCCGAGGGGGGATTCGAACCCCCGACCGTAGCGACCGTGCAGACTGTGACTGGCGCGCCGCAGACCGCTCGGCCACTGCGGCCGGCAAGGATTTCTCAATAGTGGACAGTGCCCGATAACCGCCCTCCTCCTCCCCCCCCCCCCCCCCCCGGGCGTTCGGCGACCCTCTTTTTGATGCCCCCGCCCCCTTCCGCTCGTTAGACGACTTCCGGTTTCCCCTCCACCCCGACCGCTAAATCCGGGTCTGGCACTGTGCTGTCTTGATGTTAATGAACGACACGAATTATTATTATACGTCCACTCTCCATTACTGCTGTGGTAACAGCGATATTTCTGTACATTTAATTAGCACTGCCTATACCTGTAATGAAAAACTTCTAACTACAGGGCGTGGAAAAAAGCCATGTGAAAACCATGCAGTGTAATTCATTTTGTAGCAACGTGGCAACACTGCGTACATTTTAACAATCGCGTGAGACGTGACAGCGTTGTATAACTAAAGTTCGAAGTCTTGGAATTTATCCTGCAGAATTTTGTATTTTTTTTTAAATCTCCGACAGTCAACACACATAATAGGCGAAATGCGTGATCTCTCAGATTCAAAGAGGCCAACCTGATAGTGTGCAGTTCAAATGTTTGTAGAGCTTATGGGACTTAACTATGGGGTCGTCAGTCTCTAAACTTACAAACTGCTTAAGAACTAGCTAATACTATGGACGGCACAAATATCCATGCCCGAGTGGGGATTAGAACCCCCGACCGTAGTGGCCGTGCAGACCGTGACTGGCGTGCCTCAGACAGCTCGGCCACCGCGGTCGGCGGGAGCATTTGTGACGAAAACGGCTACAGTGTTTAACGTTTCACTGTCGACAGTATAATAGGTAATGATAGCATACAGAAAACAAGGTAAAGGGGAATAGTGCACCAAACCTCAAGTTATCTGACAACAATCGTCTAGCATGGAGAATGACTGTGTCTAGACAACATAAATCTGTGATTGCAAAACTCAACACGCAATTGAGTAACGCTTTTTCGATAAAAACATCGCAACTAGAGCTTAACATTTATGAAAGCGCTGCAATTCCTGGGGAAGCCAAGGGAAAGTTCCAAGGAAATGCCTAGTAGTGGTACAGTGTACCCTCTGCCACGCACCTTACGGTGGATTGCGGAGTATATATGTAGCAGTGTGGCCAGATCATGAAACCTGGACATTTGATGACTGGACGTATCTGGTATGGTCCGATGAATCAACTTTTGCATTCTTCCTACAAAGAACTAGGTTTATGTATGGGAAACGCCAAAAGAAGATTATAATACGGCATGCCTTTTTTTTCGTAAAGCATGGCGGAGGTTTCGTCATGATTTGGTATTTACTTTGCGGTATTCAACTATTTTTAACATCAGCGTCACTGGTCGGATGACTGTGAATGAATATCTAATCATCATCGATAGCGAAGTGCTTACTATGACTCAGTGGCGAATATACCATATATTTGAGGGAGGGGGGAAGGGGGGGGGGAGATTAATGTAAAGATAAGATAGGTTGTTGTTGTTGTCGTCGTCGTTTGTTAAGCTTAAGGGTTTAACTACGGGGTCATCAGTCCCTAAACTCACAAGCTACTTATGAACTACCTTATACTAAAGACGAGACAAACATCCATGCCCGAGAGGAGATTCGAACCCCCGACCGTAGCGGTCGTGCAGACTGTGACTGGCGCGCCGCAGACCGCTCGGCCACTGCGGCCGGCGATGAGATAGGTAATTTTAAGTAGACGCCCCCTGATATTTTGTATCAGTTTTTCTGCTCTTATTTAGAGGATAATTTGCGCTGGAGCCACTTTTAGTTTACTGAGACAAGCTTTTTATCGGTGACATTAAATCATAAAAATATTGCTATTTAAAAAAAAAACTGGTACGAAACTCACACCTCTAACACCCCACTCCCATCACCAAAACAGGGAAATGTGACTGTGTACCATTACGATGCCTTGAATAATTACTTCAGGGGGAAGCAGGCTCCCTCCCCCCCTCCCCTTATATACGCCAATGCTATGACTAACAAAAACACTGCCATATTCATAATCGATAATGCGCCCTCACACATAGCCGAAAAGTTTCATGCGTGCTTTTTACAGCGTCAAAAATTATCAAACCTCTCCTCTTGACATGAAAATCACCAGGTCTCAACATAATTGTAATTGGTAATTTTAGGGGTAACGATAGAATCAAATTTACAGCTCCAACATGATTAAGTAATTGGCGGATGTTTTGGTATAAGAATGGAAAACATTCTGTTGGACAGGTCTCGAATCTGTTCCTCGAAGAGTTGCAGGAGTTCTCAGAACCAGTGGCAGGCTAACTCCTTACTAATAAAAAAATATTTTGTCTTTGTTAGGTGTTCATATTCATTTGCCCACCATCTGTATAATCCTCACTGATAGCAACGATATAAGAAGAAAAAAGAAGTAAAAACAAAAATCAATATCGGCGCTACGACAGTTACTCGTTTCGATATAAATCGTTTGCAGTGACAACGATATGTATTGCTCCTCAGACTCTTCAGGTTTCTTGAAAATTACAGAAAAATCAGGTTACATCTAGACACTACATTTGTTTTCACAGTAGTAAAAAAACCTAACCAATTTACCAGATTTGGGGTCTCATGTCATAAACCTGATCCATCAGCTACAACAAGAATGGGATGGAATATCTTTAAAAGACCAGTGCATTTTTTATCTTAAAAATAGTGTTATACCGCTAAGTTAGAATTTCTCCATCTTGCTGTTAAAAGTTTCCGGCTCTATCAGTGCCCATGGCTCGTCAAAACAAAATAATTTAATGCTTGACCATGCAGCTGATAGTTCATCTATGGAGAATCATTGCAGATATAGGTAACAACCACATTTAGGAAATTGTTTTCGGATTAGTTTAAGTGTCACATGAGTTCTACCTTTACTCGACCAGAATTAAGTAGAAATACTAATGGAGGGGACTCCGTAGGTTACATGGGATATTTTTGAAGAAATATAATATTAGCTCTCATTGAGCTAATGTCGAGACTGCATGCAATCGATACACAACGAGTTAGAACAACAATAAAATATAAATATAAAGTAAATATATGACTCCACTTTAAGAAGAAAAACATAGTTGTGGTTTATGTTTTTCTACTTGTGGCAAAGCAATTAATTTGCCACCATTCAGCCATAAAGAAGTGTAAAAAAGAAAGAAACATCGAAAGAGTTCGATACTGAAACATGTCACTCTACCCCTCTACCAACACCTATTACTCAGCGATTCAAAGAGCTATCAGTACTCAGTAGAGATCTTCAATTCTGAGGGTGTAGACGTTCTCCGTCACAAAGGACGTTACTTTATTTAAACAGAGAGCCAGCTAAGCAGGTAAGAAGTAATAAAACAACTGAGGGAAATTTGGTGTCTTTTCTTTTCTTTTCTTTCTTTTTTTTTTCCACAATGCACAAATTAATGACTAGGTTACTTCACACTCTTAATTTAATTCTTATATAATTATTAAAAACTAAAATTATGTAGTTATAAGTGAACTTTGGATATTATGACCATTGCGTTTTCTTTTTTCTGCCAGAAGCACATAGTGTGGGCGTTGCCATCTTTTTATTTGCCATTTCGGAACGCACTACGCCCGGTGCCACTTTGCATACAGAATCTCTGATCTTGAAATTTGACGTTCATCGCACGACTTAAAAGTAAGTTCCTAAATTATTCTCCTTTAAAAGCTGTAGTAAGTACAACATGTACAACAATTTCTCCAGTAGTTATGTGTGTATGTTTTAGTGCGGGTGCCGCAGAGAGATGTGCACGGTTACTACTCAAGCATTAAAATACGCCTCTTTATAAAAATTCTTGGCTGGGGGTGGCAGCGCGATTATTTTTGTTTTTCTTTTTTTCGTGTGTGACAAAAGTTATATTTCCGTAACCGTTGTCGGTAATTATTCTAAAATGGGCGTGGCGACATAAAAATGGCCAGGGCGACATATATTCCCATACGAGTTTTCTATTACAAGTTAAAATCGTCTAAAACAATGAATATAAGCTCCCGATAACTAAAGTTTACTGTTGCGAGAGCTACAAACATAAATTTGTCAGCCGTAAAATACAATGAGCGCACAGTCGTGTGAAATATGAAACAGAGATGCGCACTTCTTGTTCGCCATACACGATTATTACCTCTATTTCTTTCTTTGCCGCATTTCTCTTGGTACACAATTGTGACGTTTTCGGAAACAAAAGTCACAGTTTCAAGGAAATTAAGAGGAAAATAATTCTTTTGTTAGAACTCCGCCCGTGAAAGCAAATGATTGGTTATCATTTATCAATTCCTGTAAGTCCCGATATTGTACATTTCAGTGCTGTTATTTTTGTTCAGATTTCAACATCAGAAGTTTGCAAGTCATTTCTGTTACGATTACACCTCTGTAGGGCAGAACACATTTTGCCGCTACAGAAATATGCTGCACATCAACAAATCTTCACGTTATACCGTAGCAGTTATTGTATATGATATTCACAAATGTGAATATTGTGCTTAGTCTCACTTTATTACTAATCTTGTGCATTAACGTGATCATTGTAAATACGTTTTGTAAAAAAAGCCTAAGAATTATGCGTCTAGTATATTAACATTCAGTATGTAGTTATAAGTTTTATGTCCTTTAAAATAGTCTTAGTTATCGAATTTTTCTGGCCGATTCCACATCCACAAGGGCAATTACTTTTGGGATCTGTGAAAGGTACATTAACACATCTGCTCTCATTTTGTAAGTATTTACTGTATATCTAGGCCTAGTTTTCTGACATGTACTACACCCAAGAGGCTCTCCTCAATTTGCATATACTGGAATGGAAAGTACATCTAATCTAATCTTAGTGATAGGCCTAGATCAATGCCAATACAGTATCATAACTAACCTCATTTATCTGCATTGTACTAATCTTTAGCCAATGGAACCTTATGTATCAGATTTCATTTATTTTACTCACTTTTCATATGGACTATGTCAGCAGCATGTATAAAAATATAATTATAACAATGAACAAGAATATACATTCAAATATAAGTAACATATTGAACAAGAGCATAATTTTCAATACCTATGAGTCGACAATGTAAAACACACACACACACACACACACACACACACACACACACACACACACACACACACACAGAATTAGGACATAAATCATGTGAGACTAGATATTGGCTGCACATAGACGTCCAGATCTTGAATCCATTTCATATCTCATCTAGCCCAATATATTTTCTTCCACATCACACACTTATGATGTGATCCAACGTCTGCTCAGGTGCACAATGGTCACAAATTATTATAATATAAAAAAAAACCTGTGTCCAACCAGTTATTGCTTCTACTATCATAAAAAAGTTTCAGACTCATAGCCAGTGAGTTTAATGCTTCTCGTCAATATTCCTGTACAATAATGATAGCTATATGTTGGGCAAGATCTACATCTACATATATACTCTGCAATCCACAATGGTACACTGTATCACTACTAGCATTTCCTTTCCTATTCCACTCCCAAATAGAATGTGGGGAAAAAAAGAATGTTTATATGCCTCTGTAAGAGCCCTAATTTCTCTTATCTTGTCTTTGTGATGATTACACGAAATATAAGTAGGCACCAGGAAGATCGTTCTACACTCAGCTTCAAATTATGGCCTTCTAAAATACCTCAACAGAATTTCTCAAAAAGAATGTTCTCTTTCCTCGAGCGATCCCCAGTTGTGTTCACGGAGCATTTCTGTGACACTCACGCATTGGTCGAACCTACTAGTAATGAACCTAGCTGCTCATATCCAAACTGCTTTTATGTCTTCCTTTAACCTTATCTGCGGCGGGTCCCAAACACTTGAGCAATACTTAAGACGTAGTCATACAAGTGTTTTATTTGTGGTCTCCTTTACAGGTGAAGTACATCTTCCCAAAATTCTCCCAATAAACCGAATTGGCTGTCCGTCTTGCTCACAACTCAACTGTCCTTACATGTTCATTTCATTTCATACCACTCTGTAATGTTACACCTAGATATTTGAATGATGCGACTGCATCAAGTAGCTAATTACTAATGCTGTATTCGAATATTATGGGATTGTTTTTCCTGCTCATGCACATCACCTTACATTTTTCTACATTTAGAGCTACATTTATTTTCTTCATTATTGCAGTGATGTCAGATAGACCACTCTAATGTAAAAAGAAAGACAAAGTCTTCTCAAAGTACACTGCCTGACAAAATGGTGAAGTACCCTGCAGGGGCTGAATAATGTAAATGAAATATTATGAGCTCAGAGTGTATGTGAATTTATATAAGTTTATTACGAAACTGAGTCAAACTTGCAGAGAACTTGTCAGAATGAGCCCACGTATCAATGTGACATTTCACCCCTTCTCGCTTTGATGAACGCAATAATTTCATGGAGTTTTTCACAAGACCTGTTACAGTCTCTTCTGGGGCAAACTGACTGTTGTAGTTGGTCCATGATATCCTGGATACTGGCATGTACTATGTACAGATCTTGGGCTCCTGCTGGTGATGGGAAAATCTTGTCATGAAGCAGGTAGTTCATAGAGACGTATATCATGACTATTAGTTTCAGACAGGAGCTACTGATGTGCACAATACAGAGATTCTCTTTTATGATGGTCTAACTGGAGCCCATGTAATGAGTATGCTTGCCTTCACAGTCTTATGCACTTCGACATTGAGCCTTTGTGACATCAAAATGCCATATTGCTTCACCAGTTCATGTGCACTCCCACCAAAATCTATATAAAACATGGAACAGTAAAGAACCTAAGTTGCAAGCAGAAATCAAGAATTATTTGAAAAATATCAGAAACAGCCAAAGTTCTCAATTTCAGATGTAACAACAGCTCATAAATTTAGCACTGAATACTGAAGTAATTATTGTATACATAGTGGCTACTAGAATGCTACTGTTCAATGTATTGTTTAATTATAACAATCAGAAACCAGTGAATATTAGTCCAAAGCCTTTTGATATCTGTTAATTCCCCACTAGGGATTGATGACCTTGTTGTTTCATGCCTTCAATTAGTAAACCAACCAACTAATATCTTGATTCCCAGCAGCCATGTTTAAAGTGCACATCTCATTGAACCACTGTTATAGTGGCAGTATGATACTTTGTGATTTCTGTGTCAACTTGAAAATGCTCTAAATTATAATGTCAAATGTTAACCTAAGCATTTCCTTGATTGATATTTCAGACTACTGACAGGACACTGTGTTATTAATAATGCACTCCTTCTGCTACTTCTTCACCACAAAGCATTTTTATTTTTTTATTGATATACACACATATCACACTGCAATCTACTGTCTGACCAGTTAACAATTCTTTTTTCATGATCATTTTAAATCATTTCATACAAATGCAGAGGTAGTTTCTTTTAACAGACGAAGACCAGTTTCCAGAGACATGTCGCAGTTGAAAATTCTAGTACACTGACAGTTTAACATCATAGTTAACCTTCCACATTGTATAGTTCATGTATTTTTCTCTTGCTTACAGGATCAGTATGCAGACAAACGAGCCACATGATGATAAATATGATGAAACAGAACCAAACAACATGCCTCGTGACAAAAATATTAAACAAAGAGAGAAACCTGCAAATAGCCATGTGGTAAATTCTGTGGGCCAGTCAATCACGCAAACAGAAACGCCTGATGTAGACAAGGAGGCCATCATAAATGAAACACTCAAAAATACTGAGGTAGGAACTCAGTCCAATGCCTTTGCAGGATTATTTATACTAGCCGAGTTGGCAACATTATTACTATCACAAACTAGACATGTGCCAATAGAACAGGGTGTAGTTCGCTCAACACGTCATACCAGCATGCAGTGTGAGAACAACGAACCTGAACCACCTAAAAAAACTGAAGAAATAAACAATGGGAACATTTTTGCAAATTTGATATTTTTGGCCGAGTTGGCAACAGCATTGAATCCCATTCAAAGTGTTAATGAACCATTGAAATCAAAAGTCAACACACCAATAATGGTACCATATAAAAGTTGCAGTCTTGAATATGAATATTTAATGCCATACATAGATATAGTGGAACAAGAAAGAGATGCTTCAGAAATTACTCCACCACAAAATGATGTTGAATTCAATGATGTAACAGCATCTGTGGATATTGTTGGACCACAGGATGATACATCACCATTTCCTCATGATGTAGAATTTGAAGACTTTTCAGAATTGGTGGCATTTGTGGGCCGAGAGGAAGATGTAACAGCTGTTCAAGATGATGATGATGATGATGTTGATGATGAAGAATTTGAAGATTTACTCAACCAGTTACTTCATTACTAAAATAGAAAAACTATTATGACTCTCAGTAACATGAACTTTTCCAGAAAAGTATTTTTTAAATATTTACAGTGTTTATTTGTTATGCATACATAATGTTTTGATAGTGTGCATTATGGTATTTTAGTGAACTGTGTATTTAATATAAATAGAAAAACCACCCACAATTTTACATTGCATCAGCGCTCACATGACAACACTAGTCATGAGGGCACTGATTATATCCACAAGCTTCTAATCCTAGAAATAAAGAAGATACATTTTATACCTACATTTTTTTCATGTATTGAATCTGCTCATACAATCACAACAATTGTAAAAAAAAAAAAAAAGAAATCCTTGATAATATAACTTAAAGTCTCCTCTGTGTCATGGTGCTGAGATAAAATAATGTTCCTAGCTCTTTGTACCAAAGAAACAAATCTACCAATATTTTTGCTATCTATAAATTTGTTAATCTTTTGTTAAAATGTTCAATTTTATATTCTCTATAATTATAATAAAAAGGTTCAGCTTCACCAAGCTGAAGATTACCTTAAATGCCACAGTTTTTTTGAAGGGGTGTGCTTTTTTACTTCCTCTAACCTCTGAAATGATTTACACAGCCAATTATAAAGAAACTATTGTTTAAAGTACACTGTGAACCATCATAAAACTTGGCATTTTGACCATTAACAAATACTGTAAGAGATGAATCAATTAATATGTAACATTTTTTCAGTAATAAATAAAATGTCAAAACTGCACACTGCTGAACAGTCACATTCATAGCTATGTTGGACACAATCTTTTTTGTTGTTGTATTCAGAAAAGAATCTGCATTATATCCATTCATTTTAATCCCAAAAGGTGGAACACATGTAATAGTCATGACCAAGTCTGTACATGGGTGAGGGCAGAGAGAGAGAGAGAGAGAGAGAGAGAGAGAGAGAGAGAGAGATACAAACAATTGTTTACTAATTTATAATGTACGCAAATCACTAATTTGAACAATATTTCCTAGGCACAAATAACAAGACTGCTTGCAGTATGAAGGAACTCTTATGCTATGAGAAATCTTAGCAAAATCAATTGACTTGATTTAGAGGCTCACTAGTATAAGGCAGACGTATACAAGGTTTGCCACAAAATAAATGAGAGTAATCCTGTACAAATATCTACTTGTCAAACTGACAGATCAGAACACTAAGCATCATAACTAGCATTTCTTAAACTTAGGCCTACAGGATGATAAAATGAAAGTTCCAGTATTTCCAATAAATCACTCTAGAAATGTAAAATTGCAAATGATGCTTACAATGAGCTGTTGTTCTGCTGATATTAAGTACTTCATAACAAGTAATGTCCCGTAACTTATTTTAGAGATGAAATTATTGATAAAGGTTCTGATGTTTGACATTATTGTAGTTATCATAGTAATGTTCTGGACTTTCAGAATGTGTGTATGTATTCATCTTCAAAGCAGGATCAATTTAAAACCAAGCATTACTGCATATTTCCATCTTACCACTAAACACTTTTCTAGACATGTTTTCTGTGAGGGGGCAGAGGAGCCCGATAGTTTAAGATCACAGTCATAATGAACAGATCTTCATCTGCAACTGGGTCTATTGAATGACTTTTTACAGCATAAAAATACAGTTGAAAATCAAAAACATTATTTTGCTAATACACCATGACAAACCAATTTTTAGAGTTGTGGGCACTCGTATATTTATGGTGAAATTTTCACAAAAATGTGCAGGAGGTTATTTACTGTAGGCAATAAACCTATCACTATAAAAATCTATTTTAGGGTTATTTTATGCTATTTATGAGTATTAGACACAGCAGAGTTAAGATTTAGGCATGTTATACTTCTGTTAGGTAAAGCTTTTAGGGTTACCAAATGTCTGGAAAATACCAGAAATGCCCTACATTTAAATATTGTCTCATGTCTGGAAGGAATTTGAATATTATTACTTTCATAGGAAATTTATCATAAGCATCACCACCACCATGAATACAGGGTGAATCACCTAACACTTGCACCACAAATATTGTGGAAACAGAAAGTGCGATTGATGTATGGTTTTCACAGAATGGATTGGTAGTCAAGCACTCATATTGGTACCTAATAAACAGATTGTAAAAATACCTAAAAAGTGTATTTTATGCAAACATACAATTTTTTAAATGGAACAATGGTTGTTTCTATCATGCACTGGAATTTTTGACACCATCTGTGTACAAAGAATTTTGAATGACATTTTTATCACATTTAGTTTGGCTACTACAACCATTCAAAGTTTTGGGGGCGGAGGCTACAACAGCATAGCTGACTGGCTGATGGTCACGAGACAGTGGGCCGTGCCCCAGAGGCTAGCCACTCTGCCAGTCAGCTACACTATTGCAACTTCCACCCCCGAAACTTTGAACGGTTGTAGCTGCCAAATAAAACATGATAAAAATGTCATTCAAAATTCTTTGTACACAGCTGGTGTCAAAAATTCCAGTGCATGATAGAAACAACCATTGTTCCATTCAAAAAACTGTATGTTTGCATAAAAACACAATTTCTATGTATTTTTACAATCTGTTTATTGGCTAACAATACGAGTCCTTGACTACCAATCCAATCTGTGAAAACCACACATCAATTGCACTTTCGTTTCCACAATATTTGTGGTGCAAGTGTTAGGTGATTCACCCTGTATTTGATATTGCACCATATCTCTGGCTTACACACAGTTATAGTGGTTGTTTGTGATTCTAATGGCAAGTGAAAGTAAAGCCATTTGTGAATGTAATTATTGTCATCTGTGAACTCTCATTGTTGCAAGTTTAGTAGTTTTAAGACTAGTTATGACTTTTGACCTGCTGAGGGTGATGTTGTGCTGTTGCCCTGGTAACACTGGTTGAGAGCCAGGTTTTCCCACCCTACCAGCACTCATTCAATTGGTAATGCACCCTTGTTGTCACCCAGTGGGTAAACAGTACCATATTGCGTTATGTGTTAACTGGAACTTGTGTTGTCAGGTGATATATTTTCTTGTTTAAATATTCTGCAGTTGTCAGGTGTTATGAACAAATGTTTTGTGTTGGTATTACATTATAACAATAGTGGATCATCTATGAACACAAAATTGGCAATAAAAATCACTCAAGGAATCTTTCACTGGCTGTGAAGGTATCAAGTATTGGAAGACAAAGTATGACATGTGGACAAGGTCACAAATTTGTGCAATCTGTGTAAAGTTATAATGAACTCGCGTGTGATATTGGCAGATCGATGCTAAAAAGGTGGTTGACAGAATAGCTGTTGCATTTAACATCCCCCAATCTATGGGACTGAGAACTGGAAAGGAGAAGGAAAGAAACGAACACATGACAGCTCCAGCTTGTTTGTTACAGCAAATTCAATGCAAGAAAATGAGAGATTGGTAATGAACACAAACAAATTCTAGTGGGATGCAATATGCAGTCCTGTGTTTGCTTATTATGGACACATCGATTACCCTGTTTTACATAAACTTCTTCTCAGCCTCAAAGAAGCAGAATTGTTCAGTGGAAGCAGTAGGGTGTAGGTTGTCAACCTGAAATTGTCTTTAGGAGCATGGTCCCCAAAAGGGTGGGGCTGGGTGGACAGATGGGTCCAGGGCCTGGTGCTGAAGGGGGTCCGAGCCCAGCCCTAAATGATTCAATTTCTTGGTTGCTGAAATTAAAAACAAACTAGAAAAAAATTGTTGAATAGTTTTCATCCAATGAAAATTTAGAAGATTCTGGAGGCAATTGTAGAAGATATTTATGATAAACCACTTATCTTAAATGATTACTTCAATTGATGCTCTTCGTTATTGCCACTGATTGGTATTGTATGTGTTTATTAACTAAGGTGACCAACCATACCGATTTTTTGGGACAGTCATGATTTTTTTGTGTGTGTGTGTGGTGTGTGTGTGTGTGTGTGTGTGTGTGTGTGTGTGTGTGTGTGTGTGTGTGTGTCCCGAATTTTTTCAAACGTAATTCGGTACAGCTATCTGTCCCAGAATTAACAATTATGTTCTGATTTAGAAATTTATGTCACCTGCATTGGTCTATTTTATTATTAGTTTTAATTATAATAGGAAACTGTTTGACAAAAGTTTCATTAGACTTAAGGTACATATCAGAAACTGTCGAAACCGGTTCAAACTGCACTATAGCAGTGAGAAAATCAGTGAATGAACAGCTAATACCACTTTTCCAGGTCAAAAATGGAGTGATATTATTTCTCATTTCAGACAGAATCATATGCCATTCTCAAATGTGCTTAAGCTAGTGCAGTTTCTCTTCCGCCTTTCTGGAAATAATGCCGTTACAGCTTGCTGTAGAAACTGTGAAATCAATATCAGTAACTAGAGTAAATTGTTATGAAACTTGTGTAGAATTTTTTCACGTGTAGTTGAAAAATACAAACTAGCTACAGAAAATTCACTGCTGTTCTGACCGCATTCCTTCATCACATAAAGTAGTAATAAAGTGTAAATTAATGTACTTTTTGTAACAACTTAAACTGATATTTTGTAATTATTACTTTCACTGAAATCTTCTTCCAATATAATGAAAATATGTATATACAAATTACAAAATTTATAATGTGTCCCAAATTTGAATCTAGAAAATGTGGTTATGTCCTGAATTTGAATCTAAAAAAATATGGTCACCTTAGTATTAACACTGTATGCAATGTTTTCTTCTTTTGGAGTACACTCACTGAACAGAGATGGTGCTTATGCTGCTGAACTGAATTATGATGTGATTCTTTTCTTTCTTTTTTTTTTTTTTTTTTTTTTTTTTAATAAATGTTGGGAGTTTCTAATCTTTCTTCTCTATTAGGGCTGGTCTTTGGAAATTGTTGAAAGAACTTGTCCCTTTGTCTAAGTTTTGTTGCAAACAAAGGCTACAAACACTCCACCTAATTTTGAAGCAACATCCTTCAATCTTCAAAGTTTTAGACGTGTTCCTGCTGTATTAACTCCATCAGCAAAAGATATTGATTTGGATCTCAAGAAGTACTTGACAGCTTTCAAAGGCCTCTTGATATTATTATGGCGCAATATCTTGACCTCTATTGATCAAAAAATATGTCGTTATACAGAACAAAGGAATTTCCTTCAAAGTAGCAATGCCGGTGATTCCATTCAAGACATTATGATATCACTTTGAATGAAGAAAAAGTAGTTGCTGAGGCAGTTAGCATTTCACCAGGGATTATCAATAGGAAACATGATGCAAATGAAAGGACAGCTGAACAACTTCAACTGTAAGCATCAAATTAACTTATATTTTTTATCTGTCCTGTTTTTAATTTTAATAATGGAAAGTCCAGGTTGGAATTAATAAAATAGTAATAAGGACAGTTTACAACTCACTGCAAAGACGTGGCAACGAGTTGTGACAAGGACATACAAAAGACACACTCATACAACTCTCAGCTATCGGCCATGACCATCTTCAGAAAAGAAAACATTCATGCCATCACACAGGCACACAACACAGTCATACAACCACCACCTCCTGCTGCCGCACTTCGAATCGAGTTATTACTATTTTACTGTTTTTAATTTTGTAATGCAATATTTGACAACAATATTTGTGCAATATATATATATATATATTAGAAAGTAATGGACTGAAAGTTAAAATCACTAATCCCATCTGAAAGTATCCTTCAGATTTAGCAGATACTGACAGATTCTTGAAATTCTTTCCATGTAGTCCGTCTTCAGTAGGCCTGCAGTCTGTCAAGCATAAAAGGATCCAATGAAGGTTCTCAGCAAGTTTACGAGAAAAGTTTTGAGCAATTTTTTTGGTACTGAGTAGAACAATTAGACATTTTTGTGCAATTCAGGGCAGGATTAAGGCAATCGCAAGTACCATGGCTGCCGGAGGGGGGGGGGGGGGCTAACTAGAGGGGACCCTGCAATTATTGCGTTCGAAATTTGTCACTATTTAACAAAGAGTCTTATTTCCTAGTAAAACCAACCCCGAATTTAGAATATGAACATGATGCATTCACACTAATCCTGCCATCGAGAGCACCTTTATTGATTCTCTACTTTTCCTTTAACAGGACAGTAGTGTTGAATACCACTGTTGTCTTACTTCATGTGAACCAGCAACAATACATACTTCCATTTATCACCCAGTTGGTTGCTGATTTGTGTCAAAACACGAAAAACGTTCGCCTTTTTACATACAATGCCGTGCTTTAGGACCACAACAGTGGGTGGTGTTTGCAGAGGCTGCTCTCAGCTGGTGCAACATCTGCAGTAATCTGCAATTCACCCCATTTCTAAGAATAATTTGTAAGTAAACTTTTGTTATTAGATGAAAAAGTCTGCATATTACATTTGGCATGAAATTATCATCAACTTATAGAAACACTACACCAGACTACAATACCTGATATTGCAACAATGAATTTCTATTACATCAGCCAAAGGGGACTCTAGAAATATGCAAAAAATATACCAGATGTTAGAAAGACCTTTCTTAAAAATTGAAAAAAAAAAAACAGAAATTGCCACCTTACTGTAAACTCATAAATAAGATAAATATTTGATAGTTTTAGTGTCACTGTAATATTAAAAACACCTTATACATTGTTACATTCCTATTTGTTCCGTTTTAGGTTCTGTTAGTTTTAGGTACAAGTTTGTTGTTTTTAAGTTCATACTGGTATATTTTGTTGAATATTTTCCTAGTTTTAACTTAAATTTCCTGCATATTTGAAAACATAAATTTCACTTGGCATAGCCAACTGGTGAACTATCTGGACAGTAGTACTAACGTGATTAAATGCAGAAGAAAGATAAACAGAGGTGATACAAAATTAATCAATGAGGTATTCTGTAAAGTACAGCTTAACATGTTATATGCCATTTAAAAATAATTTTACACTGGAAGGATCGAGAGCCCGAATTGGCCCCTTAACCAATTTTTCCATGTGTGCTGATCAAACCGTTAAATGGAATGAGTTGACTTCTGTGATTTTTTTCATCTTTTATATAAAAGTGTTGTGCACCCTCTTTTAGTGTGTTCTACTTTAATTAGATTCCCAAATATTAAGATTACTACCTAGAAGGACCGCAGGGCCAATTCGGCCCCTCATAGCGTTTCTCTGTATTTTCAGCATGTTTCCTTGTAATACTGTGTATGAAATAAAACCAACTGTTGTCTCGTTGTTTCAATATGTGACAAAAATTCCATACATTCCAGCACTGATTGCGGTAGGGCAGCTGGGGATGGCGGTCATGTATGGACGAGTTATGCCTGAGTGATTGTGTGAGTGAGTGTGATCTTTACTGATGAAGGTCATGGCCGAAAATTTACAAGTTGTATGAATGTGAATTGAGTTTGTTGGTAGTTCAAGCGAACTTCTTTATGGGGAGTTGCTAGCTATCCTCATATTATCAACATTCCAATCTGGACCTTCCATTGTTAAAAATCAATAAAAGTACATATAATGGTTACACTGAATTATCTTTCACAATCTGGTCATACAAGCAATAAAACTACATGGGGCCAATTTGGCCCCAGAGGTTCTTATACATAGTAGCTTGCATCCAATACTTCTAGTATTAAATGCCAAGTGGAGTAGATAGCAGCTATAAAAACATGATATAATTAGTTCCTTTGCCCATTTTACTCTGGTTGTCATACCACTTAGGGATTTGTTTTCAAGTCATGCTGTTAGCGCAGCAGTTTGACATTACTTCTGGCATGACTTAAAAAGGAATTGTTGGATCAGCTTTTGGTGTAATATGGTGCTAGATTTTTTTCCTTTTGCCAACTTCCTGTGAAGATGAGATTTTCAGGTGTGTGCAGAAATTCTGTCTTACCTGGTGCAGCGTCTGCCAGAAGTATGAACAAGTATTCTGTTAAGCTAAGCTAAGGCTTAACATGGCCCAGGACTGTAGCGAGGGGGGGGATGAAGGAGATCACCCCCCTCCCACCCCGAAAAGCCTTACTATTCACCTAAGTCCTGACAAAGTTATTCAAAAGTATGCTGAAGTTGCTCCTTCGAGATTTGTATTGAATGAAATTTTAATATTGTCTCTATTGAAATACATCTGCACCTTTAGATCAACTTATGTTGTAAAGAATCCCAAGTTAGTATGTATTGTGACTGATCTCCTCCCCCCCCCCCCCCCTTTCCCAAACCAAATTCTGACGACGGGCCTGCTGTGGCCATTGTAGGAGGTAAAGTCTCAATTTTAAGCAAAATAATTTTATAAATGAAGCTTACCGTATCAAATTTATACTTTGTTATACCAAGTTGAAGGACATTCTGAAAAGAGCATGATTAAGATATAAACTTTCAGTTACAAACTACTGCACAGTACTGTATAAAAAAAACCAGGGGAGGGGCCATCTCCGATTCTGAGTCCACGGCCCGCAGTCAAATGTGGGGGCCATGTATAGGAGTCAGCTGTACTTGATGGGATGGACCATCAAGTAATGCCACATGTAATTTGCGCCAGTTTGAATACCAAAACAGTATAAATTTCCATGTGTTACTGCAAATATAGATGACTGGAATGTTTTGAAAATTGTAAATAAGTTTCTCAATATATGGATAATCATGCTCCAGTAATGGATAGAAAATTATACAAGGTGAATCTAAATTCGTACACTCTGGCTTTGTAGTGCAATTCCTCAAATGCTAGCGATAAAAAAATATCTGTCACAAAATTTCGTTCTGCACATATTTCCAGCAGTAAATGGACGTTGAAGATTGATATGGGTGTGTGTTTCTTACGTCAGTGTGTTTCAGGATTACACGACTACACCAACAAACTTCTAGAGGATGTGTGTTGAGGAACAAAGTGAGCATAGAAACCCATGCCCGGAAACATCATCCAATGACGCTACAGAGCGTCGAAGTTGCTGGAGGGGACATCTAGTGGCAGGAGCTGGTGCCTGTAACTTGGACTCTTCGTAGCGTCGTTGAATGGTATTTCCGGGTATGGGTTTCCATACTCACTGTGTTCCTCAAGATGCCTAATACATCCCTTACAAGTTTGTTGGTGTAACTATTAAACACACTGACGTATGTAACACACAGACATCTCAGTCTTTGACGTCCATTTACTGGCGGAAATATATGCAGGATGAAATTTTGTGGGAGACATTTTTCATTGTTGGCAGGTGAGGATTCACGCTGCGAAGCAGGAGTGTGCGAATTTAGATTCGCCCTGTATATGTATGCAATTCTAAAATTTATTCCTTACAATTACTCAATACAAACAAAATATGTTTTTGAAAGTAAATTCTGTAAAGTAAACTTTTGCACATCTGTCCTGGAAGTCAATATTTTGAGATATTGTAAAACTTTTGAACATGAGACAACCTCTGTCCCTGATATGATTAGTAAACTGCATAATTGTGTTCCTTTTTAAAGAATAGCTCTGAAGCTAAAACTACTTCCTCAAGGACAAATGAAATAATCCATTGCAGTAAGGTGGTAAGATTCAAGAAGAAAGTAGATAATTATCTGAACCCTGCAGTAGTCATCCATGTACTAACAGTCCACAACAATGAATTTTATTCTTCTGGTTTGAGCTCTGTGGAACTAGGAATCGCATGAAGTGAGTACCTTCCGGCAGTCAGCAGCACTCTGTCACTCCCTTGTTTCATCTGGATTAGAGTAATGGTGCTGGAATGGTCAACAACTGAGGACTGACAGTCCTGAGCGACCAGTTTGTTGTGCCAGTAAGCTATTACTGCCCCATTACAGTTTATTCTCATGGTGTTTCTTTTTAATGCTGAGTTACTTTCTATTTGGTACATTGTTTCATTAGGATCATGTTATTAATTTGTTTGTACAGTTTTGTGGAATGGATCCATTTGAAAGACAATTAGAAAGATTCAGAAGGTTGGTTGCTGCAGGTTATGGCAGATAGTGACTTGGTAAAGAGAGGGCATTGTTTGTACTGTAGCAGCAGAAAGTACAGCTGCTATAAATGAAGAAAATAATTTTCTTTGTTTGAAGCACAAAATTATCATTTATTCAGGATATTCACTAAGGGAAAAGTGTGACTGTATTGTACGAACTTTAGAACAGTAATAACCAATGTGTGCATTTCATCCTGTTTACAATAAACTTTTAGAAGACTTGATTGAAAAAATGAAACAGGTTTGGTGTATTAAGAAACTTACTTTTTCCATGGTATTTGATGGAACTAAAAGCTCTGTGAAAGTATTAATGTAAAAAATTACAAGTTAACATAGTAAATTGCATATTCTCAATTACTTTGTTGAATTTTACTAGTAAAATTATTTACCACCGTGTAGACTGTAGTCTGTAGCACTATTAGTGCTACAGAAGTTGTGTGAACACTACATCATTAAAGAGTATGTTTCATTGTATGATAAACATTTGAATATACTGTGAATTTCTCTGAGATGAAGATGGCTTGGCGTAAATGTAGACTAAATTTTCAGTAACATATCATGCCATTATGATTAAGGTACTCCTGATAACTGATGTCCTAAGACAATATTCATGATTACACCTCAGTTACATGAATCACAAATGTTTAGAAAACTCTCACTCACTCTGAAATGTATACCATTATACACAGACAGTTGGGATACATACATTTCCTTTGTATGCTTATAAGGGTAATGACAGAAAGGGCCTCTGGTCACTCCTTAACTAACACACCATATCTCCATCTACAGATTTACTCTGCAAATCGAAGTGCCCAGCAGAGGGTTCATCAAACTGCTGTCTTCATACTTCACTACCCTTCCAAACTTTAATAGCATTTGGTGGAAAAAGGAACACCAATTTTTTTTAAAATTTTTTATATGATTTCTCTTATTTTAAAGTAATTATCATGTCTTGCTATGTTGGTGGGTGCTCACAAAATGTGTTTGCATTTGGAGGAGGAAGTAGGTGTGAAAAATTTCGCACATAGATCTCGCTGGAATGAATAACACTTTTATTTTAACAATTTCCACCCCAAGTCACAAAAATGTGACACACTCTTTCCTGCATCACAATAATAAAAAATTAACTGTACTCCTTTGAATTTTTTCTATGTCCTCTGTCAGTCCCACCTGATGAGGATCCCACAATTCTGCAGCAATTCTGCAAAATAGGATTGACAAGCATAGTGTAAGCAGTTTCTTTAGTAGAAGTGTTGCAGTATCTAAGTGTTCTGCCATTGAAACGTAGCCTTCAATTCACCTTTCCTATGATATTTTTCAGTGAGTTTTTTCCAATTTAAATTATTTGTAATTCTTAGGTATGAAATAAAAACTTGAAACACAGCTCTTCGGTAGCAAAAGTTTTGGTAAAAGTTTTACTTTATCATGGTTTTGGCTTCACTAAGGGAGCCTTCATCATAAGTAAAACTGTTTGTTACACATGAATTTATAGTTAGAAGATGGTCTTGAGCGTTAGGCCCCACGTTAAAAATTTAAAAAGTTTGCACATTGCAAAATTTTTAAACAAGTGAGCAAACGTGCTGCTAAGGGCCATGTGTGCAGCCAGCACTGCAGGTGGTACCAGGCTGACTGATGGCAGTTTGATGCCACCTGCAGTGATGGCTGCACTCTAGACCCGTAGCGGCGCATTGTCTCACTTGTTTAAAAATTTTGCAATGTGCAAACTTTTTAAATTTTTAACGTGGGGCCTAACGCTCAAGACCATCTTCTAACTATAAATTCATGTGTAACAAACAGTTTTACTTATGATGAAGGCTCCCTTAGTGAAGCCAAAACCATGGTAAAGTAAAAATTTTACCAAAACTTTCACAACCGAAGAGCTGTTTTTCAAGTGTTTATTTCGTAATTCAACAAACGGTTGCTGTCTTTTAACAGCCATGTTTAAAACTGTATAATTCCTAGGTATTTAGTGGAATTTATGGCCTTTAGATTTGAATAATTTATCATGAACATGAAGTTTAATGGATTTCTTTCAGTGCTTGTGTGGATGACTTTGCACAGGCCCACAAGCAGGTGGAGGCACAGGACCGCTCCCCCTCTTCCCCTTCCCCCCAAAATGTTTGGACTTACAATAGATAAAATGTAATTTTTCTACTACTAATGTGATTTATTATTATTATTAATATTAATTCTTGATAATGACAATGTCAAGTGCAAAGGTGAAAAGTTGAGAAACAGCGGAAGAAGATTCATGTAACTATTGTGAGGCTTCAACACTTTTAAGGCAGAGTAGATGTTGAACAGTTTAATAACATTTCCAAATCTTTAGTTCTATAAAGATTACCATGTAGTCCTATATAGATCACCCAAGGACAGGTATGAGCTAATTAGCTTAGTCTCATTGCCATATTTAACAATCAAAGCAAAGATTTAGGTGCAATATGGCTGCGTCTGGGCTCTTTTGCAACAGAAAAGAATAGTCTCAAGATTAGCATCTTTGTTCACAAACATGTGGAAGTAAATAAATCTCTTTCACTTTCAAAGAATATTACATTGAATTACTACAGGTAGTTTCATAGACTCAGGGCTCGTTTTTGGGTATCACAAGAACCGCAGCTGCTGGGGACACCAAAATTTAGGGGGCCAACTTTAATGCGGTGAGACTGAGATTAGGGTGGGGGGGGGGGTCAAAATTTAGGTGGGCCCCAAGACTGATCGCTGCCAGTATTTGATTTTATGTAAAGAACAGTCTGGTTTCTTGCTGAAAAAAATCTTCAGATGGTAATAAGCAACCTTGACATTAGTTTCTTTTTCTTTCTTTTTTTTGAAAGAATCATAATTGTTAATTTTACTTTACCTTAACCTGGACAGCTTTGATGAATATTGTGGCAGTCATTTAACAAGTTATCTAGCAACAATACAGATTTCCATCTCTCTCCTACTGTTTTAGACTACTCTGTAGTAACTGGAACATGCTTGTCTGCTGTTAAATTTGCGCCCTAAACTATATCAAATGCTATAATGAGGTAGCAAGTATGCTTGAGCTCCCAACCTGATGCCACACATCTTGAACCCAGATAATTAAACTGTTTTCTTTTATGAAATGTTTTGCCTGTGTTTTCAGCATATTCCTTGAGAAACTCCCAGTTTGTTTTATTGCTGTCATTCTGCTGTCCACTCGTATTAACACATTGTCTATGAATGCCAGGAAACTGATCATCAGTTCATCCTTCACTTCTCCAAGTTGAGTGGGTTCATAGTAGTTCTGATTTTTAAGTTGTTTCTCTCATTCTCTAATGACTATCATGGTTGAAGAGCAGAAGTGACAATCTGTCACCTTCTCACACACCGCCCTTTATCTAAAAAATCTTTGATATATTAAAATAAATTTCATCAGTAAGAGCTTATTTGATGAGAGTTGTATCAAGTCTATTACCTTCTAGGACAATGAAGAGGGACTGTTGTTTGATGAAATCATAAGCCTTTTCAAAGTCAAGAAACACAAATGAGAGTATAGTTTTGAGTTACCTTATATTTTTGTTTTTAGGTTGAAAAAGTGCTCAGTGCGGTATCACCCTTGTTGGAAACTTGCTTGGTATTACCCAATCTTGTGTTCAAGCTGCCCTTCAGTTCTCTGATGAAGACAAGCTGAGAAAGTATTGTGAATGAATTAAACTATGGAAATTCCACTATGATTATTAACATTGAACTTGTTACTTTTTTATGTCTTGGGTGGATGAGTGTACATTTCCAGCTTTCAGATAGGTTCTTTGTTTGTCACATGTATATTAGAATTTTTGTGAGATCAAGAGGGTCAATGTTCTTCAAGAGTTACAGTGTAATGGAAAATGTTCTGTTATATTTGACTCTGGGGATGTGTGTGTAGATTTCATATTTGGTGGATGGTGGGATCCACGATTTGTGTACATAGGAGGCTCTTCATTAGATTATAATGGTATCTGCCGCCACACAACTGACTTGGCTCGTCACACCACATGAGGACTGCAGCAAGCATCGCTGACACCACACAAGGAAATCCACTACGGCCGCAAGTGAACACATCATTTGCTGGGGTAGCGGCAGTGTACATGCACTGCAGTCGATACGAGAAATCTAGACGGCACTTCCTTTGCCACCAGAGTGAGCACTACTATCAACAAATGCAACAATTGTCGGAACCTTTCAATATAAGTGAGCCACAGAGACAGTTCCAGCAGTTCTCATCTTGCCTGCCTCCAATCAGTGATATCTTAGACCGTGCTCTGACTCTTTGAAAATAAACCTGATGCTGACTGAAGTCTTCAGCACTGGATTGGACTCTTCGCTACGCAATGAGAAATTCTGTTTGCCTTCTTTGGGGGGAGGGAGGGTGTTTATGAACTTTGTCACTGATTGTAATGCCCCTGATATTATCAGAGTTTCTGCTAAGTGCCTGTTTCAGTATGCAAGCACCAGTGTGATTTAATTTATTTAGTTGTGTGCAGATGGAACTGTTTGAATAAATTTTGTTATTTGTTATGTCAGTGGAACTTCTATTTTGTTACTGCTGTGGAGTATAACAGTCAGTGCAAGCCTTGCATCTTTTTTCAGAAGCACGTGTCTTATGGAATGTATCTATGGGCCTTTCCTGTGAACATCTTTAGAAATATCATTTGTTGTAACTTATGAATTCCTTTTCAATGGATTGCATTTGCTTCTTCATATGTTTACACTTTGATTGCCTGATTAATTTTGTGACTGTCTTTCTATACAGCTGTCTCATCCATACATTGTTTTTTAACATGCAGAATTCCACCATGGATCTTTCATATTTTTCTGGATGGACTTCTGACAATGGTGCAGTATATGTGTAATCATAAAAACTGCATAGTGTCAAAACAAAATTATATTATAAGAAAATAAGTACAGGGGCTGCAAAATTAGACTTTTCAGGAAGGTTTTCTGGATCCCTTGAGTAGAGCCTGAAAATGAGTGTGATATTTAACTCACTGACTAATCATATTGAATTAAACATCTCCAAATACACAAAAATGAAGGCACTAGCTTGGAGCTACCCACCAAGGAATTACTCATGAATCAGTTTATAAGCCAGTTTTCAACTGAGTTACTTTACTAGAAGTGAAGAAAGCTGATTGGTAATCTAGTACAATCAATGATGTCCATCCTTTCTTTAACTGCACTTGTACTCTAGATGAGTAGTATCTCCAATTATAATGATTGATGCGAATTGTTTAATTCTTTATTTCAGATTTTCATAAGTAAAATGGCATGGAGCATTTCATCTAGACTATAAACTTTTCTAAGCCAGAATTTCTTTTTTTAATGAGGTATAAAAGTACTTCTGTTACAGTCATTACTTAATATTCATTCTGAGTATAAAAATGTTTATTACAGGTCTGAGTTCGCCTTGGAACACATTGTTTTCAAGCATAAAGCTACCTGGAAACTCTAAATTATAGTAACTAGTGTTCCGAATCAAACATCAGATTTTTATTCATCCACTCAATACAACAAACATTGTATCTTTGACCTTACTTCAGAGTGATGTTTTTGCTATCTAGATAACTTAGATGGGGCAGGATTCATTAAGGATAAGTCAGGTAAACTAGTAACACTTTAAGGGTGTAAACTACAGTGCACTAGCCAGTTAATTCCGAGCGGGAAAGGACTGTAAAATTCAAAGTGCATCTTTGTAAATTCAAATATTTTTGTATAGAGTAGCCAGCTTCATGAGAGTGGAGTGCAGTCTTGAGTTGTACAACAGAAACCAATCATAATAATTTAATAAATGATGAACTACTTCACAGATGAGCAGAAGGCCAGGGCAGGCTGACCAAGTTAGAAAATGTGTCTCCTTTCTGGCTATCAATTATAGAATTTTACAACTCTGTTATTCAAGAAATGCACCCATCATTTGAGCAATATTTTGATGATGAATGAGGTGTTTTGTATGACATAGGAAAGTGTATTTGTAGGTCCTGACTTTAACATTATATGTAATAATTTGTATGCCTCCACTACATTGAGAAAGAGACATATTGCAATCCACACTCCATATGTCATTGATGAGTGAACATCAAACTACAGTTCTTGAACAATATTGTTCATCTGTGTTTGCATTACAAACTAGTGACCCACCTGGCTTTGCACGACTGCAGTTTATTATTCACTAAAATCTACATCTACATCCATACTCCACAAGCCACCTGACTGTGTGTGGCAGGGGTACATTGAGTACCACGATCGGTGCTCCCTCCTATTCCAGTAACATATTGTTCACAGAAAGAAAGATTGTTGGTATGCCTCTGATTTTATCCTCATGATCTCTTCACGAGATATACATAGGAGGGACCAATATACTACTAGACTCCTTCTTGGAGCTTCGACAAAAGCCCGTACTCAGCAACAGAGCATCTCTCCTGTAGAGTCAATTAATGAACCTATAACGAAGTGGGCTGCTCTCCATTGGATCTTCTCTACTTCCTCTATCAACCCCACCTGGTACGGATCCCACACTGGTGAGCAGTTTTCAAGCAATGGGTGAACAAGTGTACTGTAACCTATTTCCTTTGTTTTTGGATTGCATTTCTTTAGGATTCTTCCAATGAATCTAAGTCTGGCATCAGCTTAATCGATGACTGATTTTATATGGTCATTCCATTTTAAATCACTGCTAAAACCTACTCCCACATAATTTATGGAATTAACTGTTTCCTGTTGCTGACCTGCTATAGTGTAGCTAAATGGTAAAGGATCTTTATATGTATTTGTAGAACATTACACTTGTCTACATTGAGATTCAATTGCCATTCCCTGCACCATGTGTCAGTTCGATGCATGTTCTCCTGCATTTCAATACAATTTTCATTTCCACAACCTCTCTATATACTATAGCATCATCTGCAGAAAACCTCAGTGAACTTACTATGTTATCCACAAGGTCACATATATATTGTGAATAGCAATGGATTCACAACACTCCTCTATGGCACACCTGACATCACTCTTACTTCGGGAGACTTCTCTCCATTGAGAATGACATGTTGCATTCTGTTATCTAGGAACTCCTCAATCCAACCATGCGATTGGTCTGATAGACCATGTGCTATTACTTTGTTCATTAAACGACTGTGGGGAACTGTATCAAACGCCTTGCAGAAGTCAAGGATCACAGCATCTACCTGAGAACACATATCTATGGCCCTCTGAGTCTCGTGGACGAATAGCGCGAGCTGAGTTTCACACTATCGCCTTTTTGAAACCCACGCTGACGGAGCAGATTTCTAGTCTCCAGAAATGTCATTATACATGAACATAATGCATGTTCCAAAATTCTACAACTGATTGATGTTAGAGATATAAGCCTATAGTTCTGCACATCTGTTCGACATCCCTTCTTGAAAGCAGGGATGACCTGTGCTATTTTTCAATCTTTTGGAACACTATGTTCCTCTAGAGACCTACGGTACACCACTGCAAGAAGGGGGGGGGGGGGGGGCAAGTTCCTTCGCATACTCTGTGTAAAGTCAAACTGGTATCCCATCAGATCCTGCGGCCTTTCCTCTTCCGAGTGATTTTAATTGTTTCTCTATCCCTCTGTCAGTTATTTCAACATCTGACATTTTGATAATCTAGAGACTTAACTACAATGCAATCTTCCTCTGTGAAATAGCTTTGGAAAAAGACATTTAGTAATTTAGCCTTTGGAGTGTAATCCTCTGTTTCAATGCCATTTTCGTCAGAGTGTCTGGACATTTTGTTTTGATTCACTGGGTCTGTTTGTCACCAGAAGGTCTAATATGTGGTCACCATGAGTCAGTTCTCTGTTTAACTGCTCAAGGTAGTTTTCAGGTAATGCACTCAAAACAATTTCACTCAATTCTTTATCCCGGCCACCCGTCATAGAGGTTTGAGTCTCCCAGTCTGTATCTAGTAAATTAAAATCTTCTCCCAAAACTATTACATGATTGGGAAATCTACTCAAAATATTTTCCAAATTTTGCTTCGGGTGTTCTGCCACAACAGCTGCTGAGCCAGGAGGCCTATAGAAACATCCAATTACCTTGTTCGAGCCTGCTTTAACTATGACCTTCACCCAAATTATTTCACATTTCAGATCTCTGTCAATTTTCTTCGATACTAGTGCACTTTTTATCGCTATTATCACGCCTCACCCTTCACTGTCCAGCCTATCTCAGAGGTGTACTTAGCAAAAAATATCAAGTATAACATTTCAAAACATGTCTAAATCACCATTAATTATCTGTCATTCAGTCACTCATTTAATCAAGAAGATATTCATCCAAATGATTCTTTCCTTAATATTTGAAACAAAACAATTTCAGTACCATAATGAATTTATCTGATTTCAAATTAATGAACTGTCTCTGTTGCAAAAGAGATTGATTACTCATATGTAGCCTATTATCATGGAATGAAATCAGAATTCCTTGTTTTGGCAGTCATTTGTTGGTGATTTTAATGCATTCACCACAACGTTTGGTCTTCTGTTAGTCCATTTACACTTAACTCCACTCACTATCTATCTCCTCCTCCGCTCCTCCTGAAATAAATGATAACACATGTAATGTACATGAAATGCATATTAAAATTTCGTAAATTAGGCCTATGTATTTGTCCCCACTTGTTTACCTATGCCTCCCCTCTATCTCTATGTTTTCCTCTTATACCTCTCTATATCCCTGTCTTTTCATCTCCTCCTCTTGCCAGATCATCCCCCTCCCCCTCCACCTTATCTCTGCCAATCTCAAACCCTCCCATGTCTTTACATATAAGAAATTACAAATATCTGACAACTTTAACCCTCATATGTAAACGTTCGGGTCGGATCCGACCCGCCAGTTAGAAGAGTGCGCATGTCTCTTTCCCCCCCTCTCCTCCAGGGCTACGTGGCCCCAGGTACCCTCCCAGGCAGTCATGACGCACACTCCGTCCAGCCAACATCAGACTTCGGTGAGCGCCACATTTCTTTGTTTGCTGTATAACAGTAGATTCCCTGATCCATCTGTGTTTGGGTCGGATCCGACCCATTGTTTATAGTGTTGTCCCTCCTCACTGGGTTGGATGTGACTCAGTGTTTATTATTGTGTTCCAGTCTTACATTGATTATTATTTATAATATTGTTATATGTTATTGTTCCAGAGTTATATTTTCTGCAATCATGGCAAGTAGTACAAAAAATAATTTTACTACATTAGACGAGATATGGGCTGAATCTAGATGATAGGAAGTAGAATCCGATGAGGAATTCAATGATGGTATTTCTGATATAGCCTCAGAATCTGATGATGGTATACTGTCAAATAATGATTTTTTTTTTTTTTTTTTTGTGGTTTTAGGGCGCACAACTTCTATGGTCATTAGCGCCCAGCCAAGAACATTGATTCGCTATGATCTCAAAAAAATGGTGACTGTCAGAACATCAACAAGAGGCTAAAAACGATAGATAAAAGACAATTAAAAGGGTTAAATATCCTTGGATAGGTTGGCCAAGTTCATAAAACGCAAAACCCGAGCAGCTGCTCGTGTGTCATCAGCTAAAATTTCCTCCAGAGTAGACGGAAAGTGAAGGGCTACACGGAGATGATTAAAATTAACACAAGACAGTAAAACATGTCGCACGGTCAGCAGTTCACCGCAGGAGCATAGTGGTGCAGGTTCGGCGGATAGCAAGTGACGGTGGCTGAAACGGCAATGACCGATCCGCAATCGAGCCAGGATGACCTCCTCCCGCCGAGAGGGGCGTGAGGATGTCCTCCAAGCGGTCGGGATCGGTTTGACAGTTCGCAATTTATTGTTGTACAGTGAAAGCCACACACTGTGCCATTGCGACACGATACTCCGGCGAAGAGCCCGTTGAACATCGTCCGATGGGACGCAAAAGGTAGCCATGCGAGGCAAAAGAGCTGCTGCCTTGGCTGCTGTGTCGGCGGCCTCATTCCCGGGCACACCCACATGGCCAGGGACCCACAGGAAAGAAACGTGACAGCTGTCATCTGCCAGCAACTGGAGGGAGTGTTGGATTCGATACACGAGAGGATGGTTCGAGAAAGGGTCCTTAAGACTCTGCAGGGCACTAAGGGAGTCAGAACATATGGCATAGAAAGGTTGGCGGTGGCGGCAGGTATACAAAACGGCCTGGTGGAGGGCGAAAAGCTCAGCCGTGAAGGTCGAGCACCGGTCAGGGAGCTTGTATTGGAACCGGTTGTCCCCGACGACGAAGGCAGATCCGACACCGGCAGTGCTCTCGGAACCATCAGTGTAAATAAATACGGCATTATCGAACCGTGAACGGAGTTCGACAAGCCTCGAGCGGAATACCAAATCCGGAGTGCTCTCCTTGGGGAGCGAACTAAGTTCGAGGTGTGTGTGAACCTGGGCCTGATGCCACGGTGGCAATGGGCTTTCGCTCAACCGAAGGGTGGAAGGAAGGGTAAAATCGAGCCGTTGTAGCAGGCGGCGAAACCGAACTCCCGGTGGAAGCAAGGCAATCGCAGACAACTGATATTGGCGATCGAGTGAGTCGTCAAAAAATAATCTGTAAGAGGGATGGTTGGGCATCGACCGTAGGCGGCATGCATACCGACACAAGAGTATGTCACGTCGAGTGGCCAAGGGTAATACAGCAGCCTCGGCATACAGACTTTCAACAGGGCTGGTATAAAATGCACCGGTCGCCAGACGTAATCCACGATGGTGGATAGAGTTGAGATGGCGGAGAATCGACGGCCGTGCTGAAGAGTACACAAGGCTTCCATAGTCGAGCTTCGACTGAACAGTGGCCTGGTAAAGGTGAAGCAGGACGGTACGATCCGCTCCCCATGACGTGCCACTGAGGACACGAAGAACGTTAAGGGATCGGGCACAACGGGCAGCCAGGTAGGACACGTGTGTGGACCAGCCAAGTTTCCGATCCAACATGAGTCCCAAGAATTTCGTAGTCTCCACGAAAGGGAGAGCAACAGGGCCGAGACGTAGAGAAGGTGGAAGAAATTCCTTGTATCTCCAGAAGCTTATACACACAGTTTTCTCAGTGGAGAATCTGAAGCCGTTTGCGATGCTCCAGGAATATAGACGGTCAAGACAGCGTTGAAGACAACGCTCCAAGAGACACGTCCGCTGGGCGCTACAATAAATTGCGAAATCGTCAACAAAAAGAGATCCGGAGACGTCGGCTGAAAGGCAGTCCACGATCGGATTGATTGCAATGGCAAAGAGCGCCACACTCAAGACGGAGCCCTGTGGTACCCCATTCTCCTGGCAAAAGGTATCTGACAGAACAGAGCCCACCCATACCCAAAACTTGCGATCCGCTAAAAACGCTTGAATGAAAAGAGGAAGGCGGCCCCGAAGGCCCCATGTGTGCAATGTGCAGAGAATGCCCGCTCTCCAACAGGTATCGTATGCCTTCTCCAAGTCGAAGAACACGGCTACTGTTTGACGCTTCTTCAGAAAGTTGTTCATAATGAAGGTCGACAACGTAACGAGGTGGTCAGCAGCAGAGCGGTGTCGACGAAAACCGCATTGGATATTAGTCAGGAGGCGGCGAGATTCGAGGAGCCAGACCAACCGAGCGTTAACCATGCGTTCCATCACCTTACAGACACAGCTCGTCAGAGAAATAGGACGATAGCTGGAAGGAAGATGTTTGTCCTTCCCTGGTTTGGGGATGGGGACAACAGTGGCTTCACGCCAACTTGTGGGAACATGACCTTCAGTCCATATGCGATTATAGGTACTGAGAAGAAAGCATTTGCCCGCAGGAGAGAGGTTCTTCAGCATTTCAATGTGAATGGAATCGGGCCCGGGAGCAGAAGATCGGGACAGGGCGAGAGCACGGTCTAGCTCCTGCATGGCGAAGGCGACGTTATAATTTTCACGATTAGAAGAGTGGAAAGAAGGCGGCCGGGCCTCCTCTACCTGTTTGCGAGGGAGAAAGGCAGGGTGGTAATGGGCAGAGCTCGAAACCTCCACAAAGAAACGGCCCAATGCGTTGGAAACGTCATAGGGGTCCACGAGGACTGCATTCTCCACGTTCAGGCCAGGAATCGGGGAGTGGACCTTAATGCCGGATAGACGGCGTAGGCCACGCCAAACAAACGTGGAGGGAGTAAAACGGTTAAAAGAACTAGTAAAAGCAGTCCAGCAAGCTTTCTTGCTGTCGTTCATGATACGACGACATTGCGCTCTCATACGTTTATAATGTATGCAATTCTCCAAAGTTGGGTGGCGGCGGAAGGTGCGTAAAGCACGGCGCCGGGCTCTAAGCGCGTCGCGGCAGGCTGCAGTCCACCAAGGGACCTGGACACGACATGGAGAAGAGGAAGTACGAGGTATGGAACGTTCGGCAGTTGTGAGAATAACCTCTGTGAGGTAGTCGACCTGACTGTCACAGGTGGGAAAATCCCGATCGTGAAAAACAGCCATGGTAGAATAAAGCCCCCAGTCGGCTTTAGAAATGTTCCAACTGGTGGGACGAGGAGATGGGGAATGATGCAGAATGTGGATGATACAGGGGAAATGGTCACTCGAGTACGTGTCAGAAAGTGCATACCACTCAAACCGACCGGCAAGCTGAGGAGTGCATATTGCGAGGTCTATATGGGAGTAAGTGTGTGTTGTGTCAGAAAGGAAGGTTGGTGCACCGGTGTTGATGCAGACAAGATCGAGGTGTTGGAGAAGGTCCACCAAAAGGGAGCCTCTCGGACAAGGTGCCGGAGAGCCCCATAAGGGGTGGTGGGCATTAAAGTCGCCTATCAACACGAAGGGTGAAGGGAGCTGATCAACAAGGTGTAGTACATCTGCCCTAGTAAGGGCAGATGACGATGGCGAATAAATATTACAGAGGGAGAAGGTAAATGTGGATAGGGTGATGCGGACGGCAACTGCCTGTAGGTGAGTATGCAATGAAATGGGATGGAAATAGACATCGTCTCGAAGGAGCATCAGAACCCCTCCATGGGCTGGGACACCTTCCACGGGTGGCAGGTCGAACCGCACAGAGGTGTAGTGTGGAAAGTCTGCACGATCACGTGGACGCAACTTAGTTTCTTGGAGACAGACTAGAAGCGGGCAGTGCAATCGAAGGAGTAGTTTTAACTCCTCCCGATTGGAACGAATGCCGCGAATATTCCATTGAAGGAGCGCCATGATAAAAATGAGAGAAGAAATAAGGATAAAAACCAACTAGCGAGCGGGGTCACCTCGACGGCCGCTGAGGACCCGATTTCGAGGGAGCACTGCTATCGCTATCCAGGGGCAAAGTGTCGTGGTCCATAGGTTCGACCGACGCGCCTGCCACCTCCCTGAGTTGATCAGGAGGGGCAGTTTCCGCCGCCGGTAGAGGACCGGGTGCCCGGCAGACGGAGCGACCCGGTGAAACAGAAGACGGCCGAGGCCGGCAACTGTTGGACGGCGTGACGGATGGGTCACGCCTCGGCGGGGAAGGAGAGGAACTCTTTTTCTTGTCAGCTCTTTTGGAAGAGTGACGGCGGGAAGAGGCAGTTGACGGTTGGGAAGCCTGAGAACGCAGAAAATCCTCACGGACGGGTTCCTTTTTCAAGGTCCGGGCATCTTGTTTAGGTGCTTGCGGTTTACTAGAGTTTGACGAAGACTGTACCCTAGAAGCAGCAGGAGGAAGCAGGGACGTGGAACGGGCAATCTTCGGGCTGGCGGATCGCACAACTGTGTCAGCGAAAGTGAAATCACATGTCTGGGTACTGGAATCCTTGGTAGGTCGAGTTGAGGTGAGTACCTTACTGTATGTACCTGCTGGGAGGACAGTGGGCTTTCGACTCGCCAACAACTTTCGAGCGGCAGATGTTGATACCTTCTCCGTAACCCAAATTTGCTGGATTACCGTCTCATCCTTGTATACAGGGCAGTCGCGAGAGGAAGCCGCATGGTCACCGTTGCAGTTTAGGCAGTGAGGGGACGGAGGTGGGCAATCCCCCTCATGGGCGTCCCTACCACAAGTGACACACTTTGCTGCATTTGGGCAATGTTCACGGGTATGGTTGTACCTGTGGCACTGAAAACAGCGCGTTGGGTTAGGTACATAAGGTCGGACGGAGATGACTTCATACCCTGCTTTGACCTTCGACGGGAGGTCAACTCTGTCGAACGTCAAAAACACAGTACGAGTCGGTGTCAATTGGTTATCGACCTTTTTCATCACCCTGTGGACGGCTGTCACACCCTGATCGGACATATACGATTGGATGTCTTCATCAGACAACCCGTCAAGGGATCTCGTAAAAACTACCCCCCGTGACGAGTTGAGTGTGCGGTGCGCTTCCACCTTGACAGGAAACGTGTGTAACAGTGTAGTCCGGATGAGTTTCTGAGCTTGGAAGGCACTTTCCACTTCCAGCAACAATGTGCCATTGCGCTGACGTGAACAGGTTTTAACAGGGCCAGCAATTGCATCTACACCTTTCTGTATAACGAAAGGATTGACAGAATTGAAATCCTTTCCGTCGGTGCGAGAGACAACCAGAAATTTAGGTACATTAGGCAGAGTCTTTTTAGGCTGAGGCGAGTCTAACTTACGTTTCTGGGTCAACGTCACGAAAGAAGATAAGGAAGTCATCGCGGAAGTGTCCCCCGTGATTACCGGCATCTCCGATGGCGCGCTCCTTCCTAGTGGGGGCCCTCTCCGAGGGCTTACCCGCCTTAGGTGATTGTTCACACCTCAGGTCACACCTCCCGAGAACTGACGGAGGGACCAATCGGCACGTTCGGAAGGTACCAGCTCGGGTAATCACCCCTCCCTGGGCCTGGCCTTTACCAGGGGGTACGTACGTGCCCTACTTGTCTACCCGGGGCGGGGAATTACGCGTTACCCCGTCACCTGCTACGCACGATAATGCGTGGGTCGGCCTTCAGACACGCACAGGGAGGAAAAGAAGAAGAGGATAGGAAATGAAGAGAAAGAAGGAAGAAGTGTCTCAAACGCCGAAGCGGAGACTAATGAGGAGAAGAAGGCTAGGAGAGTACAAGGAGAGAAAGACAGAAACAAAGGGTAAGAAAGGAAGGAACGAAGGAAGAAAAACCACAACAAGAACCACTGTAGCTCACGAAATATGCCCGTCTCCGGGCGAAGGCATAAACCGGGAGGGACAGTGAAGCAGCCTGGGACAGAAGAAAGGCTGCTCCGGCTCGGGGCCCCGTGCGCGCCACACACGTACCCACAAAAGAACTGTGGACCCCCTGGGGGGGAAATAATGATTTTGAAAATGATGAGTTTGAATTGGATGAAGAAAATTATTTTTTAGTTGAAAACCCTCAGCAACACGACGACAAATTTTGAAATTGGTAGAGATGGGGAGACTATATGGCCATATAAGCCTCTGATTTCAGCATATTCACGAACGCCTAGTTCAAATATAGTGACACATATTCCCGGGCCAAGTCACAAACTTTACATGATATGAGTTTCCTTTAGTCTCTAATTGAAGTATATGTTTAGAAATGGCTAGAATATAATACTGAAATAATTGTTTTTAAGTTATTTTATTTCATTTTTTTTTCTTTTTCTCTTTTTTATAATGTCTTACTTTTTTTATAATGTCTTACTATATTCGAAAAGACAAACATTTCTTTCAGGTGCCTTAGTCATTCATTACTTTGAATATATGTAACTGAATGTTAAATAAACTATATTATATATAAAACTATGTGCATTATTGATTCCCGTACTCAGAAATTGCAATTATGAGGCAAGGGGGTAGGATACGACCTAATGTTTATATTTGTGTGGTCACCAGCAACGTTTATAGAGGAGGGTTAATGGTGACCAGTCAAACTATGTCTAAGCTTATTGCAAGATACCCTCTACCATGCACCGTAGGTGCCTTAAATTTCTCCACGAAAAAATACTTATATGTAGCAAATATCGTATCATTGCTGATGACTACAGTCAAGATATAATTTTTGCAGTTTCAATAAATTTTCCAACCTTTTTTTCACAAGTGTGTTTTTTTTTTTTTTTTTTTGGGAAACTTTTATGGGAAAAAGTTACAAGTTTTTCTACCATACAAACCTTGTTCTGACAATTATGAACATAGCAAAATAGACCCAGCCAACTGCGTCAAGTTGTTCTTGAGTAATGATATTTCACACTTCCAGGAACTGATTTTTATTTATATAAATTTAATGCTGTGGAGATGATCGCTGAGCTGCAGACAAGCACATAGAAAGCTTAACCGCCTAGAAAGCAGGAGACCCAGGTTCAAATCCCAGCTGGTTACACATTCTCAGCTTTACCTATTTGCAGTTAATGTCATGAATTCCATGAACATGAGTTATTGCTTGTGCTTCCTCCACTGGTGTGTTTTACACATGACCAGAACGTCTTCAGATTTTTTGCCAAATCTGCAAATGCAGGACAAAAGGCTAAGAAAAAGAAGATTCACAGACAAACAACAGTGAAATATGAATTCCTGCTGGCTGTTATGGTTTAATAGAGAAAATATGGTGGACAGTTAAGTAAAAAACACACTTTCTTAATGAAAAATAAACAAATAACCATTTTAGACTAATATTTTGCAGTAAAAACTTATTTCCAAATTGCCTGAAAACTTTGGGTGTTTGAGGTATGTCCACAAAGTAACTTTTGTTTGGTTATATAAAACAAAAGTATACAGTTACATACAAAATATTTATTATACAAAATATTTATTGTACAAAAATTTGCAACTGCTAAACTACATTTCTACATAACTTCTGAAATTTTCTAGGCATTTGGGATAGCTTGGCACAGGTTTTTGCGTGCCTTCTTCATAGAAGGTTGCCGCCTGTATATTCAACCATGTGGTTGAATTTGACAGTAATCTTCAGTACTTGTTCTGTATTGCATGGCACAATTTCTTAATGGTCTCACAGTAACCATGAGCACTCATTTTTGCCTCGAGGTAAGAAATCAATCATCAAAATGCCTTTCTGTCCCAAAAAACAGTGAATGACTTATCGAGGCATCAAGATTTGCTTAGGCTTAAACCTTGGTTGGAGATGAAGTGTGTCTCCATTTCATTTATTGCCGTTTTCTTTCAGGGGTGTCATATGATACCCAAGTTACACCCCCTGCGAGTATGCAAGAAAGAAAACCATTGCCTCCTAAATAGTAGTATGTCAAAAACTGAAGTGCACTGCCCATCCATTGTTTTTTGTTTTATTTAGTAAGTTCAGACAAAAAGATGATAGAAGCTTTCAAAATGAGGCTCTACAGATGAAGATTACATGGGTAGATCGTGTAACTAGTGAGGTGGTTTCAACAGAATTGGAGGGGGGGTACTTTGTTGTTTATCCTGACTAAAAGAAGGCATATGTTGGCAGAACACATTCTGAAACATCAAAGAATCATCATCTTAGCATTAGAAGGAAACATGTGGGGTAAAATTTGTAGAGCCAGATTGAGGGACGAATACAGTAGGCTGGTTCAAAAGGATGTAGGTTACTGTTTGTATTCTCAAATTCTCCTGCAAGGCTTGCACAGGACAGGGCCCCATGGAGAGCTGGATCAAACCAGTCTGCGGACTGAAGACCACCACCACCACCACCACCACCACCACCACCACAACACAAACTTTTCATACCCAATGTCAGCATAGTTTTAGAAATTTCAGTTTTTCTGTAACAATTTCATGAATTAGTGATCGTGAGATATGCATAACTTCCATAGCAAGGCCACAAAGTGTTATGGTTGTGCTTAATCTTCTCTTCAAGTGCGTGAACCAGTTCATCGGTAACCACAGACAGCCACCCACTTTGTTGTTCATCATGCACTTGATCACGTCCTTCATTGAACAGTCTTACCCATCTTCTAACCATTGAATCACTCATAGCATTTTGTCCGTAAACCTTGTAGAATTGCTAAAGAATTTCCTTTGGTTTAACTTTATTCACATTTAGAAAATGAATCACAGACCTGATTTCACCTGTGGCGCCATTTTCAATTATGGCTGACATTATAAAGAAGCACTACAAAGCATACCTCAGCAGCAGTGATCTGAAAATGGCTTACATGTCTTCTCCTTGAGTCAGAGTAACTGCCGCACATACTTCGAACTGAGATTGTACTGGTGCCGCGGATAGAAACGGAACCTGAACTTACTTTGTGGACAACCCTTGTATGTTAATTGTGGCAAAACAATACATTACTCTTTAATTGAAGAGTACTATGAACAAAAATCTGTGTGTGTCATTGTCACCATTAGCTTCTTCCTTTGAGGTTAGGTTATATTCTAAAGTGAAAACTTCATTTATGAAAAAGTCTCAAAAGCAATTTGATTGTATGTCATTCCCAATGTAGAAGACATTCAAGAAGTCTTGTTGGTACAATTTTGGCACCTCTCTGTTCATTGTTGTCATTTACTGGTTTCCATATGAAAGAACAAAGTGAAGTCAGTATTATTGGTATGGTTTCTGTTCTTTCAGAGGGCACTGTCATATGTTGATACTACCATTGTAGTGTGTAATATGTTGAGAATTTGAGCAAGGTGGGTAACATGCCTTAATAGCCCACTTGTTTAAGGCAACTGCTGGTCCAAAGTAGTAAATCTGGGTATGCATCCCTTTCTAGCACATTTTTTTTTAAACTTTGCCATTGAACTTGTTTCAGTACCCTACAACAGTCAATATGTTTGAATATATCAAATTCAGAAGGTGAAAATATTAAAAATGTGTTTGTGAAATGTAAAAAGTTGTCTAATATTTTGAGAATATTATAAGATTTTACAACTTAATAGAAATTATAATAAAATTTATTTTGTACCTTTTCCATCTTCTCAACATCTATTTTTATTTTAATACACCATAATTTTAACCACTGCATCAGTAAAATTGGTGTCAAATATTTACAATAAAATAGGGAACACTTCCACTGGTCCATGCCTGCTATTTTATAGGGTAATGTAGTATTTTGTTCTACATTGCTACCTTCTACATGGAAAGGAATAGTGATAGGATGGAAAGGATTATCTTTGGCTGCTTCAGGACAATGAAATACTTTAAATGTGAGGCACTGCACACTGTCCCTTCAGAAAACCGTGTCACTTCTGTGTGACACAGCAGATGGTCATGAAACATGTTATCAGTCATGTTGCACCTGCTTCCTACTAAGACTGCAACCATGTGACGAAAACTTTGCAACCTTCTCCTCTTGGGATTGTGATCCACAAGTTGAAATTCACTGCTGTAGGGAACCAGTCTTCCCACATTGGTGGTGCCAACAAGTGACTTGTCATTCATTTGGGATTTATATCAAAATCAGTGCAACTATGCCACAACAATGTAACTGCCATTTAACAATAAAACATTTTTGAGTGATCCACAAGCTACTGTTACCATGACATTAGTTGAACAATGTTCACAATGTGTTCTGAACCAAATTAAATAGGAAACTGAACCGTTTTCATCAGTTACAGCCCCTGCAAAAGTGAGTCCATATCAACAATGGCATCTAGAAATTTCCTTGTATTTGGAAGTGATGGACACACATATTTCATCTGATATTAGCAGTGAAATTAAGAGATTAGCTATGTCAATCAATTATGTTACATCTGTGTCATATGAAACATCTTTGCTGCATAAATCCTCATTCAAGACATCATTTAATACATTCACTTGAGTTGCATCAAACCTAGACACCACTCTGGGTCTAACATCCACACCAACCATGTCAGCTGCATCTTGTATGATGTCATATTGGACATCCAATATGTTCATCTGACATGCACTAATCCTGACTCTTGGTTGGTTGGTGTTGGGGGTTTAAAGGGGACTAAACTGCTTGGTCATCAGTCCCCTGTTCCCATCTAAGAGATCACAGGGTTTCATGTATGATTAAAATAAGCGCCTTGCAACTAGTACAAAAGACGTACAGGAAGACAGTGTTGGTCATAATTGCAACATAAAAAGGAAAAGGGAACCACAGTAGTGGTGGAACAAATAATCAACTAAAAATCACAGCAGATGTTATTGGCTGGCTGATCACTAGGATAATAATGGATGAGCCAGCCATTCTGCACATTCTATACAACTGCCAGTCGGAAAAGGGTCTGACAAGACATAAGTGACAACAGATTAAAACTATAAGCGGTGTATGCCTGAAGATCATGCATACGAACCCACCGTTAAAGCTTGTGATAAAAGCCCGCTGCGCGAATAAAACCTAAAACACAGTCAGCCATAGAGGCGTCGTCAGCTAAAATCAAAGGGAGTGCAGGAGGCAGCTTAAAAGACTGCCGCAATGCAGCTAAAATTGGACAGTCCAACAAGATGTGGACTACAGTCAATACAGCTCCACAATGACATTCTGGCGGTTCCTCTCGGCGTAAGAGGTAGCCGTGCGTTAGCCACGTATGGCCGATATGCAGGCGACAGAGAACAACTGAGTCCCTTCGAGAAGGCCTTACGGAAGTCTTCCAAGCTGCTGTCGTGGGCTTGATTCCACGGAGCTTATTGGGCGTACTCATTGTTGCCCATTCCGAATTCCAAGCCTCAAAGATCTTTCGGTGGAGACCCAAGCGGATATCGCCTTCTGGGGTACCGATATCCAGGCGCTGGCATGTGATGGCCTGCTTGGCCAGCTGATCAGCGCGTTCGTTCCCTGGAATTCTGATGTGGCCTGGGGTCCATATGAAAGCCACAGAACGGCCTGACTTGCCAAGACTAAACACCGTGACTTGGATGGATCGCACCAAGTGGTGCCTGGGGAAGCAGTGGTCTAGAGCGTGCAAGGCACTCAGGGAGTCACTACAGATAAGATATGACTTCCTGGGGCATGCTCTGAGATGGTCGAGTGCACGGGTTATTGCGATTAGCTCTGCCGTAAAGACAGTACAGCCAGAGGGCAGGGAGCGCTGTTCAGTGTGGTCGCCATGAACATAGGCGTAACCCACTCTGCCGTCTACCTGGGAGCCATCAGTGTATATGACATCTGCATCACGGAATGTGTTGAGTATGTCCAGGAACTAGTGTCGAAGTAATTGTGGTGAAATCGACGCCTTTGGACCGCCGGACAGTTGCAGGTGAAGCTGGAGGCGTGGGATGGTCCAAGGAGGAATATTAGATAGGCAAGAGAATGAAGGACGGAGAGGAAAAGACTCTAGGGAAGAAAGAAGAGAATGTACACGGACCGCAACTGGAAGACCCGATCTGGGTCGATGTTGCGGAGAGGGAAGGTCGGTATTTGCAAACAATAACCTACGATTTGGATGGTGAGGCGTAGCGTGGACATGGACAATGTAGGATGCCAGCAACTGTTGCCGGCGGTACCTCAAGGGAATGATGCCAGCTTCGGCAAGGAGGCTAGGCACAGGGCTGGTGCGGAATGCCCCTGTTGCTAAACGGACACCACTATGTAGAATGGGATCCAAGATCCTCAGTGCTGAAGGTGATGCAGAGTCATATACTTGGCTCCCATAATCCAGGCGTGATTGGATGAGCGCCTGAAAGAGGTGCATGAGGGTTCGACGGTGAGCTCCCCAGGCAGTATGGCTGAGACATCGCAATATATTTAGGTGCCGCCAGCACTTCTGCTTCAGCTGACGAAGGTGTGGCCCCCAAGTCAGTCGGTTGTCAAACAGCAAGCCGAGAAACCGATGGCTTTCTGCAACATGAAGCTGGTCAGCAGCTAGGTACAGTTCTGGGTCAGGGTGAACAGCCCGATGACGACAAAAGTGCATCACCCGGGTTTTAGAAGCTGAAAAAGTAAAGCCGTGCGTCGTGGCCCATGACTGTGCCCTTCGGATGGCTCCCTGAAGACGCCTTTCAGCAACACCAATGCTAGGAGAGCTGTAGTATAAGCAGAAGTCATCGGCGAATAAAGAACAACAAACCGATGACCCCACTGCCGCAGCAAGACCGTTTATCGCTATTAAAAAGAGCGGTACGCTGAGAACGGAGCCCTGTGGGACTCCGTTCTCCAGCACTCGGCGTGAGCTGAAGGAAGTTCCAACTCTCACCCTAAAAGTGCGTAGCGAGAGGAAATTCTTGATAAAAATTGGGAGTGGACCCCGTAGGCCCCAATCATACAGTGTAGCGAGAATATGGTGGCGCCATGTCGTGTCATACGCCCGCCGGAGGTCAAAAAAGACCGCAACTAAGTGCTCACTTCTAGAGAAGGCTGTACGGATGGCCGACTCCAAAGACACTAAATTGTCGATAGTGGAGCGACCCTTGCGGAAACCCCCCTGTTGTGGGGCCAGTAGACTCCGATCTTCAAGGATCCACATAAGACGGCGACTCACCATACGCTCAAGCAACTTACACAGGACATTAGTCAAGCTGATGGGGCGGTAACTGTCAACTGCCAGCGGATCTGCTCCCGGTTTCATAACAGGGATAATAATACTATCCCGCCAATGGGATGGGAAAACACCCCCTGTCCAGATCCTATTAAATAAGGCGAGCAATTTCTGATGGAAGTCCGCTGACAGGTGACGGATGAACTGGCCATGTATGCGGTCTGGTTCCGGAGAGGTATCGGGACATGCAGCAAGAGCAGTGGTAAACTCCCATTCCGTAAATGGAGCATTGTACAGTTCCCGGCGGCGAGTGTGGAAAGATAGAGGATTTCGCTCCACCCGTTGTTTAAGGGAGCGGAAGGAGGCACTATAATTTGCTGTCGCGGAGCATCTTGCATAATGCTCTGCCATGCACTCAGAAATTACGGCCGGGTCAGTACAGAGAGTTCCATCGACGGTCAGAGATGGGATTCCCGCCGGTGGGCGGTATCCATAGAGGCGCCGTACCTGAGACCAGACGCGAGAATGGGAGGCACGAGAGCCTATAGAGGCGACGTACCGCTCCCAACAGTCCTGTTTACTTTGCCTGATAAGTCGTCGGGCTCGGGCCCTGAGCCTTTTAAAAGCTATCAGATTCTCAAGTGTAGGGCGGCGCCGGTGGCATTGTAGTGCTCGCCGACGGTCCCGTATAGCCTCAGCAATCTCTGGCGTCCACCAGGGCACGACCTTGCGCCGAGGGGAATCCTGACTCTCTCACAGGGTATGGTATCTGTAATGTATCTGCCTGACCGTTCCTTTGATTTGTTATAATGGCCGCTGTTTAGACCTACTCCCATTTCAATTACCTGTGCCACAAATTAACTTATATGATTTCAGCCTTAAAAGGGACAACCATGGTTTGCAACAGCAAAATGTATTGACATTTTGCGCAAATGAAGATGTTCATGTCTTTCGCTTCAGCTACCACCATTCCAACTGTATGCCATGGGATAGAATGATCACAATACAGAGGAAGAATCTTACATCAGTAGTACAAGGCATGACTTTACAAACCTACAGAGCTCTGCTCTCCTGATGGGGGACACAATGTAAACAACAGATGCATGGATGGATAGGGGGTTTTGGGCACTTGACATCTAGGTCTTTAGCACCCGAACAAATTTAGTAAGTTAATGAGCAAGGACCGAACTATACAGAAACCCACAACAAAATAAAGGACAGCAATCCAGCTAGTAACATGTGCAACTGAAGTAAAATACAAAAAGTAAATGTTAGAGGTAAAGATGAGAATAGTACATCATGGGAAATGTTGGAGAGATATTTAAAGTAACTAAGCAGATGACTATGGCTGGCTGACCACAGCGATAGAAAAGGGTGAGCCAGCCACTCTGCAACATATTAAAACCTTCAGCCTAAAAGCTTAGGCCAGAGTTGACACAAATCACAAAATTTTAAAACTTTGCTCACACTCACTTCATCATTACTTAAAATAGAGGACAAACCTACACCAACATTTGCCACTACCCTCTCTGCAAGATATAAATCACACTCAGTTAAAATGTGGCGGACAGTAATCTGCACCCCACGGGCATCACAGATTTAGGGCTCCTCACATCAAAATAAGAAGCTGTGTGTAAATGGACAGTTCCAGATTCAGAGGCAGGTAAAGGCTACTCCACCCTTCTTGAGAAGCCTGGAGGAAGATCGAACCATGGACGGAGAGTGTACTTACACAACCTCAGTTTGCTATTTGCCACTGAAAGCCACCCTACCTCCCACAATTGCAGGGACCACTGCCATAACAAAGAAGTGAAATCCTGCAAGGAAATTGTGCACATTGTCACTTGAGGTACTCTGCAAGCCTCTTTGGCAGCCCGATCAGCTTCTTCATTCCCCTCAATTCCCACATGCCCCAGCACCCAGGAAAATGACACCACCTTCCCCTGATGTTAAAGGAAGACATTCACCATGTATTTGCTGTAGAAAAGTCACAGATGTATAGAACTCTTGTACAACTGCAGAGAATCAAAGCAAAGCAGAAATCTTTTTCCCTGTGTGGCACATTTCTTTTTTACTAGACATACATTATAGCCACATTTTTAATACATCACCTGTTATATATGTTCAGTGGTAGAATGCTCTTAGATCTTGTTGCTCGCCTGCCAATAATACATCACAAAATAATAGGGCGTCGGGTTCTTCCAAGTCTTGGAATTAACCCTCAATGTGACACACTTCATATTTTTAACGTATATTTATTTATCCATTCTTGGCAAAGTACAGAAGTAATACAAAAGTAAGACTGGTTCAGAACACACTTCCATACTAACTTAAGACTAAGTTGTTACTAACTTCATACTGCATACTTTTGCGCCAATTCGCGTGTATTAATTAATATCTGTTATAGTTTTTCTAGAACATTCTAGAACACAGAAGTTAAAAAGTTTTACATTTAACATTTTGTTCATGAAACATATACATATTTTGCTTTACATGGAGATACACAATATTATGACAAATATAATAATAAGTTTTTACATCAAAATAAACAATAGAAAAGATCGTAAGTACACAACACTTAGCGCAGTGTTATATGTTTCCATTATTGTTCGACATTAAGCTTCAATAATTAATTAATTTAGTTTGTTAGAAAACCCTAGTAATGCAAATAATAATGAGACTTGACAGAAGCGCCGTAAGATGCTTATATATTGTAAATATGGAATATTAGGTTAAAATTCCACAACCAACTACGGTATCGTATACTTCAGTTATTCAAACAAACGGGACCCTCCTGGCTAAATATATTACACCTGTATGTGACATATCAGCTGTAGTGCCTTTAAGATCACATGTAGCTCTGCGGAAAAAACTAAACAATTCTCTGGGAGGTGAACCTTAACAACACAGTTGGGGACACAATGGAACATCCGACAGTCTCCCCTTGCTTGGAGCCATCAGTATACACCACAGTAAAACTATGATGATGATGAAAAACATTAAAAAACACAGACTGAAAAATAAAATCAGAAGATTCATCTTTCCTGAAACTCATCAGGTCTAAAACAAGTCTGGGCCTCTTGAGAAGCAAAGGTGGGACACTACCCCAACCTCTATGTAAAACATTAAAACCAGCCACTCCCGTTTCTAAAAGGAAATAATTTGTGTGAATCCCATACGGTCTTGTCGCTCTTTTGATGATTTCGAAAGAGCTTTCCATCTGAGGCCAAGCAACAGTGAGGTATGGTGGTATGAAAGGTGTGGACAGCATTTTATATGCCTGGCAGATCATGAGTAGCCATCACCTGATGTGCAGTGGTGGCCCCGTAGCCTCAGCACAAAGACTTGGTATAGGGCTGGTCCTAAATTTCCCAGTTGCCAGCCGAATCCCTGCATCATGTACCATGTCTAACATCTTTGAATAAGAGTCGTGTAGACCCATACACTGTGCACCCATAATCGTGATAAGATTGGACAAAGGCTCTGCAAAACCAGAGCAAAGTCCTTTAGGTGTACCAACCATGTGAGTTTAGAATCAAATGCCCAGAAACCTTACTGTGTCTTTAAAAGTCAGAACATAGCCCTTCATCTGCAGTTCAGGTAAATTAAAAACAGTATGTGAATGGTTAAAAAAACACGCACACGCACAGAGAGAGAGAGAGAGAGAGAGAGAGAGAGAGAGAGAGAGAGAGAGAGAGAGAGACTTCTCGGTTGAAAACTTAAAATAAGTCATCCATTTCCATTCATCCAACCACCAAAAAGTTAACTGCAAGTGATGTGTAGCCATTGTTAGATTGGAAGAAGAGCAAAAGATGGAGAAGTCTTCCACAAATAAAGAACACTGGACAGGAGTTTTAACGGCATTAGTAATACTGTTAATTGGTGTAGCAAACAAGGTCACATTTAAAATGCTACCCTGAGGGACTCCATTCTCCTGATAAAAATGATCAGAGACGGCATCACCATCTCACTATCTAAAATAATGTGGAGAAAGGAATGATTGGATAAAATGCGGAAGACAACCATGAAAACCTCACGCATGAAGCTGCCCAAGGATAAGACATCGCCAAGTAGTATCATAGCCCTTCTCAAGACAAAGAAATATACCCAAAAGGTGTTGCTGGTGCAGGGAAGCCTGTTGCATAGCTGCCTCCAGGAAGGACAGGTTATCAAAGGTGGAGCGTTATCTGCTGAATCCACACTGTAAGCAGCTGAGAGGCTGTGTGGATTCCAGCATCCAGAGAATCATCCACTCTAAGGTCTTTCCCACACAGCTAGTAAAATCAACACCACTACAATAACTGTTTGGGCTTGCATAGTCTTTCCCATGTTTTAAAAGAGGAATTAAAATTTCCTCCCTCTATGAGTCACGTCCAGCTGAAATTAAAAACATTGAGGAGGATTTCCTTGTTCTGCCTAGGTGAAACATGCTACAGTGGATACCATCACAACCTGGGGATGTGTCACAGGCCACAGACAATGCAGAATCCAGCTCCCACATGGAAAAGGGGCAGTTATACTGTTCATCACTGCTGGACTGGAAGTCCAAAATTTCCCTCTCAGCAGACACCCTGTAAGGCTGGAAAGGCAGATTGTAACTGACGGTGGCAGTTACTGTAGCAAAATAGACCGTCATGGTCTGGGCAATGTCTCACGGGTTGATCTAGAGGCTATCATTACCCATTACAGCAGCTACTGGACACCTGCTACCTTTCCCTGATATCATCCTAATGTCCTCTCATACAACGGAACTCTTAGTCGAACGATTACCATGACCTCTTCTTGCTCTCTCTCAAATAATATGGTAACACTTGGCCCTTGCCAACCAAAAGGTTGCGAGGTTTTCTGCAGTTGGTCTACACTTGAACCGATGCAGAGCTGCCTGTCTGATCCTAGTGGCAGAATGGCATTTGCCATTACACCAAGGGACTGGATGCCATTTTGGTTGCTCTGATGGCTGCAGAATGGATATAGTGGCAGTACAGTGGATCTTAGCAGTAACATTATCCACCCATTCCTGGACGCTGTAATGGGGCTCCAATTCAGCATGTTGGCCATAAAGTGTCCAGTCTGCCCTGCTAAGAACCCATCAAGGCGTCTGTCTTTCAGGTGCTACTCTGGAAGGTGAATTCAAATTGGGAAGTGATCACTACCATGCAGGTCATTATCCACTTCCCATTGAGTAGAGTGGAGTGGATAAGGCCTGGAGAGCAAAACAACAGATCAGTGACAGAGCACAATCCTGTAGCAGTGCAGAAGTTTGTGCTCTGACCTGCATTTTGGAAATTGGCACTTGAAGACAAGAGAAGCCTCTCAATTGCTCTACCCCTAGAGCAGGTAGTGACAGAGCTCCAAAGCACATTATGTGCATTAAAATCACTAAAGAGGATGAATGTGTGGGGGAGCTGTATAAGAAGATCTTCCACAGCCTCTTCATTGAGAATGTCATGTGGTGGCAGATACAAGGACCATACTGTCAGTTGCTGGCAGGCATGTAAAGATGCTGCAACTGCTTGTAAGTTAGTGTTGAGAGAGATGGGTTGAGAGTGCTAGGCTGTGTTTATGAATACACACACACACACACACACACACACACACACACACACACACACACACACACCTCCAGCTTTCTCTCCACTAATGTCGTCCTTTCTGTGGAGAACATATCCACGTATTTCAGGGTTATCAGAGGGCTTGAAATTTGTATCCTGGTGATACACAGAGGTTGTTCCTGAGATAATAAACCTAGTTGCTCCGTGTGTCCTAAATCCCTGCAAGTTCCATAGCAAGATGGGAGCCCGCTATCAAGGTGGTTTAACCTTCACTTTCTCAGTGGGATGGGACAGAGCCCGTAACAGGTGGAGGGTCACCCTTGGGATGAGACATTTGCCCCAGTGGAAGGTCAATCTTGGGGCGAATTGACTGCCCCAGAGAAATATCAAACTACATGGGCTCTGGAGCTGATCCGCATGACACGTCAAGCATAATGACGTCAACCAGGTCTGACACTCTGCTTACAATCTTCAACTTTGCCTTTTCTTTGCCCTTCTTGACCTTGGCTTGCTTTTTAGGTGCTTTAACAGCTATAGTGGTAGCAACATTTGTCTTTTGAATAGGTTCCGGTAGTGAGGGTGGCAGGTGCTTTCCAATGTTGGTAGCTGTACCTTGATCCATCCTTTTTGGGATAACCATAGGTGGTGAAACATCTGACGCATTACATGTGCACTGGTAGGAGCAGGTATTAGTGTTGACAGTAGTGATTGCAGTTTGCATAGATGCAACAGTTTTTGGATATGGCGTTTGAAGAACCATCGTGAAAGACGTGGTAAATGAAGGTGGTTGCATGGCCTTGGAGATCTTTTTTGCTTCACCATATGAAACATGTTTTTGAGGTCTTTATCTCCTGGACCTTAAGTTCTTCAAGGTATACTGTACATGCTCTACTCCAAATGGGATGCTCTCCACAACAGTTGACAGACTTTAAGGGGGGGGGGGGGGGAGGGCAAACTATAGTCTCCTTCATGAGCGGCTTGACCAAATTTTCCACAGGTCTGCTCTCCATTATATCTCAAGGTGGTATGCCCAGAACACTGGCATTTTAAGCAGCACATTGATTGGGGGGTAATAAGGCCATACATTTCATCTAAGAAAACCTGTTTTAACATGGTCTGGTAGCTTTGCAGTGTTGAAAATCAAAGGACTCAGATTTAACCAACTCGCCATTCACCGTGCTTGTAATGAAACTTCCTGCCAGATTAAAATTGTGTGCCGGAACCGGGACTCGAACCTGGGACCTTTGCCTTTTACGGGCAAGCGCACTACCGACTGTGCTAACCCGACACGAGTCACGATGCCAACTCACAACTTCACTTCCGCCAGTACCTCGCCTCCTTGTAATGTTTCGGACTTCCATAATACCTTCATAAGCCAATTCATCCTTCAATTCCTCTTTGGGAATTTCAACAAGATCATGACAGGTACCCACACCTTTACTATAATGTAAGATATTGTGGAGTTGGTTCGATGGCAAATTCTCGAAGTTGCTTGGCTTTAGTAAGATTTGCAGCCTGTTGGGAGTTAGCTGTTTGTACCAACAATGTTCTGTTACACAACCTTTTCACCAATTTGAGACTACTTGCTATGCACTCAAGATCCTTTTGTATGTAGGATGGTGACACACCTTTTCAAACAAACCCTTTTTCTGTTTAACGAGCAGGAACTATGTGCTGTGTTACTCATTGCAATACTCTGGTCAGAAAATGCTTTATCTGGAGGACTTTTTTGATCGGGAGTTGTAACCTGCCTCCCCCAGTGGTACACGCATCTCACTAGGAGGTTAAAAATTTCTTGAGGGATTCATTTTCATCCCACAAGTAGCTAGGGACCTAAATGTCCACCTAGATAGAGCGCCACATGCCTTGGTAAGCCTAATACAACTGAGGCTCAGAAGTTGCTCAGTAGTCACTGTTCCACCCCAACAGCCATGCGTACCAGTAGCAAATAGCACATTAGGATTGAGGTTTTTTTATAGAGGTATTTCCTTCCTCGTGACCTGGGCGGTCAAGCCAAGATTCCGATTCCATGGTACACACAACGTTCTACCACCACGCCACACGGTGGTCGCTGAAGCGTACACGGAGGTTACGATGTCAAAGGACTGGCAGTACTCACCAGTTCCCAGCTCGGGGATCCCAGGTTTGCGAGGCCCATACTCATAAAATTAATGCTGAGCCCCCTGAGGTGGTAAACAACAGAAAATCTGGTCAAAGGACTGCCTGAAAGGAATGGAATGCCTGAGTATAGAATGGTAGTTCTGTTTGGGCCACGGAGAGTGTTGTATGCTTATGTATTGTGTGATTTTGAAGTGTGTTACATATTCTTACTATTGTATTTGTTGTTGTTGTTGTTGTTGTTGTTGTTGGGACTTGCATCTACCTTCATATAAGATACTGGTCTTCCCACATATGTTTTTATCTCAACTTGCATGATCATGTTGTTATGAAAACTGAAATGTTTGTGTCTGCTCTTAAATATTCATTCCCATATTTCTAATATTGTATTAACACTTTCTGACATTCATATTTATCTACATGTACACAGGAACAAATTCAGTGAGTTTTGCATTTATGTAATAAAATTAAAAATAAGGAGTTAGAACCTTCAGACACTGGTGCTTACAGTGTTTCAGTTCTTGACAGTACAGGATCCACATAATGGAAAACGAATATTATTGATAAATCTGACGCATTGAATTAAAATTCAAATTGAATAGTATGAGCTACCTTACCTTTCTAATTGACTTTTGCCTTTGTAAGTATGTGTGAGTTATGATTTTAACATTCTATTGTCTTAAATGCAAATGTCTGAGGTAGCAGCATTAAATTCTACAATATAATAGTTTATTAATGGTCTGTGTCAGGTGGTTTCCCTGAGAGTGAAAGAGTGGTTCTTTCCTTCCTTTATTTTCTATTTTTTAATATATAGAGGGTGATTTTTCTCACCTTGTACAAACACTGGGGATTGATTGAAGAGAGCATATGGGACAAAGAAAGTCAAATGATATTATCTCCAGAAATACATGGGTTCCATACTAGAGACCATTTATTCAATCATACTTTGTAATAGATACTATGGTCTAATGTGTACTGTACCATGCAGCCATAAAGTGTGTTGAAAATGGTTTCCAAGAGCCATAACATACGTCTATGCACCGTAGTATGTCCCACATTCACATCCGTTAGGCTACATCCAGATCGAGTCAAAGGCAGTATGAATAAATACACTGCTCCAGCGTTTCCACATCTGGAATGGGATCTGTATACATGATACTTTTGAGATGGTCCCAGAATCAGAAATCACATCTCTTGAGATCTGGTGAATGAACAAGTCATGCAACTGGACCTCCTTGTCCAATCCATCGACTGGGGTAGACACGATTGAGTTGCATCCAGCCATCATTATGTAGCAGCTACATAATACTTCAAATCATTTACACAGGGCAATATGAATACATTTTACATTTATCACCAAGTCCATTCAAAGAATTCTTGGACTGAGTGTAGTGGGCATTGTTTTAGGTCTTTTGTCATTTACTTCTTGAACTTTTACAGCAGCAGGATCTGCACTTCTACAGCTAATGTGTTGAACATTCTCTTAGCAATTATTGGAAAACTGTTTCATTTGGACAGCTGATAATTAGGGAAATTTATGTCTTCTTTGTTGTGTGTATTATGTTCGTGGATATCATTTCTCTTGCTGCTATTATCAAGTTTCTCCCTTACATGGATGAGGCACAGTAATATATAAAGACTATAACCAATAATTATTCCCAGTTTTGTGAATTACGATCTGCTGTGTTCCTGTCTTCTGCTGAATGTAATAATTCTTACTTACTTATTTTGCAGCTGTAGCAGATCCTTGCAGCCCGCCCAATGACCCTATAGCTGTTAACCCATAAACAATGTAGCTGTTGAAGAAAACGAGAGAAACTGTGAAACCTTAACTTTTCCCAGTGTAATGAACATTCCAACAAGTTACAGGTATGCTGCTGGGTGACATTGTCAACCACTGCTTATTTTCACAGGAGCCTTGAGAATAGCAGGGTGTGCTCCTGTCGAAATATTGGCAGTGGTCCATGACGTCACCTGGCATTATACCCGTATATTGTTTGAACATGAGATACTGGCCTGTAATGACTTTCTGTAATCTTCTTAGCAGGTACATGACAAGTTTTTTGCATATTCAGTCTTTGTACCCATTTCTGAAAGTTAGTGGTTTATTGTAAAGCCTAACAATTTCATAGTTTCCATATGGTCCAAATGTTTTTTGCTGAGGCTGCATACTTTATACTGAGTTTTTCTTCATTTATATTCATCTTATTGGTGATGAACCAATCTCTAGCTTTTTAAATAGTACATCAGACTGCAGAACTACATACACAGAATTTTATCCTTTGGCAATGAGAGTGGTGTCGTCAGCAAATTGTTGTGCTACCAACTTGTTTATAAAAATAAAAAAAGAGGAGTGGGGCTGTGATAGAGCATTGTGGCACACTATGTTCCACCTTTTGTTCTTAGGATGCTGTTCCTGGGACTGGAACAGTGTACCTTTTGCATTCCAGGAAACATTAGAGCATAACTAGGACTGTACCTCACATAGCACAGTGTTTTAATGTTTTGAGCAAAATATTGTGGGGGGATACAGTCAAATGCTTTGCTTAGATCGTTGCTGAGCCCAGAAGAGAATATCACACTTTATTACACAAGGAAAGCCAATAAAGTAACTTGTGGATTACTTTATACGAGGATGTTAGGGGACCAACAGGTACTTCAAGAAAGGCCACTGCTCCTCCTCGTATACTTCTAAGCTACTATTATTATCTGACCCTTCCAACCAATCATTTATGTAACTTTACAAATATCACTATCACACATATGTATCATAGCAAAATCAGGATGCATCTAAAACAACTGCAAGAGACACACAGAATTTACATTCTTCAGTACAAGTATTCTGATAAATTTTAGACATGGCAGCTAAGTAGGTATTATTTTACTTCGTTTTTTGTTTGAAGATGAGATGTTTCCTGTCTGCAATCAATGGCTACGTGTTTACAGTCTTTAACCACAATACAAAACTGTGTAAGCTTACTGACTAAAAGAGAGGAATAGATAGTTCACACAAAAAGTATTGATAGATTTTGAATTGTGATTGGGAACAACCATAAAGTCACTTCTGTTATTAACCACAACACAACTATGGAACATACATCATTTCACGTAAGTGTAAGAATTACAGGTTCTCAATACAGTACACACATTTGTTAAGTTTGTTTTGTATATTTTAGTACATTGCAAAAATATTACAAAAAATTATCACGTTTTTCCAACATCTCAATCCTCAATGTAAAAGTGGTTTTTAAACTTAAGTTAATTGTGATAACATTGATTATATCTAAATACTTTGAGACAGATTAAAATAAATGAATAAATTATTTCCATTTTGTGAGTCTATGGGGTAGGGAGTATGTTGGAGTCTGCTCTGATACAACACTTATGAGAAAGTATCTACACTGCTGGAAGAATGTTTACAGACCTTGACAACATAAATGCAGCAGTACTGGTAGACTGCCAGAGAAAATGAAGACTACACTGACACACTTGGCTAATATGACATAGCAAGGATTCGGACTAAACTACTTTGGTGCCACCACTTGCACTGAGTGTTGAAAAGGCAATGACCAATCATGCTCCTTAGATATGGAGCTGAGCTGCTAGCTTCCAGCTTGTTGGTGTGGACAAAAAATTAAATATGTAAACCTTCAGCATCCTATTTCAACTCTTATGTGCTCATACACCCAATGGTCATGCCACAGTGGGTACAATGGTTCCCTTTAGATCACTCAAGTTGAACACTGTTGGGCTTGGCTAGCACTTGGATGGTTAGTTTTAGAATGGGAGGCTCAGTATATGAAGCAGCTTTAAGTTTCTCAAATGAATCAAATATGGCATTTAAGGTAAAAATCAGCAGAAAACAGCACAGTGATCTCAGCACAGATCCCAGCTTCATTTTGGGAGTGGTCTTTGATATTAATTAGGTTATTTATTTTATGCAGTTAGAACATTGTCACTACACGTACTGCAGTGAACTATATTCATATTCAGAACTGGAAGAACACTAATTTGTGGGTACACAATGAATGTGCAGGAGTAATCATCATAATAAGGAAAATTACAGATTGCTGAGAATTATATTTTGAACACTGTAACTTACTGCAAAACTGTAACCGATATAATTGAAGAATTTATGAGGAATAGTTGTTTATTGGTTCTAAACCACAAATACATTAAATATGGAATATGAAATATCTAAAGTTTGTTTTGTATAGTCTATGGGACTTAACTTCGGGGTCATCAGTCCCTAAACTTACAAACTACTTATGAACTAACTAATACTAAGGACGCCACAAATATCCATGCCCAAGAGGGGATTCGAACCCCTGCCCGTAGTGGCCGTGCAGACCATGACTGAAGTGCCTCAGTCCCTGTGGCCAGCTATCTAATGTTTATCAGAGATTCTTACCTTTTATTATTCCTAAATCATTTTACCCTCACAAATGTCTATAATGACATTATGCACTTTTAACAAGAATGTCAGAAATGTACCAGTATGCTTTATATTAATTTAAAAAGTGACGCATGGATACCAGACCCTAAAACTAAATCACATAAAGAACTAATATATACTGAATTTAGTATGTTTTTAAGTCTTAACTGGTTCCATAAACCAACATTGTATGTCACTTTAGACCAACTTATGTTACATCTGTCTGTGAGTATGGTGAAATGGAATGAGACAAGATTATTATTTCACACATATATCTTACACTACTTCTGTATCACTTCAACATGCAAATTAGACCTGTTGGAAATTTTATGTCTATTTACCTGGCCCCAGTAAAATGCTTTGCATTAATTACGGTAATTCACGGGGGAAATATTTGCTTAAGGACTGCAGCCAACTGTACAGCTAAATGTTTCACATGTTTTATCGAACGATACACTTAAGCTATTGTGTAACTGGCAACTATTGGTACAGTATAAGAATAAGAATTGTATATAGTCAAATCAACCATAATATAACAACATCTACTTACATGCAATCAACTACACACACACACACACACACACACACACACACACACACACACACACACAAAATATCTACTTATTACCAATAAGTAGTTGGCACAAAAATACAGGGATAGTTTGAGGTGTATTCACAAGCCAGATGCATATGGAATTTCTATTTCCTTCAACAGCTGATTAATAAAATGTTAAACATTTTAATCATCATTTTCAGGTCATATGACAATTTGATTTCAGCCATGTACAGTATAAGTGTGACTTTTTTTTGGATAATGAAAGCTGTTGTCCAGAAAGGTGGGTCAGAACATTAGCAAATTAACAAGTTTACTTGTAAACTAAAGAAACGTTTTTCATGCAACAGCAAAGAGAGTGGTATAAAATTCTTCTGTGTTGTTATCATGGGTACTTTCAATTCTTTTTGTACCATGTGACTGAAAATGTGGCTCAGACATGTAAACATTACAAAGGGGTACAGTTAAGTGGGCATTGTAGCAATTTGTTGGCCTGTGATTCCCACCACCATGCAGAAATATTCTTTTATTATATCACCCAAGTATAATTCTTACTTGCACTTCTATCCAATCCATTGTTCTGACTGCATGGAATTCTCTTTCAAAGAACATGTTCACATTCTCATTATTTCTTAATTTGGAAAACTTCGTGAAAATTATTCTACTGACAAGTGCACTTATTAATTCTAGCACGAAAGGTTGTGAAAAAACGCTGTAGATTCCACATATGTAAATTAGTATAGCATTAACCACGTAACGTATCGGTAGAAGAAATTGGATAAACTCGAGATTCCAACATGGTACTGATGGTGCTTCTAACTAGAAGAGTTAAAATACGGTTGTATATTTACAGAAGCGTGAATTACTTTAATTGCATCACGCGATTTCATTGGAAACGCAGTGCATGGGAAGTTACCCTCCTTTAAAATCGTAAATCGCCAACCTCCCTCCTTTCTCCGGGCTTGGGACCGGCAACAGAAACTGTAGAATTACCTCAGTAACTCTAAACAGCAACTGCAGGTGGAGTTAAAGGTATCAACAACATTCTTCAACTTCAAAGTTCAAACCTTATAACATATACCATTAGCATATAATTTTACATTACTCATCCAGTTCGAGCTGAAAAAGAGTGGAGCCCCTCCACGCTCGCACTAGCATGGTGACCAACTCAATAGTTCGACTGTCACCTCTGCATGTGTTAGTAAGTTAATGTAGGCGTCACAGGAGCGGGTACTGTGATGTGTTCCGTACGTGTGGGTAAGATTACTCATTAATACGGCCCATATCGGGAGATAGTATTGGTCGAAAACTTAGAAAGAAGAGCGGTTTTAAGGGCAGAGGGGGAAAAAAGTGCCAAGGCAAGCGCCAAGGGGGAAAAAAACCTCTGCGACAGTCAGGAGGGGGTAGTAAGGGCAGTAGCGGATTCCTTGCTAACTGCGATAGTTCATGCAAGGGTAGGTTAAGTTAGTAGCGGGTATCGTGCATCGATTACCGTGTCAGAGCTAAGGTCGTCATAAAGACATCAATCCGGTAGTGCTGCAGCAGATTCTGCTGCGTTGGGCTGCACTGCTACACTCGACCAGCCGGCCAAGTGCGGCAGCGTGCCGCGATGTATCTTGCGTCCTCTCTCCGGCGGTGGCGTCCTTCGTCGCGGTACCTCTATGCGCAAATGACTGCGCGGAGAGGTTCCTGCCGCCGGTCGCCGGGGCCGCAACTTCACTGGGGGGCGCACGACTCTTTCAGCGCCTTCTCCAATGATTGCCCCACCAGTTTGGCCTTCAGTTCTTCAATCGCCTGTTTGGCCCGTTCCTGGGCAGGCGTGATCTGCTGGGTAGCTGTCGACTGCGGTTGTACAACCACAGGAGCGCCGGTCGTCGTAGCAGTGGTCGCCCCAGAGCTCTGTGCCGCAGGGGCAGGCTCTGCAGCGTCCTCAGCGTCGTCATCGTAGAGGTCGCGCGCCAGTTCGGCGTGCAGCTGCCGGATCTGTCGGCAGACCTCGTCCCTCTCCGCAGCAAGTTGGGCCTGGAAGGCCACCCTCTCTGCTGCCGTGGCGGCTTTGAATGCCGCTGTTGCCTCTTCCGCGGCAACGCGTTGGTCGTCCCCGGGCCGCGTCGTCTTCTTTGGGGCGGATCACCATCCGACCCCCTTTCCGCTCTCAGCCGGTCTGCGCCGCCGTTGGCGGTGTTTTCCGGCCGGTCGCGGTCAGGAGAAGTGGCTGCCGCGCCGTCCCCTCGTCGCCGCCGTTTCCGCCGACGTCGCGGCGCCGCCGCAGCCGCCCGCCGCGCCACCTCCGGTTTGGCTTCGGCTTGAAAAAGCCGGGCAGCCTCGCCAGTTGGCAACGTGAGGACCGCCACAACGGGCGCAAGTCGGCGTCTCTTCTCTGCCGCGCACGCAGTCTCGTGTGTCATGCTCGCCAGAGCATTTGACGCACCGCGCTGCGTTGCGGCAGTATTTGGCCACATGGCCCACCCCCTGGCACTTTAAGCACTGGGGGAGAGGGTTCATTTCGGCGGGGAGAGCTTCCACCGTCACTGGAAAGCCCAAGAGCTTCCGCAGGGCGAAGACGTCGCCCCCATCATCGACCGTTTGCACGGCGACAACGTAGAGCGACGGCCTCGTCCTGTTGTGCAACTTAACAGTTGCATCACCGAACCCTGCTCGCCGCAGCCCTTCCCGGACTGCTGCCTCGTCGCAGCACCATGGCAGGCCCTTTAGGAGCGCCCTGGTGTACCTCTCGCGCTTCGCTTCGGACGTCGTCGTCAAGGGAGGAGCGTCGACGATGAAGGCGGCCACAGCGCTCTTGAGTGCCATGTGGTCCGACTTCGTTGCTGCCTGTAGCGAAACGGTGGTGTTCGAATCGACCGCCTCGATGCCGACCTCTTTCTTGCAGCATCCGACTATAATATCGTACACCTCCGCCCACGAGATGTACAAGGGCGGGGGAGGTGTACGATCTTCTGTCTTCTTGCCGTGATCAGCAGACTCGATGAGTTGCGTGATCGACGGCCCCTTCACTGCAGGTTTCTTCTGCTGCGCCGATTTCTTCACCATGCTGTGGTGCGGGAGGACACGACAATTTGCACCGTTGTTAAAACAACGCAACGACAATTTGCTTCGATCTCGCCACAGCACGGACTTCCTCTCAGCTCTCCGGCAACTGGAACAGAGCGCGCTACACCGACGATGCGCACGCCTCCGCTGCTCAACTGCCAGTCCCCAGTTCGAGCTGCCTAAGTTGTCCCCTTAATATTTCCTAGAGTACAGAACGTAACAGAGTATAAAAATCCTGGAGTGGAAAATATTGTCTTATACTTCCTTTGCTCTACCATAACTCGATTCTGACATTTATCGACTGTCAAATCTTGTCAGACGTAAAGTATAGTGTGCTATTTGTCTAATAAATTGCAATCAGCACAGAATTTAGGCGTCGGGTACTCTATGCAGAGCAAGCTTAGGTAGAGTTTCAACTTTAACGCCAGATAGCAACACGTTCATCACATCAGATGACGTGTCCTTTCTCTCCACTAAAATGAATTTCGTCAGTGCAGTCAACCAATGAGAAAGTTCGACGCGAAGCGACTGGAAAATTAACTTCTGATGTTTACAAAACATTTGTCTGTCAATAATTCTTTCAAGGAAGGAAATAAATATAAGCATGAAACGCCTGTTTAGTTTCATAGGCAACAAATTATGTCACTTCGGCAAATGGTTAAACTTTGAGAGTCTCCTTTTATCTCGCCAAAAGCCATGTTTGTTTGTTAATGTTGTACTGGGAAATTCATTATACCTGTGAAAATAAGAGGTGGGTGGTAAAAAAAAGCGTCTGTGGCAGTGTAAGAATTAATCACCTGTTAAAAACAAACCGTGTATTATGAAAGTCATTACACTCGCGAATGGTTGGCATTTCTACAAATCTACTAATAATATGGAAATTGTCGCTTGATACTTAACTTTCTGTAGTGTAATGCGTTTTCAATATCTGAAATCATATAAATGAGCAATGTTCATTCAAGGAATGACATTTGCTACACTTTTATTTATATTTTTAAAATGATTTGAACTAGCAGTTTGGGAAAAAAATTACAAAATTCATTACTTTCAAAACTTTTTGTATCCTTTACAACTGATATAGCAGTAGCTATGTCAAAATTCACCAACTCAGTTTTCCTAATGTTGAATTAGAAATCAATTCCTGTAAAAAATCACATGCAATCTCAGCAAAGTTTGTAATAATAGCCTTTAATTCTAGGTAATTATTTTCCCAACACAGCCCAGATATGTCATCTGTATACATTCTGGTGAAAACATTCGTAACAGATGAGAAGGTATTGACATAATAAATATAGAGACAGGGATCGAAATGGAAACCTTGAGGAACTCTAGAACCAACCACACTTTTTACCAGATTGCACACCCCTCAAAGTCTTTCCATCGTAACATTGAATTTCTGTGCACTTACTTCTATTCTGCAGAAAGGAATTAATAAGTTTTAAGTTATCCAATGAGGTACATCATATGCAATTAGTTTGTGCAAAATAATTACAGTGATAAAGTTGAAGGCTTTAGACAGGTTGAGGAAGAGACCAGCCACGTTACAACCAGAGTCAAACTTGTCCAGAGCATCATTGACAAAATCCACAGCAGCAGATATTGTGCTCCTACATTGTCGGAAATCAGCCAAAAGTACTCTAGTGGTAAAATAATCAGTAAGTTTAATGACAAATTTCTGTATTAATTTACTGAAAACAGATTTAAAAGTGATATCGGTCTAAATTTTTGAACATTGGTTCTGCGGTCCCTTTTTATAGATGGGTTTCACAATATTAAATTTACGATCTAAGAATATACCACTTGTTAAGACCAACTGGATAAGATGGAAGCCAATCCAAATTTACATTTTTTTTAAAGACTTTGGGTGGAACCTTGTCCCAGCCTGATGATTTGTTCTTCAGTGTGTCAATGGCCCCAATGACATTTCCAGTATTAATTTTAAGTGGCATACCCAAATCAACCATACTAAGGTCTATATCATGTAAAGTACAATTGGGTCATTTCTTACCAAGTCAACAAAGTATCAAACTTCTGAGTTGAAACATTAGCGTCATCAATGACCATTTTATTTATTATTATAGATACATTTTCTTTATCCATACTTGCACTATCGTAACATGTAATACTCTGAATAAATGCCCATGAGCTCTTCAGACATGTCAGATGTTGCAGTCTGATTTTATACATTCAGATTTAGCTCTTTTGACCTCTTTAAAAAGGTAAAGCAGTCAAAAATCCGAAGATTGGTTAGAACACCACAGTGCTTTACTAGGGATGGTCCTTTTTTTTGTGGTTTAGGGCGCACAACTGCTGTGGTCATTAGCGCCCAATACTGCCCATAGTAAAATAGAACGGGGGTTAGAACTTAAATGGCTTTCGCCATATTTGCACGATGTATAAAAAGTAGAACTCTGTTAACAGAATGCGGGTTATCAGCTAAAATATCAGACAATTCTAATGGTAAACATAGATCATGACGGAGACGATTAAAAAACGGACATTGCCCTAAAAGATGGTTCACTGTAAAAGGTTCATCACAGTGCTCACATAAGGGAGCAGGACCACCACGTAGTAAATACTGGTGGCTATAACGGCAGTGGCCAATACGAAGCCGGGCTAGAACAATCTCCTCTCGGCGGGAGGGTCGAGATGACGTTGACCAGAGATCAGGCACAGGTTTAATGGCTCGCAATTTGTTCCCTGACAGGGATGACCAGTGTAAATACCAACGGGAGATAATACGCTGGGAAACACCAGCGCGAAGGTCATCAGAGCTTGTAGAAAAGGTAGATAGCCGAGGAAGGAGAACAGCCTCCTTGGCAGCCGTATCTGCAGACTCATTCCCCAACACTCCCACGTGGCCAGGGACCCACAGAAACGTCACAGTAGTTCCGCTCGTTGAAAGAGAAATAAGGCAATTACGGATGCTTTGTACCAGGGGATGGGCCAGATATAGCGTGCGAAGGCTCAACAGAGCACTCAGAGTCCGAGCAAATGACACTCTTATTGAGCGAGTTTCTCCGGACATATTGGGTTGCTTGATATAATGCATACAGCTCAGCTGTAAAGATGGAACTCCACTCAGGAAGACAATATTTAAAAGAGACGTTGCCAAGTACAAAGGCACACCCAACACCCTGGTCTGTCTTTGAGCCATCAGTGTAAATGAACAAATTGTCATCAAATTTGAACTGAAGTGCGAGAAATTCTCTCTGGTAAACTAAACTAGGTGTGGAGTCCTTTGGAAGAGAATAAAGGTCAAAGTTAACAATGACTTCGGGGCTTCACCACGGTGGAAAGGGGCTCTCTCCAGTCGAGAAGATAGAAGGCATTGTAACGCTGAGCTAGCCGAGTAACGAACGCAAGCGTACTCCCGGCGGTAGCAGAGCAGACGGGCGCATGGCGAAGAGACTGTCAAGTGAGTCGTTAAAGAAAACTGCGTACGTTGGGTGTCCTCACATGGACGACAAACGGCTAGCGTAACGGCCAAGTAAGAGTTCCCGACGGTAAGACAGGGGTAGTTTGGCGGCCTCGGCATAGAGGCTCTCAACGGGGTTAGTGTAAAACGCTCCCATCGCCAGACGGATATCTTGGTGGTGGATTGTGTTAAGGCGGCGCAGTATGGACGGTTGAGCCAAAGAATAAACGATGCTTCCATAGTCCAGTTTGGACAGAACTATGGTGCGATACAGATGGAGGAGACTAGACCGATCAGCTCCCCACGAGGTGCCACTTAACACCCGCAGCACATTGAGAGAGCGGGTACAGCGAGCTGCCAAATGGGATATGTGGTGAGACCATCTTAACTTCCTGTCGAAAACAAGTCCCAAGAACATCGTGGTATCCACAAATGGAAGTACTATGGGGCCCAGACGAAGGGACGGGGGAAGGAACTCATTCCGCCGCCAGAAGTTCACGCAGATTGTCTTGTCAGCTGAGAATCGAAAGCCTGTGTCCATACTCCACGTGTGGAGAGTGTCTAGGCACCGCTGAAGGCGCCGCTCCAGGAGACCCGTTTGCTCAGAGCTGCTGTAGATCGCGAAGTCGTCAACAAAGAGGGACGCTGACACTCCCGGTGGAAGGTGATCGGCTATAGAATTGATTGCCACTGCAAATAAAACAACACTCAGGACCGAGCCCTGGGGGACTCCGTTCTCCTTAATAAAAGTGCTCGATAAAACCGAACCAACACACTTTAAAAACACGGTCTGTTAAAAATTCGCGGATAAAAATTGGCAGGCGACCCCGAAAACCCCATGTATGCAGAGTGCGGAGGATGCCCATCCTCCAGCAGGTGTCGTATGCCTTTTCTAGATCAAAGAACACCGCTACTGTCTGGCGCTTCCGTAAAAAGTTATTCATTACTGAAGTAGATAGGGAGACAAGATGATCCACCGCAGAACGGTGCTTGCGAAACCCACATTGACATTAGAAAGGAGATGTCGCCTTTCAAGCCACCATACCAAGCGCCCGTGAATCATGCATTCCATCACCTTGCAAACGCTACTGGTGAGGGAAATGGGGCGGTAGCTGGAAGGGCGACATTTGTCCTTCCCAGGCTTTGGTATGGGAATGACTATAGCTTCATGCCAGCGTTGCGGAAAGGTGCCTTCTATCCATATGCGGTTGTAGGTGGCCAGTAGGAAGTGCAAGCTCGTTGGTGAAATGTGTTGCAGCATCGCCACGTGAATGCCATCTGGTCCTGGAGCGGAGGACCGCGAAGACGAGAGTGCGTGGTGGAGCTCTCGTACAGTAAACTCGGCATTGTAGCATTCACGGTTCTGAGAGGTAAAGGGCAATGGAGTCGCCTCCACCATCCGTTTCCTAGCAAGGAAAGCGTCAGTGTAATGTGAAGAGCTAGAGACCTCTGCAAAATGTCGACCCAGTGCGTTGGCTATTTGTGGACGATCGACGACGGTGTCAGTTGCGACACAGAGACCGGGAATCGGGGAATGAACCATAGTGCCTGAAATTTTTCTGAGGTTACCCCAAATGATGGAGGATGGGGTAGACCTATTAAAAGAGCTCGTGAATGAGCGCCAACTGGCGCGTTTACAGTCGTGAAAGAGGCGACGACAATAGGCCCACAGTCGTTTGTATCGGATGCAGTTGTCGAGCGTGGGCCGTTGTTTGAAGATTCTACGGGCATGTCGCCGTGCTCGCAGAGCGTCACGGCATTCCGCGGTCCACCACGGGACAAGGGGACGACGTGCATGCGAAGTCTTGCAGGGGATGGAACATTCCGCGGCTGTCAGAATAACTGTGGTAATGTGTTCCACTTGGTCGTCTATACTAGGATAATGATAAGTACCAAAATCCGCCAGTGACGAGTAGAGCTCCCAGTCCGCTTTGGTTATCTGCCAGCGGTGTGGATGCTCGAGGGTGTCAGGCATCATTAGGTGAATTACACACGGAAAATGATCGCTCGAATGTGTGTCAGAGAGCAGACCATTGAAGACGCCGTGCCAGCTGAGCAGTGCAGATAGCGAGATCTATATGGCTGGAAGTGTTTGTGGAGTCCGAAAGGTAAGTTGGTTCACCAGTGTTAAGGCAGATGAGCTGAAGGTGGTTCAGTATATCTGCCAGAAGGGACCCCCGTGGACATGGTCGTGGGGAGCCCCAAAGGGGGTGGTGGGCGTTGAAATCACCTACCAACAAAAATGGACGCGGAAGCTGGTCAATAAGATCTAGAAGATCGGATCTAGTGATAGGAAAGGAGGAAGGAGCGTAAATATTGCACAGTGTGAAGATAAATCTAGGAAGGTATATCCGGACAGCAACAGCTTGTATTGGAGTACACAAAGGGACCGGTGTACTGTGTACATCATCCCGAATAAGCAACATTACGCCCACGTGGGCTGGAATTCCTGCCACTGGAGGAAGGTCAAAGCGAACGGTAGTGTAGCGTGGGAAAGTAATTCGAGTACCAGGGAGCAATTTTGTCTCCTGTAGAGAGAAGATAATTGGGTGATATGTTCGCATTAGAAGCTGCAGTTCTGTCCAATTCGACCGGATACCACGAATGTTCCATTGAAGAATATTCATAATAGCAGAAAATGAGATGAAGGTGGACATCAGCCCGACGAAGGCGGCGGGCCACAGTGCGAATGTTCGCAACTGGTGGTGTCCGAGACGGGAGGATCTTGCTCCATATTCTCAGAGGTGACCACAGCAGCTGCGTGAGTGTGGTCGGCAGCCCCATCTTTGGCTGATGCACCTGGAGAGACTATAGGCTTCCAGGGGATGCCATCGTCACATTGTGAGGTAGATAGGGGGGAAGTTTTCACCCTATTTGACTTCTTGGAGCCCTGGTGAAGCTCCTTGGTTGGCTCAGATGTTTTGGAAGGGGTGCGGAGGATATCCTCGCGCGAATGCTCTTTCTTAGACTTTCGGGTCTCTATCTGTGGTTTCACAGCTGAAGATGAAGATTTGGAAGAGGTACTCACACTTTTCGTTGAACGTGACGCCGCTGTCGATGTAGACTGTTTGACAACTACTGTAGTAAACTGTAGGTCACATGTCTGTGTGGCCATATCCCGTGTTGGTGGAGGTGTTGCAACTACAGCACTGTAGTTACCACGCGGTGGGGTCTTAGGCTTATGACTGGCATACACCTTACATGCAACTTGTATTGGGGCCTTTCCCTTCTTACAGATTTCCTGAATGGCCCGTTGTTCAGCAAACACGGGACATTCCCGGGAGGAGGCAGCATGATTCCCGTTACAATTGATGCAAAGGGGGGGACGGTGGTGGACAATTTCCCCCCCCCCCCCCATGTGCCTCTTTACCACAGGTGACATGTTACCGGGTTGTTGCACAACTGGCTTCTGTGGTTGAAGCGATGGCACTGATAACACCGAGTAGGGTTAGGGATATAAGGTTGCACTGTGACTACCTCATACCCTGCCTTGATCTTCGGTGGCAGAGCCACTTGGTCGAAGGTCAGAAACACTGTGCGAGTGGGGACTAAAACATTGTTTTCTTTTTTCGTCACTCGGTGTACTGCTTTTACGTCTTGCGCTGCCAGATATTCCTTTAGTTCATCCTCAGTCAGACCGTCCAGACTGGCTGAGAAGACTACCCCTCAGGAATAATTGAGGGTTGGATGAAGCTCAACACGAACCGGGTAGCTATGGAGCAGAGTAGCCTTAAGCAGCCGCTGTGCCTGGGAGCCACTTTCTGTTTCTAACAGTAGTGTTCTATTACGCAGGCAGTTGCAGGTCTTAACCGGGCCGGCAATGGCATCAACTCCTTTCTGAATAACAAATGGGTTCACCGACGAAAAGGATTGTCCTTCCTCATTACGGGTCACCACAAGGAACTTTGATGTCTGTAAAATATTCTGTTTAGAGACACTATTGTCCAGTATGTCAATTTCTAGAGACTCTTTACATTTTCTGTTTTGATAACCATCGCGGATGTATCCCCCACGATTGCCAGTGTCTCCGATGGCACACTCCTTCCTGCTGGGGGGCCCCCAACGGAAGCACACCCGCCTTGGGTGATTGTTCCCATCCCAGGTCACACCTCCCGATTTACAGACGGAGGGACCAATCAGCGAATCGGGAAGGTATCAGCGCAGGCAATCGCCCCTCCCCTGGCCTGGCCTTAACCAGGGGGTACGCACGCACCCTACATGCCAGCCCGGGGCTGGGAATTACGCATTACCCAGTCACCCATATGGGTAGCCTTCAAGTGCGTACAGGGAGGAGGAAGAGAGAAATAGTAGGAGGAGAAGCCTCAAACGCAGATGCGGAGGCAAGTAAAGAGGTAAAAGAAGAGCTTAAGCCAAAACGGTCAGAACTTTGGTATCCCGAAGGATGCACAGACTCGGTCCCCACGAGAGGGGAAAAGGACAGTAGAAGAAGCGTCGTTTAGCACGGAAAGGAAAGAGTGCTACAAAGGCTGGGGCCCTGTGCTCGCCACGCACGTACTCACCACAGAGCGGTGAGCCCCCTGGGGGGGCTGCCAGAGGTGAATGAAGTGGAAAGTGACAGATAAAAATCCTAGGAGCTGGCGGTGATCGAACCCGCGACCTTTGGATTTGTAGTCTGGCACTCTACCACTGAGCAACCAAGGCGCACTTGACCTCTTTATAAAATTGTAATTTACATCTATGGGGAACAGGATTATTGGTTAGGTACCGAATAACGTTCCACGCTTAAGTTTAGCAAAGCACGTGTATTAAATAATATATACATCTGTACACTTAGAGCATAAGAACACAATTGAACATGGCGCGGTGGCCGTTACAGGAAGTCACTGTGCAAAGAAGTTAAGCGGTAGATTCACTGTTCGGTGAAGGTCGACTTACGGGTCGATCTCCGCCACACAGCCCCCCCTTTGCAGTATGGAGTACCGGCAATGAGAGTGTGGAAGGGGGGGGGTGGTGGTGGCGGTGTGGTGTCCTCGAGGTTAAGAACGTGCAGCTCCTCAGCATCAGGCGGAAGAGGATTGGTGCAGATTGGTCGAGGGGGCCACCCTACCTTGTAGTCGGCGAAGTGATGTGGGCGACGGAGGCTGCGGCCGATGCGGGAGTGAGACGGTCGAGGAGCACACAGAAACCTGATTATAACCTTGCCTGATGGGCACACAAATGCCTTCACACGGTTGGCTGCCATCCCTCGAGGCAGTGGGAAATGTCGCACAACCCGTTGGGATGGGAGGGAGCTTCCGTCACACGCATACACTAACACCACGAAGACTGCGCGCTGTTGCACCATAACGGACAAGTTTGTGATGTCCTCTGCTGGGACGTCAGTTTAAGTTTCCACACACGTCTCATCACACGTGAAAACCACTGGATCGTCTGCATCCGGGAAACCTAAGAGGGGGGAAGGTTCTGGCTACACTGGAGGAGTGTGAGCTAGAGTGGGGGTGGCAGATGCAGGCTGATTGCTGTGCTGGCTCGGGTTAGGGCGTTGGCTACCTAATGGACCACTTGAATTGACGTTGGAAAGAGAGCTCGAGGATAAGGAGGGGGTCGGGAGCGGCTCGAGGAATGTGCTCGACTGGGAGCAGGAAGAACTGAACCCTTGAAAAGGTGAGGCATCTGAAGTGTCAAATGACTGCCGGGCCAGGTTGGGTGGAAGGCTGTCGTCAGGGTGATGTGGAGGCAGTGGCCCATTGTCGATGGGCGATAATGGTGGTGGGCGATAATGGTGGTGGGTCGAGCTCCATGAATGCAGGTTTTATTCCGTGGAGGGAAACTGGTGACACAGTCATCAATCAGGATATCCATGGTTTGTTCCTTAGCCGATACCACCCGATAAGGGCCAGTGAATGGTGCCTGGACGGGGAGGGGGGGCTTGACAGTGTCATCATGTAAGAAAACCAACTTGCAAGCCGCCAGGGCACGAGGCACATATGTGCGGGGAGGGGTGTGACTAGCAGGAGGTCTGATGTTGAGGTTTGCGCAGTGTGTCCTCACTCTCTCTACCAGGTTAGGTAGTTCCTCGATGAGGGGGAGACAGGAGGATGCAACAAGCTCACCGGGGAGCACCAGGTTCTGGCCAAAGACGAACTCTGCGTACAAACCATTCAAATCTTCCTTGAAAGTAGCTCAGAGTCCAAGCAGGATGAGTGGCAGAGCTTCTGTCCACATGTTGCCATGGCAACGAAGAGAGCCTTTTAGGGATCTATGCCATCTCTCAACCAAACTATTGCTTTGAGGGTGGTAGGCCGTGGTGTGTACTTTATTAATGCCGCACAGTTGGCATAGGTGGGAGAACAAATTCGACTCAAACTGCCGACCCTGGTCTGTGGTAATAACAGCTGGACACCCAAACCTGGCAATCCAATAGGCTAGAAAAGCGCGTGCCACTGTTTCTGCTGTCATGTTTGAGATGGGGGCAGCTTCGACCCAGTGGGTAGTGCTGTCTATCATAGAGACGATATGACAGAACCCGTCAGAGGGTGGGAGGGGGCCGACAATGTCCATGTGAATGTGTTGAAAAAAAAATGTTCAAATGTTTGTATAGTCTATGGGACGTAACTACGGGGTCATCAGTCCCTAAACTTACAAACTACTTATGAACTACTTACGAACTAGGATGGCACAAATATCCATGCCCGAGGGGGGATTCGAACCCCCGCCCGTAGTGGCCGTGCAGACTGTGACTGAAGCGCCTCAGTCTCCTCAGCCACCGCGGCCGGCGAATGTGTTGAAACCGACCCTTAGGCATGGGGAATGAGCCGAGAGGGGGTGATGTGTGTGTATTGATTTTGCAGCGTTGGCATTGTAAACATGATTTTGCCCATATCTGACAGTCCCGCCGGACGTTGCGCCAAACGAAACGTTCTGTTACCAGCCTAGTAGAGGCACGAATACCGCGGTGTGCAAGGTTGTGAAGGGAATTAAAGACATCACGACGTAGTTATTGGGGTATGAATGGACGAAGGGTCCCCAATGATTCGTCGCACCACACCTCTCCATTGACACCCGGAAAGGAGGCCCGCACTGGCTAAGTGACAAACAATGGTCGGAGATAAGGGCCATTGTGTCTTCATCAGCTGACTGGAGGGTGGCAAGGTTTGAAAAATTGAGTAATGTGGAAACTGCACTGACACGCGACAAAAAATCTGCGACCACATTGTCAGCACCCTTGATATATCGCATATCAGTTGTGAATTGTGATATGAAATCAAGGTGTCTGAAGCGCCGCGGTGGAGGGTCTGCAGGAGGATTTTTTATTGCTGCTGCGAGTGGTTTGTGGTAAGTAAGTATATAAAGGTTTCTACCGTCTATTTCCACTCTGAAATGTTTGATGGCTTCGTATACAGCCAATAATTCACGGTCAAAGGCGGAGTATTTTCTTTGTGCCCCATTCAGTTTTTTGGAGAAGAAACGAAGCGGGAAGGTGGTGGTGTTCACTGACTGAGAACTGCACTTACAGCTGTGTCACTAGCATCTGTGGTTATGAAAAGTTCTTACCTCAGAGTGAGGGTGTGCGATTGTGACAGCGTGGGCAAGAAGTTCTTTAAGTTTGTGAAATGCTTCCTCCATGTCTGAGTTCCAAGGAACAGGGCGTGTACCAGAAGTATTTGGGCCTGCTAGGGCGTCTGTGAGCGGGGCCTGAACTTGGGCAACGGCCGGTAAATGGTTTCTGTAACAGTTAATTGTGCCTAAAAAACGGCGAAGCTCCTTGTACATGGAGGGGCGTTGCATGTCCAGGACTGGGGCGACTGTCTTTCGGCGGGGAGATGCCTGTCGCAGAAACGGTGAAGCCTAAAAAAACGACTGTCGGCTGGTGCAGCTGAAGTTTTTTTGCGTTCAGTTCAATGCCGGCCTTTGCGAGCGTCTCCACTACTACTTGCACATGTCTATTATCTTCGAGTGAGGGGCTGAAAATTAAAATGTCGTCAAGGTAGACGAAGCAAAAGTCTAAAACAGAACCTGGTTAATAAACCTCTGCCAAGTTTGGGCGGCATTCTTTAACCCGAATGGCATGCATCGAAATTGAAACAGTCCGAAGGGGGTGGTAATTGCTGTTTTTTCCACGTCCTCTGGTGCCATAGGGATTTGGTGGTATGCTCGCTTGCAGTCGACTACTGAGAAGAATGTTGCGCCTGCCAGTGCATGCGTGAAATCCGCAATGTTTGGTACCAGATATTTGTCCATAATGGTTCGTGCATTTAAACGTCTGTAATCCCCGCACATACGCAACGAACCATCACTTTTCTGCACGAAATGAGTAGGTGTCGACCAGCGACCAGACGACGGTTCAAGTATGCCAATGTTCAAAAGTTCGTCTATCTGCTCCCTCGCTATTTTCATGCGTTCTGGCGTAAGGCGGCGTGGCTTACTGGAAATGGGAGGGCCGTCTATTAGGCGCTGCTTGTGAACCGTCCCGTTCGTAATGATAGCAACCGTAGACGGTGAGCGCGCGTCGGTTGTCGCGGACGGTCGCGCGGCGGAAGCGGTAAACTGCGGCGCTGCTGTCTGGGTTTTACAGCACTGCCAACTGTCTGAAGTCCCTACTATCTCCACTTGGGCGTTTTGGCTTGGAAGGTCGGTATACTGCTTCTCCGAGAGAGTTCACGGGAGGTGCTGCAGCCGCTGAGGGCGGCGCTGGCTGCAGTAGCTGACTAACAGCGCGCAACTGATTATCGGACTGCGAGCACAAAAAATCGCCTGCTTCGTGCACAGAAATGTCAACACGATGAGCATAACAGGAATGTTTTACATGTTCACTGACACAATCTAACCAGCGCGGGCGCGTTAGCACTGTTGTTGTACTGACTGAGCTGTTTATAAATCTCCAGAAAATCCTTGCGAGCTGCAGCGAGTTGACGGAGGGTCGACTATTTCTGCTGAGACGGCCGACACTCGACGGATAGTTTGTCGTGTTCTTGCCTGCTCGGCGAGGGATTTGCCTTGATACACTTGGCTATTCGCTGAGGGGGCGGAACACTGGTCAGTGAGGCGGCGTTTACTGTCACTGTCCGTAGACGGAATGCTCGACGATGCACACGGATAGTGTTTATCCGTGGCATAGTGAAAAACTGTATTATTCACCAGGTCAGGCCAAATTTTGTGATGGCGAAGAAAATCGATTCCTAATATCGGATCGGCTACGTTAGCCACTAAAAAGGTCCACTTCAGTTGGCAGGCTGGTGCAATGTTCACAGTATGAGGTCGTACCTGCACACTCCAAACACGTAGCGTTCACGGCCTGTAGTAAAGCGCGGTGTGGCTTAATGTTGTCTTTTGCTAAAGAGGAGGGCAGGATTGAAACATCTGCTCCTGTGTCGACCAGAAAGCGGCGGCCCGAACTTAGGTCTTTTATGTACACTCGACCGGAGGTGTCGTTCTTGTGTGCTACTGAGTGCAGGGTAGGTTGGCGCCCGATGACGTCTTCGCAGGAGGTGGCGCCGCTGTCTACCTGCGACCGGCGTTTGGGTACTCACACCGCTGCTTCGCCAAACTTGGTGTGGAAGTAGCAGTAATTGTAGTCCGGTCGTTTCTCCTGCTGGGACTTGATAGCTCCGCTAGATGGCGATTGGGCCGCTTGTGTCAGGCTGGAGCGGCGGGGTGGGCGTCTCCCACTGTCTAAGTGTCGGTCGTGAGCTGTCGTGGTGGAATGAGGCTGTGCGCGGCGTTCCCGCTGGAGAGCGGCATGCATTCTATCGGCGACGCGGATGCGTTCGATGACCGACCTGTCCTCGTGATCGGATATTGCAGTTTGGACGGGAAGGGGCAGTTTTTCCGTCCAGATTGCCATGAGGGTGTCGTCGGGCATAGCTCGATTGTCGGCAAGGCGTCGAAGGCGCCGCCACAGTTGTGACGGAGAGCTGTCACCCAGGTGTTCCTCGTAGATTAGGTGCAGTACCTTTTCTTTTGTAGACTTGGTGACGCGCTTTAGTATAGTCTTCTTGGCTGTTGCATACTTGGCTACCAGAGGTGGTGTGCTGATCAGGTCATAGATCAAATCTACCTGTTCATGTAGATTGTTTAACAGGCAGATGAAGCGTGAGTCATCATCCAATGCGTAGTGTTGAAAAGTTTGCTCCACGAGAGCAAACCAGAACTCGTGGTGCTCGATCGTGAACGCTGGCAGTTTTGGAAGACGCTCGCATGGCAGCGATCTGGCTGTGGCTGGTAGGCGCGGTACGAGCGGGGGCGTCAGGTTCCAGGCGTGGGTGGGTGCTGCATCTACTAGGCCTCGCGTCGCTGCTGGAATGCTGTTAGACGGAACGGAGTGGTCGACCGGCGCGGTAGAAACTCGCGATTGAGTTGGTAACGTCGGCGGTAGCGCCACGTACGAGGTCGGGAAGGGCTGCAGTGAAACCGATTCGCCTGTGAGGTTACATTGTCCGTTAACTGGCGCGTTTCTAGTACTCGGATGTAGGGGTACATTACCTCTTAGGTTTTGCTCGGTGTTTATATTGTTCGCCTGGCGCATATAAAAAAAAGTTCCAGGAACTGGCACAAAAAGGTCACTGTTTTGGGGCACCTGCACTGGAGATCCGATAATATCACTCGAAGTAGCTGCGTGAGTGTTCTGAGAGGCGACAGGAGTGCTCGAAAAGTGCTCATACAATCGATGCGCCGCGGGCGAGGACGGATACTGTTGAAAACTTCGCTCAGTACAAAATAAACTGTCCACCAATGTTGAGTTACCCGTTTGTGCATCGCTACTACTCGTGTCCGTTTGTACTGTGTATGGGGTATACGATGCAAACGGATTGTTCTGATGGCTGCCTGCAGTCACACGTGGTGTAACGAAATCTGAGTCACACGAGTTGCTAAAAAAAAATTGTTACCTCGAAGTGGCGAGGAAAAAAAAGTTCTGTCTTAGATGGTTGCACACCAGCGGTACTTGAGATCCAGCGGGTTAAACACGCCTTCTTTGCGCTGGTCGGTGTTAAGACCGAAGGGCGAGTTACTCGAAGCCATTGTCTCTGTGTAACGGAAGACGCGGCGGTTGTAAACACAAGTTTCGCGACGCGGTAGGCGCGTGTACTGTATGTTTCGTTCGGTGCGAATTCAAGAAAACGAGAGGTCACCACTATGGGGAACGGGATTATTGGTTAGGTACCGAATAACGTTCCACGTTTAAGTTTAGCAAAGCACGTTTATTAAGTAATATATACATCTGTACACTTAGAGCATAAGAACATAACTGAACATGGCGCGGTGGCCGTTACAAGAAGCCACTGTCCAAAGAAGCTAAGCGGCAGATTCACTGTTCGGTGAAGGTCGACTTACGAGTCGATCTCCGCCACACATCTCTTCTATCTTTCTTTGTATAATTCATTACCAGTATTTACAAAAGATCATACATGTTACATATTTCTGAACATAGTCAAAACGCGTGGGTGTCTAATGAGACCCACCCTGTTTTACTAACATTTATTTTGTTTGTAGGTCTTTTTTGCTCGGCCATTCATATCTATGTGCCATAGGAGAGTATTGGTCATTCTGTGTCAACACAATTTTGAACAAAAATATACCATGACCTCTTAGATTTTGATGAAACTAGGTGCACCTAGTGTCCTTACATAGTTAAGAATGAAAAACATGAAAATTTTTTTTTGTTAATTCATAAAAAGTTATTAGGCATTATATATTCATAAAAAAATTGCAGCACCCAGTAATAGTAAAATACCATTTTCTCTGGAACCAAATTTGCAAATTTTAATATTTCAAAAATTTCAAAATGAATTTTATATTTCTAAAAAAGACATTTTTAAAATTTTGAGAAAAATAGCAAAACTTCCTTTCACTATATCGTTACACCTCTTCAAGTTTCATTTTGGGATCACATTTCGCAAGATTTTTAGTTCCAGGTGTTTCAAAAATTACTTGACTAGAGATTCTACATGAAGAAACAAACAAATTATTAAAAATGTATTTTCTTATTTGGAACATGACATTTATGAACAATTACGTCTATCACAACTTCTTATAATGGATTCAACTATCATCATTGACGTTTATAGGCAAGGTGTATATTCAGTCTGATGGATTATCAGGGTTCACCTCAGAACATATACTATACTTTGTGATCTTCAAAGGGGTCTACTAGGTGGTCTTTCAGGAGAACATACTTCTAAGAGAAGACCTTGTAAACCCTTTTGAAGATGATTTAAATCATCAAAACCAGTAAAGGAAAATAAATATTTGATGATCAGTCTTGACTCAACAACCTTGAGGTACTTTTATTAACATTTAAACAGATTGCTCCCCACTCATGTAACATACCAGGTAACTATTACAAAAATCAACATTAAAGTATCAATTTATTTTCCAATAAGCTGCCAATGTTGGTCCACCATGGCTTTATTGCAAAACAACAACATTTTTTATGAAACAGAAGAGGTACAATTTGCTGTGTACTGTGATATTTCATCAAACTGCTCATTTTTATGTAGGATGAAGTCCAGAACTATCTTTGGACTAGACAGCAAGCCACTATCCACCCATTTGTAACGTACTGCAAAGGATAAAATGATACACTGCATCTCTGTTATGCATTATTTCCGACTGTCTTAAACTTGACATTCTGACTTCTTACTGCTTCCAGAAAAAGCTCAATGACTTCTCGAGAAAGCACTTTGAACCTAAAAAAATTATACTATTCTGATGGTGCTGGTGCTCAGTGCAAAAACAATAAACTTTTAAACATAGGTTTTCATCAAGCTGATATTAGAATAGAGGCTAAATGGCACAGTGAAGAGGTTAGCAGCCTGAAGACGTTTTAACATTCTTACTTCCTGTCAACGTTTCAACTGGGCAGTGGAAAACATTTCTGGAACATTTTACATTCGTAACTCAGAACAACTACACAGCAAAGAACTGACAATTCCGGGGATTTTTAACACATCATGCATTCACTCCTAAAGTTTCCAATACAACAAAACTCTCTGTGGAGTTATTTGTTCCAAATTCATTACAACAGTTGGCCATTAAACCACACTATACATGATCATTGCAAAGTACAAGTGCTTACCTAACTACAGAGTATCACAGCAAGTGGAGGCTTGCATACATTTTTGGGAAAGGTGAAGAAGCAGAAGAAACAGGACATTTCTTCATCCATGTGATTTGTCTCCTCCGTTTGGGTATTCAGAGAAGCCAAATGTTATGTGGATTTATATAGTGGCTGTTCTATGTAAGGTGAACCCTGTTACAGTAGATTCTGTTATAAGAAGTTGTGACAGACAATTTTTCATAAATGTCATGTTATGAATAAGAAAATAAATTTTTAATAATTTATTTGGTAGTTTCTTAATGTAGAATCTCTGTTCAAGTAATTTTTGACACACACACCTGTAGCTAGAAAATCTCGCAAAATGTAATACCATGAAGATCCCAAAATGAAACTTGGAGAGGTGTAATAATATAGTGCAACAAAGTTTCGCTATTTTTGAAGAATTTTAAAAATATGGGTTTTTACAAATTTAAAATTTATTTAGAATGTTGTACAATTTTTAAATTTACAGCACCTTGTGTTGCATACTAAATGAATGCCCATGTGAATAGCTTTAAAATGACATTTTCCAGGCCTGTATCTCGATTGGTTCCAGAGAAAACAGCATTTTACTATTCCCAGATGTAGCACTTTTTATGAACATTTGAGAATATAATGCTTAGTAACTTTTTTTAACGAATTGGCAAAATTGTTTTAATGGTTTTCATTCGCAAGTGTGTAGGGACAATAGGTATACTAAGTTTCTTCAAAATTTGTTAATCTCAGTCCTCAGTGTGTTGATTTGATATGGAATGATCCTATTGACAAAGGCCTGTCATTGGGTGTTCTTACCGTCACTAGAAAAAACAAGGTCCCAATTTTCAGTGGCTAGACTATGCATCAGAAATTCAACATTTCTATCTGTGAACTTTCTCTTTAATTCCACTAACCTGAAGCAGTTCTGTGTCAGTTGGTTATTGAAATCTATTAACTGTGCAAAGTAACAACAACAACAACATGTGGCTCATTGACCTGGTGCAAGTCTTTCAATTGGACCCCACTTAGCCGACTTGCGTGTCCCTAGCCTACTCCATTATTATTAACGTGGAATCTGAACCACATGTTTCTGGCAACCTCTCATTGTTGAAAGGTGAAGGATTGGTTAAAATGCATACTGAAAAATATCAGAGGTCCGACGGTTTCAAACCTGTGACCCTTCGGTTTCCAGTTGAGTGCTTTACCTCAAGACCACTGGGCTCGACTACTGTGCCAAGTGGTAAGCTACAAATCCATTGAGCACAGAAGCCAACACTATATATAAATGATATATTTTATGATGTTACAGTGTTCATTTTTAATGAAATAAATCACAATTTGCTATCACTTATGGCTTCACTGTACTAGGTTTAGATGTAAATCTGTGGTAACAGGAAAGAGACAGCATGGCGAATGGAGATTTGGGTGTGGCGGGAGACATGCAGGGAAGAGTCCACTGCAGTCGGGTTGGTCACTGTGTCCTCGGTGGCGGAGTGGTCAACACGTCTGCCTAGTAAGCAGGAGATCCTGGGTTCGAATCCCGGCCGGGAACAAATTTTCATGAGCCGCACATTGGTATTACATCTAAATCTAGTACAGTGAAGCCATAAGTGATTGCAAATTGCGATTTATTTCATTAAATACTATATCAGTGATTACATGATCAAACATTGAACACAGGAAAGGAACCATTTGGGGATCCGTATATCCACAGAACGGAAAGTATGAATGTTCCAACTGTTAACTTCACCATAGCACTTTCAAAATTCAGGTATACACAATTTTTCACCCAACAAATTTGTGAGGTAAAGCTTAACAGGGCATCCCTCAGATAGACAGCAACTCCACCACTTTACATGCAGCTGTGCAATACAATGAAAGCAAAGTATAATTCATAAATTTAAAAAGTAAATGATGCACACATTTATGCTCAGTTAGGACAAAACAGTCAGGAAGGAGCTCAATGATAAATTGTTCAACATAAACTTATTGCCAAAACCTTCAACATTTTGATGTAGAAGATGTTGGCCACTTATGCTTTTCTTTCGGATTACAGCTGTTTACTTCAGGAGACTGCTCCTTAAAAAAGGAGTGTGTGTTCTTTGTTTAGTTTGCCTAATAAGTTTTGTCTTAAAAGTGTTTCTAGATAGTTCATACTCCTTCACAAAAATGCCTCTTGGCCAGAAGTTGTCTTTGAGTAAAATAGTAAACTCCACCTCTGGCACACTTACCTTAAAACTGTTAAATAACGAATGTTTCGTTTTAAGTTGATCACAGCGAAATTCACAACATTAATATAGCATTGAAGCTGCTCCATTGTAGTAGAGATGAAAATACATTTCTTTTTCTCTGCTGGTTTAAGGCCACATTGAGATATTAGAACCAATTACAACAGATTTCGTATTTTTAATTTTCCCATGGATCACATCTGTTTCTTTTACAATCTGTACAGTATTTTTTTTTTTTTTTTTTTGCACAAGCATTTCCACACACACATGTGAGCTGTAGAGAGGAGGTTTTAAGAAGTACGAGTTGACAGTTACTCCTTCAATGGGGTTTGGTTGTACATTTGAGTATTCAGATAACTGTCACTCGGATTTCATCACCTTGTTTGTGTTTCTGTATTAACGGTTGCCTATTAGAATATTCAGAAGACTGTCCGAAAGATCTCTTCCTCTTAATGGAGTTTTTGTACTGGTAAACAGACAACTTTTTCCTTATTAAGTGACACTAGGTTCCGTAAATCAATTGGATTTTCAGAAACCATGTTGAGTTTCATTTTCAGGATTACATTATCATCTACCATACTTTTAACTATGTCTGCCAACTTACTGACAGTAGCATTTAGTTCTAAAATGTGTTCAAACTTTTTCATTAAAATATCAAGTCTCAGTCCACACTGATAGAGTTTTTTTTTTTTCTTTTTTCTTTTTTTGTGGTTTTAGGGCGCTCAACTACAGTGGTCATTAGCGCCCGATTCTGACCCTAGATTTATTTAAAACAAGGTTAAAAAAGGTGCCGATAAGAATTTCAGAATGTCACTAAAACGAGAAGTAAAAATAGCATTGGAAAGAATTAAATGTCCTTTGACAGATTTGTCATACGTATAAAAAGCAGAAAACCTAGCAGCTGCCCGCGCGTCATCAGCTAAAATGTCCTCCAAAGTGGACGGCAGATTTATTGCAACACGAATATGAGTAAAATTGGGGCAGAACAGTAAAAAGTGGCGCACTGTCATCGGGTGACCGCAAGAACATACTGGTGGGGGGTCGCCTGTTAATAAGTTTCGGTGGCTGAACCGGCAATGACCGATTCTCAGCTGCGCCAAGATTACCTCCTCCCGCCGGAAGGGGCGGGAGGTGTCTTCCAAGCTGTCTGGATCGGTTTTATGGTTCTGCGCTTTTTCTCCTGAAGCAACAGTACGCCTGCAAATAGCCCCTTGAATGTCCTTTGACGGGACACAAACGGTAGCTGTCCGAGGTAGGAGAGTGGCAGCCCTGGCCGCAGCGTCAGCAGCCTCGTTCCCTGGCACACCTACCTGGCCAGGTACCCACAGAAAGCGAACGTGAAAGCCGTCTTCGGCTACCAATTGAAGGGAGCGTTGGAGTCTGAGTACAAAAGGATGGATCGGATACTGGTCTCTCAGACTCTGAATGGCGCTGAGAGAATCTGAGCAGATGACATAAGAAGGATGGCGGTGGCGACGAACATATTGGACTGCCTGATGGAGAGTAAAAAGCTCAGCTGTGAAATTGGAGCATTGGTCGATGAGCTTTCATTGAAAGCTGTCGAACCAACGACAAAGGCGGATCCGACATCATCAGTGTTCTTAGAACCATCTGTATAGATGATGTTTTCATCAAGCTGCAAACGAAGTTCGACAAACCTTGAGCGATACACCGAATCGGGGGTACTCTCCTTTGGAAGCGAGCTGAGTTCGAGGTGGACGCGAAGCTGTGCCTGATGCCACGGTGGTGTTGGGCTCACATCCATTCGAAGGGTGTCAGGAAGGGTGAAATGAGTTGCTGAAGCAGGCGACGAAAACTAACTCCGGGAGGCAACAGTGCAGATGCAGACACCCCATATTGGCGATCAAGGGAGTCGTTGAAAATTTATGGGTAAGATGGGTGTTTGAGCATAGACAGCAGCCGGCATGCAAACTGACAGTAATATCACGCCGATAGTTCAATGGTTATTCGGCAGCTTCTGCATAGAGGCTTTCAACAGGGCTGGTATAGAAGGCTCCAATCGCTAGGCGTAACCCCTGATGGTGAATTGAGTTAAGACGGCGCAAAATGGACGGCTGTCCGGATGCGTAAACAATGCTTCTGTAATCCAGCTTCGATCTGACTATGGACTGATAAAGCTGAAGGACGGTTCTATCAGCTCCCCATGACGTATAGCTAAGAACACGGAGGACATTAATGGAACGTGTACAACGGCCAGCCAAAGAAGACACGTGTGGAGACCAAAAAAAGTTTCCTATCAAACGTTAGTCCTAAGAATTTCGTTGTCTCCACGAATTGCAGAACGATGGGGGCCTAGATGTGGAGATGGTGGAAGGAACTCATTGTATCGCCAGAAGTTGATGCACACTGTTTTCTCAGTGGAGAAACGGAAGCCATTTGCAACGCTCCAAGAATAGAGACGGTCAAGACACCGCTGGACACAGCGCTCCAATAAACACATTCTTTAAGCGCTGCAGTAGATTGTGAAATCGTCCACAAAGAGGGAACCAGAAACGTCGGGTGGGAGGCAGTCCATAATTGGGTTAATTGCTATGGCGAAGATTGCTACACTCAACACTGAGCCATATGACACCCCACTTTCCTGGCAAAAAGAGTCTGACAAAGCAGAGCCCACTCATACCCGAAAACGGCCGTCCGATAAAAATGCACGGATAAAGAGGGGGACGGCCGCGAAAGCCCCAGTATGCATGGTGCGGAGAATTCCCGCCCTCCAGCAAGTGTCTTAGGCCTTCTCCAAATCGAAGAACACAGTCACCGTCTGGCGCTTTCTTAAAAAGTTATTCACAATAAAAGTCGACAAGGTGCCGAGGTGGTCAACTGCAGAGCAGTGCCGACGTAAACCACATTGGACACTGGTAAAGAGGCGTCGGGATTCAAGGACCCAAACCAAACGAGTGTTAACCATGCGTTCCACACCTTACAGACACAGCTGGTAAAAGAAATGGGGGCGATAACTGGAAGGAAGATGTTTGTCCTTCCCTGGTTAGGGTATGGGGACAACAATGGCCTTACGCTAACTTGTGTGGATCTGACTTTCAGTCCATATTCGATTATAGGTGTGGAGAAGGAAACATTTACCCGCAGGAGAAAGGTTCAACATCTCAATATGAATAGTATTGGGCCCCGGAGTAGAGGAGCGGGACATGGCAAGAGCACGGTCTAGTTCCTACATAGCAAAGGCATCATTGTAACTTCCGCGATTTAAATATTGGAAGAATGCGGCCGTGCCTCCTCTGCCTGTTTGCAAGGGAGAAAGGCAGGGTGGTAATGAGCAGAGCTCTAAACCTCCGCAAAAGAGCGGCCTAAGGCATTGGATACGTCAATGGGGTCCACAAGGACTGCATTCACTACTGTCAGGCCTGAAATGGGGGAGTGGACCTTAGTGCCAGATAACCGATGCAGGAAGCTTGGTGAACCAGCAGACAAGATTGAGATGGTTGAAAAGGTCCGCTAGAAGGGAGCCTCTTTGGCAAGAAGCTGGAGAACCCCATAAGGGGTGGTGGGCGTTGAAGTCTCCAAGCAAAGCAAAACAAAAGGCGGAGGAAGCTGGGCACCAAATTACAGCACATCTGCCCTAGTTAATGCAGACGATGACGGGTATAGATATTGCAGAGAGAGAATAAAAGGTAGGGAGAGTGATGCGGATGGCAACTGCCTGTACGGGAGTGTTCAGAGAGGGGATGGGAATAGATGTCCCAAACGAGCAACGTAACCCCTCCATGGGCTGGAATACCATCCCGAATGCCTCGAATATTCGACTGAAGAAACGCCATGATACGATTAAGGGGAGAAAAGAGAAGAATGAGGCAAAAGGGGTTCACCTCGACGGCCGCTTTGGGCCTGACTTCGAGGGAGCACTGCCATCGCAATCCATTGGTAGAAAATCTTGTTCCATCAGTGCGACTGGAATTTCTGCCACCTTCCCGAGTTTATAGGTAGGGGCAGCATCCTCCGCCGGTTGCCCGGCTAACAGTAGTGCGTCCCGGCGAGACAGAGGATGACCGATTACTTCGCTAAATGAAAGGACACAGGAGGCGCACCACCTCAAAATTTTTCTTTAAGGTAAGCTTACTTTTGATTGAAATATTTTAACTCAATGGGACCTGCTTCTCTGCATTTTTGGTGGTCTGTCAATGCCACTCAGTTTTTCATGTCAATTTCATGAAAACAAATACTTATGTTTTTGTTTTCAATTTTACGTCTCTTACTATTTCAACACATTTCTGTAAATGACTGTCAGGCCTTCCCTTGCCAGTACCTAGACACTAGAACAGTCAACAAAGTGGTCCATGTGCAAAACATGGTTTTATTAAATAATCTGAGGCAGTTCAAAGGGGGGGGGGGCTATGGAGGCTACAGCCCCCCCCCCCCCCAAACATGGAGGATCATGTTGCACTGAATAAAATGTCTTGATAAGTCAACAAATTCAATACTTTTTTATAATTATGTAACAGAAAAATAACAGCAACACATCTATGGTAATTTTTTCTCATTGATCCAAAGTAGTTAAACTTTTGGCAATAGGCAAGACTAGATTTGTTACAGGAGGACCGGCTTTACCTGTCTGCCCTTGTATTTTATTTATTGTCATAGCAAAAGCAAGATTCAGAACTGGTGCCTTTTGAACTAGTATGACAAATCACTTTAGAAGCTTAGACGTCAAGAAATAACCAACAGATAGACACTTTCGCATTTAAAATATTGATATAGATACTATACATTTAACTTTCTTTTAAAATAGCTATAACTGTATTGCAGATATTTAAGAACCATTAGTACTTGAAACTTTTAAAACAACTATACTTAATGATAAGGCAAAATTTATTCTTCCTCCCCGTCAGTTTTTTATGACTTTGTACCCTGATGCAGATGATAAACCTATGCGCGTGATTTGCAGTGGCAGTTAATGAGCTACTAAATAAAGCCTTGAAATCGGCGTACAAATTTCAGCAAGCCTACAGTGTCAATAGTGTGAACTTTGCCAATGAGATGAAGGATGTAGCAATTCCAGAAGACGCCGTCCTAGCTTCTTTAGATATTGTGAACCTGTACACTATCGTACCAATTTCAGAAACATTACGAATTACCAAGAACACCGATTAAAAAACATGTCATTGACCTTGGGTGAAATCTGAGCTTTTGGATCTACTAGAATTCAAGTTGGCCTTCAACTGTTATCTTCGATGACAGTTTTTATACAAGATGATGGTTTAGTCATGAGAAATTGCCTATCGGGTATTTGGCATAACTGTAGACTGGCATACCACCCGTCTGCTTTGTCCCATGACGTCATCGAGACGTCGGAAAACCAGTATGCGGGATATCTTAATACTTCTGTATTGTAGATACAAATCTGTAGTTATTGTAGATAATGTACCATCGATCACAGGTCTTAGCCCAAAAATTCGCGCCTTCGGCGCTCTAATACGAATAAAATCCTCTAGGTTAAACTACTAACCATCACAGAGAAGCTACAGATCACTTTTTAAACACAAATTATTAATCTTTTGTTTGTAAACAAACTATCGTCTTTAACTCAACCATCACATAATCACTCACGCCTTCTGCAAACACGCACGCACCTCAAACTACCGCGCTGCGATGACGTCATGGGTCAAACCAGACGGGTGGTATCCCAGTCTGGAGTTATGCCAATTTTCACCAATCCAATATAACTAATTTATTACGGACGGTACGTTGGTGACTATTTTACTGTCTAAAGGAAGGAAAGAGGAAATTGTAGAAATGGCAAAAGTTTTAAGCGATCAACACCCAAAGACGTAGTTTACCTTGGAAATTGAGCAGAACGGGGCAATCAATTTCCTTGAGCATAAGAAGGGACGGAGAGAGAGACGCATTCGGTGTGTTCAGAAAAGACATTTTGATATAGCAGCGACCTCACGATACCCAGCACAGCATAAAAAGAGTATACATCTACGCAATGTGAAACACAGCCCTGCCACTACCACTTGTTGAAGAATTACGAAAAGAATTAGAAACTATTAAACAGATAGCCGCAGCCAATGGATCCAATACGTAAAATGTCTTGATGTTCAATAAAATAAAAAATCCACTAGCAATAACAAAATTGAAGATAAAGTGTCACTTTACCATACAGAGGACGCGTATCGGATAGAATTGCGAAATACTTTCCAAGAAACATAGGGGTGGCGTTCAGAAATGATGGGCAAATGGCACAAAAATTTGGCATAGACCAACCACGAAAAAACGCACAAAGTACAGCAACTCCGGGATATATAAGATTAAATTCGGTAGTTTTGATTAATATTACATATGACAAACTGAGCGCAACTTTCAAGTTCGATACAAAGATCATTGTAGCACCGGGAATCTTTCAGCATTTGGAGCTCATGATAAAGACAATAACCACTAGGTTAGCACTATAGGCGAACAAATGGAAGTACTGCACAGCGCACCGAAAAGTTTCCACTTAAATGTGCTTGAAGAGATTTAAGTATACGCACGCAAGGAAAAAGACCCGGACAAACTTCTAAATGAGCAAACAGATTTCAAGCATAAAAATTTTGAAATATTTAAAGATATTTTAAGCCTTACCTGGAATGGAACGCGCTGCCAAACACCAGCTACGGCGGCCCTCAGCACATTGGCGGCGGTGAATGGGACACGGCGGAGGAAACCTCGGCGACGCTGCTGCTGCCTGACACACTGAAGCTGAAGGAGACAATGTCCACAATATTAAAAAAGCCTTTTTGAGAGATTTTCTAAAATGTTTTAAAATTTAACCATATTACAATTTTTTAAATAAATTATTTAATCCAGTGTTGTGTTATTTATATTCTTTCTAAGTGTTCGTCGTTTGACAGATAATGTATCCCAATTGTAACTTATTTTATACCTTGACTGCTATTTTACACCTTTAATTTAGAAATGATTTTGTATGTAAGTCAATAGTCATTTATTGGGAGTAATTTTAACGAAAATGTATCCACCAATCAGATGAATGGAAATACATTATAATAAAGCCTCAGGAGGCTACTCTATTTTAGTAACGACTGTAAACACTTTTTCATCATGCGCCAGATTACTCTAAACTCATAGAACTGGTATATTATTCCCCCCCCCCCCCCAGTAACTTTTTGGATTTTATATGTTGTAAATAGTAGCTTACAATCAATTGTAACATTTGTAAACAGATGTGGAGATAGAAAGCTGTCTAGAATCCGGTCATGTTAGAGAAAATGAAAGCGATCTGCAGACGGATATTCAAGAATTATTATAAAAAAAGTACATTTTCAGTGCGTCTTACTCGAGTTCATATGTTATGTACTCAGTTTAGTTCAAAAAGGAGTACGAGGTTTTCAGAATTTTATTTGGGAAATACAAATTGGAAAGATGTTGACGAGAATTAGTCTACAGTTCCGAATAAAAGCATTCCAAAACAAGATTAATAAATTTCATTCCATGTTCTGTACGTATTAGTCAATATAGGGAAATGAGTACAAACGCTCCTGAACGTAGGAATTAAAGCCATAATTTGACACAGAGGCATTCGAAACAATTTCAGTTTCTTTTTAAATCGCTTATGTGTGATATGGGCAAGGAGAACGACCGATTGCAGGCATGAGGCAATATCTGTTAAGTGTTTGGGCAGCCGTAAAAAAATTATTCTATAAAGCAAAAGGTTACCAGTAACCAATGTTATTATTTACTTATACACCAAATGTTCTTAAATTTTATGTCAACAGCTCGAGTGTGATTTCATTGTTCTCTATCTGACAGAGTACCTAGGACATTAGAGGCGAACGAATCCAGAAAGTAGTGACTGTAATATATAGCCGAAAGGTAAGACGACTGCTCGCGAAAAGCGGGAAATCCGGGTTCGAGTCCCGGTTAGACACAAATTTCCTTTGTCACATTTCGATAGTTCATCTATACAGTGGAGCTAGGAGAAGTTCGCTACTGCGAGTAAAATTTCTATTCAAACTATTTCGACCACTGTAATTCGTCACCATCGAGTAGAAGAACGTAGTGAAGTTGTGAAGCTCCTTCCCGTGTTACTGCTTATAACCTTGAAAGACAGCTGTCTGCCGCCTTCCCTAAATCTTAATCTTGTATTTTATTTAAATTCGCTTAACGACACTATTCGTTTTCTGAGGCATGAGGAGTAACGTAGCCTGTCAGTTCTCGTTTATAAATGTTGTTATGAGTAATCGTATTTAACTTCATTTGTCTTAGATTTATGTTATTAATTTATTAGTGTGTCAATCAATGTGGCAACATGAACGGCTTCTCCGTCTCGCCACCGTGCCTGAAGGAGTGTAAAATCTTTTGTCTCTGCATGTGTGAGTATAAGAATTTTTTGACGTGCTAGTGTGTCTGGAAGTATGAGAAATTTAGCCTTGGGCGATGCTCTCTGGACCTGAGTCGATAGGTGGCTAGTACCAACCTCTCTTTCTATGCTCTGAAAAGAGGTTTCCACACCGTTTCGTTGCAAGTTAGGTTGGAAAGAGGCTGGTGTGAGCCTATACGCGCCCTTGTGTGAATCTGTTTCCCCCACCACCCCTGGCTCCCTTGGCCTTGCCGATTTCCGGCCAGAGGCCTACTTGGCCCGCCAAAGTCTCACTCGTTTGGTGGCTGTCCTTTGGAATGGTGAGTTAGTTCTGCTCTTTCAGCCTGTAGATGGCAGCAATTCGTTGTTCAGTTAGTTCAACTTAGGTTTTGGAACTTGCAGTCACTTTCGGAGTAAGTATCTCCGAGCATGCATCGAAAGATGCGCGACTACTAAGCAGAATTTTTGCTTCTTGTAACTCGTGTGCAATTTTACTATTCGTTTTCTCTGTCCTCGAGTAACATGTACTCCACACGGTGTGTTCTCAGAACAAAGCCCTCAGCGGCACCCGTGTTTGTTCTATGCCCTTCAGGCTAGAATAACTGCATGTATCTTTCCACTTTCTGGTAGTACTGCGCGATCTTCCCTCTTCCGGCTGTTGTAAATTGCTATTTTATTCTCGAACTTGTACTCTGTTCCCAACCGCAGTTTGTAAATTCTTTACTAGCCCTGTACAACCTTTCTCATTTGCTTGCTTATGAAATGTTGCGCATTTCTATAGGTTGCATGCCGTATTTCATATTTGTTTTTCCGCGATTCCGAATTCATTAAACTTTAATGATTTTTGAGATAGGATTTCACCCTTCTCTGTAAAGTTCGTGCTATCGCATATATCTGTGTTTCTTTAGTTTCCTTACAACATTCTACGTATTTCGATGCGTTGCATGCCGTATTTTGTATTTGTTTTATCGCGAATCTGAATTATTAAACTTTGATTTCTGAGAGCGGACCTCGTCCATCTCTCGAAAGTTCTCCTATCGGGTGGAACAGTGTTTCTTTCGTTTCCTTGTAACATTCCGCATTTATATGTGTTGCATGCTATAGTTAATTTTCGTAATATTTTAGTAACTGATTTTCTTCATTTTACTGGATTTTGGAACCACGTGGTGCGCCCCTCAGTTTGCCATCGCTTGGTTTAGCTTCAAATGCAAAAAGATTTTGTTGCTGTACGCACCATCTCCAGTTAAGAAAGACTAGAACCAGCCACGTACGAAAGTTATTTTATTGTATTGTGTCCTTCGCCTTGGCTCGCTGGAACTTCCCCTACGAGATCGACGGCCATTTCTGCCTTGTTCAGCACGCTGATTTTAGTAAATTTCACTTGCATTGCGTGTTATTTGTAAATCCTCCCCCAACTAAAATTCAATTGAGTGTAGATAAATTTAAATTTCTATTATGGGCATTTTTAGCGTAAGATATGTTAGTGCTTGTGAGCTAGTTCAATGGGATGCATTTTTATTGTGTAACTAAATTGGTTCCCCCCACGTGCTTGTGCTTACACTGAATAAAAGCATTTTGTTCAATAAAATCTTATATTTTTAATACAGTAGTTTGAGAATACCTACCCCTTGATTTATAAATATTGTTTCACATGTGCTAAGAACAGATTCAGATGTTGATTATTGTTAATATTTCCGTTGCGCCTCTTGTTTCGTCCGCCACTTTCATAAAGTAATTTATTTGTGGTGGCTCTTTTCACAGTAAGTGTGATTCCTGTGAGCTACAATTCATATGACCGCTGCTTTTCTAACTTGCGGCTGTGGGAGTAATTTAAGGCCAAACTAGTTCTCAATTTGGGGCAGGGAACAAGTTTCAGCAGCACATCAAGTAGTTTACACGAATCTTTTAACTGTCTTGTACATCCAGAACTATAATTGTTACAAGTAATCTTTCTATGTTTTCTGCTACTAGAATCATTTCATTAAATTAATGTTGACCTTGGTTTTGGCTCTTCTCGTCAAGACTATTTACTAATTTTATAACTGTGAGTTTTTCATTAAATTAGTTGATGCCAGATTTGATTACACTATTTAAGCAGTACATTATTCTAGTAAGCAGACAGCTACCGTGAATATACGCAGCTAAAATAGCTAAATATCACATTACATCTGCAGTTGTCGACTTTCAACCTATCGTTAAATTTCCGGTATAAAGATTTAATATTTGGTTTCATAAAGTAGAATTTGACGGGAATTTAAATTATTAGTTCTAGGAATAGTAAAATTATTGGAAAGTTAAAGTAGAAACGGGGTTACTAGCATGGAAAGCAAACATCCGCCATTATTTTATTTCATGTAGCCATTTAAAAGGAAATTACGGGTATTGTTAGCACGTTTTCTCGTGTTTGTGTCCATGTAGTTTGGAAGTGCATGTATCAGTCGTTTAAAAATATCAGTAAGAAGTAATAACGTGATTTTTTGTTGATTTAAGCAGTTCATGATAGTAACGGAATAATATCAAAATCTAAACTTGATCGATAGTGCTTGATTCAGTGTGTAATTCGCGGATGGCAAAAAATGATAAAGTTGTAATATACGCAAAACTTTAGTTTTGGAATTGGAAGGACGTTTCATTACTAATTTAGGACCATATCTGATGAACAATCATCATTTCAAACACTATTTGAATACATGGAACCGTAAAACTGAACTTAAGTGTGTATGATTATTAAAAGTAACATCTTTGACATTGAATTTCTCGTCTACAGAAAGGCACGATTTCAACCTTAAGAGATTCCAAACAGTGTTTGTGATTTGAAGTCAAATTAAATGAACCGTACCGGATGACATACCGATATTTCACTTGCATGAAAATTCAGTGCTGGCGTAAGTAAAATTTTAGAGGTCGCGAGAGAGTCAGCGCTGATTAACATTCTGCATTATCTTTGGATTCAACACATTATGTAGCGACGGAATAAAATGTCAAGAAGTATTTTCTAGGTAAATACGCTCGATTATAGTAATACGAGGCGTTTTTTTTAAGTACAGTTTTAAAATAAAAAAAGTGCTAAGATATCTCAATTTTATTTTTACGTGAAACCCTGTACCTTAATCTAATTTTCTTCATAATTTCCGTCAATATTGAGGCACTTGCCATCAGCTTTTTAACACCCTCCTTATAGAAGTCTGCCGCCTGACTTGTTAACCACTGCATCACAATTGTTTTTCACTTTCTCATCATCTTGCTCGGTCACAATGCCATACAAAAGACTACGAGAAACATTAGGAAAGTCATCCCGCAAGGAGGAAATCGTAAAGCGTCTGTTTTT